>JACDQD010000007.1:4833450-5466072 GCA_019843655.1 Lethocerus indicus | reverse complement strand
TTTGCCCGTCGACAACTTCACATCCTTCCTTGGTTCTCCATTTGCCTGCTGCCCTGAACCTTTTCCTGACCACCGCTTGCCCGTCGACAACTTCATCCTCCCTTTCTGTTCTTCCATCGCCGTGTTGCCCTGAACCTTCCTGACCACCGTTGTTTGTCGACAACTTTATCCTCCTTTCGGTTCCTCCTTCCGGTTTGCCGTTGCCCCTGAATCTCTTGACCACCGCTTGTTCGTCGACAACCTTATCCCTCCGTTCTTCCACTGCTGTTGCCCTGAACCTCCTGACCACCGCTTGCCTGTCGACAACTTCATCCTCCTTTGCCTTTCCATTGTGTTGCCCTGAACCTTCCTCTGACTCACCGCTTGCCCGTCGACAACCACATCCTCCTTTCTGTTCCTCCTACCTGCTGCTGCCCTGAACTTTTCTTCCTGACCACCGCTTGCCTGTCGACAACTTGCATCCTCCCTTCGTTCTCTTCCCATTCCGTTGCCCCGAACTTCCTCTGACCACCGCTTGCCCGTCGACAACTCACATCCTCCTTTCGGTTCTTCCCATCTGCTGCTGCCCTGAACTTCCTCGATCCTCACTGCTTGCCCGTCGACAACCTACATCCTTCGGTTCTCCCATCTGCTGCTGCCCCTGAACCTTTCTGACCACCGCTTGCCTGTCGACAACTTACATCCTCCCTTCTCCTCCTACCTGTTGCCCTGAACCTTCTCTGACCACCGCTTCGCCCGTCGACAACCTCACATCCTCCCTCGTTCTCCTACCTGCCGTGCCGCCCCGAACCTTCCTGACCACCGCTTGCCCGTCGACAACTCACATCCTCCCTCGGTCTCACCGCCGTTGCCCTGAACCTTCCCTGACCACCGCTTGCCCGTCGACAACTCACATCCTCCCTCGCTCCTCCCACCTGCCGTGCTGCCCTGAACCTTCCCGGACCACCGCTTTGCCCGTCGACAACCATCCTCCTCTGTTCTCCTACCCGCCGTGCTGCCCTGAACCTCCTCGACCACCGCTTGCCCGTCGACAACTCATCCTCCTCGGCTCCTCCTACCTGCCGCCGCCCTGAACCTTCCCCTGACCACCGCTTGCCCGTCGACAACCTCACATCCTCCCTCGCCTCCACCCGCCGCGTCCTGAACCTTCCCCGACCACCGCTTGCCCGTCGACAACCTCACATCCTCCCTCGTTCTCCTACCCGCCGTGCCGCCCTGAACCTTCCCTGACCACCGCTTGCCCGTCGACAACCTCACATCCTCGGTCTCCTACCTGCCGTGCCGCCTGAACCTTCCTCCGACCACCGCTTGCCCGTCGACAACTCACATCCTCCTCGGTTCTCCCACCTGCCGCCGCCCTGAACCTTCCCCGACCACCGCTTGTTCGTCGACAACCACATCCTCCTCGGTTCTCCTACCCGCCGTGCTGCCCTGAACCTCCCTGACCACCGCTTGCCCGTCGACAACTTCATCCTCCCCTTTCGGTTCCCGCCGTGCTGCCCTGAACCTTTCCTCGACCACCGCTTGCCTGTCGACAACTTCATCCTCCCCTCGGTTCTCTTCCACCTCGCCGTGTTGCCCCTTCCCCTGACCACCGCTTTGCCCGTCGACAACTCACATCCTCCCTGTTCCTACCTGCCGTTGCCCTGAACCTTTCCTGACCACCGCTTGCCCGTCGACAACTCACATCCTCCCTCGGTTCCTCCTACCCGCCGTGCCGTGCCCTGAACCTTTCCTGACCACCGCTTGCCCGTCGACAACTCACATCCTCCCTCGGTTCACCTGCCGTGCCGCCCTGAACCCCTGACCACCACGCTTCCGTCGACAACTCACATCCTCCCTTCCACTGCCGCCGCTGCCCTGAACCTCCCTGACCACCGCTTGCCCGTCGACAACCACATCCTCCTCTTCCACCTGCCGCTGCCCTGAACCTTCGACTCACCGCCGTTCGTCGACAACCTACATCCTCGCCTACCCGTTGCCCTGAACCTTCCTCTGACCACCGCTTGTTCGTCGACAACCTTACATCCTCCCTCTGTTCTCTTCCTCGCCGCTGCCGCCCTGAACCTTCCTCTGACCACCGCTTGCCCGTCGACAACTCACATCCTCCTCGGTTCACCTGCCGCCGCCCTGAACCTTCCCCTGACCACCGCTTGCCCGTCGACAACCTCACATCCTCCCTGGCCTCCTATCTGCCGTGCTGCTCGAACCTCTCGACTACCGTTCGTCGACAACCTGCCATTTCGACCACCGTTTGCCCGTCGACAACTCACATCCTCCCTCGGTTCTCCTGCCGCCGTGCTGCCCTGAACCTTTCCCCTGACCACCGCTTGCCCGTCGACAACCTCTATCCTCCTACTCCGCCGCTCCCCTGAACCTTTCTCTCCCGGACCACCGCTTGCCCGTCGACAACTCACATCCCTCTGTTCTCCTCACTCGCCGCCGCCCTGAACCTTCCCTGACCACCGCTTGCCCGTCGACAACTCACATCCTCCCTCTGTTCTCCTACCCGCCGTGCTGCCCTGAACCTTCCCTGACTCACCGCTTGCCCGTCGACAACTCACATCCTCCTCGGCCTCCCACCCGCCGTGCTGCCCTGAACCTTCCCTGACCACCGCTTCGTCGTCGAACCATCCTCCCCTCGGCCCTCCTCCTACCTGCCGTGCTGCCCTGAACCTTCCTCACCGCTTGCCCGTCGACAACTCACATCCCCTCGGTCTTCCCACCTGCCGTGCTGCCCTGAACCTTCGCTCCGGACCGCTTTGCCCGTCGACAACCTCACATCCTCCCTCTGTTCTCCTACCTGCCGTTGCCCGAACCTTCCCCTGACCACCGCTTGCCCGTCGACAACTCACATCCTCCCTCGTTCTCCCTACCCGCCGTGCTGCCCTGAACTCTTCCCGACCACCGCTTCCCGTCGACAACCTCACATCCTCCCTTTCGTCTCCACCCGCCGCCGCCGCCCCTGAACCTTCTCCTGACCACCGCTTGCCCGTCGACAACTCACATCCTCCCTCGGTTCCTACCTGCCGTTGCCCTGAACCTCGCCTGACCACCGCTTGCCCGTCGACAACTCACATCCTCCTCTGCTCCTCCTACCCGCCGTGCCGCCCTGAACCTTCCCTCTGACCACCGCTTGCCCGTCGACAACTCACATCCTCCTCTGCTCCTCCTACCCGCCGTGCCGCCCTGAACCTTCCCTCTGACCACCGCTTGCCCGTCGACAACTCACATCCTCCCTCGGCTCTCCGCATCCGTTGCCCTGAACCTTTCCCTCGACCACCGCTTGCCCGTCGACAACCTCCATCCTCCGGCCCTCCCACTTCGCCGCCGCCCTCGAACCTCCCCACCACCGCTTGCCCGTCGACAACTTTCACATCCCTCGGCCTCACCTGCCGTGCTGCCCTGAACCTTCTCCTGACCACCGCTTGCCCGTCGACAACTCACATCCTCGGTTCTCACTCCTGCCGTGCTGCCCTGAACCTTCCCTGACCACCGCTTGCCCGTCGACAACTCACATCCTCCCTCGGCCTCCTACCCGCCGCTGCCCCTGAATCTGACCACCGCTTGCCCGTCGACAACTTCACATCCTCCCTCGGTTCTCCCACCTGCCGTGCTGCCCTGAACCTTCCTGACCACCGCTTGCCCGTCGACAACCTCACATCCTCCTCTGTTCTCCCTACCCGCCGTGCTGCCCTGAATTTTCCCTGACCACCACCGCTTGCCCGTCGACAACTCACATCCTCCCCGGTTCTCCTACCCGCCGTGTGCCGCCTGAACCTTCCTGACCACCGCTTGCCCGTCGACAACTCACATCCTCCCTGCCCCCTACCCGCCGCCGCCCTGAACCTTCCCTCGACCACCGCTTGCCCGTCGACAACTCACATCCTCCCTCTGTTCTCCTACCCGCCAGTTGCCCTTGAACCTTCCCTCGGACTACCGCTTGCCCGTCGACAACTCACATCCTCCCTCTCTGCCTCCTACCTGCCGTGTTGCCCTGAACCTTCCTCCTGACCACCGCTTGCCTGTCGACAACCTTACATCCTCCTCGGCCCTCCTCACCTGCCGTGCCGCCCTGATTCTCTCCTGACCACCGCTTGCCCGTCGACAACTCACATCCTCCTCGGTTCTCCTACCTGCCGTGTTGCCCTGAACCTTCTCCTGACCACCGTTTTCTGTCGTCGACACCCCACATCCTCCTTGGTCTCCACCCTGCCTGAGCCCGAACCTTTCTTTGACCCGCGTGAACGTCGACTCTCACTTCACCCCTCGGCTGAACCTCCTGCTGACCGCTTGTCGCCTGAACAACGCTTTCATCGATGACAACTCCACCCTCTGCTGCTGCCCTCCTGAACCCCTCCTCGAACCCGCGTTTGACAACCAACCCTCGACCCTCTACCTCTCACCCTGCCTGCCTGAATGAACCCTCCTGCCGCCTCGAACGACGATGCAACTCACATCGACATCCTCCTGCCCTGTTCCCCTGAACGCTGCCCTGAACTGACCACCGCTCGTTGGTCGACAACTCACATCCTCTCCTCTCCTCCTGCCGTTGCCCTGAACCTTCCCTGACCACCGCTTGCCCGTCGACAACTTCACATCCTTCTCCTTGCCGTGCCGCCCTGAACCTTCCCTGACCACCGCTTGCCCGTCGACAACTCACATCCTCCCTCTGCCTCCTACCCGCCGTGCCGCCCCATCTTCCCTGACCACCGCTTGCCCGTCGACAACTCACATCCCTCTGCCCTCCTACCCGCCGTGCCCCTGAACCTTCTGACCACCGCTTGCCCGTCGACAACTCACATCCTCCCTCTGTTCTCCCACCGTCGCCGCTGCCCTGAACCTTCCTCGACCACCGCTTGCCTGTCGACAACTCACATCCTCCCTCGGCCCTCCCACCTGCCGTGCCGCCCTGAACCTCCCCGACCACCGCTTGCCCGTCGACAACTCATCCTCCCTCGGCTCCTCCCCTGCCGTGCCGCCCTGAACCTTCCCCTGACCACCGCTTGCCCGTCGACAACTCACATCCTCCCTCGGCCTCCCACCCGCCGTGCTGCCCTGAATTCCCCTGACCACCGCTTGCCCGTCGAACCTTCACATCCTCCTCGGCTCTCCCACCTGCCGCCCTGAACCTCCCCTCTGACCACCGTTTGCCCGTCGACAACTCACATCCTCGGTCTCTCCCACCTGCCGTTGCCCTGAACCTTCCCCTGACCACCGCTTGCCCGTCGACAACTCACATCCTCCCCTCCTTCTACCCGCCGTGTTGCCCGAACCTTCCTCTGACCACCGCTTGCCCGTCGACAACTCACATCCTCCCTCGTCTCACCTGCCGTGCCGTGCCCTGAACCTTCCCTGACCACCGCTTGCCCGTCGACAACCACATCCTCCCTCGCCCTCCCACCCGCCGCCGCCCTGAACCTTCCCCTGACCACCGCTTGCCCGTCGACAACTCACATCCCCTCGGTCTCCTACCCGCCGCCCCTGAACCTTTTCGACCACCGCTTGCCCGTCGACAACTCACATCCTCCCTCGGTTCTCCTACCTGCCGTGCGCCCTGATTCCTTCTCTGACCACCGTCTGTCGACAACTCACATCCTCCCTCGGCCCTCCTACCTGCCGCCCTGATTCCTCCTGACCACCGCTTGCCCGTCGACAACTCACATCCCTCGGTCTACCCGCCGTTGCCCTGAACCTTCTCCTGACCACCGCTTGCCCGTCGACAACTCACATCCTCCCTCGGCCCTCCCATCTGCCGCCGCCCGATTCTCTCCCTGACCACCGCTTGCCCGTCGACAACTCACATCCTCGGTCTCCACTTCGCCGCCCCTGAATTCCCCTGACCACCGCTTGCCCGTCGACAACTCACATCCTCCCTCGGCTCCTCCTACCCGCCGTGCCGCCCTGAACCTTCCCTGACCACCGCTTGCCCGTCGACCTCACATCCTCCTCGTCCTCCCACCCGCCGTGCCGCCCTGAACCTTCCCCGACCACCGCTTGCCCGTCGACAACTCACATCCCCTCGGTCTCCCACCCGCCGTGCCCCTGAACCTCCCCTGACCACCGCTTGCCCGTCGACAACTCACATCCCTCGGTCTCCTCTACCCGCCGTGCCGCCCTGATTCTCCTCGACCACCGCTTGTCCGTCGACCTCACATCCCCTCGCCTCCCTACCTGCCGTGCCGCCCTGAACCCCCTGACCACCGCTTGCCCGTCGACAACCACATCCCCTCGCCTCCCTACCTGCCGTGCCGCCCTGAACCCCCTGACCACCGCTTGCCCGTCGACAACCACATCCTCCTCCTCCCACCTGCCGTTGCCCTGAACTTTCCCCGGACCTTCACCGCTTCGTCGACAACTCATACATCCTCCTCGGTCCTCCCACCCGCCGTGCCGCCCATCCTCCTCTGCCCTCCTCCTTCTCCGCCGCCGTGCCGCTACGACCTTCCCCTGACCACCGCTTGCCCGTCGACAACCTCACATCCTCCCTCAGTTACCCCACCCCTGCCCCCTGATTCTTTCCTGACCACCGCTTGCCCGTCGACAACTTCACATCCTCCTCTCCCTCCTCCTACCTGCCGTGCTGCTCCTGAACCTTCCTTCGACTCACCGCTTGCCCGTCGACAACTCACATCCTCGGCTCCTCCACCCGCCGCTGCCTGAATTCTCCCTCGACCACCGCTTGCCTGTCGACAACTCACATCCTCCTCCCTCAGTCCCATTCCTACCCGCCGCCGCCCTGGAACCGCTTCCCGTCCTGACCACCTTTGCCCCGTCCCTGACAACCTCACATCCATCGGTGCTACGTCTTCTCGGACCACCGCTTGACGTGCGACAACCTCCATCCTTGCAGCCCTCCCTACCCGCCGTGCGTTGCCCATCTGAACCTTCTGCTTGGTCGTCTCCCTTGAACCGCTTGCCCGTCGACAACTCACATCCTCCTCCCTCCTACCCGCCGTGCCGCCCGAACCTGGACCACCGCTTGCTCGACAACCCCTCCCTCCGCCTCCTGCCGTGCCGCCCCGACCTTCCCCGGGACCACCGCTTGCCCGTCGACAACTCATCCTCCCGCTCCTACCCGCCGTGCCCCCCGAACCTTCTCGACCACCGCTTGCCGTCGACGGCTCATCCTCCCTCGGCCCTCCTGCCCGTGCCGCTGAACCTTCCCCGGACCACCGCTTGCCCGTCGACAACTCACATCCTCCCTCAGCCCTCCTACCCGCCGTGCCGCCCCGAACCTTCCCCCGGACCACCGCTTGCCCGTCGACAACTCACATCCTCCCTCCGGCCTCCTACCCGCCGTGCCGCCCCGAACCTTCCCCCGGACCACCGCTTGCCCGTCGACAACTCACATCCTCCCTCGGCCTCCTACCCGCCGTGCCGCCCCGAACCTTCCCCCGGACCACCGCTTGCCCGTCGACAACTCACATCCTCCTCCGGCCTCCTACCTGCGGTGCCTTCCCCGGACCACCGCTTCCCCGACCACCGTCGACAGCCACATCCTCCCTCAGCCCTCCTACCCGCCGTGCCGCCCCGAACCTTCCTCGGACCACCGCTTGCCCGTCGACAACTCACATCCTCCCTCCGGCCTCCTACCCGCCGTGCCGCCCCGAACCTTCCCCCGGACCACCGCTTGCCCGTCGACAACTCACATCCTCCCTCAGCCCTCCTACCCGCCGTGCCGCCCCGAATCTTCCCCGGACCACCGCTTGCCCGTCGACAACTCACATCCTCCCTCAGCCCTCCTACCCGCCGTGCCGCCCCGAACCTTCCCCGGACCACCGCTTGCCCGTCGACAACTCACATCCTCCTCCCCCCCCTACCTCACCTGCCGTGCTGCAGAACCTTCCCCCCGGACCACCGCTTGCCCGTCGATCACATCCTTATCCTCCCGCCGTGCCGCCCCGAACCTTCCCCGGACCACCGCTTGCCCGTCGACAACTCACATCCTCCTCAGGCCGTCAGAACCTCCCCGGACCACCGCTGCCGACAACTCCATCCTCCCTCCGGCGCCGTGAGACCTCCCCCGGCCCACCGCTTGCCCGTCGACAACTCACATCCTCCCTCAGCCCTCCTACCCGCCGTGCCGCCCCGAATCTTCCCCGGACCACCGCTTGCCCGTCGACAACTCACATCCTCCCTCCTGCCTCCTACCCGCCGTGCCGCCCCGAACCTTCCCCCGGACCACCGCTTGCCCGTCGACAACTCACATCCTCCCTCCTGCTCCTGCCGCCGTGCTGCTGGACCTTCCCCGGACCACCGCTTGCCCGTCGACAACTCACATCTCCTCAGCCCTCCTACCCGCCGTGCCCCCCGGAACCCTTCCCTGACCACCGCTTCCTATTCCGTCGACAACTCACATCCTCCCTCCGGCTTGCCCGTCGAACCTTCCCCGACCACCGCTTGCCCGTCGACAACTCACCCTCCCTCCGGCCTCCCGCCCGCCGTGCCGCCCAACCTTTCCCTGCGGACCACCTCCTGCTTGCCTGTCGACAACTCACATCCTCCTCCTCAGCCTCCTACCCGCCGTGCCGCCCTGAATCTTCCCTTGCCCGGACCACCTGCTTGCCCGTCGACAACTACATCCTCCTCCTGGCCTCCCTACCCGCTGTGCCGCCCCGAGACCTTCCCTGGACTCACCGCTTGCCCGTCGACAACTCACATCCTCCCTCCGGCCTCCTACCCGCCGTGCCGCCCCGAACCTTCCCCGGACCACCGCTTGCCCGTCGACAACTCACATCCTCCCTCCGGCCTCCTACCCGCCGTGCCGCCCCGAACCTTCCCTCGGACCACCGCTTGCCCGTCGACAACTCACATCCTCCCTCCGGCCTCCTACCCGCCGTGCCGCCCCGAATCTTCCCTCGGACCACCGCTTGCCCGTCGACAACTCCGGCGGGTAGGAGGCTATAGAGTTGAATGAAGTCCCAATTTATTTTTATCTCTCCCGTTGGTTTAAGAAGTTCGCAATATATTCGAATTTAGCAGTCTGTGCCCGAGTTGACAGTTCTGGGAATATTAAATTTCTTTAAACGCTATACGGGTTCAAGATATCTGCCAGTTATTTTGTCCTATGTTAGACCGTTTTCAGCTATTCGCCGTCGTCAGTACCATTCCGTCGGTAATTTACTGTTGGACAAAAACGCAATAAGATTTATATTTCGAATACTTCAATAATCGGCCTTACGTTGGACCGGAGGAGAGTCATGCCGTAGCTTGCACGCCACGCGGACGCGTTTTGTCTTCAGTTTGTCAGAAAAATGCCGTCGGATATTTTGGCACTTGCAGTCGGAACACCCCTGACCTTCTCAACTGGGTTTTTATGGCCGAAAGTTTATTTTAAGTGGCCGCCGGGCCGGCTCCTATTATTAATGGGAGGCCGAGAGGGTTGGCCAAAATTTTCGTACTCCCCGACGTCCCCGTCCGAGCGCGGAAACGCTTCGGATATTTCTCGAGGCAGATGTTTCCCCAGCCAGTATCGATGCGCTCGAATACAGAAAGATTTATTTCGCATCTAATCCGATTATAATGCATAGACTCTTCTGAAAGTGAAAGTGAAATGTCGCGCAAAAATATCGTAGGAAGTGTGAAGGCGGTAATACTTGGGCGCCTCGATTTCCCCATATTCGACTGATTTATTATAATCACCAAGTATGCCGACCCGGTTGTACTGTGAAAGGACTTTACACAAGCTGGCAGAATCAGGGTATTGAGGTACCAATTTTTTTTAATAATCCATCTCATCGGAGGGCCTTTTTTCTCAGAAATTTGTAAACGAATTCTCCCTTACCAAAACCTTAATTAATACTTCCAAGTCGACTGTTCCCCCAGACGAATAAATTACCGAGCGATAGCTTTTTTTTTTAAATATAAAACCCTTCTCAGAAAAAAACAATTTCGATGCTCGGTATCGAACTGTGGCGGTCCACAAATAGAAGGCGGCAGCTGTTCCCTCTGGCCGAGCCTAAATTGCGTTTTCTCATCGTCTCTGTTTTTTCCGGGCCTATTTATTTCTGTGAGCTCCCCTCGGGGCGTCTACTCGGCTGCACGAAACGTTTTCAGAGATTTCCTTTGATTCTCCGACTCCTTCCGATCTCTTCTTCCGCCGTCTCTTGCTCCCAAACAGTGGGCATTACAATAACCCATAAAAATAGAATTATAAAAGAAATTCGGAAATCGCATTTTCGAAAGACGTGACAGTCACTCGATCGAACCGGACAACAGAATGGCAAAAAGAGACAAGAATTCAATAAATTAGGATCAATAACTATAACCTAACCTTGGTGGTCCAAAGTAGCAGTGCGGGCACGATGACCAAATGGCATCCAGCCCGAGATGGTTAAGTGCTTCATTAATCTACCAAAAGCCTAAATCGGTCTTGCATAAGACCAAATCGGCGAGTGTTGGTATTCGGTTTTGTATCGGGATTAATATCGATTCCTCTACTATATTTTACAAGAGAATATCCGAAGCACTTTAGATAGAAAACTCCTGTAAAGTCCTGAAGCCGGTCACAAACGTCACAAACGTGGGGGCGTAATTCCTAAAACGGTCTTTCCATTTCCGTGATTGGTGTTAATAGTCTTTTGGCACTTTTTTTTGCCCGCGTTGTGACACAACAACCTTCAGTTTTATTTTTGTCCCACTTGCGGTGCGACTTTTTCAGTGAACCACTTTTTGTACCTCCCCCCCCTCAATTGCATAATCCTCTACCCGTATCCTCGGAAAGGTTATTAGCATTGCTAGGGCCCAATTCTTTACGAGAAAATGTTTATTTTGTTCTTCAACGCTCTGTTTGCCGCTGTTAACAGTTCGTTCACCTTCGACTGAATTCGTTTGCTCGCTTAGAATTACCAAAGCATTCATCGTTGGCGTGGAAGCAATCCTGTATTCATTATATATTGGCTCCATTTTGCTTTTGTTAGAGACTGCACTGTCGGAACAAACTACTGCATTAAATTGTAATGCGCTCACTCGAAATTTGCAAATGAAGTTTGTCGGTTGAGGAACTGCGAAGTGCAAGTGTCAAGATGCCCATATATAATGAGATTGCTCTCGGTATAAGATGGTAATTGATCGAAGCGTTGAACGCAACCTGTAATCAGGATTAGCGTAGTTCGCCCGGGTTCGAACCAAGGATTGATAATGGCGAGAATCTAAAAATTGTCTAGCTCAAAATGAAATTCAGGAATTCTTATTCCAATCCCTCCGTTATTAATTAATACCCATTGATGTATAAACGAAGGATAACAGTCTAGTGCCATATTTCATTTGTGCCATTCTCGAAGGGAAAACACAAGTGATGAATTATGTAATTTAGCCGCCCGATGTCTATTAGTGCGACTTGTACACTACCACCGAAGGATGAACGCTTAAATTAGGGATTGGGCAGCCCGTCATGTTTCAACCGGTGGCCTTATAGGCCTAGGGGAGGACCTTGCCTACGGTAATAAGACAGTAATCAACTAACGATCGATTGTTATATGACAAAAGTGACATTGACGTAAGAATTATGGTGTGAGGATTGGGCAATGCCTGAGGTGGAAATTGATAAGCCGGTCACGCAAGTGAGTTTCGAATTCAACATACATATTATGTTTGACCCCTTTATTTGCCCTTTATTGTATTCAAAGATAGTACTCTAGAATTTGAAGCGAAACTAATGAAAATGTTATTTTATAAACACGATGAATGATATTATAATTCCCCCAATAAACCTGTAAAATAATACGTGCGAAACAAATATGCAAATATCACCCGTGAAAAATTTAGTTCTGTCGTATATTGATTACGAATATAAGTTATAGAATTCATATTTAAATCGCTTAATTACAGCTTCTGGTATTATATAATAATTATTTATGCGGCTCAAGTTGATTGACTGGCCGGTTATTTGCCAATTGTGGCAACGGGGCGAGTTTCACCGTCGACATAACTAACCTGGCTAACATTATGCCGTATAAAAGGCCACTCGCTCCACTTTTACTCTCCAATTCCAATGACTCACACACGGCCATTTCTGTGTTTTTGAATAGCGGCCGTTCATTAGCATTCTTCGGTTCGGGGGCCTTTCAGATCGTGGACGGCGGACAACAATCTGTCGTTTTGATCACCCCGACCGGTCCGATTATCCTATTGCCTTTTCGGCACTTCCGGTTCTGGCTTTTTGCCGTCATCGGTAGGCCTTCGGCAGGCGACATTTAGAGAAAAAAATCCAAGTGGCAGAAACTCACCCTTGTGACGACCTTCACAGTTTCTTCCACCCTATTATGACGTATGAACGTCATTCCGGTCGTGTCTAATGTAATGATTAACACTGCTAACGCGGTAGTTTTTCGATGTGAGGACATTATATAATCTGATACAAACTTGTATATCTCCGAGAACCCAATTCCGCAGATATGTCAACCCGCTTAATATTCTGAATATTCTATATTGAACAGTGAATGACTATGAAATAATAATTCGAGCGCGGATTTAATCGGTTTGCAAGAGTGCAGTGGAAACTTATTGTCGACCTATTTCCTAATTGTATTCTGTCCGGGGCTGTCGGCTTAGCTCGAATTTCCTATTTGCATAATACAAGTCACGAACGGTACTCTTGAGTCACTGCTACTCTGCCGGTCAGTAGATCGAATATGTTCAGATCGGGCGTCAAATATTGATTAATGGTTCTTTAATTAAATCAAAATTGATAAATAATAAGAGATGTATATAGGCAATTATTTTTTTACTAACATGTTTTATTCATTTCGTCTGTTTCAGGAAACAGGTACGCATCACCCGCAATCGTTTGTAACTGGAACACGTTTTTGTGAGTAACTCTTGTCATCAGTACGAAATTAACTCTCATACCAATCATAAATAAATAAACATTATTGTGAGAAAAAAATGATAAAATAGTGAACAGTTCCTGGTCAATTTACCATGACGGTAATAATTGGTCGCAGGTCGAAAATGGTGGTTTCATAAGTCAGACTGAAGTGCACAATTTGGAAAAAATTGAGTATAAAAAAATCGAAAAAATATTATCTACGATAAAAGCGTTTAATTATTGTATAATGGATATGATAGTTTTAATTAGTAGAGAGTTGATAAAAACTGTAAAACCTGAACGGCGAAAATTATGAAACCTGTAATACAAAAAAAGAGTTGAAAATGGTTTTTCGTTTTCTCCAACATGCCCGCCCGGTAGTGTTATGCTCATGAATTGCAGTAAGGGGACAGTGATTGTAGCTGAAGGGTAATAATAATGATAATAAAATGTTATTAGATTTAATGTCGGACCTGGAGAGTAAACGGATCCGAAACCTGTTCGGGATTGCGTCACAAGTTTCGGGAAAGAGGCTGTGCTGCGGGAATTCCGCGACAGAAACGTTGAATCGTAGCGCTGGCCGGAGTCGTTGAAATAAATCCCGTTTATCTACCCAGTCGTTAGCCCGAGGGAGACGGCGGCGAGTTTTCCCGTCGCTGTTACGTGTCCCAGATCCATGAGATAGGTTCATTTTCGTTGCCTTATAGCGTCCCCTCCCACCCACCCGCCTTCTCTTTATAAGGCAACACCCCGCCGACTCGTTAAGTCCTCTCTGACGTTGTCGCAATTCTTGTCCTGCCCGAGCTCCTGGAATAACACTTGAAGGATAATGTAACTCCTTTAAAAAGTTGGCTCTACATATATATTCTCGTTCAATGTCTTTTCATATGGCGCGAATCCACCATAAATAGCTTAAAGACCGCCATCGAATTTTACAAGAATCCTACAGAGTACTGTATTCTACTACTGAAATTTGAAATGTAGGCGGAATATATTTATTGCATTAATAAATACGTTATATTATATATTTGTATATTTACTAAATATTTTGGAATACCTGTTTTGTGGCCTGCGAGCGGTTGGAATACCGTAGATATCGTGTGTTTCTGTCTCCTCTCGCAGGTTTGGTCTTTCGCTAGACCTTCACTAGCGGTGCTAGTCACTTTGGATGTTTTTTGGTCTAGACCGCAGTACGAGTGACAGTGACAGTGAAGTGAGGATGCCCAAAAACCCTCTAAAGTGGCAAAGTGACTAGCACCGCTACTGAAGATGGCGAAACAGGCTAGCAAAAGACACCCAAACCAGCGAGAGGAGACAGAAATACACGAAATTTACTAAATATTGTTCTGAAACGCTTTATTAAGCATAGTGTTTGGTAGGGCTGTATACGTGCCTCAAATTTCAGTTGAATAAAACAATAATTATAATATATACCTGAAATATGCGTGATATCATTCTTTAGTTGGGGCTTTATTAAAATACCGTAATGCCGTTATTGCACTTCCCTGAATCGATTTTCAATTCGATCGATGACATATAGAATGAATGGAGGTTACTTTCACCCCGGTTCCCCCTGTAATTGTCTGGCGTTTCGTAATAATATCTCATTCATTGCCGGATAGGTCATTTATCCCTCGGAACAATTTATTGTTATTATTATTTTTATTATTATTATTATTATTACAGTGAACAGAATTACAGGCTGACCTAATTTAACGTTTAAATTCGGATTGGTTGTTGACCTAATAATTTACGTCAAAATCATACTTCGGTTATTATATACCGGATGATACATTCCGAGTAGAGCACTCGATAGAATGTATGAAGAGTAGTCGTATTCCAAACAGTTTCTCGGGCGGTGGCCAAATTCTCTCATAAATTCCGAAATCCGAGTAGGCCGCCCGCCGGGTTCAAGATGTCGGAAGAAATGTCAGGTTACACAGTCGATTCACGACCGCAAAATTCCGTTAATAACTGTAAAACCGGATTGTTGAAAATAGTCGACGCGTGCTCTGAAAAAAATAAAAGACCGAAATGAGACAAATATCGGTGTCGTCTGAGTTTTAAAATCGTAAACAGGGTCTGAGAAACTGGTCCCGAGCTCAACTAGACGAGCCGACCGAAAAACTAGTTTTATTTCAAGTTATGAAGACATCATGTCGCCCGTCGTCCAAATTCGTAGTTAACATTTCAAAATAACGTTCCCCACTTAGAATAAAAAACAGGTTTTTTACGAATCTGTCGACGGGGGATCAGTTTCGTGACAGATTCACCGTCTCACGATAGCCGACTTCTCGTTTTTCTATCTTTTTGAAAACTTTCATTATTACCCATATCTGCCACCGGCATTAAAGGAACAGGTATTAAAGTAGGCGATAAACGAATTTTATTGTAAAACTTGACTGTAACTATCCAGAAAAGTACACGAGCCGAAACCGGTCTAGCCGGAGATGATTCGAAGAGACCGAAACTTACCAGGACGATAAAGGAGGATAATAAACCGTAAGTGTACCGCATTCGTAATTTTGACAGGACGCCTCGATCCCTCGAATGGTTCAGAAATTTGGTTCTGTTGGGCGCCTGTAACAGATTACACTGTTCTAACGATAGTGAAACAAAATAAATAAAAATATTCCAATATAATAAACTGTCGGCTGGTTGTATTTTACAACAATTGCAAATTTCTATTGACAGTAATTCTGGCTAGATATTACCGACAGTGGGTAAAAGCCGACCCTGTGGTTTCATTTCCAAACTTAGTGAGCGTCAACGAACGGATCATTAGTCTGCCTCCGGGGCGAGTCATATAAAAATGCATATTTTATTTGAAATCTGTTGCGGGGAAAGTCAGCCGGCCTGGAGTGGGCTGAAGCCCGACAGCTCCAGCATTAAATAACAGCGGTAGCCCCCCACCACCCTCTTAAATTTCAAAACCGCCGTCCTAAAATATAGATTAGGAACGTCTTGAGGCTACCGTTCAAACCTGTCTGTTCTGTAAATGATGAGGTCGTATAAATTGTCTCATTTTTTTCGATTCGAAATTAGACTCGCGTAAAGAGACATTATTGTGATAGTATATGGGCTATTCTAGGCGAGCCACTAAAGAGTGCTACTAGCGATGAAACTTTTTTATTTATTATGATTACTGTAATAATATATAGTTTTTGAGGATATAAGTCGTGTTTTCAATAGCACGGCTAACCTTAATACGAAATTGAAACATTTTCTGGTCAGACCTTAGAAATTATCATCTTCATTTTATAACGAGAATTTTCTGTAATATTGCAACACGACGTTTCGCATTCTTATCAGCTGCGGTATAATTCTTCGACGTCTCCTAAACGACCTTAAATTCCGCCCGCTGTAAAGCTATAAAACGTTCAACGCGTTATTTGAACAGTGCCCTGCCTCGTACCTCGCACGCGGTAAAAATGCGGTTACCCAACTGACGGGGAATTAATTTTAACGAGCATTAAATCATTCGCGTCTGGAATACGGACAGTTGAAAATGTGTATATTAGTTTCTTCATCAGTAATAGACAATGACAATGAGTTATGTGATATTTACATCTTCATATATACATTTGTACTTACATAATTTATTTTGTACAATGCATTCGGTTCATTAATCTATTTCACACTTCTAAAGACGGCTGCCAACTACTGGACAAGCTACCATAACCCGTTAGACGGTGTACATAAGTATCGCTCCGAAGTAGTATAACTGTGCAAAGTTCTTTAAGACTGGACGGGTCTACAGACGAATGCTTATGCTTCTAGACTGGAAGTGCTGGAATAGGCTGGGTTATTCTAGACAGGGCTCGAGTGTCAGTTACCGTTGACCGCAGGAGCCGCAGTCTTTCACCGCAGACATTTCATCGCCAGTGGCTAATTTTAGTGCCTCAGAAAGGGGCAGTGTTATTTTTATTTAGAAACTGTTTTTATTTAGAAATTACAATAAAACTGAAACTGGTTTGATCGGTTTGATAACACCGAGTTGGGAGATTGCTTTTTTTGAATTAATAAATGGTCGGATAAACCTTTATATAAATTATAAGGATAATTGCTCGCGTAACGTACAATTGAATATTAACAAATCAACGGCAATTAATTGAAAGACGCCAAAATGCGTAATTGGTGAAATTAGTACATGAAATATCTAACTCTATCTACAATACTATCTTCGGATGAGTAGCTCGCTGACCTGCAAGTATTTGACCGAAAAACTAAAGTTATTTTTTCTCGAAGAAGAGATTAATTTAATTTACGTTTTATAGGATCCCATTATAGCCGTAGGCATATTTCAATAATAAATATGTGAGATTACTGAAATTAATGATTTGTATTATTATTACCTAACCAATTCTGCTGAGGCCATTAGTGTTTCCTCGTTAATAGAAATGACGGTGCCAGCGCCGTAATGGGTTTGACAATGATCCGACGGGGTTTGACGGGCGAAGAATCGATTCACAATTTACCAGTACAGTCAGTCACAAACAGAAGTGTATTGCGACGCCATATTTTACCAATCCGAGTAATGTCGTTACCCAACACAACGGGGAAGACCCGAAAGCTTCACCTTGGCCTTGTTATCCAACTGCGTCATGTAACTACCTTATGCAACTTGCAACTATTATCAGTTATGTTCATCTTCTATTATTCCTCCTTCTGAAATGAGCATTGTTCCTCTGGGATTTTCCCATAGTTGAAATAGGGGAAGGATCCTTGTATTTTATTTGGTTCAATTACGTCGTTTCAACTCTTTCCTTAATTTAGTAGTTTCTTGAATTTGAAAAAATAATAAACGTAATAAATTCATAATACACGAAGCGAAGTGGCTTAAATTTGGTTTACGCTTATGAAGTTGGGTATTATTACAACTGGGTCCTCCAAATATTTTGTTCTACGCTCTAATAATAGCCACTCTCGATTGAATACGATCTGGACTAACCGCCTGTATGAGTCACCGATTCCTTTCTAATTCTGTTGGACTTGTAGGAATTTTCGGGATCCTCCTCAGTCCATTAGTCACCTCAGCGTTATTTTTATTTCAATATTTTTAATTATTTATTCCTACTTCGATATTTCCTGCGGTTTATTCGATGAACAACGATTGGGATTCGGCGTTTTATCTTCAACAAAATTCTGCAAAATAGAGCATCCTTCGACGCGGTAGCTATCCTATAGCCAGAGCTTCTGAAGGGCCGTTATTAATTGACTTAAGACACTTACGCCAGCAGTAACCGAGCGGGATGATACCAACGGTATCGTTAGGCCTTAATCAGCTCGGACCTTAAGAAATAGTAAAAAAAACTCCCTTTTATGGTACTATGGGTGCCCGACGTGTTTAAAATTCTGTAATCGGCCGGACGGGAGGTCGAAATTCTCGGGCTAGGTCCCGCCAACCCGTATAGTGATCGCTAATTCTAATGTTCCGTTCAGACTGATTGGGCCCCTGTTTCTTGAGCGGGTGGGACGCTATTTGGAGTGCGGACTTAATCTGGGGCGGAAGCTGCGGCCGGCCAAAGCCCGAACTGGATAAACAAGAGGGAGAGGGGTGGGTGTCCAAAAACCGATGGGCCGGGTTCAGTTTAGTGACTCCGCCGGTCTCTCTATTTCGGGACTCCGTCCAGCGGAGGGAATTCTTCTAATAGTCATCTAAATTTACGCGACCGGCGGTTTCCTTGTTGACGCACGTGTTCAACCATCTCCAACCCCAAATGCATACCCGAACTGTTTACTACAGAAGCAATCGATACCTAAACCGCATACTACCTCCGATAAATGTAGATTCGTTTGTTACAAACCTTTACTGAGATGAATGAAGAACGGTATCGGAATGAAAAATGATATTCAAAAACCCTACTGGTCCAATATTGGATATTGAGCAATTTGTACTGCGTTCGCAACAATCGTATGCGTAATTTCTGATAACAGTTTCTCTTATTGAATTATCAACAAAACGGAAAGCATAATTAATATTATAATTTTTCAGATTAAATCGGGAAATGTAAGAACATTGATAAAGAAAAAGGAATTTATGCGGGAACATTTCCTTTCGGGCTAATTAAAAGTTAACATAACTGGGACTTCGTTTTCTAGTCTTAGATCGATAATACTTTTATCGAATAAGTCGTGTGTTTCCAGCAGTGATTGAAACATTTCCAAATAATAACAGTCATTCCAATAACATAATTTGCACTTAAATTGCGGCATTTAGTTTTGGCGCTCTATCGTTAGAACTATTATTTCCGCGTCCAATCTGCGATATGATATTGCATTCGCCAGTTTTTTTTTTGTTTTTTTGTTTAATTCTTATCTCTCGACGTTGTTATCTCCAGCGTGGAACTAGCGCCAATGGGAACGGCGATTAAAAATAAATTAACCACTTTCCTGTAGGACAGAAAAGATTGGGAAACCGAAAGCTCTCTTCCCGGATATCGCCCACGTCCAGTCGACTCTGTCCTTTTTATGATTCTGAAAACAATTCTTATAAAAATTCTTAATAAATTTGTTCGTTGTCTAAAATTCTCTCAGACAAAATTAGACGCGAGTACTATATTAACGATACAAATGTTTTAATTCGTCCGGGTATTTAGGTTTTATTTCAATAATACCTGGAGTATGTCCTGTTTGTACAGTTGATTAAGATGGAGCGATATTTCACACTTTTGTAATATCCTCTATTTAAAAATCGTCAACTTCAAATATAAGGACCCTCCTTATTGGACACGATAATTTCTTGTACAGCACTGCAGTTACTATGGTATTTTTTAAAATATTCTTTCTGCACGTATTAATTGCTGTAGACTACTTGAATAGAGGACAGCGTCCTGGTAACGGAATGCTACTGTCGCGACGGCGAGAAACCGAAACCGGAAGAAGGAGGAATGAATATTTTTTCAGCGATACTCTCGCTGAGACGGATCGGGAATTTACTTTCGTTGGATGTAATTTTACAATTGTGTAAATTATCTTGGTAAGGGAACCGGGGTGTGAGAGAGGGTCGGGTAATGAACCTTTTACCGCTAGGTTGACCACTTAGCTAAATGGAACGGGCTCTCTCTCTCTCTCTCTCTCTCTCTCTCTCTCTCTCTCTCTCTCTCTCTCTCTCTCTCTCTCTCTCTCTCTCTCTCTCTCCCGCTACAGCCCATCTGAGGTTATGTCAGGCCAAAGTCACTGCTTCAATCGACCACATTCCTCCTGCATTATTCCGAGAATAGGATTGCCTTTGATTTCCTTTGTATTACCACATTTCCGTTTCTCTATCTCCAGACAGTAGGGTAACTGCAAGATCAAAAAAAACGTTCTCTAGCACCTGTCAGGAGGAGGCTCAGTCGGCTTAACCTCGTGTATGACATTCGTTGTGAGAGGAAATAGGCCGAATCGAATATGTGTTTCAAGGGTGCAGTCGAAGTCACTTTTGGTTCACTTAGTCGACTGGTCAAGGCTCGCAATATTCGTGCCACAACTTATAACCAGACGCAACAATCGAATTTATGTGAGGGTAATTAAAATCAACCTTGAACAGTTTCCATTTTGCACGGTATTAATTATGGTGAAGAACCTTCTTTCAGTTTTCGAAATATGTATGGTTCCACCAGGCAACTTCGACTATACCTTTGATTTTGTTAAACCTTTAAAACTTACAGATCGCGCTTGTAAAAACGATTACTATTATTTGTAAGTTCCTCTCATAA
Organism: Lethocerus indicus; assembly: GCA_019843655.1. NCBI lineage: Eukaryota > Metazoa > Arthropoda > Insecta > Hemiptera > Belostomatidae > Lethocerus > Lethocerus indicus. Next base: position 5,445,561 of record JACDQD010000007.1, on the reverse strand, counting down.
TTACATTTAGTATAGCCGGGAAATTAAAATGAATAACGAACGCTATATAAATAAGCAAATAGCTATTTCTTTGTCTTGAGCGAGACGTTTTTGATTGTGAGCCAAGTATTCTTTATAGTAATACTCTGTTAGCGCTATAATAATAGTGCACGGGTGATAATATGTGAAACCCACACTCTGTAACTATTTTAAACTATGATTTATGGACGCTGTAGAAAAACAATTTATTACAACAGTGCTCCGGTAGTAACCAGTTCAGATTGCCACTACAACTACTACTGCCAATTTTATTTAACTTTCAACCGTTTGATTGCTCTGGTCGTGTAGGAAAAGTTCGTTCAGTGACACGCTATCATCAGTAGCGTTCGTTATAGAATTTTGGTTCCTGGAGTCTTCACTGTCCTTGACATCATAAGGAACTTAATTTCCTTCTGCACATGACAAAAAACCCAAATTGCGGTCTTACCGACAAAGAAACTATAATTTTCACCTCGATGAGAATACTGAATTAATAGCGGTAATAATGAATTCGGAAAAAAGGGGCGGTTACTTTTACGCCGATTTTCAAGTCTCGCCTAGTGAAAGAGAAAAACAACACATAAAAGCGATAGAGGCGTTAAAGTTGTTGAACTATTGACCTCAAAAGTGCGCCACTTAAACGTGACATCACTCTCGTTATCCACAGTGTACGTTATAACGTTTACGTCCTTACGTCGTTACGAGCCCACTACTCCTCTTCCTCCTCCACCGTTCATTTTTTCCTTTTTCTTTTTTTTGTTTCTAAAACGAATGCACATAAATTACGGAGACGTTGAACCTTTTCTGAGTCGGCCGCCGAGGCCGGCCACCTCCCTCGGCTCGCACCTCGCCCAATTAGGGCCCAATCGCAGATTTGAATCTTCCCGACGCCAGATATCGGGACGTTTCAAGAAATATGGCAATTTATTTCGTGAAATTAGATTTAACCCCATATGGAGCCATGAATCACTGCCGATCCGATCGAACTTTACCCCCCGGCACATGTCCTACCGGTAATTTCTGCTACTTATCGGTCTCAATGGTATTTCGTAGACAAGATCGGGGAAAGCAAAATATCCAGCAGTGGAGTTAAATTTAGTAAATTTTTATTTTGACTGATATCTTGATTAAAATGAATATTGAATTACAAATTCCTGGAATGTAATTGATTCGAGTGTACCGCGAGGTCGTGGAATATTATCACTCGTCCTCTAGCGTTGGGTACACTGTTACCGCTCTATCCTAAACCAGTCCAACGGAGGACAAAATAAGCGCGGAATGGTAGACAGAACATGGCGAGAGAGATGTAATAGTTAATTAAACTTGGTGTCTCTCGGATCTGCCGGACTGTTTCCTAATTCTCGCCATCTCGGTAGAATTCGACCGATATGCAGGGGGCCAATCTTAGAGGTGGATGGTGATCAATTTTGTTTGTTTATTTGGTTTTTCTGTTCCTATTGTTCGATTATATTACTGATCAAAAAACAATCCTAGTCCCCGGAGGATAAATTGTATAATAATATTCAAATTCCCTGAGTATGACAAATTGTCGGCCACAAACCTCTATCGAAATAATTATTGCTAATCTACTCAATGGAGGTACGTTAACATTAGTCTCCGCCTTAAATATGACAGCATATTATTATTAGAATTAGGGGTAAGATATTAAGTGGTGAGATATTGCATCGCCAGCGATGGGGGGGGGGGCTGAAAAGTGCTTTGGGCATTCATCTTCGTATTTCAATTTCCGGTTACTAGAAACGAAAAAAAATAAAGAGAGGAATAAAAATTGCGCCTCTCAATTTGCCAGGAAGAGCCGGACGGATGATGGTTGAAGTTGAGGTTGGTGTGTCTGTGAGCTGTGAGCTGTGAGCTGTGGTACGTGGCGGAATCGTGGGCTCCGTGCGTACTCCCTTGATTAGAGGTTAGTTGGGGGGGGAGGTCCTCCCATCGGCATTGAACTTGACGCGGTCCTAAGTTGGACTGCGATTGAAGCCGGGCCAAATTGCAGGTTGGGCATAAGCGAAGCCTCTCATTTGCAAAACGGCGTAGCTTTGCACCGGGCCGTTGATGCTCTGTACTGTACCGCTGCTAACATCGGAGTGTTGCATTTCACCCGCAGTAGAAGTGTAACTCTTACTGGCGGCATAACGGTCCGAGTACCCCCAGCCCACTGGCTATCCCGATTGTGTCCCGTCTCTAAATTATCTGTTGCCACGTGTTAAGAACGAGGCCTTCATTTTGTCTTATTGGCTTTTAGTTGGCCCGCGTTATAATTAATCCATTCATATCCATATTTTCGTTGGGAATTAAGTTGGATTCAATTGCGATATACCTGCTTTATTCAGTATTATTTCCTAGTACCTTATGAAAAATATCGTAATCTGTCTAAACTGTCGGCTTCTCAGGAAAATCGAGGTTCGTTTGTGTCTCCTGGATTGCTTCAACCTTACCGGTCGGGACACAGGTACACGGTATCCTGCCTGTCCATTTTAACAGCAATTAAGGATTTTACAGTGCCTCGTAGCGGGGAAGAAGGCCTTTTCAGCGAGGGGAATATTGCGAAACTATAAATTGCTGGGGACTCCTCTTCTCTTCTTCTCCCGTGTCTCGCCCTTGAGACTGCCGCTCATTCGTTGAAAACTCAGCTCCACCCGACCGTTGCAAAAGGGAAAAAACGTCCGAATTATTAGGGAAAACTTTTTGTACACTCCTAATCGGTTGGTCTTGGATTTTTTTTTGAGTCGCTCGCGCCATTTCGTCCAACCCCAGTGCAACAACACTACAGTCGATATAGCGCATTATTGATTTATTTTGAAGTGTTTGATGGATATAAGTCTTATTTCAAGATACCCACCAACAGTATATTGTCAACGTTAACGGAAGCTGAAACCGGTCTAGCAAGAGACCAAATCAGCGACTGGAGTCAGAATATCGCACATTGATTATATACCGAGACGTTTTTCCGTATAATAAACGGCCCTGTTGTTAGCCATGCAGTGTAATCAGAGTTGTATTTATCAGAACAGTTAGATATTTAACGCGTAATAATGACTAATTATATTATATGTTAGGAATACTGCTCTTATCTGCAATATTGGTAAAGAAATTGTGTATTTCCTCCCAGTCGTTTTGTCCGGTTTCAGCCTCCCGTCATCGTCATTTCCATCAGATATTATAATTCCAGTGTTACAAGATAAAAAGACACGGATTCAGCCAAAAGTAGTAATATGAGTTTAGAACTGTATTTATAGTTTTGTGCGAGATATAACCAATGTAAATAAAACAGGTTATTAGAGATACAATTAAAGCGACGGCCTCTTAGGATTCAATTAAAAGTCTACAAATAACGCGGCGTGGAAAAACTGTACGGGTGAATCAGCAAGGCCGACCGGCTTGTTAGAATTTGCATTGCCTTTTTCCGTGTTTACAATATCCTGTGTAATTTCAAGATTCAAACGGTTCTACAGTTTCACCTCCATCTCGATGCCGAGCTTAATTTTACCTAAACGTACCGATTCCCCGTTATCCACTGCAGCTTGATTTGAATCCCAGTAACCCGAATGGAAAGAAATAGTCGCGCTAATTGCACATAAATTCGATAAACACAGTATATCGGCAATAACACAACATGAAAAAAATCAAAACTCTGGTAAAACATCTGGTAAGACATGTGGCACGGGATGAAGTAAGCAGTTGTATCGGTCCAATAGCTTATTTCTCCGTAGAAGTCATTTTTTATGCGAATAATTATTGCCGGGTACTAAACGCGGCAGTAAAAAAACATGTCAAACACGATCGTAAATATTCCTTGTATTTAAACTTTGCGTTAATGTTGTTATTTATTGTTTTTACCGATAGAATGCCAAGTCTTTAATAAAGTTGGAAGTTCTTAAATAGAACTTTATTACCTTACACGTTTCTCTATTAGTATATATGTCTAAGCGATAGCACAAAAGGAAAGTTTCTCAGTCCAAGTTCGCATCGTAGGTTTCTCATTCTGCATCGACTATTCTGAATTTCCCTCGTATACTTTCTATCTCTAACCCTCTCTTCTTATTATAGTATATAATTCAATTTAAGTTTGTTTTATCCCATTACTCAATCTTGACATATATAATAACATATTCTGTGCCTTCATTTAATATATTTGTCGTGCGATTTTTCTGTGTGTCCTCTGTAGGCAATCGTATCGGGTATTAATTTTCCGACGTGTTAAGGACTGTGCATTTATTTTATTAACAAGATTATAGTTATTCAGGCCTTGCGTATATTTAAATATGCAAATTGTACGCAGTAGGAAACATTGCAAGAATAAGATGTTCTTATCGCGGGGATCTTAACGCGAGAAAGACTGACCGCCCCGGCACAGTTTTCTTTTATTAGAAAATTTGAATTAGCAATTGAGTTGCTCTCAATTACAGGTTCAATAGATTAGATTATTATTACTTTGCATTCGTTCGACATTAGCAAATGTAATGTTGTTTCACTTGCTCCTTTCCTTCTTACTCTTTGAAAATGTAAAACAGATTACCAGTCCGATTACCAGTTATTACACGTTATATTACCAAGTGGTGATAATCGCGTGATCCTGTACATTTAACAGTTTGCCAAACTTGTAATAGCAAAATTATTCAAATAATCAAGGATTGTTCAACCGGTTTCTCCGGTTGAAAATTCGGTCTGAAAGATATTTCAGATCGAGTGACTGCGATGCCAAAAATATATTTTCAGTCTCCCAGAGAATTTGACAAACCCTGAAAACACAAGGGCAACAACAATGGGGAATAAAAATAAATACGCGTTGCGCTCTTGGCAACGGATATTAAGCCCAATAATAATACAACTGCAGGTGGGGAGAGACATGAAATGTATTTGACAAATGGGAAATATAGTTTTAAAATGAAACGTCTCGTGTTCGGTATTCAGTTCTTTCTCTAGAGCAAGTTTTCACCAGTCAAACATTACTATTCCGAACCGAATTTATATTCCCGTTTTGTAATATCAGACTAAGGCACTCGTCGGAAAATTAGTTAAATTTCTAAATTTATTTTTCAGGTACCGACGTTGAAATTTTTAATTCTGACGACATCGAGAGAGAGAAAAAGAACTCGTGACATTGAAATGTATCGACCTATGTAAAAAAAAAAAAACGGAAAAATGTGGCAGTAATTTACGCGCAATTACAGCAAGGAATGAAATGGTCGTCCTGTATTAATAGAAACTGTTTCCAGAACATAAAAAACCTTTTAGTGGACTACATCGCGTTTAATAGTTTTCAGAACTTTTAGTTGTGAAATGCCTTGAATTTAAAACTTGCCGATGGATTATATACACGAACGGCTTTATTCCAGGTTCTGAGAGTGTAGAATCGGTTACGCGTGTTCACAATTCGATAACTATACCGGAAATGCAATGTTTGAATAGAATGAATATTTTTTCTTATTTTTTTTTCTTCCTCTTTCACTTCTTGTGAAATCATTCTAGTGACGTCATTAGATTAAAAACGCCATATAATTTACACTTTACAAAGTACAGTACAGTAAGAACGGTTCTTTGGTTGGATCGGTTCGAGCGTACTCCCGCTACTTAACTAACTATCTCCGGAGGGGAGGGACTTCGGCAAGCCCCGTAAATCCCGGACATAGACCCGGAAAGTCGTGACCGGTAGGACTGGGTCAAAGACCTTTCTAATAGGTCCCAGTTTTCATTCGGGATAAAGTCTCGCCTCTCTAACAATCCACCCCTCTCACTCTGGCTCAGACAGGCAAATCGAGTTTTCATAACTGTCTTTTATTACAAATTTTAAAACTTTAACGTTTTAAACACGAAAGAAAATTCAGAAGTACCTCCCTGTAAATCTTCTCGGCAATCGTCCATTTGTTCTTGAGTAAGTTGTTCTTTTAATTCTAAAACTAACTTTAACTTTAAAAATGATATAGTATAGTATCTCGAATTTTATAACAAATATTTATGCAAAATATATGCATATATTATTAAATGTCAAATTCAATTATTCAAACTAAGGAGAAGCTTAAAGTCTGGTCGGACGAATAGTTTTGCATGTAAAACAGTAAAACTACCGAATTTTAATAAATTGTGCAGGGCTAATCTGACGCGGCTGGTTGAGGTTGTGTCGTTTTCACCGAGCTGGTCCCACCTCGGGACCTTTTCTTTCTTTATTTCACCCGGCGTCCGAGTCAATTCATCGGTATGCGCCTGTCGTCGGCTTAACGGTGGCCGCTAAGTTGTAACCGGCGTCATTGAGGTGTGTGGTGGTTGGTGAGGTCTTGGCTCCAATCGCCGACGCCTTGAACTTCGCCCTCCTGCAGTCGTCGTCAATTTTTAGTTCTTCTCCTTTAGTATTTTTTTCTATTCGCACAGGTTTTGTCCGTGCACGGTCTGACGTTTCAGTCTGTTTTTAGAAGCATCGCGAAAAGGATATTTAAACTAAATTCCAATTTGCATAACCTGCAAAACCTAGCCGGTATTTCCTTATATGTAAACTTTGTACGAATTTAACCATATTTGGGATCGGTGTCGACCGGTTTTTTTATTACTGTGTCGAATGCATTTTACCTCGGATGTTTCGTCCATTTTCTCATGATTTGGTCCGCCTTCTGTGACGGCACTTTAGGAATGACTACGCGCCCCCATTTCTCGCCGCCAGAGATTAGGAAGAGGAACCGATCCCACTCGAGGAAACCACTCGAGACAGCTTTGCCCGTCCGCGTCCTAAATACCTTCTGGAGTAGAAATGGATGGTATTTAAGGCGAGTAGAATTCAAGAAACAGATGGGCAATCTATACTTCATTTATTGTGCAGTATTGCAGCGCCATTATTTGTTATAAATTCGTCGTTGAAAACACTTTCGGCCCCATTCGTCCTGCCCGTAAGCCATCGGAAGATCTGATGATTCAAACGAGTGTTTTAGGTCATACGTACGAATAATGTCAAAATAATTACATCAGGAGACCTTTAATCGTAATTGAATCTTATTAACCACCTTCGTAATTACTTTTTATTTACTTCAATTTTTATTCAGAAATTTTCATATGAAATGAATACCATTTTCGAATTATAATAATCAATAAATTAATGCAAATCATTCTGGGGTATAGAGGTTTTTTTGAGCCCCGACCAGAAACCGAAACCGGATCAGTTGCTGAAACCCCGGTCTTGTGTTTCATCACTGGTTTAATCAGGGACCGCACGTATATTCAGTGGCGTATACACGCCGGTGACAAATGTCACTTTTGTGTACGGAGCAGGTTTTCCTCGGCCTCGTTTTCGCCGTTGCGTGGGCGCAAATCGAGAGCACAGCGCCGCATAATAATAATCGAATCGCATTCTATCGCTCCGTTAACCATTTGATAGCCTGTCGACTTGAGGGAGATGAGAGAGGTGCGTTGTTGGAAAGGTCCGACGAGCCGGTGGTCGAGCTGTGCTGCAGCGTTGCAAAAGAAAACTGAACCCCCCCGAGCCTTATGCAATGACCCAATTTCGCAAACCCAATTACTATAGACGGCAAGAGTCCCGGAGCGACCTAGTCCCAGTGGAAAAAAATATATTTATGTCAACGAATCGGCGTGAATTATAGCGGGTGAAGAGGCCGTCCTACGAATAATTTATTTTTTAAATCTCCAATAAAGTTTCTAGAGGAATCTGACTTCTGGACGTATATTGTATGAAGTTCAGTGCAGTTACATAAACTGTCTTCGATTTAAACTCTGTATCATTACAATTTAATGATCAGAATTCTTTAATTAGAGAACTTTAAAAATGTTCGTGGAACTGCGACAATGTTGCCGTATAAATATGCTATTACGGATAATTTATTTTTCGATTGCCACTTTTATGACAAGATATGAAAATGCATGTAAGTCGCCTGTCGGACAAACACTGTGGAACAGTTAAATGTCTAATACGGACAACAGTTTGAAATATTGATGCGGAGAGCGAAAATGTAATGGGAATATAAATAGCTCGTATTTATTCGATACAGTAGTAACGGGTTCCGATTCCTAATATTCTTCGAGTGTATAACCGGTCGTTGCTCAATCTTCGATAGCGCCGTAAAAATCGAAAGGGAAAGCCGGCAATAATTTATAGCCGGTTTGTATTGAAAGAATTAGTGGGAAGTGTTTGTAAAATTGGCTCCGATGGATGACTAAGCCAGGAGTGCGGCTTTATAATGGGCACAGGTCATGCTCCTCTGGCCATCCTAACAAGTTGTTCTACACCTCGGACCGCTGGTCTATATTCAGACGCGTCCCAATCCCAATTCGGCTCCAGGATTAATTTCAAACTGCCATATCCTTGTTATAGGACTCCCTGAAGCCGAACAGCATTCCCCCTCTGCCTCCCTTACATTATTATGATTATTATGATGAATAATTACAAATAAAATACAAATGTGAATTTATCTACATAAAGTACAGAACCTGCCCAACAGCATCACTACACTACAGACACCGCGTACCGATAGCATAAATGACGTTCGACATTTATCAAAAACGGTCCAAAATTCAGTTTCAATGTCGAAATGATCGAATGATCGAAACTAATAATCTCCCGTTTTTTAGTGCATTTATCAACTGCTCGAACGGAAAAATTATAAACGTCAGTAACACTTTTTAGAATGATGTTTCGTATTTTAAAAAATGAGAGAATTGAGATAAGAGATAGACAGTTGCGAAACGCAGTCCCAATATAGAAAAGGTATCAGTTTCTGTTCGACTCGTTTGACCTTAGCTTGGTACGAGATAACGAAGACAGAATTTCTCTCGTGTCCCGGATGAGGACATAAGTTATTTTATAAATATCAAACCGAGAGCGGTTGTAAGATATAACTTATTGTGAAATTCTTTGAATCGAATCATTCTCAAAGTGTAATTTTCATTTGGTTAACAGAATATTTACGTGCATGCTCCGCTGTACGCCGCACTACGGATTTGCACCTTCGCGCGTGCCATATCGTCAAATTAATCGCAGTAACAGATTGTGTACGCATAAAAAAAAAAGAGACTGATAATTTCCTGACTTCAGAGTTCAGGATGAATCCGATAGAGTTGGGGTGAGCTCGGGCCGGCCTAGGTGGAAAGGTCAACGCGATTCACAGCAGAGAATAACCACCCCCTGAATTTACAGGTACGTGTCTGCGCGTAATGTGTGTTTGTGGCCTCGCTGCTGGACACATGTGGCTCCTACCACAATCATATCACACTGCTCAGCTCCTGGTTTTTATAACGAGTCATTAAATCTCGAGTTATAAAATAAATTTATTACGAATTTATACGAATTACTGTACGTATTTACTAGATCATTTGTTGGATCCTAAAGATATTTCATGTCACAAACCACAATCCTCGGGGGGGTTATGGAAGGACGCATCGATCATCAGAATATAATTTACTCGTCGAAATTAAACCCCGATTTTCCTATTCAAATTATCATCGCTATTTTAGGTGGCCCGACTCCATAAATTATCTCGTTGTTTTTCATCTCTTTGGCGAAGTGTTAATTCGGCAGACCGTTGTGAGTTCTCTCCCTAACGAAGACAAATGTTCGGCGGCCGTCGCCCTCTAAATTAACCGTAATTGCGAGATCTGCAACAATTTGGAACCCAGAAACGGAAATTATGAAGCGTTAAATTTAATAAATTAGCCATCCGTCCCATTAATTAGAAACAGAAATTGCAAATTACCCCCCACCCCACGCTCGAACAGAGCGTACAAAGGCCGCCCGCGTTCTGCCTTTAAAAGAAATAATGCGTCACTCTCCTCTTTAGGCCACGATCTTGACCTCAAATTTAATTTTCTTTCTTTTATTTATTTATAATAAAACATTCTACAAATTATTCAAAAGTAAATAGCTTTTATGTTTTAGAGCTTTGTATTTGGGGTCGTAGAAGGGTACTTACTCAGTTGCTTTGTAATTGCTTTGTTGCTCAGTAATTCCCGGCTAATTGGGAAATGAGTTCAGAAAGCCGGAAATTGTTACAGGAATTATTAAATATTATATAACAAACGTTATCCGGTAACTGAGAAAAACTGTCGTTTGGTGTTCCCATCCGAAGAATTCATTTTCTCGGAGGCAGAATGTCAACCAGTGAAACTTCGTCTGTTCGTTGAAGGTACAAAGTACTTAAAAGAACCGCGATATTTCAAAGTTTGAGTTACCCCCCCCTACTTGTCTAAAATGCCACAACTTTTATGCGTAGAAAAAAACACCCATAATTACTCAATTGCAATATCCTGTAATTTCTATCGTCAACTCTCCCTTCACTGTTCCTTGGGTGTTTTCAGTGAACATTTTAAACGACGAACGAGAGAATTTCGACGCAAGGAAAATGCGCCGAAGTTGGGGAAATGGCCGGCTGTAGTGTACAACCGGTTTGCCGGAATGAAGTCCCGCATTGGACTCGTATCCATGTAAATTACGTTCAATATCTGCAGACCCCGCCCCACCTCCCTTCGATGCAAATTATTAAATACGCATAATATCGATATAGCAGTCCACGCTTAAAAAAGAAACGAGTGATTTTTTAACCCCAGACCGGACTCAATGCTTACAGCGGTGCTATTTTAGATATAATTAGCGGCATTTGTGTTCAGTTCAACGATAGTACGAAATGTAAGTAATATGTACGTGCGAATGGAGCCGTTTTTAAATATGTCTGTTTGTCTCGGCACGATTATCGCGTGTGCATTAGGTAATTATCTAAAGCTGATTTTTTTTTAATGTATGTATTCCCCGCAGAGCGGTCTAATTGGACCGATGGCACATCTGGATATTATTATGTGTGTGGGGAGTGGCACGATCTCTGCTCCTTTATCGCAATTCCTCTAATAACAGATGGGGGTGTGAGTTACAATCGGCCATTAATACTCGGTACGGAAAATCTGTTCTGCAAAATCTCGAAACTACGTTATCGGTTATCAGCGAGTTATGCTTTCCTGCAATATTTCCACTTCTCTACAATTGTTATCGTCTCTTCTTCCTTTTCCCAACACGGTTCTGTCGGTGTTTTCCCCCTTTCCGCTTATAATAGGATAAAAATGTTTGATCAAAGAACTGGGAAATATTTTTTTTTTATTAAAAGATGTAAATGCCCAGTATTATTCCATCCGACATATGACTCGGCAGTCAACGCCCTTTCTTGGAGGAAATTCGAAACTGATGTCCTTACCATAAATCCGACTGATTCCTCCAACTTTATTCTCCGGCCACGTCCAATATTTCACTCTTTTATTACACACACCAGAATACGATATTGAGGCGTCAAAATCAACAGTGATAGTGTTTTATCGGACTGTAATGCTACTGCTAGATTTACTGTTAATCAGGTTGGCGAAAAGCCGAAACCAGTCTAGTACAGCACCAGATCAGCGAGTGCGGACACGAGGCGAAGAATTATTAAATAGGAATAATTGGAGGACCGCCTTTCCTCATTTCTCCCTAGCGGAATTAATAGAACGAAACGAGGTTCTCCGTAAACGGTGGGTGATTGGAGTGGCGGTACGAAGGCGGACTGTTAAGCTCAGCGTTGAGCCGTTTCCTTTGAACAGACGAAGAATATGAATTCATTTCTAACACACAACTCTAGTTTATATTCAAAGGACGGTTTGTATCCACCGGTTGTTGTTTGTTTGCCAAGTGTTTCTGTTCTGTTATGTATGGGGGGAGGGGGGGTGAAAGGGAGACACGCGAGCTTACACTACCGCCAACGAGGAATTCACATTTCTCTGAATATCTCAATATTTTATGTCGAATTTGTTATAAATATTCTGTGGATAGATCCGGACTTAACACAAAAATCTATCAACCTTGTTTATGAATTATACTACGAATTCTATATTGAACTACGCGAATCGTTAATTTTTGAAATTTTCTAATGTAGCTGATAACTACCAGGGCTTAAATAATTCTAAGCTCTATTGCCATGGATACGACATATGTACCTAGCCGAGCGCTGTTGTAGGACTTTACAGTCACTTAATTTGCAAAATTCATACGCAAGGCAATATCAAGTTCTTCGTGCTTGTTGTTATTGCGCGAGAAAAAGAAAATCGACCCATTCACCTAATTGTTCGACGATTATTGCGGCCTATAATTCTGACAGCGGTTCCATTGACGGCTTGCAACCTTTTTTCTGAGGAAAAAACTAAGAAAATGTGCGTGAAAGGGATCCAATTTTACAGGTCGATACAGGGAGTATGAATCAACATCAACCTTCGATCACACTTTAATTGTAACTGGCGTTTAATTTCTCCTTTGGTATTAACTTCACAAAGCAGGATATAGAATCAAATTCAATCTGATTATTGTATTTCTATAATTTATTAAAAGTTTCTCAGCAAATTGACACAGAAAATCGTTAGAATTATAAGAAATCGATTCCACCGTGCTAGGAATGATCAAGTTATCCTCTATTATTTATTCACGTTTAATAAAAATGGTTGGAAAATATATAAAATAATTTTTCTAACAGTAGTGAATTATTTTATAATTATTTTCTGATAATCAGTTTCTTGCTAACGTCATTTCATTTGTCCTTAAGTGGCAATTCTTTTTTCGCCCGTCATGGTTTCTTCCAGTCGACATGAATGTGTCAGCACATTCTTATGTAGCCTTCTGTAGGCTTCTTATAGCACCGGCTTGAGGCCCTTGAGTCGAATCAAGTAAAAAGCGCAATATGTGTGTATCGGGCTGTTGCGATTCGCAATTTAAGGGCCGTTCGCGTGGACGATTTTCACGACTCGCTCATGATCGTTGTAAAGACCACAAGGATTTTCTGTATTACGTATGTACGTGGAATAAGCTCACAATAACGTCTATTGAATCATATTGAACAACGCTATTGAATCTTAGTTAAATTGTATTATTCTTAAATTTATTCACATGTACTGAAAACCCGAACCCGTTGGTTTCTAGTATTCATAGTTACAAGACTCATCTAAAAGGAAGTCGAAGGAAGAGTATTGCGTTCAGCAGTAAATAAAACTGCTGAAGACAGAATAAAAACCCGTCTGTATTTTTATTGCTGAATCTAAACGCTAGAAAACGTTTACTGCGACAGAATTCGAGAACTAATTTCTTCGGCCTGACTCGTCCGTTTCAAGCCTTAATTACTTTTCAGGCCGGTACTTTCACAATCGGGAAGTTGTTATATTTGTGTTTACCAAAAATTGTTATTTATTGTAAGTATCTGGGATAAAACAAAATTAAAGCGAGGAAACCGGCTTCGGACGAAGGTTACCTGTGAGTTAAAGATAGAGGGATATTTATGGTTTTAAAATATAATTCTAAAATTAACTTATCGTTCTGAAACGTGATAGGCTAAGGGTCGACCTCTCGATTGTCCCTTTCCCGACCTTTAGCGGTTCATCTCCCGTTCCTCCTGGGAAACGATGAAAAACAGTTTCTCGAGCTCGTGATAACGTATAATAATTCTATAGAAAATGTTAGCCGGAGACATTGGGCGGTCCAGAGGCCGATAGAGCGCCGCGAAGAACCGGAAGTCGTAAATTGGATTTATGTTACTCAGGTAATGCATTTTACGGACATTTGTCGGACCTAGGATGCGCTTTGTTATTTCCTTTCAGTTATTATTGAATCAAATAATAGAATGGGGTGCGAACGACTCATTCTTCACTGTTTTTTTCTATCAGTTATATTTCCTCCTTTAATCTTCACCCGGCGGGCTAAACATTGTTACAGTTATTGATCTCATTTTTTCTACTTTTCATTTTTGTATCCCCCTCACTGAAAAACAAAAACAAGAAACGTGATTGTGATTGTGAGTCCAGGGGACTCACTAACTCGTTCTCCCGGGTTTCGTGGCGGATGACCAGGGACGGACTCCAGGGGCGGAGGACTGTCATTATTCTGCTCCACTGGTCACGTGATTGTCTTCGGCTGCGGTCACGCTTCGGCCCTCCGCCACACAACGATCCCACTTTTGTGTCTGTAACAAGGCGAGGGGGGTCTTCTTCCAATTCATCCTGGAAACGAACGCTTTTGTCCACAGTTTATTATATATCGTAGATTTGTTCGGTTTCTGTCTCCTCTCTCTGGTTTGGTCTTTTGCTAGACCGGTTTCGGCTGCTCGCCATCTTCAGTAGCGGTGTTAGTCACCATTGGCACTTTGGTTGTTTTCCGGGCATCCTCACTGCACTGTCACTGTCACTTATACTGTGGTGTCAGTTTGTCCTGTGTATATATACGTATCTTGTTATTGTGTTATTGGGCAATGTTGTTTGTCTTATTTGAGTTGAGGGGAGGTTGGGATTTTGTTAATCCGCTTAAGTGTACATCAGATTGTCGGTCATAAAGGGGGGGTGGGTGGTGATGGTTGTGCGGGTGAGGTCCTTTAATAGGATTATCGGGGCAAATACGGCGTCGCTTTGCGAATTTATTTTTTCGTTTATAATCTGGTTTTGTTTGTGTTTAAATATCTCCATGTTCTCTATTATATCATATCTATTATATCATATATTGAGCCTCAGTGCAATATAGTGTTTCTGTGGAGGCTCAGCCGTTGTATATCATTTAAAGTAGTTTGTAGAAACGAAACTGACAATTTTATCAGAATTAATTTAACCGTTTAAATACGGAAATTCGCCTATCGGGCAAATTGTATCCGATCTGTTTCCCTTCAACTGCAGATTTGAAGGGAGTGACCCATTTAAATCCGTTTTTATTTATATTGTCCAATATAGGTCTGTTGCTTAACGAATTTCAGTGAAATGGTTCCGTATATACACCTAAGAATATTCACAAAAAAGCGTATCAAAAATTGTACTGCCTTCGTTTTTTTGGCTTGTCGCCATCGTCAGTATTGTCGCCATCACCTATAATTCTACCAATTCACTATAATAGCAATTTTATAGTTTTTTATAAAGAACGAACTGCAAAATTGTGAGAACAAAAGAACAGGGAAACGATCACTTAGTTGTTCAATTTGTCAACTTCCCTGCGAAAATTCTCGCTGACCAATTAGAATTTGAATAACAAGTTCCGTTTTAAAATTCCTTGTATATCCTTGGCACGCCCTTCATTTGAAAATTGAGTATACTAAATAATTTTCACTAATCTGGCTTTCTAAACCTAATTCTCTGTCGGGAGTCAAAATTTTGAATTATGGCAAAATATTTGGCATATTTGAATGTCGCATTCGAGAATTCACGATCGTCCATTTGCTTCGAAATATTCCAGCGTCGGAGACGTTAAGCTTACGCGAGTCGATTCAAGACATACGAGTCGAATAATAAATGACACCGTTAACCAGAGAAATTTCTGGTTAGTTCTGGTTTATGTGCGGACGCAATAAATAAAATTTCACTTTTACGGTTTGCCGAACACGAGGTGTTCGTCCAGTGAGCGAGCGTCATTAGGGTCCCTCCTATCACGCCACCGGACCGACCTCAATACCGGTTCCGGTTCTGACTCTACCACCTGGACCACGTACGACTTCTAATATCGCCGTTTAAAAATCGTTTTCAACGCTCTTTTCAAAACAAGAAATCGATAAAAAGGTATGCATTGTCACGCCAGTCTCAGGTGCATTGGAATATGAATTTTAAAACAGTAGAATAATACATGAATAATAGACATCTTGGTCCTGAAGATTCCTTTATAGTAAACGTCTAGGCAGTCATGGTTATTTTATAAAATACCTCTATTGTCTGCTACTACATAAATTTAATTTTATGTAAATCGCCATTGTCCTTACTGGAAGTTCACCAATTTCAATTTAACTGAATTCAAATTTCGTTTTTTTGACGTCAACTGAAATTGGACCGATGCTAACCGACGGGGTTAAATAAGAGTTAAGTCCGGCCAGATATAACGAACGGAGAGGAAGAAAAATCGTTCGTCCAATTTAAAATCCGAACTCGGTCCCCTTTTTATCTGTCGGCGAGGAAAGCAGAGGACGAACGTACTACGCGGACTTTAAAACGTGTTTTAACGAGCGATGAACTCGACTCGGAGGGTCTGCTGTATAATGGACGAGGGGAAATCCATCTTTCCGAAAAGGACTTATCCACCAGTTGGCCAGGGGAATTGATATATCCGAAGGAGGGAAATTTGATTGGGGGGATAAAATGCCTAATTTATTTTATTACAATACTATATTGTTTTATGGACGGTCCGCGGATTTGTGTAGGACACTCAAACAGGATGTAGTAATTTTATGAGGGGTCCCATTTTAATCGGTCCTTATTTTAATATATCCACATTTTAAGAGGTCTGTAGTGTTGTCTGTGTGTTGGCCGCTGGTTGGGGAGCACCGATCGGTTTTTTATCTTCGTTGCGCCGCTCTTCTGATCACGTCTCTCTATCATCGTCCCGTTGATAATGAACCAGCCGGGCGGCTAATTAATATGAAAATCGATATATTCGGTATCCTTTTATTATTTCTTCATTCCCCTCGCCAGATTGGACCCGTTTCCGATATCGTTCAGTCTTCATGCAGTGAAATACGTTGGAAAAGTTTCGAATTCGTTTTCGGTGTGAATTGTGCGGTACGCAAATTGCAGTGTATCCGTCGACCGCCGGTGGATCGTTTACCGTAAGCATATCCAGTTCACACCCCCAATATTCGTTATCTACTATTTCGTTATAACACCGTTCCTCTCAATCCTCTCAAGCCCAACTGCTCGAACTACGATGATGGTAATTACAAACCTCTGAACTATATTTGGTATGCATTACACAGCGAAATTATTTATATACCTTAGAGGTTTCATCTGTCTACTATTCCATCAACCCGTGTACAAAGGAGTATTCCAATAGTGTAATAGTGTTGCCCCCGGCACAATTAAGATATTTTTCCTGGAGGATTCCCAAGCTAGACCGGTTTAGGCACGTTGTCACTGGCGTTTGGTGTTGTTGGCACTCAGTGTCCGAACTTGATATTGGGCAATAGTAATCCTTTGGGGGAGCGAGATAAACCGGTCTGTGTGTTCATCGGTGTTCATGTTTCACGTACCAATTAGTGATGATATTTAATCCCGTCCGATAAAGCAGTCTTTTTTTTTCCTCGTAACGATCGCAATAAATAAATGGCAACAAAGCTCTGTGTCATATTTGCGACACGATTCAGATTTCATCTGTTAATTGGCACAGCCTTCAAATGCCTTTAGAAAGTCGTTCCAAAGTATCTCCTCATTATTAACTATAATAATTTACGGTATACATTTGGAATAGTACTGTCGAATTTACTAGTTAACAATTCAGATTTGCGATTCAAGGCGTATTCGGTCGAAATGGCAGAAGGTTCGGTATCGAACGAGAAGTCGGCTTAGAGAGAACCCGGTGAATGGTTCACCGGGCACAAATAACGCGGTGGTGTATGAAAAGGGTCGTTTTTATTCGGAATTGAGGGAAGGAAGCGCCCCTAACGAAGAGATGAATCTCGAAACCGGTAGGAGTCGATTCGCTAAATTTTGAAATTCATATATTCGTAAAACAATTCCCTCATTCCGAATTCGAAAATCGAACCTTAACCCCCAAAGAGAATAGCAGGGCTGGATATATTACTAGCTCAGCCATTCGAATCTGATTATGATCAGTTCAAACCGCTCTGAAATTTGTGCGGGCTATTGAGACCGAAAGGGACCGCAATTAAGGTCCGCCGCCTGAATTTAGAGCATCATCGAACTTAACGATTTAATATGCGGACGCAATTATAGCAGTGGGACCGGCGTTGATTGGCTATTGTAGAGACAGAGAGAGAGAGACCCTTGCAAATAATCCAAAGGGGAACGCCGCGAACCAATCGAGATTTTCAATTTAAACTCGAACGAATGGTCCCCCTATAGAAATATTGTACAATGTGGAACCGAGATGGTGTATTCAGGCCGAATTGGAATTCCAGATATTTTTAAAAATAACTCGCCCGTCCACAGCCTGGATGTTCTTTAATTCCGGCGTAAACGTTATCTCTCGTACGTAATTGTAAATTTTTATATTTTAAGTTATTGCACGTTAGATTGCACGATAGTTTATTACGAAAACAGCAATCTCTTAATAATACTGTAACGAAAAAAAAGTAGTTATAGAATAAACTTTAAAGTTAAAATGTAATGTAAATGTGTAGTTGAAATGTTAAAATGCTCGGTTTCGCAGTTACCAAAAAAATTATGTGTTTATTTCGAAACGGGAGTTCATAATCCTAAAAGTGTTGCTGAAATATCAGTCGATAGTTTATTATTTGGACCCATTATTACATTACCGCCTTATCTGTCATATTTTCCAGTATAAATTTCCTCATCTGTAACCAAGTTCAAAAGTACTTCGACCCCCGTTCCATTTAATCGCTCTTTATTGTTTTTCAAATCGGACTTCGCCAAATCAATCGGCTTGTTGACCTCATCAACTCTTAATTAATTCGATTATAAATTCTGTAATTAAAAGCAGTAATTGAAAATTATTTGCAGCGTCAGGAAACATTTAAATTCCTATCGAATTCCTACGGCGCCACGCGTGATATATTTTTCACTAGCTTATAAACCAGCTTATAACCCAATAAACCTGGGCTAGACCGGTTTCGGCTTTTCACCACCGTCTATACCAGTCCGCTGCTATACTAATATATATATATATATATATATATATATATATATATATATATAAAAGGACGTGGTGACACAGTGATAGGCGTAAAAAAACAACTCTAACCATTACGTAACCGCGAGTGTAACAGTGGGTTAACGTATAATGTTTCATCCGCTAATAAATGTTTCAAAATTAGATTTCGACTTCATCCTTCTCATCTGACGTCCTGTTTCTAAACAGGATAATAAACATGCACACACACACACACACACACACACACAGTAAGTGGTCCTTACCGCCTCCTCAGGGAGTTGTACCAGAGTAAATGTATATGAGGAAGCGGAGTATATTTCTCCAAAAATATAAAAAATACAGCAAAAAATGCAAAATCCACGAAAAGAATAAAAATTCGATCAGATGAGTTTTCGACTTTATTTTATTTGTAAATGAATTGACCGCGTTGGAATGAGTATGAAGAATTTCATCAATTGTGCCGTGGATGTGTTCGGAATTTGTTTCTGCAATGGGTCGAGAACGCATTAAAAAAGGATGGGATAAAAATATTTTTTTTTTAGAAAAATAAAATGAATTCCAACCGAATAGTAAACAAGTTGATAGCGTGAATTCGGGTCAGTCAGTGGCCCAACATCGTGGGACGATTAATTATTAACTGTTTTAACGGCGGACTATATATATCAGCCGTGAACGTTTAACTAACCTTCTAAAACTTAGAATGCCGACTAATTAAATAGACTGGAGTGCAGTATTATTTTGACCTCGGAGGTGGCCAATTGCAGCTAATGCAATAACAGCATCCGCAATACTCTCGGTGGGGTAGGACAACAACAATCACTTACTTATTAGGCGGACGTATCTGCCACCGCGCTATCCTATCTCTTTGTTCGGCGAGTCCGTTCCCATAATCTCAACAGTATCGCACCCCGCGATATTATGAGCGATCCCCGCTTGAAAGGCGTAAAGAGATGACACCACTGTGGGCGCCCTCTCGCTATTACAGTTACATTTTCGGATCGTTGTTACTGTAGTAAGTAACGAATGACTAGGTTTCTACGACGAAATACTTATTCGAGTTTCTGTTAAACGGGCTTTGAATATTTCTGATCTTTAACTAAAAAAAATTGACGACAGAGAGAAACCGATTAGGTGAAGATGATGCTGACAGTAGATTAAAGAATCTTTTAAAACGCATTTTCAAAAAGAGCTTTATTCTACTTGTATCTGTATATTCACAAATAATTGACACTTTCAAACTATTAACTCTTTTTCTTCGGTCCATAAATGGATTAGACTAGTGTAAAGCGCGATGAAACGTATACTCGAACAAACAAAGTTATAGCGCTATTATTTATTATTATTTATTAATTACCAAAGTGACTAAGTCCTAGAATATGGTATTATAGTCTTTAAAGCTTAAATAAACTTCACCTTGATTATTCCTCTGATATTTCTAGACTGACTACGCTGAGAGTTAGTTCTTCTTTGGGAAAACTCGAACTAAACGGATTACCTAGAAAATTATAAGAGGTAATTGCCTCCGGTCATGCTCGCTTGAAAGCGTAGAGATGATATCCAAACGGCAGGAAGAAAGTGACATTACGCCCAGTGTGAAGAAACCGAGCCCATCACCGTCTCGAATACAAATAGAGGTCGGTGAGCCCACGGGATTCTCAGCACGTTATTTCGAATTTGCTTCTCCCCGCACCTTTCTGACGTCGAGTTTTCTCTCACGAGGTTTCTGAATATCAGCTCCGTTTAGAGTATTTCGTTGTTCTTTGGTGATGCTGTACCTTTCTTTGCTCTTATAGTCATGGATTTTTTTACCTTAAGAGTATAGGATTACCTTCTGCCCTGGTACAAAAGCCATGGACTACGCGACTAAATACCAGGGCAGCTGTGAGACTGGAGGCTTTCCGGAAATTTAACCGTTGGTGGGAATGTCGGCCCACTGGTAATTTCTAACCATCCTTCCAGTTGAAATATATCTTGAAACTGCCGTAACATCTGAAGTAACAGGAACCGGTTGTTTCATCTGACTAGGTCAGCGGCTAGTTATCATACTGCCCCGAGTGCCACACGAGAGAGTAAATTCTTCTTGTAGAGTTCTACTTTCTTGTCAAAGGTTTCTTTTTAGGTTTTATCGAATCAAAAAAAAAACATGTCGCTTACGGTAACCCCCATTCGTGGTTTTTCAACTTGGACTAAACCCAGTGTACGGATTTTTCTAGTACTTTCGTAAATCCCGGCTGCACTATGACTGCACCTTTTTACCTTCATTTGTTATTATTATTCATAATAATAGGCTGAAAGAAAGCCTGCACAAGTGCAACCAAATCCCTTCTAGCCAATTGGAGAATTGGAACTGAGCACTATGCGCATTGATGCATATAGTGCATCACGTACACGTGAAATTCCGTCGAATTCCATTCGCTGTTAGAAATTCAGATATTTTAACTTTGACATTTTCAGAGCCGGTCGACGACCGGCCGGCAGAAGCAGCTCTGGAGGAGTTTAATCTGGTTTAGGGAGCTTTAATCAGAGTTCTTTTCATTCCGCGAACCTTATATGGCGGCGCCACCTTCTTCAATGGAAACCGCTCGGTCGTTTGTACAGTCACCGGCATATCCCACTGGCAGATAGCCACGAATTTTTCAAACGCTCTCGCCCGTATTCGTCGTATTCACTTTCGAAAATTTGTGCTAAAAAAAATAAATACATTCCAAGATACTTGTCGGTGATTTGGAGTGGCATCATTCTAGCGATTTCCTAACTCTGGCTTCAGTCGCGTTCGCGGATACAGAAGATCGCAATAATTATGGTAATGAACTATATACGTAGCTTTGATTTAATATTGCCACTAACCAACCCGTACCTGCAGCCTTATTGAAAAAGGTCAAGTAGTCTTAACTTGAAAAGTCTTAAGTGGTCCCGAGAGGTGGTACGAAACGAAGGTAGTTTTTACATAAAAAAAAGCAAGTTCGTTTGACGTCAGTCCAATGCTCAGAGTCAAGGACAATGTTAATAAATTTATCTCGAACCTACCAAGGAAAATTCATTAGCATGACAAGAGCAATATTGAGACTAACGGTGTTGCGTAATATTTTTTACGTAACAGCCCGGGAAATTTAGCCTGCCAAAGTTTTCAATTCTGGATATTGAAAGTTTCGTAGAAACGAAAATGTTACACCCTGACCGAATCCCACTTAACCTTTGCTAGAAGTGGGCGAAAGACGGGCTCCGGGGGGACCAGTAATTATGTAAAGACAATTACTACTGTTACTAATCAAATTACCTCACTGGTATAAAATGCGGAATAATTATAGAATTACAGATTTATATATTCGTAATAATAAGAACCCAAAGCACGTATACGGGTATAGAATTTTCTCTCTGTATAATTCAGTTCAAAAATTAAAATTTTTGTTCTTAAGTGGTAAATAAGGGCTCATTTTCTCTCATATATTCACTGGGATTGAAGAGTTATTATTTAGTTAAAAGTCAGCTGTGATTGAGTACGACCAACACAAAAGTAATTTGAAATATGCCGTATGCCTGGCTACAACATTAAACCTGGCAGTAACAATTTCGCATCTTTGCCTATTCCCAGCCTTCACGGATAAACCTTTAATGATGATAGCCCCACACAAATCTGCCAGCCGGGAACAAAAGCAACGCCTTTAGACTTATATTGCCGCAATCTCTTTACTGCCTCTTGTATCCTTTCTGCATCCAAATCTTACATTATGGTTATTGCTTTATTGGATGCACGAGTTGTAAAAGAAAAAAATAAGCTAGGAATAATGAAGGGGAAGGGATTTCTTTGCTTAATAATGACACGACTAGTTTTATATCGTCCACGTTTGACCTTAACACCGGTTTCTTCGGATGTAATACCGAAATCTCATTCTTGGAGCCGTGTATAGATTTACGGATCTCCCGATTGCACATTCTGAAATAAATTCACCATTGAGCAAAATTTATGGTATAAAGAGGAGCACAGCTTCTCCTCGCAAGAGTGTTATAAAATATTTTTATGGAAGGACATGATTTGGCCATACCCCAAACTAGACAAAAAACACTGTGATTATTTCACCCGCGTCTTAAATTATAACTGTACCTCCGCTCGCCCGTTACTAACTCGCAGTATTATTCATAAACATTTACGAGAAAAATGTCTGTCGATTGTGCTTTATAATTAATCGAATGTTTTAAGGCGTTTATCATATGGTTGCGTGATGAACCTTTCATATTTATAGGAGCAACGTATAATATGTGCCTACTTATATAAATTGAATCTTAATTTTGTAAGAAAACATTGAGTTGGATCTCAATTTACAACCACTGCTGACTAGATTTCACCTCGCCAGTTCATTCCGAAATGATTAATAAGACGAGGTTGTATATGATACGACATTAATAAATGGCTCCGGTTCGATGAAGTAAGTGTAGTGTCCAGTAGAAGTTTTAAAATAAGAAATTCAGAGTTGAGAAGGTCAGTTGTGACCCTTCCTCCCACAAACTCTGGTGTGTGCCTTTTCAATTGTGGTCACTACCGGTTTCAATTCGATTCAATTGTCGGTTCAACAATTGCACGGGAGATTGCTTCAAATGATACCTATATAATGGACTCGTTGCCGGGCACCGGCCCGACGGTAAGGGGCTCGCGACTCCAGTCAATAGTCAAATAGGAATGAAGATATTCCATATATATATATATATATATATATATATATATATATATATATATATATAAATATATATATATATATATATATAGTATATTCACATCGCATAATACGAGTATTATAGGTATTAGGAGCGCACTATCACTGCACTGAGGGTGCAATGACGAACATATGAAATAGTACAGTATTACAGTAGTATATCAGAGTATTTCTTTGGGTCGTAGCAAGACTGCAGCTTAAAGTGAGCGTTCTATTATTATTATTGACCTTCTCGACATTACGTTTTTTTTTTGTCATTGCCTATTTCGAAATTGTGTAAAATAATCGAAACATTTGAATACATACGCTAATCGTACATAGCAAGTGCCTCTGTACTATCATAGTATTATCAGAATCTCGAGGACACGATATAAAAAAGAAAACCCCCGCACTCGTGCTTTAAATTAAACTATTCGAAATAGTGAAACCGGCGCTGTACAAGACAGTCCTACTTATCTAAACTAGTTTTCGGAGAAATTCGAGACAAAGAAATATGGCTGAACCGAGTAATTGGAGTGGGCACGTGGGGGGATGATGAGCTCGGTCAGCAACTTATCGACTCCTCTCGCTCTCGTCCTTCCACGTGCTCAATACCCAGCCACTAGTCACTACTATTGTAATAAATACCTAGAAATATTTCCAGCAGTCGGTTCGGAAATGGAATATTCCATTAACGGAGAAATGTCGGTGTTGGCGCTCGAATCAAAATAATGATACCGGGAATGAAACCGGCCGGTTTAATAAAAGGCAAACTATGTGTAAGCGGCATGAGGGCGTTAAGATGATGGACTAAGTGTTGGTATGTTTTTGACTGTTTGCAGGTAGTGGAGTGTGGAGGTAATATGAGGTGGAGAGGCGGCGGTGGCGGTGGCGGAGGGTGGTGGTGGATGGTGGTGTGGTTGTCGGTGGCGGGTGTCGGCTGTTCGTGGGCGTGGTCCCTCCCAGGCGCCTCCTGTCCTCACAACTGCAGGTGTTACATCAACAGCGACGACGAGCGGGCGGCAAACTGTTCTCCGGCCGCTTTTTTCCCCCACGGCGGCCACCGCACCGACCCGACGGTCAAAGCGCTCCACGTCAGGCCCCACCAGCACGGTCACCCCCTCAAACTTTTCCGTCGGATGTTCCAGCTCTTCAAGAACATCAAGTTCCTCGACCTCTCCAACTGTTCCGTCACCGCCCTCCCGGACGGTGTCTTCGCCGGTCTCCAGTACGTCGTCGAGATCGATCTCTCGTACAACGACATCGAACGTCTCGACGGTGACGTGTTTTCGGGCCTCGGGTACCTGGAGACGCTGACGCTGCGCGGCAATCCGATCGGGCGTATCTCCGGCTACCCCGTAGTATCGGCCAGCCTTACCGAGCTCGACCTCGGCTATTGCGGCCTCCGCGATATCCCCGCCGGCGCCTTTCGGCGGGTGCCCGCGCTCAACAGCCTCTACCTCGACGGCAACCGACTGCGCACTTTCGGCGACGTCCTTCCCCGCAAGCTGGTCTATCTCAATCTCGCCGGCAACAGAATCGTCGACGTCCCCGAGGAAATCTGGAATTCGTTGCCCGATCTGAAGAGGCTCGACCTCAGCGAGAACCCCATCAACTGCACGTGCGGCCTGTTCCTCTTTCAGGACTATTTCTCCGGGCGCGGCAACGTGTTCGAGAACGGCATCGTCTGTCATTTACCGCCCCAGTATGCCGGCAGGAGGATGAGCGCCATCAACGAGGACGAACTCTGCAAGTACGAGTACGGGAGCAAAGACGGACATATAAACAATATCCGGTACCCCCTGGAAGTTGCCAAAAGGTTCAGGAAACACAGCGGCCCCTACGAGTCGAGCGCGATGGCGGTAATGGCCGATCAACCCGTGTGGGAAACCGACGACTCGGGCGACTCGGGAACCGGCGCTACCGACACCTATGCGGAAACGAAAACCACCGAAGAGGACGAAGAAGAGGACAAACTTACCGGTTTCGACAACACCGACAGCTTGGAAATGGACGCGATCGGTAACACGGATCACTACGTCGAAGACTTAGATTCCGACGCGGGATCGTCCAACGTCACCGACCCCGGTGAAAGTCGGTCGCCCATTGAAAATGAAGAGGAACACGGCGAGGAGGATATCGCGAGGACAATTTCGCTAGCAAAAACCACAGCCCACCCGGAAACGAGTAAACCCTGGATTTTAATGCCGGACGAAGAAACCTTGGTGGCGAAGAAATCCACTATCGTATCCGAGGAAAATACGCTACTGGATTCCGGCGAATATTTGACCGTCCAGCCGATTAATAATACCGATGTTTCCGACCGACCGGAAAGTGGATCACCGGAAAGTTCTCTGCCACCGAGGAAATCCGGCTTCTGGACTACCGACTCGACCGTCGGGACCGTCGATGGTGAAAAATATGGTTTGGACGGTGGTAGCGGGGACGGGGAGACCAGTTCCGAAACCGACAACACTCCTACCTCGGTTGCAACTAGTTCCCGAGAAGAACTATGGGAAGTGAAGTTCACGACGGCGCCCAGCGAACAAATAAAGGGGACCGTTTCGGAAGAGAAATATTCGACCGAAATGGACGGAGGTTCGATAACGGAAGGGACGACGACCGATGAGACATCTCGGTCGAGCGAAGTTAATCCTACGACGAAACCCACAGACAATACGGAGTTTGAGTTCTTCAAAGAAACGACCTCCGAACCGCCCCCGACCTCGTTACACGGAGAATCCGTAGCGACGGAGACGACACTGGTGGACTACTCCACGGAAGTACCCACCGAGACCACCATCCGGGAGGGGACGCCGACAGAGTGGGAGGAGGAGACGGAAACGACCACCCAGTCAGAGGAATACTCGGGCTATTCGGACGGTTCGACGATTACCGAAAGCCCCGACACCGAAACCGGGTCCGAAGAAACCTCCGAGGCGTCCACAACCGTTCCGACGGCCTCGGAGACCGAAGGAGAGACGACGACGGTAACCGTAATATCGGAGGGAGATGCGGAGACGCCCACGGACGGTACTACGGAAGAAACAACGGAAACGCCGGAGGACACTGCCGAAGTAACCGAGCAAACTACGGAACGTATCGCGGAGACAACAGAAGTGACGGTCGTCGGTCCGTCCGTCGATACGGTCGAGACGAGCCCGACGACGGACGACTTCACCGAAGAAACGACGACGGAGGCCGTCGAAGGAACGGGGGTAGAGACCGTAGCCGAGGCGTCCTCTCCGCAACCCGTCCCGGAAGAAAGTACGTCCACCGCCCCGGATACCATTACGCCCACCCTCCACGTAGGGGACGAAAAGGACGATCTTTCGGAAGAAACGACTACGGCGGAACCGGAAACGACCACCGACGCGCCGATTATCCCGAAGACCAAGGGTCCCGATTTATCCGAGGAACCGGCAGTACTACCGCAGGAAGAATCGGAGAGCGATACGGAGAAACCTTTAGAAGGTGCCGGCGGAGTCACCGAAACGTCGGACAGCGATGAAGATGTAGTAGGAGAGGAGGGGACCGAGGCACCCGACAGTAACTATACCAACGAAGAATTCAAGGGGAGGAAACTGGACGAGAAGGAGGGGAAGGAACAGTCTATGGGTTCTTACATCGTGGTGGGTTTGATAGCGGTGCTGGTGTTGGGCCTGATCGTGTTGGCGGTGTGCAGAAGAAAGAAGACGCCCACCAAAATCAGGCTGCCCAACGACGCCGAGTCCAACCTGGGCACCGAGATGCAGGACATGGACTCGCTGTTGCCCAAGCCGCCGGAGAACGGGGTGAAGATAGTGCCCAAGGATTATGGAGAGCCGAACGGGGAAGTGAAAGAGGAGGCGCAGCCGGTCCTCCACGAGGAGAACGTTTCGGAGGTGGACAAGTCTGAGCAGAACGGCGGTGTCCAGAGGGCAACCGCCAGACTGACAGTGCTCCCGGAGCCCGTCCTACAGACACCGGTATTCCTTCACAAGCCCTACCCGGACGAATAGACCCAGTTCCCAGTTCCCTAACAGATATTACGAGTCGCCAACAATCTACTAAAGTAACCGATAAAGCGTTTTTTACTCGCGCTCCCAGCCGAGTCTCGCCCATGAAAATGATAAGACTTATTCTACTACCGACTAGCCGCACTGTAATCCTATACGTGTGTCACATACAAGAAGCTAGTCCTTTCTAATTTTATTAGAGTCTTTTCCTGTTTTTCTTTTCGATTATATAATATAAGATGTAAGGGTGCTTGGGTATTAGTGTGCCCCGTAAACAATTTTATGGGCCTAGTCCCCGTCAGTTCATTTACCGGTCAGTCTATTGCTTATCATTTTTCCCATTCTTTTCCCTATCTGTAAAATCCCACATCTCTCAGCCGATTCTACATCTACACGTACATTTCCACTCCACGATTCGTCCCTAAAATTGTTTCGGGCGTGTCCTATTAATGAGCAAGCGGTGGATAATGATATAATTATTAATATATAAATTGTGACTGTAAGAGATCAGTTGGATTATTGTGCCATTTTCGCTATTAAATAGGCATGGTATACTTAATTTATTGTAACTGTTTTTCGATTAGAAGAAATCTTTCCCGTTTCGATATATTCATACGATATATAATACCCGAGAAATACAATTTTCTTCCCTCTGTGTCTCTCTTCATAGCCGAGTTACACGATTTATGATCCTTTTACTTTCAGTCTGAACATTAAAACGATTATTTCCGAATTTATTTATTTCACATTTTCCGCTTCTCCCGTGAGCGATTATTTAATAACTACCGGTACAGTTACAAAGTATAAAATTGAAACTTTTGTTGGGATCGACCCTCGTTTTCCTGGGTTGAGTACAGAAACATTTTTTGAACTGTTGCATATCAGACTGTTATCGTAATTGTATTTTGTAAGTATAGAGTTTTATAAGTAGCATAATTTGAATATTGTTGAAATATATTTTTGTATTTATACGTTTTTGGAAATTCCAACAAACTGTATATTATTTTATATTTTATATGCTATGTAGCACACTTGTTTCATTGTTCAGTTCCTTTTTGTGAGGGGGGAGGGGTGATAATACTATTTATGAATTCAAAAAAATAATAAATATTTTTAATTTCTCTTCGTCTTCATTTTTTCTTTTCTCACTTGTACGGAAAATACATTGTTCCTTAGGTATCATATATGCTTTATAAATTGTAATTTCGCAGTTGCCAATGTGCCTTATCGTAAAAAAAGAGCAAAAATAAAAAAAATTGCACTGTATATATGTAATTAGACACAAAAATTGTAAAGATATAAAAATTCGATAGGTATTTTTCAAGTTAATTAGATGCTTGTGATAAAAATTTTGAGACTTATATGTGTTAATAAAAAGATAAATTATTCGTTATCCGAAAAAATTTACTTTTCTTTCTTCTGCTGTTCCAATATTTTGTTACCCACAAAAAATCATCATTGTTTTATTTATTAACATTAGATCATCTACTAATTATATTTTATAACAATAAATATTGCGGAGCCTAACAAGTAAATTTATGACCGTTTTAATGTTTATAATTGATTTCTTTTTCCTCATTTTTATAGAGACAAATTGGTTTTCACCATTATGCGCCTTTAGAATTGATCTTATTTTACATTATGTTAAAAAATTAAAATTTTAGGGACAAAAACTAAATCATTATAACATTAAACACAAACTTTATTCGCACAGTCTAAAAGGAGTACGACCGCCAGGAGTTACTACAACTGCATTTCTGGTATATTTTGTCTTATTTCTTAAATGCCCCCATTGCTTAAAAAGAAAACACGAATGGAAGATTATAATCTTCACTGCATAATTATTTTATTAATCACACTGTTATGTTGGTAGACCTCTTATAGCGATTTCAAGGTTCATTTTCATCAAGGTGAAACCATGAACATAATCAACGGATACACCTTGGGCATACTTCAAATATTAAACACGAAATTTAATAGTCACATCGTGTACAATATATTAGGAGTACCCGAAGGTAATCATCATTTTGTCTTTGGAATTCATTTTATTTTGCTAAAACAGAAACTTTAATTATTAACCTACTATATATTCACCAATATTATCAACAACTCTCTGCCAGTTTTCCAGCAAATTTTCGATTCCCTCTTTAAGTACTCCTCAAAACCAAAATACATCTTATCTAATTGTTGATTACTTTTGGGTACACCTAATATATGTAAGTTGGCAGCAATATATATATATATATATATATATATATATATATATATATATATATATGTGTGTATCTATACTTGAGCCCTCACTCGGTGGACCTACACAACAATCTTTCCAAGGTAAGATAGTAACTGAGAAATACCAAACGCCCCAACGGCCGTTTTGTATGTCATGGACACATAATATTACATATACAATACATATATACAATATTAGTAATATATAATATTGCTAATACTCAAATATAGGACTGGTACAATAATAAGCTACGGAATAAGGTAATTGTAATGGTATGTGTGAATCTTTACCAAATGAATCAAAATAAATATCATTGTTAGTAGTTTTAATTCAGCGATCTAGACACTGCAGGTAATCATCAACACGGGGTTATAAATAATTAATAAAATGTTCTCACATTCGAGCAATAATGGGAACAGCAAGGATGAAAATGTCTAGGGTATGTCCATAAAGAAAGGATATCTAAATATATCTGGAAAAGCATACCAGTTCACTTCTTTCCTGCTAATAACATGGTACATAGTGTTGTAAAAACTACAATCGCTGGCTAATTATAATCAAAGGCGGTTACATCCCAAATCGACCGGTCAAATATGACCGAGTACCGACCAACCAAGGTTTATAATAATTTCTAAAAATAACTACTATATTCCTATTCCACCTTTATCTCTATCGACTTATATCACTAAAAATACTAAACCATCAAAAGAGGAATCTACTCACTGGGGTTCATTAATTTTTGTGCCTTTTACACTGCAGTCCCGTATTAACCCCATCGTTTGGATCGGAACCAAATGCTTAAGCCCTGCATTTGGCAGGCGCACTAAACTCTATCTTGTTTACATAATTACGCCCTCCGGGGATCGTGTACAATCAAAAATAAATTCGAGGTAGTCGATGTTATTTTAAACTCGTCATCAAATTCTGGCGCTTTTGCGTTAATGCTGAAAATGTGTGTTGCCCCGAAGGGGGGGGGGGAAGAGGAAGTTCAGTCGATTGAAATCTGAGAATGTTGTATCTCATTCTACAGTAGCTATACAAATCCGATATGAAGTATCCATAAAATGAAATTCGACTCGATGAGAATTAAGACTTGGGAATTCGCACTCCTTCGATGTCCGTTGCTCACTTTACGATTGGTCGCGGGACGAGCTAATAATACAGCGGTTGTATTGTTGAACTGTCGCGCTTTTACTTTCCGTAACAGTTCAATTGTTGTAATTTATAACTGCGGCTATAAATTTTGGGATAACCGTGGTGGGGGGGTGGGGGGTGTACCTCGGTAGAGGTTGGCCGAGAGCCCGACGGGTGGCCTTCGCGCCAATGAATTGGTCCATATAAATGGAAAATTATGGATTTCCTGCCCACCCACCCCCCACCCCCCACCCCCTCGGGGCCAGTCCCCGTGGTATCTCGACAGAAACCGGATCCGTAAACGCACAATAACTCGGATTGGTAAAATTATCAATAGCGATATTGATGTCGACAAACCGATTAATATTTAAACGCTGTTCTATAACTAGTCCTACAGCTACGATTTTGTTATATTGTGTATAAGTTTCGTATTAGGCCCCATAGATTAGGCCTCCTTTGTCATTCGGTTGGTCCTAAGCTAGACCGGTTTTTTCGCCGCGGTCAGCGATACCCATCCGTCCGTTACTGCTACCCTTACTGCGTCTGGAGGATATTCTTTTTGGGCGAATTAAATTTCGTTTAAATTAGCGAAAGCTGTCGACAGTTGGTATGGCACGGTGCAAATATCGTGCTCCAGATTTAGCAGTGCACCGGTACTAATAATAAAAGGGGGAGTCCTGTTTATAGAATGGCCAGACGGGGAACAGGGTCTAGGCCGGCGGGTTGGCTTGTCTCCGGCCCAAATTCACCACACCTAGAAACACATATCTCGTACAGCCCGCACCACCCGCTGTTGGGACCTATCATATTTATTATACATGTTAAACCCTCACCAATGCCTCTCACTTCTTACACTGGGAATGCTATTGATGATGGTAAAAAACAGTAATGGGATTAAGGCTAAAAAGGCGATTGGAGAAGGGAAATCCCATGAGCTATGCAATTCGAAATTCTTGTGAACAACTAAACTTGACACAAGTTTTCAGTAGCTATTTCTTCAAAAAGTTTCAAAATAACTTAAAATTGAAAAGTAAAATATTTTTAATAAAGACAAAGAAATTCCCATTTCTGAATGGGAAACCGTTTAACTATTTGTATATAGGTGCAGTCATAAATAAAAATTAACTCTTCAAAAAATGCTGAATAAACTTTGGATTCGGATTACTCGACATTATGTTTAATCAGTAATTGAATTATGCCTGGGTTACCAACTTCTGGCTGCGAATATCTGAAGGGGAAACGTCTATTTTACCGGTTACATATTCAATATTGCCTCATTACAACAGTAATTGGAACGTTCCGACTATTAAGATAAGGGTGAAAATGCGTGGTTTTTATTAATATATAGAGCATTCTGGCGATAACCTCAGCCGGGATGATGAACCTTAACATTCGTTCCTATCGGCTTTCGGTATTAACAACAAAACATAGGCTATGTTCGTTTTTATTCTGAAAAAGAGTCAAAAGAAATATTTATCGTGTGTTTCTGTCTCCTCTCGCTGGTTTGGTTTTTGCTAGACCGGTTTCGGCTGCTCGCCATCTTCAGTAGCGGAGTTAGTCACTTTGGATGTTTTTTGGGCATTCTCACTGCACTGTCACTGTCACTTTTACAAGTGCACTTGTACTGCTCAGAGTCCAGTAAAATTTCATGAAAATATTCTAAAGTGAATTACAGTTTAGAAGACCACCCCTAATAATACTAATTTTTCTTTTTATACTATTCGTGTACAAAGGATGACTAGACCGTTGATGATTGCAGCCGATATTGAAGCAAATTTTCAATCAAGGTTCCAAGAAAATAGAAAAAATCTCTAAAATGTACATTTTATTAAGAGAATAGATTTTATAAAAAATACAGTTACATTTGTTATTTCTTTCCTTTGTTGTTAACACTTTTCATTTCTGTGTCCTCCTCATCAAAAATAGAGAGATTTTTCACGTGGTACCAAACTCCAAAATCGAACACAGTACCAATTGTGACCAGACCTACAATAAAAAAATAAATTGATAAATGGAGAACTTTTAAAATTATTGTACACACAATAATATATATATATATATATATATATATATATATATATATATATATATATATTTATTTATTTATTTCTATATTATATTAAATATATATGTATACAATAAGATTTGAGGAACATCTAGAAAGGTCAAATATGCTGAAAATAGTAACTGTATAAAAGTCTTCACACAAGTAATCACAATGTCTTCTTCAATTGGTCCTTACTGGTTCCAGGGGGGAGGAGAGGATGATACTTCAATATTTTACCAGGTTTTACGAACATTCACTATTAAAATGTGCATTGTTAAAACACAATATCATGATTAAAACCATACCTGCAGCAATAAAATTCACAACATATCTCAGAGCTTCACCATTGTATAGCCAACAGTTTCCTGTACCTGTACAAGTTTTGCCCCAAACTAAACAAGTTGTATCTGTAAAAAAAATTATAAATGACATTTTTTGACATAAAAGAAATTAAATTACATAAAAAAATAATCTTTGGTTAACTAATTGTACGGGGTATGGGTAGGGGTGAGGGGTAGGCATACCTATAATGTATCCAAAAAATATGGGTGATGGTATAAATGCGAACATGCTCATGAGCATAAGGCCAAAACCCATAGCAACTGGCTTGTCTTTTTCATCCACACACCTAAACAGGTAAAAAAAATAAATATGTAGATAAATAAAAATTAAAAGGAACTATAAGGTATAATTACATGGGGTATTCTATTGGGGCATTCAACATAGTTACTAAGTTAAAAGAATTTATATTATATATATATTTATTTATTTATATACTATATTATACTATATATATATATATATATATATATATATATATATATATATATATATATATATATATATATATGCTTATGTGACATATATGTATAACTCAATTCTTTTATCATTTTAAATTATAAAATTTTAAAACCAATTTACCAAGATAATGTCAAGATAAATAATAATAATAATAATAATAATAATAATAATAATAATACAATTAGATATTTTAAATTAATTTCCTCCTGTAAATTATCCATATTAATTATATTGATATTAATATGAATTCTATTAATATAAATAATACAGACAATGTTTCCTTTTCTCTTCTGTTTGCATTTATTAAATTTGTAATTATATTTAAACTAATGGAAGTACAATTTTTCTGGTGCAAAAAATATAGGAAATTTCTTATAGCTCCACACATTTAATAGTTGCATAATAATATATTATTTATTAAGTACTTATGTAGTTGATGTAGTTTAAACCTTTAGTTTTTATTTTGGGTAGGGTTTTAATTTATTCACATTACAGATTAATTCTCATATTAAATTAAATTAAATCTCATATAATTATTTTCATATTCAAATATTTACTACCTATGTTTGTTACTATCCATGACAGTACCTATAACTGTTTCATTTATATTTTATTTTTTGTGGCTTGTCTTTATTTTAGAATGCAGCTTTCTCTGTGTGATACTTACCTAACAGAAACCAGGAAGTTGGAGGCCCGTCCAGTGGCCCCACTGAATTTCAGCAGACAGCAAACAGCCAGGAACATGTAAAACTTTGTTGAACAGTCAACTGGGCATGGACCTTGGGTGGCAATTTGTGGAATACTTACATTCTGATTAGCTGCACCTACACAGCCGCAGTCAGTGAAAATCTGTAAAGACAAATAAGCATAATTTTGAAAGAGCCCTCACCCACATTTGTCTTATAATCAATTTTAAAAATAATTTATAGTAGAGCAAAAAGTGAACATAAATGGTATGAATATTGACATGAGATGCAATGTGGGGAAATGAAAGGGTCGTGTTAACATTTTATAAATATAAGAGATTACCTTAAAATTACTGAATTCCAAAATTAATGCAAATACTGTATTACTATATGGAATAGTCAGTTTTCAGATCTCATAATAATATTAATACAGGTATTTATAAAATCAATTTTTTGATTTTTAATTTGCATCTTATTAGATCCATTGTATGTTTCTTTAAACTGAATTTGGGCGAAATAAATTTTTATAATAATTATCCGCTTAGTATATCTTTGTCCACAATTCCTTCCATCCTTAGACAATATTTAACTATGTTTTTAGTTCCATCTGAATAGTAGTTGAAATGTAAGTTGTTCTATTTAAAATAATGAATGATGATTTATTTAATGATCATATGAGTCATTTTTGTATACTTAATGACAGAATTTATATCTATATAAATAATATAATTATTATATATGTATATAAATATATAAATTAAAATTTAAAAATATTATTGCAGTATTAAAAAAATATTAGAGACATAGAGATGTTCAGCTTTCTAGTTAGTTATATTTCATTTAGGTGATGGTTACTGTTGAAGACAAGTGTTACCTTAGTGCCATTGGGAAAGACATATTCATCCTTACAGCCTGCATGACAAGGTGATATGTATGTTTGGCCACCAGCACACACAGGAGAGTACTGGACGTATTCACAGTGACAGTCTTCATTGCAAGGCAATGTTGCATCCAATCTGGGCAATAACATATTATTAATTTTTTAAATCTAAAAAAAATTGGCTAGTAATCTCAAAACAAAAGAATTATGGTATACCAAACTCTGGAAACATGTATGAGAGAGAGAGAGAGCGCCTGATTAGTACTTACTCTCCATTCTTGAGTATTACACCTTGAGTGCCGTTGGTGGGACATCCCATGAAGGCGTAGGATATTATCCCGAGTACAGATATCGCTCCGACGACGACATTCCACATGGCGAGGGGGCGTGCTCTTGGCTTGTACTTTGTTATTACAAGACCGCTGATCAGGATACCGCAGGCGGAAAAAACAAGACCCACAGTGCCTGCAACAATTGGTTTTATTTAAAACTAAATTACTGAAAAATAATTCTAAGGCTTATGAATTAGGTGAAACGAAAGCTGAAGACTTCATAAAACATAAGAAATAAGAAAGATTAAAATAAACTTATTAGTTTAGGAGTTGGCCTTATTCTTGAAAATATTATTGTATAAGAAGTTAAGTTTCAACTTATTTAATAACTTAATTTAACTTGTTTATTTTGGAAATTTCCAATGCAAATTAATAAATGAATAGTTGTAACCGGTTATAAGGCTGGCGCTCGAAGCCGACTGTTTGTACATAGTCTCTATGTATTTGGGCATGAACACCCAATAGGGCATGTAGCCCATGAAATAGAAAATCGCCGCAAAGTTGTTGAACATCAGCGTCGGATTGCAACAGAGTCTTTTGAAAGTCTTCATCATATCTGAAAAAAAAACGAATACGTGTATTAAATAAATGTCGGTACATATCCATAGGCCTACACCTTGTTTTAACTTGCACACTTAACGGGTACCTGAAAATGATGCGGGCATCTCCGGTTCATCTTCAATGAGTTGAACTTTACTCCGTTCTTGGTGGAGGACTTTACGGGCGGCAGCTCTGGGCAGAGTTTTAGGAAATAGGCCCAGCAACGACGCGCAGACGAACATAATGGCGGCCAATATCAACCAACCTGTTAATAAATGAGAAAGTTTTTCTAAAGAATCAGCTACAGAATGTGGGTACTCGACGAAGTCATGAAGTTCACAGACTGATCCAACTTCTCATCTTGTTTAAATTGTTTAATACGTTTAGCGCTTATATACAGTACTGGAATACGATCGACCGGTTTGATTGTACAATAAGTTGTAACACTCCGGTATTTAAAGACTGTTGAATCTGTACTAACCAAGAAGAGAAGTCAAAATATGCGAGTGGAGAAAATCGTACCAGCGATGATTATTTTATTCGTACGCGTTTCGCCTTTTTAATTTCCCAGTATTTTATTGCCGTTGTGTGTCCGATGAAAAGTTTCTGAATTGGACTCACCAAACCACCAGGCACCGAGCCACCTCGGGTCCTTCGTGGTGATCCTGGGCGTCAGCGACGGCGATATGTAGAACTTGAGGCAGAGGGAAGCCAGAGCATAGCCTATGGCAGGGCCGAGCATCCGAATGAAATAGGAGAAGCCTGGAATTAAAAACCAATTTACAGCGGTTCAATTTTCGTTTGTAACGATTTTTGCCCCAAAACCTCAGAAAAATGTTTTTTCGAACAAACAATACGTCGGTGAGAGGAAAATCACCCAGCCAGACAAAGAATAATGTTAACCTTATTTTATACCCGTTGAAAGATGATGGGATAAATTAAATATTTACCAACACTTTGCGGAAAAAGGCTATGGAAGTGCCCCGAACTTTCAAAATGAAGCGAATGAAGAACTCAATGCTTTTAGGCTGATCATTTTCAACCACATTAATCTTCGCTACGCTTTATTATTAGTTGATTGCAACTTAAGATTTAAACACATCTAAGTCGGTAAATACCCCGTATATCGTTTTAACAATTGGTATAAGCGGAATCAGGAAATGTTAAAAAACCTGTTCATGGAACATCGATTTAACTGCCCACGCACCTATTCGTCTTTAATCAAATATAATCGTTCAACCTCAACAATAATATACAATTTACAAATTTTGCAGAGCTTAATTGGACCAATTTTGGATACGACACTCATAAATCGGGAAAAGTCTTAAGTCTTAAGTGGGAAAATTGAAGTTTTAAGGGCTATTGCGGATTGTACTTACTGATGAGAGCGGGCGTCTTGGAGCGTTTGATGTTGTCGTCCATGTAGGAGACGCCCAGCGTGAAATAGAGCGAACCGCCGACGCCGGCTATTAGCTGGGCGACGAACAGGATGATCTGGGGGGCGAGGTTGCCCTCCGAAGTGTCGCACGGAACTCCGAACTCGCTGCCCTTCTTGCACAGTGTCTGCCTGTTGTGCCTCTCTGCGCCCGGCAACAAAATCGAACACCGAGTTCAAAGTCAAACTAGGAACCATCTACTACTGCTATAGACGATAGACGATAGCAGAGAAATTGGCCTAAGCCGGCCGATATCATAAAACTAGTAAAGTGTCGATATGCCGATATGTGCAACTGCGATTCGTTGCTATCTGTCGATTTAACCTTTATGGTTTATAAACCGACCGTGAGCTTCCTGAGTGGCGTTTGGATCGAGCGATTGGCTGTACTCCATTGTTAGGGAAAGTGCGTCGGATCCGGGCCCGTAGAGGAAATGTGGCAGCGCGTTCATCAGACAGAAAAGCACCACCGTGTATATACCCACAGCTATCCATCTGAAACAATTATCAACGCTTTGATTATTATCCACATAACTGCCAAGAATTAACAATTTTTAAACTAAAAGTCTAACCACTCAATGTTTATTATTATTCGTCTTTGAGAAATAATTCATAACGCTTAAAATACTAATTATAATTAATATAACCTCACACGTCAAAACATAGTATATGTCCAGAAACAAAGTCTCAATTCATTTTTGAATATATATAGCTAAAATTCGTATGTAAGGCTGGATAAAAAATTTAATTTACACTGCTCGTATTGTAAATATTTTATAATATCTACTACCTCGGCCTGTGTCCTCTTCCAGTGTAATAGCTTAGAACAACCGAGACAAACAATTGGCTAACGTCGTTTCCCACTGTTATAACACCTAAGTGACAGCACACGAGAACAATTATTATAATTCTTATATTAATCTGAAAAAAAACAATATAATTATTATATATAGGAATTAGGTGTTAGACAAATTTGTTTGGGACTCCTTCTTTTTCACTTTCAGAAAGTATAATTCTGCTTTCGATTTTGAAGTCAATCGCAAAGGGAGTTGGACGGAAATTACCGAGTCATTGAAAAGTCGCTCGATTCAAAATAAACGGTTACGCGAAACGCTCGTGGCAATTGCTTTATCCCTTTCTGTAATTTATTTTTTAGCCAGTGTAAATACACAGTCTGATAATGGCCGCGTAGAGGCAAAGCAATTATATAATGCGTGCCATAATAGAGATCCCGTGCGAGTATATTTGGTGACTGTCAAATGACTGTGGAATTGCGTTTAATTTGCCTTCAGCCAGGAACAGAAGCCGACGAGCGACTGATTTTATTATACAACAGATCCAGACTGATCTGCAATGTTGAGGTTTCTTTTCTTTTAAAATTTACAATTGGTAGAAAATTAGAAACTTCGGTCCGACGTGTTTGCGACCGAGCATCGGCTGTGCAAGAACTTGGTAATATGTTATTCCTTAGCCCGGAACAGATTGCTTTTTCTGATGTCGACGAATTTCTAAAATGTCTTTATTGCCGGCTGAAGAGCAATCCGGACCTGTCGGAATTTAAATTAGCATTTAAAATTTTCAGGCAGATAAAGTTTCGACGCCACAAATTTGAAATCAATCCATCTGTTTTGAGTGAAATGAAAATTCGCAGGAGTAAAATAATTTTCAGCGTGAAAATCAGTGCTGTCTGCACTTAGGTTTTCGAGATTTGGCTACTGTAAAACTCAATTCAATTAATTCGCTCACGGATCATTTCCTCTCGAAAAATCGACTTTCAAGCAGTTTCAAGTATGTTTTTAAGATCTTCATTTTGGATATATTCTCTTGCGCCACTGATAAATTCAAGAAAATTCGATACAACATGAAAACTTGTGTGTCTCCGCGAAGCCGTTTATTTAGATTTGGCAGCGGTTTTTGTTAGTGGTCCAACTGAAATCTATCAATTTCTTAATCATACTTTATGGAACTTGGTACGGATATTCTCGTGAGTATGCCGAGAGGCTTTTATAACCTCTCGGTCCGTGAGAGAAATAGGCTACTGGCGATGACGAGGAGACGAAACTGTTGCAACTTGCACACACACACGCATGTCAAGTAGTGGCGAGTCACTATTTTCATCTTTATCGGTTATCATAATCTTCAGCGGCGTTAGGTCAGTAGTTAACGGGGGTCACTAAATTGCTGTCGAAAAACTAATGCCAACGGCGAAGGGCTTGAATTATCAGAGAGATTTAAGTCTAAAATTTCATAAAATCATGGAATGGAGGTGCATTCCAATAATACTGGGTTAACACTAAAAATCCATACCTGCCGATATGGTCTAATCCACATGGGCCGTTAATCATTCAGTATTTATCAGCGTCTTTACCACTCTTATAAAGGACAAGAATTTTCAGTGTCTCCTGAGTCTACCTCGTCTACCTTTTGAGGTATTCGTCGTGAGTCTCTTAGAGGTGATGTTTAGTGTTACATTTTGGTGTGGAAACGGAAGATATCAAGGATGATTGTGTCCTAGACCCTCGGCAAACGGATATCTTGAAATAAATAATGTTGTTGTAAGGGGAGGAGGAAGGAATAAAACTTTACCTGTAGTTTTGGTGGGTATCTTGAACCTCTTCTCTAGTGTGGTGATGGTACCGTTGAAGTAGCTGTAGGCGGCGGCGAAGACGCATCCGAGGAGTCCGTATAGGAAGACGTAGGCCTTCTTGTTGGCGAACCTCTGTAGGTAGGGGCTCCTGATGCAGCCGATGCCGCAGGTGGTGTCCTCGGTGAGGGGCAGGCAGGGGGGCTCCCTCAGGCCCCCGGCCAGCATCTTCTCCCCCTCGTCCCCGCCCGCCGTGAACCTGCCAGTCATACTCCTTCGATATAGTGGGATATCGCGCCCGCTACCGGCCCCTTTAATAAGACTCCCGCTAAACCCTCTTTCAATACCGTATATCACTGGCGGGGCCGCCGCCGTTTTATCCTCTTATCGGCCTCACGCGTCCCCAGTAAATCACCGCCACCGCCCCACCCCCAGGTAAATCAACGTCTCCGCCCCCGCACCTTCCCCGTCTATTCATTTTTTAAAATCTATATTCCGGCCGCGATGTTTTTTTTTCGGAAACGCGTTTCCGATAGGTTAGCGGGCGTCGACCTCCCCCTATCCGATGCCGAGGTTATGCAACTTAACCTCCGGAGATAAGGAGGGGGGCGCTCGACTAGCGCCGCTCTCGGATTCTCTGAAAACGCTAATTGTTACCCCTCCGGTTCATCCTTGGCGCCGCTCTTTGCGCTCCATCACGTGCTACCTCCTCATTATCCTATGTATAACGTTACTTTGTTATAATTTTAAGTGATTGAAATCGAGCCCGGAATTCGTTCCGCTTCTCCTTATCCCCGACTACTAACATTTGTGCGCGGTGACCCATCTACACAGCTTCGTCGGGATCAGTTCCTTAACAAGCGAGAAACCGATGGAACACTTGGTGACAGACTGGGCATTGGAATTGATATAGGTCGCGATTTTTATTAGATTTGGTCAATGGCCTAGACCATCATATCTTCTAATGCGTACTAATTTCATTATTTCTTCTATACTGTACTATTTTTTAGACATAACTTATTCGTCGCAACATGTGTTTTAGTTACATGTGTCGGACGTATTTAGATATCTACTCTATAGGAATAGGAACGAATTTCATACATAAAACACGATTTTGGCGTCCGAACAATTGCTCTTTATCGCGTGGACCTCTCCAGTTGATATTCGGAGCTGTGCCCGTATTTGTGCACCAAGTCTCCGGGACCCCTTCGGTCAGACACCTGGAGGTAATTTTAAAACGTCCGGGTCAAAATTGAGCTGGGAGGTGTTTTTGCCGGCGTGTCGGTGGATGAAGGAGCGAGCGGTCGGGAATAGGGCGAGGTCATGAACGGACAATCGGGAAGTGACCACTCAGTCTCGGTTCATTGTGACCATCCCGCCCTCTGTTAGCTCTTTCTACGTCTCGCTTCAGAAGTACTCTTAAAGATTATAGAGACCTGCCTACCTACCGCCGCCAGTTACCTCTCAACTACCGTCCGACCAAACGTCTGATTTTCTCGAGTTATAGCGGCTGAAAATTTTAATTACAGCAATGCGAAACAAAATCTTTCTTCCCAGACACCTTTCCAATTTCAATCTAACGGGAAGTGCGGCCCGACACCAAAAAACTGCAATAACTGAAAAGTTATTTTAAGATTTCTGTTTTGGTGCCGACCGGTCAGCCCCTTGCGATCCTCCGCCTCCAAACCCTCAGTTAGACCACTATTAGATCGTCACCAAGATTGGGATAGGAAATTAGTGAGCGAGTGCAGATAGCCCTTAATTCTGCGAAAAGTCGAAAGAAAGTAAGTGACAGCATATATAATTGCCCTATACTCATTTAAATTATACAGGAAATAGGATAAAAATTAAATCGAGATTTTTGTAAGTTTTGAATTGCTGATAAAGAGCAGCACGGCGACAAGGATTATTACTCTACAACTTCTGAACCGTTTAAAAGGTATAACAGCTGTTTGTTATTAGATCATCTGTCGTAGGTAGTTTAAGGGAGGGCGAATAAAGATGAATTCGTCTAAATCTAGGCATTTTAAATGGCGGATGGTCAACTGGTTTGAATTGTGCAGCGGGGACAATTATTACTCCGAGTCCAATTCCGGCCAACCCCCGCAATCATTCAATCAGACCGTCCCGAGCCTTGAGTTTATATCCGCCGGCCATTAAAATTAAACTTATCCTTTTGACATTGTTTGTTTGACATAAACGAGTCGGGCCGGGTAATTTTGTATTCTTCTTAAATCATCGGATCAATTTACAGGCTGAGAATATCAATGGGCTTCAATTGTACCGTACAAAGCGATGACAAGGAGCTCTCGTCTGCTTCCAGGTACGACTGGTTAAACTGTAGCAGTGTAGAAAATATTATAAGTACTACTGAATCAACTGTACCAAGAATTACCGATTGACGGGTTTTTGCCCTTGTAAATGCCCAAAAATACGGGGGGACAGACCACTATGTCCCCCCCGTAAATAAGCGTTCCCGATGAAGAATCGCTTCATAAAAAAGATCAGTCGAGGTACTAAAGAACCAGAAAATACCGTAGATTTCGTGTGTTTCCGTCTGCTCTCGCTGGTTTCGTTTTGGAGAGGAGACAGGAACACACGAAATCTACTGTATTCCAAACCCTCGCAGACCACAAAACTGGTATGTTAAACAAACAGAAAATAAAATATAAAATTAATTGTATTACCGCCACACATCGTTTACCTCCTCCCACAACATTCTCTGTAGGAAATATAGCACTAATTCGTCTATAATTCCCCGGACTAGTTGTAACAAAAATTCTATAATTACTACGCATCATTAATCGAACCGTGCACGGACACCTTAACAATTCTTATTAATTGTCCGTCTATTTTTTCCTCAGGATGTAGACCGTAACGTCTACAGAAGACACACCGGTAAAAATCAGTCTTACTCTGGGTCAGAAATTAACGTTTAATTGGGCATAAGCAATTCATTAGCGAGGAATTCGTTCGAACCCATTTGAGGGGGAGGTTTATTTCTTTCTAAACAGGCTCGTCGCTCCCCGCCCCCGC
Source organism: Lethocerus indicus (assembly GCA_019843655.1). Taxonomy (NCBI): domain Eukaryota; kingdom Metazoa; phylum Arthropoda; class Insecta; order Hemiptera; family Belostomatidae; genus Lethocerus; species Lethocerus indicus. The sequence goes on along the minus strand of JACDQD010000007.1, from coordinate 5,402,551 downwards.
CAATTCATTTGACCACAAAATTCACTGGCCTTGATGTTGTTCACTGCTTCATTTGGCTGGTGGAGAACAAAGCTGTAGAGATGCATACCGCCTACAGCCGTTTTATATTATTCAGAGGCCGGTTCGGACTTCTGTTACTTCAAGCGTCTGTTACTTAAGTCTTATTAAAGTGAAATAGCGATCCTTACTGAAGAACTTTCGCCTTTATGATTGCTGTGGTGTCAAAAAATATCTGTTCATTTTGTATTTGGATCTGGCGCGCCAAGTAGTGTCAATCATACGTCATACACAACAACACCATACTAACTTGTTGAAGATCGTCACCGATCATGTGTCCCTATGATTACGGATCGGAAAAATTTAATTTGAACATTTTTCAATCGCTAAAATCGGAGTTGTAGTAGATTTTTAAAAGACTCTACAACTGTTTTCTCTGTAACTAATAAATAAATCTAATATAATTCTATTATACACACACACACACACACACACACACACACACACACACACACACACACACACACATATATATATATATATATATATATATATATATATATATATATATATTATACAAAACATCCATTCAAGTCCGTATATGTAATTCTAGAGAAGCTGAAGAATTTATGTAACGCCATCAATTTCGACACGCCTAGGTACAACAGTATCTTACTTGAATGGTATTATTACAGATGAGTGGCAGGTACCGGTCTTGCTCAGGATCATATGAAATAATCATTTAAAACTCCATATTGTATTTTCCAACTATGAAACAGAAATTTTCTCAATTAAATCGCCCGCGGTATCTGAATAACGGGGCCACATCTCATTTGTGTTCCCTTTACATGTAAATTTTCACAGGGTAACTTCAACGACCTTCCGAATCCAAATGGAAATTTCAATATCATACGGTATAAGACTGTAATGAATGGTCAACTAAATCTTTGTACTTTGTACCCTGTCGGACAGTCGTGGAAACGTAATATTTGAATTCTTTCTGTTCAATATTGATGCGATATAAAAGCAGATTAATCGTTGGATGCGCGCTTTTGTTTTCACAGATCTGTATTATTTATCACGGCCAGATGCGTGAGATAAAAATTTCAAAAGTTTATAAACAAATTCGAAAAATAAAGCGCATAAAGAGTTAAAGTGCAAGTTAAACAGTAATTAGGCGCGTTATGAAATATAATTTGACGTTTTCGTTGAAAAAAAAATTTATATGTTCTAGGATGGGTCCGAAACAAACGAATGGCATAGAATCGGTCGAACACTGAGAATTATTTCTGCCCATAACTCATTTGAAAGACGGAATTGAAATTTGAAAACTGATAAGGACATCATCATTTGATCATATTGAAAAAGCGTGTTGTTCGACATAAAGTCATTAATTTAAATATGTTTTTAGGCCAGTTTCGTCTAAATGTTGATGACGTTCCACTTTCCATCTTAAAAACTTGTTACGAAGCAATCGATTGACGTCTTTCAATAAAACTCTGTGTTATCGTTAAGCGAGATCTCGGAAATAGCCTTTTTAAATAGATAGGAAGAATGTTATGGACTGTGGACAGAATTATGTGTGCATAGACCATTCGGAACCTTATCTAATTTATAAATTATATCTTCGGTTTTAAATGATAAACGACGATAGTAGTTTTTATTAATAATCCGGAATGTTCAGATTTGTGTCCAATGTTAAAATAATACATTATCAATTCTTCTTGAACGATTAAAAATAATAGTTAATGACCCCCGTAAGTAGCTCGGAGAGAAATAGAGGATATTTAACCGAAAGAGCGGGATATATATATATATATATATATAATTAAGGTAATTGGGGAAAGTCGGTCCACCACCGGAAAATTCCGAATTTTCCAGGAGTCATTCTTTCGCGAAAAGATTAAGCCCGTGGTAGAGTCGACCGGGCCAACTGAATTTTCCTCAATTAAAAATTTCAACCTATTCAGCGAGTGCAGTTCGTTAACTCATAAAGTTAATAAATAAGCATTTTTAACTGTTATTATCAGTTAATGAATTATTCTGAGCACGGGAATGCCGAAATAATAACAAAAAAGTATATGGAAATATTCGATACGGGAACCATAGTGTTCCAAATTCTGGAGTCATTGTAATCTATTTTCTCTCACTTTTATTATTTTATAATCTAAACACGTTTGAGATTTCCTCCGCCGTCCTTTTACGTTGGTTATGTAATTAGTTGTTTCCACGTGTCCACGTTCAAACAAGTTTAGACGTATTCCTATTCGTAACATAATTAGCTTTATAAATTAATATAAAAATATTTATAAGATCGCGACAAAGTAATTCAAAACCTGTAAATACTTGTCTTAAAAATCGGGTCATCTCGATTAGGCTGGTTATGTGAACATTCTCATTTCATCTCATGTCAGAATGTAAATCCGATTTAAGAAACATAGCGGGGCGCGGTTTGGGTCCGGTCTAGAGCAGTTTACTTACTCTAGTGTGTCTATAGTGGGCCTGCAGAAGGTGGGCTTTCCCGCCATGACTGGGCTCTGGCAGGAGGGCGGAGCTGCCGGCTTCCACCGCGGCCAGTAGTACTCCTGAGACTGCGGCCCACTCTACCGCCGGTGGGGGGGTCACTCGACTCCCACCCCGCCCACAATACCCCTTACAATATGACCTTGTCACCCGACTATACCTTCCAAATTAGTGACCCCCCCCCCAATCCTCCGCTATAACAAATGCACGCCCTATAATGACCGCTCGTTTACTATAAATAGGACGTTATTCGGGGATTGGGACTCGCCAACTGTAACCCACTGCCGACTCGCTCTTGATTAACAGCTGGGTTTTTTTTTTTAGCAGCGAAATTTAGAGGATCGTATCCTTTTCAGGATAACACTCCGCGCCACCCCGAGTGGGGCGTGTCTTTGCATGTTTAAAATTAATGCTAATCCGAAGACCGAACGGAGAAGGGTGCACTCGCCTTTTCCGTTAATGGGCCTGAATCCTTCCTCTTTGCCAGTAATGTGTCGGACTTTTTTTGCTTACGGTAGGAATTTTTAATGGATTTTTGAACGAAAGCGGTAGTGTACCCCTTAGGGCGACGATTTGGATCTATCCCTGGCTCTGGAAAACAGTGGCATATAAGTGTAATTATGGGAGACTATTAACCCGTCCAGTATGATGAGCCATCCTTTCAGAAAGTCCTTACCTTTCATCGTCAGTAACATTAGACTAGTGAAGCTTCACTAGCATCATGTTCGCCACGAGATTACTCTTATGCGTGTCAAGTACATTTGATCATCAGTAAAGAATAATTGTTAATATATAATTCTAGGTTTAGATAAACACAAGAACTAATACCATCTAAATATATAAATCTTACATATTTACTATAACATCGATTTATAGCGTACGTTTATAATATATTAGTCACGAAAAGTCTTCTTTTAGAAGTAAATATTTCGTTGCACCTCCATCGGTCTTATCAGTCAGTAAAAACTAACACGTTTTGACTAACCTCGTAATATTTCTGTTTTACATGACTGATAAGGTCAAATGTAGCGATGTGGACTTTTATCTTATAATCGGATCCAGGATGGGTTTATCATACCTGACAGTTATTGGGGTAGTCTAGGAGTCGGTCTAGCGATAACGAATAAGGGTTATATAAGGGTCTGTCTGGTGGTGTGATGGCGGGCTATCACTATGTACCTCGTTACCCGGTTATTATTTGCGGTGACGTTCGGCGTCAGCACAAAAATTAACCGTCGGCCGATTACCGGACGGAACCATTTATTTTTTTTAAATCTGAATCGTAAAGCGGAAACGCCCGCTCGGTATGGACACTTTTTAAAACCGCGATAGAGAAAAAAAAATATAAAATTCGGCTGGTGACGACGGGGAGGGTGGTGGGGGAGGGGTTGGCGCTCGTAAAAATTATTTCCGCCCCGGCAAAGATAATTTTTAAAAGATCTCCGCCTCCTCCCTTTTATAAAGGGCGATGGGAAAGCGGAGGGATTCCTCGCGTAAAACTCTTCTAATTCTTCAATTCCCGAACTAATCTCCAATTATTCCGCCCCCCCTTCTCCATCCGGGCTCGGACTCCGGGGGCCGCTCCCGCGCATAATTCCGGGGGATTAATTGGGCCTAAGGGCCGGTAGTGGGGTGGGCGGGGGCGGGGGCCCTGGAAGGGGGCAAATGAAGAAAAAACAAAGTAAACAGGGCTGGAGGGAGTGGAGGGGGGACGGTGGGGAAAGGGGTGGGTTCCCATTTTTGTAGAACCCCTCCACCCACTCCCTAGCATCGGGCTCGGGGCTCTACACGTCTTAAAGGACCAAACTGGTAGGGGCGGGCGATGCTATTTGGCCGGTGGGGGGTAGTTAAGCGCTCCCTACCCCACCCCCTGCCGCCCCCGACCTTCACCCCTCGTCCGATCTTAAAACACGGAGAGGACCGAGGGGCGTGGAGGAGGGGGGGAGTAAAAATGCAAAATGTTAAGAGCAGAAATTAAGTCTCGAGGGTGGGATTAACTGGGAGAAAATTTTTAAAAATTGGTTCGTTACGCCCGCCCCCGGGGGGGGGGCAGTTTTCTTAAAGGAGGGGTGTATACATAAAAAAAAGAGGAAGGGGCTTGAGTAAAGGAATCGAAAAAGTTGATCCGAGCACGTAAATGAAAAATTACATTTTCTTCGTTAAGACTTTGAGTAGGAGAGGAATTTACACCGCCGAGACGCGACCCACTTAAGCCTGCCCGGAACCTTAGCCGGCCTTAATAACGATCTATCGATCAGCGATACCCGTCTTGTAGTAATATTTTAAATTTTATGACGAATATGTTCCGTCCAGTCATCTATTGGACAGGTCAACATTTTCCCCCAAAAGAAATCATTTTACGATTGAATGTGTTTGATACTTTTTCCTGGACATTCGTACTCATTGACAGTCATAATTAGAGTCCCCAAAATCGTTACTGACTTTATATATAGTATGATAAAAAATACGTTATTATTGAATTTCCTACATTACACGGGTGAACTTTCGATATGGAGATCCTGACCGTGTTATACAATCGTACGTCCATTTTTCTTCCCTTTCTACTTTGGTGTTCTAAATGGAGTATGTTTGTCACGCTAATTTTCCTTATTGTAATCTTGGTAAATAGCACATATAGGTATTGTGAAATGTAAATAATGATGTACGAAATATCGTCCCGGACTTTACTTGTACTCGTTAATTTTAAACGTGTAATAAAAAACGGGTAGTAAACTTTATTTTCATAATTGTTTATTAAACGCGTGTATGTAGGAAATAAAAAAAAACCAAGAAAAGAGGTAATTGAAACGCCGTGATTAAAACATAAACATCTTTGTTTCGTTATATCTATAATCTCGGTGTAGGAAATACGCAGTATTTAAATTGAAAAGGAGTTCAAGGTAGATAGGAGGAGGTATTTGGGAGGGCGACCTGCCGGGGATAACCCGCTACAACTTACGTTACGGAAGGCATTGTTTTCCTCTCCTGTCTTATCTCCGCCGTCTAAAACCTGCTTATCTCGAAACGGCTCGTCTCCGAGTAATTCCTCGACAAATAAACCTAACTTAGGAGCTGGGCCTAACTTAAATAATACAGCGGAAAAACCGGCGTCCTTTTGTTCCGTTTCAGTGCGTGAAACAAAAAAAACAACGTCTGTTTAAACGGCTGACGTTCACGATAAACTGGCTCGGTTACATCAATTCTGCTACCACATTGAATCTATAAATGTTAATTAGTCACCTTCTGTACTGTGCCTGACGTCATTTCATTTCTTTTAATTTCAGGGCGAAATACATGGAAAATAGTTTCTCTAAAACAATATTCCAACTGCCCAACTTATTACTGCCAGTCGTAAAATCAACCCAGCCTTTGCCAAAATAATTATTGAGAAGGGACTCAGGCAAAATGAACATGTCTAGTGTTACGGAATTAAGGTATCGTATAAATAAATCAACCGAAATATTTAAACGTTGGCCAAATAGAGACCAGATCAGCGTGTACAAAAACAGAACTCCTCAATTATGGCGGACCGCCAAACCGGTATCTTAAAATTCTTAAAATTTGGAACGTTCAGTGTGAAATACCGTAATCATCAACTTGGACGTTAGTCCTGTCTGCCTTGGGTGACCTCCTCCCAGTAGTTCTGACAATGCGGAAGGAACGTGTTGAATATTTCTTTTCCCATCTGGACACGACATGGGAAATGAACTTTCGGGGCGGGCGGCTTCTGCGTCTGAGCGGTCTCATTTCATTAACGGGAACACATACCGGAAGTGTCCACTGTAGGAGAATGGCGAGATCCGAGATTCGATTATGATGTAAAGTTGATTTGGAGCCGGCGCTATCTGAGTCTTTACATACCGTACAGCTTACAGGGCGGATGGCTATTCGGGGAGGGTTGTTCTCAACCTTTCCCACTTTATCCGCCCGTCCGTTTTGCCACACAGGTTTCAGACAACGGCACATGAAATGAGCGTACGGTTAACCGGTTTATACATGTTTCATCTAAGATTGTTTCTGGACCTCTTATGAGTGTATATAAGTTAAATGAGTTCTATGTTTTCCCTTTTAGTTACTAATTTGAAGTAACTATAGTAATCCTTATTTGCCTCCACCATTTACACCATCCATTGTCTCCCTTGCGATCTTCTGTAGATTTCTGACTAAGTACCGAGCCATTAAAAGTATAAATAATATTATATCTATTGCCGATGCAACCCTACAGGCTATACAACTGAGTAAGAACGGGAATACAGAAAATGAACAATGACATTTACCCAGCGTTATAAATAAAAATTGTATTAAGCTTTGTCTGGCATTAAAGGAAGAGATGTTGCAACCGTCGTTACATAATTATGCAATGTTCCCATTTGAAGAATTATTTACTGCGGGCCAAAGTGGGGGATTCCATCTGGAAAAACCAGGTTAAAAACTTCCCGAATATATACGATTAAATACGTAATTATTTTCTTTAATATAAATCTCGGTTAATCGAGGAAAAACATTCGGGTGATGTAATAGTACACAAATTGCAATAAAACAATAATATCTCGGACACAGCGCACCCGTCGGACATAAATTGTGAAATTCTTCTCGGCAAAATGACGGGGGAAATATATTTCACCTAACGCTGTGACACAGGAAGACACTTCAGTATTGTTAATCAATTCTATTAAAGTTTGTTGGTTCGTTTTTATATTTTACATAATGAGGAGTGTATTGTTTGTTAAATTCGTCTGAACAAATAGCAGTATCACATCGTATTTAAATATCCTAAATTGAAGGTACTCTATTGAAGTTATTGAAGGATGGCTGAGAACGATGTTTGTGCCTGCTGACTCCTCTTCTTTCCCATATTCTTCCACCCTTAGTAAAGGTACTCCTTAATCCTGCTCTGCATATCAACAGGGCGTCCCTTCTTCCCTCCCTCCCCTCCCTTGCACTGTTTCACGCCGATACTATATAATCTCGTTTTTAACACAGAGGATTAAGTACCTCCCGGTTGATCTCACTTTGTCAACTCCGCAACCCCTCTTTTTATTTTCACTGTTTCTTCCACGACTCCCTTTCCCTTCCTCTATTTTCTTTCGCCCGGATTTCAATTAGACCAAATTTATATCTACTAAACTCTATATGAAATTGAAAACTAACGAGGACGCCTTATACTATATAATCCATGTACCCATGTACCAATTGCGGGTACACGATAGTTGAACACTATAGTTTGGAAGGTGACATATAGGCCCTTATTATCCAGAACAATTGTGCTTAGGCCTTAATGCGGGGCCTAAGTTAAATTATCGGCCAATTATAGCAGCGCCTTACCTTTCGGTCCGTACCGCTTTTTTCTCTCTACCATTTCCTCCTTCCCACTTCTTTGCCCGTTTCCAATTTGCATACAAATTAACACAAAGGCGTAACGAAGAGAGGAGCGTGTGGAGAACCTGTTAATAGGGCAAAAGAATTTTTTCGGGAGGAGAAAGAGAGAGATGGAATAAAATAAAAAAAGAGATCTGCCGGCATTTCCTGCTAGATTTAGCGAAGGAAGAATAATTCGATGCCCGGTGTGGGGCGCCATTTTTCTGCGTGCAGGTTTCGTGTGCACGCTCCGCTGGCGCAGACAACGAACCCGGCGGCCTATTCAAATCCACTCTTCCTCGTTTCTTCGCTCCGTTTATTATACAACCGAACAAAAGCCACCACCGTACATCTGTACACGATTTCCCATGCTAACTCTTGAATATTAAGAGGTTGCGCTCGCTCGTATCATTTCAGAAGAAGTCAGAAGCAAAAAGAAAGTGGAAAACAAAGGCCGTTAATTAATTTATTTGCAGCCAATAAATTATATTTTTAAGAGGTCCACGATTCGGCCCGTCCATTATGGTATTACAGGTAGGGCATAGAAATTTATAGCCCTTTTCTCAGCCTCTTTTTGTTTTCATTCGTAAATTGGACTTTGCATAATAAAAAGCGTGACCTCGTATAGAAACAGGATAGGCTTTTTGTGCCTTAGGCACACCCGAGTTTTCGTAAACAAATTTAAGTCGGTACACTACCCGTAAGTTTATCGAAGGGAATATTCGGTCATAAATAAAATTACAATTTATATGGCCATACGGGGGAATGGTCTGTCACCACTCATTGTTTTTGTTTCATTCAATTACGTATTTGTTAACAGAAAAAGTTCTACATCCCGATTGTGCTGCTGTTATGGCTATTATGTATATTATAAGCAAAAGTTTAAACAGTACAGACTGGAGGAAATAAACGAAATGTGTCTAAAACGAAAATGTGTCGACCCAATTTGCAAAATTATTCTCGGCACTGTTAAATCAGTGGGACGTTAATGTACAGGATCAGTAGATATAGACGATCGTTAGGACATCAATTTGGTGGTGGGGGTTCATCGTTATTAGACGTACGAGTTTATTTCGGAAGCTGTGCCAGGCGGGAGTTAATCATATTTCAATCGGGCACTAAGTAGGCACCGGGGAGGGCACATTGGGGAAATCCTTCTGAGAGACCGGGAACGCGCACCGTTCTTTGATGTCGATTCAAAACGGCGGAGATATTTCCGGAAGTGGACGACGCCGGCGGCCGCTCAGAGATACCGTCCGTGAATCTCAAAACCGGGGACACGCTAATACCGTTTTGGGTATTAGGACCGGCCCCAGTCATATAGACGTTTAGTTTAAATTGATATACTTAGCCCGTAATTATATATCTGCGATTTTGAATCCTATAATTATCGCGGTCTTAACGAATATATTTTATTCCGATTGGTCGCTGTGACACCTTTTCCGTCCCTCGAGAAAAATAGTGATAGGAGGGGTGAATATTGGTCACCGGGGTAACAAATTCATCATATCATCTGCAATTGGAGAGTATAAATAACGTAGTATTAATCCAACAAACTATCGGATGGATCACAGGATTATTTCAGAAAACCTCATCCCAGGAGATAGAGTTTGACAGTTCAAATCGTATGGTCTGGGGCTATGAGCACAGTATAAACGCTATACTATTATAATAAACGTTGCGGGGGTGTGTTACCCTCCAAAGAAAACAAATCGAAGGCCGATTTTCGCAACACGAGCAGTGCTAAATAAATATCAGGGAAGTCGATAAAATGTTAGTTTTTGCGAGTGAGAGCAGTGACGGGAGGTCAAACCGGCTGCGTTGAAGTGGGAGCGGGTACTAAGAGCGACTCCTCGAACAAAGAGGGGTGGGGCTGGTAGGGGCGGTATAAATGAGCGGTCTCATTACCCTCTGACAACGCCCCCGCCCCCTCCTCCAAAACAGTCATCCTACTCTTTCCTTCTTAATCCTGTCCTATTTCTTTCGCCGCGATTTTCCTCCCGGCCGTCCACTTAATATTTCCCGTCGTCGTTTTCCATCACAAAAGAGTCTCCTTAAACCTCCGCCCCTAAGCGACGGTGGTGGGAAGGGAGGGGGTCGCTCCACTCTCTCTCTCTCTCTCGCTCGCTCTCAGTTTTCATAATTAGAAGCGTGACTCTCTATTTTTCATCGGGGATCATATTCTTTTTTCTTTCTTTTTTTGGGCCCGGACTTTTTTTTAAAAAGCCCCCGGAGGGCTTAGCGGGTTGCCGGTAAGGGTTGGTGGTGGGGTGGAGGGCTATTAAAATACAGCCGTGGAAGGCGGGCGCGGAGTTCCATCTTTTGACGGTGGTCCAGGAGGGAGGGGGAACAGCGATCAACTTATACATTTTCCCGGCCAAAGCGGATTGTCCATTAGGATGATGCCGGTCTTCCTCTTTCTCTTCTTCCTCCGTTATTTCGCCACGGCCGGGGGGAGGTTAATGATACCTTCGCCATTTAAAGTTGTCCTTCCTCCCCGTCCACCGTCCTCTTTCTCGTCCAATTAGAATATTCGCCGAGACGCCTCGTCTCCTTTGCCCGTCTTCTTCTCCGCCTCTTCTTCGGCTCCTTTCATTTTTTCCGTCCGTCCTCTCTTCATTATTCGCCTGTCGTTTTTCATCGGCCCCGCTTAAGGGGAGGTTGTCTTAGCGGCGTGTAATTGAGAAATGGCTTTGGAGACACCGCACCCCGCCGCCCCTCCCCTGTTTTTGATCATTAAGGGATACGATTTGAAAAGAGTAGTATTCCGCCCTTCGTCCTATTGCCGGCACCCATTATTAACGGCCGCTCATTTTACGCGAAGCAAAGTTGAGGCACGAAAAATATGCGTTGTATTCGCTTTATTAGAGGTACTTACGTTGGCTTAAAAATCGACGTGATTGTTTGGAGATACCCGTCGCTTCGGAGGTATTAACAGTATACATCCACAGGTTACCGTCCCTGTGAAGGGCCTCGTCCAGAAAATGGCGACCGCTCTCAACATCCTTTCTTCGTTAGATTTTTTCTGTCTGTCCGAATTGGCTCCGAATCATTCCCGACTCTCTCTCTCTCTCTCTCAGGACCCTTCGGCAGATAACTGTGAAGGCTTTTCATCCCCAGTAAGTAAACAGAGATGGAAACGGGGGATGGGGACAATGACCGTTTAAGGGTTGTGTCAAGGGGTAATCAACCCCTATTGCAGTAATAACATGTAAACCAAACCCGATTGGAATCTATTATTTTCCAGAATTATTTATTGAATTTATTTTAACACGTTTAAAAACATATTGGCGGTAAAAGTGTAAAATTGTTATCTTTAGTAAAGAATACATTGGAATTATATTGCAACCGTCGCACGACCTCATTGTGTAAAGCCAAAGCAATCTTCGTGAATCGGAGAAGGAACAACTGCTTTTGAAAGCGGTAGGATTTTAGCGCTTTCTGACTAATTCAGAAGGCATCAGTCGTAATCTCGCTTTCGATTTCGGCCGGAAGCCCACTCGAGGACAGTTGTGCCGCTCCCTCGGGATATTCCCAGTTTTACATTCTGGTTCAACATCGGCAGTTCGAAAATATATCTCACTGTACGCGGTTTTTTAATTAAATATTATCGACGTTACTTGTGTCATAATATGTGTCTTAATAAAAGGAAAACGAGAAACAAACGAAACGTTTGAAACTAGATTAATAAAATAAAAAGAAAAAATGAAAGAGCAAACATGTCATCGTATATTTTACCTTACGAATCCACAGTTAATGTACAAAATAAACAAGTGGTAACAGAAGGCAGCGAGACAACAATTATCTTATTATAAGATTTAATTGAACGAATATTCGGTCTGACAGTGGAATTTTCCGAACGAATTTCCCTTAAATTTATACTTGTACTAATTAATCGTTTTTCTGTATACTCAAGAAAAAAATAGAATACAACGATTATCAACCTAAAACGTTTTCCATTCACATTTTTTTTAACCGAATAAACATTCTTCGATATGTTATTTAATCGGGAGAGTTAAAACGTTCCATTCTGTTAAAGCGATAACAGAAAAGTTTCCATTTTCAGCCCAAATCTGTGCAAACAATTTAGTGAGAGGAGTCGGAGAATCTTACGGGCTACAATTATCAGATAAAAACACATAAACCGTCCGTACGGTTTCAGTGATTTATATAATATTTGGTGATTTTTTTAGTGAGTTATCGTACGGTTAAAAATGCCCACTATCGGTCGTATAAGCTTTGATGATTTTCGGGATCTGACATTTAAATTGGAATTAAGCGTGTAGAGATTTTATAATAAAAATAGGCCGGGTTTATTCCTAAACCGAGCCAGTTAATGGTACCTTTTTCTTTTTATTAGGGCGCTGATAAATTTGACAGGGTATTCACCGAGAAGAACGAAGGAACGGTGGGCCGGTCTAATTGAATAACAGTTGAATTTTTTTTCACTTAACGAATCCTCCAACTCCTCCGACCCCCCTTCCCACAAACCCAGTTTTATAACGAACGCTAAGTGCCGGCCCATAACTCAGCGGGACATTAAATACTCTGTGTTAACGCCCAATGGTATATAGGTCACGCTCACTGCCCGGTTGATGGATCGGTTCAACATCAGCCCGCTAATGCTCCGCTGTTCGGCGTTGTTGGACCCGACCTGGCACTGTCGCCAGTCTCTTTTTTCGCCAACGAAATAACAAATTATTAAAGCACCGCCGCACTATTTGAAAGTCGGATAAGTCCTACAATAGCCGGTACTGGTCACCCTATTAATGTTTCCCTTGTTCAAACTTTCTGCGGAACACAATCCCGCTCTATAATCAATAATCGACTTGAGTCATTGACATATGCCATTAATTTAAATATCTCACGAATTCAGTTTACGGATGTTGTCGAGAGCATCGGATTTTGAAGCAAATAAAATTCTAGGTTGGGTTTATGCTATATGTTCTAGTTATTATATAGAATATCATCGGACCAATTGGATGTTTGGTCCTTGGATGAGGTCTCAAACGCAAGTGTTAAGGACGTTGGCCAAGAGAGTCGGGAGTCAAATTAAGCTCAAATCTTCGTCTTTAGGGGAGGAATTCAGAGATACACGCATTGGAGAAGAAGATATATTACAGATTCGAAGAAGAAATACAGAACCAATTGCAGGGATTTGTTTCGGCCTCGACAATCAAATTACCGTCTCCAAAACTCCAAAGGAAAATTGACCGGAAGAATAAAATTGCCGCAGTTTCATAGTTTCGAGGCAAGCGAATTTTTACAATAAAACACTGGTACGCACTGTTTATTCTTTTTTTCATTATTTTTATAATACAATACTCTTTCAATTCATGTAGAAACTGTGGGCTATATGGCATCAGGTTTCATAGCATTTCCTCCATAATATTATTTACTGTTCTACACTATCTATGTAAAATATATAGTCATTATGCATCTAATATATATACCATCTCGGTCTCTCACTCTACATATATTTGTGAACAGGGGTATCTGTTATATTTACATATGTTATTGGTTAAACAGTCCGCTAAATAAGTTATAAATTAAATTAGATTCCTAAAATTTGTACCATCGTTGTTGCTATCTCTCGTGTCAACTCTCTGATCCGGCGTTAATGTTAAACCGATTTCGGCTTCTCGCCACCCTCAATAGTGGATTAGAGTGAGGCACTCGGGCGGTCTGTGCAGTAGATTAGGTGTGCCACGGACGGGTAGTTAATAACACTGCCATTCGAGTACCTCCTTCTAGGGAGTAGTTACAATGGGACTAATTGGGCTGTTCGAGGCGCCTCTGTTAATTGAGATCTGCGTTATAATTTTAGCCGGAGCGGTATTTTTTTTTTCATCGCCGTTTCAGCCCCACGTAAAGTGCCATTTGAATTTCGATTATCTCCTGTCTAGTGCGAGGTGTGTGGGGCGGGTCTCTTTACGCTCGCTCTGTTTCTCATCCGTGAATTTTTTTACGCCGGCTCTTCATTGAAGGCTGAAATTATTTTACCTTCTATTTAAATACAGTTTGACGAATGGTAGAGGATTTTCCCATAGCCGTAATGAAATAACGAAATCGGGTTGGAAAAACAAGTCCAGCATATTCTCGAGCGCTTATACTGCAATTTTTCTTTCTTATACATATCTCATTTTGTCAAGACTTTATCGTAACGAAATAATTTCACAAGTTATGAAAGATTGACTGTGTACTAAGCCTATTGAGTCGGTACAAACAGTTTCAGCGGGCAACGAATTGGAAAATTCGCTCCCACATCGTCTTCATAGCGTCTCATTTGGTTAACACCAACTCCCGAGGGCCATTATTCCTGGGGACATTAACCTCCCGACTTTGTCGAAGAGGGGATTCCCCCTTTATTATGAGCGCTGCTTCATTGGCACTTAAAACTATTATAGGAAGTACTCCGGAGGGGGCGGGGGAAGTCCTCTGTGCTCTCCCGAGGTCTAAATGAGCTTATTTCTTTCTTATTCTTTTGGTCCAAAACGCGCTGTTTAATTAGGCCCCCTCCTCCACCCATCACCAGCTCCCCCATTACCGCTAGCTAATAAGCCGCTCTTGGTACAGCCCGGCAAGACATATAACTTGCCTTTTGAGAGACACTACCGCCAGAGACGCTTTCACGGGTCTGCTCTGCCTGCTATACTTCTTCTTCTTCTTCTTATTCTAGGGCTGAAAAAAAAATTAATCCGCATGAAAAATTGAGACGAGTAATGAGGGCGGAGGATCATTTGACACAAAGCGACGGAGGATTTTTGCCGTCGTGCAAAAGAGGGGGAGCGAAATTTACGATACCTCCACCGACAAAGGGAGAATACTACCCCATCCCCCTTCATCTCTCTTCTAGAAGACGCTTTTCATAAGGACTGACTAGGCGATGGAGTTTTCGGAAGAATAACTTTACCCTTGAAACCGAGGAAACTAGAAATTAACTCGAATACAGGCCGCCATGGGCCAATTGTATTTTTCAATATTATATGTTAAATCTTACTGTAAAATATGCGAAACGATCGATTTGACAAAATAACGCTCTAACGTGGACAATGTAATAGTCGAGAAGATGTCCATGAATGTTTATTAATAGTTTATGTCACATATTTCACTGTTGTAGGACTTCAAATGTGGTCAAAGGCGGACAACGGCAATTGCATTCCCTGGAACATGCCTCGTACATTATTCTCGGACTTTAAAAAGACCGACATAAGAGCGTCCTAAATCCTACACGTGTAATCAAAACACGCTTATTTCACGCCTATCGCTTTTCGCCGGTCGGCCCGAGATGACAGAGCAAATAAAAAATAAATAAAAGGACAGTTTAAGAAGCGTAGGACAAATCCAGGATCGGATAATATGTTCTTCTCCCCCCCCTTGTTGCGGGCCCTTGGGGGACGCGGACTTATTCTGGAAGGGAAACTCCAGCATTAAATCCCTTATTTCACTTTACGGTTAAACGACTACCGAATTATTCCGGTCTTAGCCCTGTTTCATTATAAATGTGCGGCTTAGTGAGGATATTTTCAAAATATAAATGATTCAGCGCCCAGAGAAAAACTCTATATACGGAAAAAATGAAACATCAACATTGAAAAACTGATGTGATGCCTAATTATTGCGGCCAGAAGTAAAATAAAAATCCCAGTTGCAATTCGTCTCGTGCGCCTTTGGTAAATGTGCGCGGAAATAATTTAATTGTCACGTTCCAAAAAAAGTTCACCTCTTATCGTGTCTCAAATCAGATAGCAGGTTGGCAATGAAACATGTTTACACTTGTCGTGTTCTTGACAAACGACAATATCCAATTGTCAGAATAAACCCTTTTTCTAACCGCTGCTGAGCCTAGTTATCCCCATTGCTTTGCCGAATCGTCATCTCTTCCAGACGTTCAAGAGCTTCAGAACCACCCACGGGGGTTCCATTATTGTAACAGTTTCAATTTCCAGACGAAATGGAATATTCCCGTGTCGTTTTGGACATACTCTGTTGGCGGCACGTGCAAATACGGACGGGGTCGAATTCGGGTAGAGCTCTCGGGGTAGGGGCCTCATCCGAAGTTGGCGGTGTTGTCGCGATTTAAAATGAAATTAACCAACTTCTCCTGTTGCCGGTTGGTATTTGACTGTGTAAATATTTGGCGGGGGGGGGGGGGTCCACCCAGGGCAAACACCGATCCGGAGCCGGCCACCGAACAGAGTTAATTAACGGATCGATCCATCCCCCCCGCCACTCCAGGGGGTCCCCGTCCTCAATTTCAAAAGGGAAACGGGAGGGATTTTATTTATATTGGGACTTTGAGACCCCGAGATAAGCCCCGAGCTCCCAGCTATAATTGTAATTACGATATTGGACCGGGAGGGGGGCACACTAAGCCTTTAGACGGTGGAAGCCAACCGGCCAAAGGAATAAAATTATTGGGCGATACCTTTGCGACCACTTTGAGACAACTCCGCCACCCCTGTTTCAATCTATCAACCCTGCTTTCACTCTCCAATTATATATATATATATATATATATATATATATATATATATATATATATATATATATATATACACTGAAGGAAAATTCAAAAGGCTACGATGATATCTAGCCCCACTAACGGAATACGTGCAGCTATAGGGTAACCTGAAATACTACTATGAGTTGTGTGATATTAATTAATTTCACTCTGGCGTAATTTTCATCCAATTGCAAATTTTAATTCATTAAATGGCGAGTCAATTCACTGATCCACCGTATCTTCTTGTTTGGAAGTTGTTCAAAAACCACCCTCAGTCTACTTACTTGGGGGTCTTGAGTGTGGTTGTGCGGGTATCCAATCACCTGATTAACTTCTTCATAACTCTAATTGGCAGGCCATTAATTTTGTTAGTGGGGCGGCCTTCCCTCGCTCGCCCGCTCGCTCACTTCCTGCTCCAAGTAGGGCTGTGTGAACGGCCTGCAACTGAGGGCAAATTAAAGTAAAGAGCAATATTGCAGAAGGTACCTGACGTACCGCCGGTCTGTACGCGTGTTATTGTCCGTGCCTGTAGATGGATGAACCTGGCCGGTGGGGGCTTTGATCAATGTAATTGGTCGCCGGCCAAACCGAGCGAATCTCTCGGTGCGCTGTTATGATTTTAGAATTATTGGAAATTACATTTTTTCCCCTCAAAATGGTCTCAATCGAGTCACTTAGGTAACCAACAATTTTAGAATTGAAGGGACATCCAATTGAATACAATTTCCCCCAGTTTCTAGTCTCCATCAGCCTGGTAAAGATATGCCGATAAAGTATATTCAGAATTTATAAGGCTGATAATAAAACTCAGGCGCTAATTGTCTGTTTAAATAGTGTAAATTAAGTAATCGAGAAAATGACCGTATAAATTACAATGTAGAAAATTAAAATGGAAATTTTACTTAGGGCTAAGTAAAATAGTAATTTTCCTTTTCACGTGTTAAACGTATATCAATTAATGACCATATTAAAAAAAAGGCATGCCATTATATCGTTAGTATGCATAATAAATAACGCAGAATCGATTTCACTCAGAAAATATCTACAAAATAGGTTTCTAGTAGAGTGAATTGAGGTTCATTCTTGCTTTCGGGCTGGATCCTAATTTTTGGCCCGAACGAGTACGATCGCCCTAATATCGACAGTCTAATAGAGGCAACTCCGCATGTCGCCTATTTACATATTCTATACGGCGTAGGGGGAACAAAAATTAAAACTAAAGTTAAATTTGCATCGCATGAATAATGCATTAAATCTAATTGGTTTTAATATTCGGAAGCTCGGGGTCTATCAAAATTATACACTTCGACTGGATATGAAACCGTGGTTTTAATTATTAATCAAACTGCGAATGAGAAATTGGATTCATTAGTTTAAGTCCGGTATAACACTAACAAGGGGGCGAGATATTATTCTGTTTTCCCGTTCATTTCCTTCTTATACGGGAAAAATGTGAGCCATCAAAGAGCCCTAACTACTCCAATGTTTATAGTTGGCGTAGCAATTTTCTCGAATGAGCGCTGCAATTATCCAGTTCCCTTTTGACATCCACCTCCGCTAAATTGGAAGCTTAACACTGAAACGGGTTTGACTTTAACTAATGTCGGCCGTGAACCGCCGAATGAATAAAACAGGTTCGTAATTTTTTGAATAACTAAACTGCTGTATAGCTCGGACTGTGACTGTGAGCATAATAGCGACTCGTTTGCATTTTGGAATTTATATGCATTGAAATCGAAAATTTACAATGAAAAACAGAGGGGAGATGGCGAGAATGCAATTGAAAACTTTATTATAACATTTTTTTTTCGAGAAAAGTCATATATTGAAAAAGTCTTATATGTCTAATATCTTAAGTTAGATTGACGTTTAATGGGCATGGAATATGTCTAAATTATTATTTTGCACTGTTATATTTTTACAGTAGCGTTATCGAGGTGACTCATTTCCATTTTTCTTTCTCTTTTCTTTTCCACCAACGGAAAGAACAACTGTCAGGATGTGGGGCCGCACAGTTTATCACGGGGCCGACAGCGGGGCCCGAACACACAAAAGATTGGACTTAAGTTCTTAAAAGGGAGTAAGAGCAGCAAGCAGCAGGATGAAAATGAGTGGAAAAGAATTAAGCTCCGGTTGGGGGGCCCTCTATTAGACAAATCCCGGTTCATTAGTGGGCTTCCTCCGGGGCCCGGGGAAAAATCGTCGCCGGAGAAAATCTTCGCCGGAGACTTTTCCTCGGACCCTTTTGTAATTATAAGTAATCCTTAATATACCCTTCCTCCAGCCCTCCCGCCTCTCACATTCTAATTGCTTCTTAACCCCTTGGTTCTGTTATTGCCACCGATAAAGACATTATCCTCGATTGAACGGGCCCCCGACTATTCCCTCTTCCTTCCTCCCGGAGGAGAGATTCTCTCTTTCCTTCCTCTTCGGCTTCTCTCTTTCTTTTTTTTATTTTATAGGACCATAATCTTAAAAAAGGGGGTGACCGGGGAAATAAGACGGGCGGACTCTCCGTTTAACAGTTAAAAGGGACACTAACTATCGAGTTTGATAGTTCAAACTGTGATTGGGGTCCAGTTTTTTTTTTTTTTATTTCGAAGACGGGAATGGAGAAAAATAAAAGGATATAGGGCGAAATAATTTTCATTTACTCGGTCTCTTCGCTTTCGTATCCGACTTCTAGCCGTACTCACTAGTTTTAGGTTATACAACTGTGTATAGTATCAGTTATTTTCCAATGTCCTTTTAATTTTCTTCCAATTGAAACATGCATCTAGCTTGATCAGTTCAGTAATTAGCATTCTGTTAGTATTGCATAACTTCAACCTAATAAGTGATATTAAATATATGAATATCGGAACGTTTCGACCGTAAGCACAACCGTGTTTCTCTATTACTACCAAGTCAACTAAATATTTCTATTACTAATTATCAGTCACAGAGCCAACATTTACGCCATCACGGCCTTTATATTACATTATATATTTATTTTGTAATTCTACTGGATGCGGTAAATCGTTTGTGTCGGTTTTTAAATTTACACAAAAAGAGGGCTGTCCGACAATGGTTTGAGTGGACGACAGAAGGCATAATCCGCCTTTCCTAATGGTATTAGACGACTTTCTTTAATGGGATTGCTAAAAAAATGTCACCGGAGACATGTGCGTTTGACGCCCCTGAAGGGATTCAGTGGAGATTAAACACCGTGAAACCTGAAGAATAGACGTTATCTCTTTACATAATATAGTTTTAAGTTTTTTAACCCACTTTGCTGCTTTATCCTCAAGAATTTCAAGTTAGCCCCCCTCTTGGGGCACCTCTTGGGACGCCGACGGCCAAACGGTTATACAAGTTAAAACAGGATAAGGAGGAAATCGAGATCGTGAATTCAATTTCGCCACTACTTATAGTGCTTCGCGCCTAATCCACCAACAATGTTACAACTTTGCTCGCGCGGCCGAAGACCGCTTTCCCCGAAATATAAAATGTTACCTGTTTTAAATTTCGAGTTTGTAACAATATGATATTGTGCAATGATTTTCTGTCCAGTCGGTTTAAGAAAAAATTATTTAGAGATTATTGCCTCGAGGATCAGCTCCGTTCTTTCTTTCGGTGTGTTGCCAGTCGAAATGGTTCGGCTTATCGACATAACATAGTTCGTATCAATCAACGTTCAAACCGAGCCCAACGGAAACGAGATAGTTGGCATCTTCCGATGCAGGAAAACAAACGACCCCGTAACTATTTTGAACAAGGTTAAAATTAATATAGACTACAGAACTGTTCTCGTCCAGTTCGGTCCAATCGATGAGCCGCCGATTAGCGGCAATAGTAGTTAAGGGCGTGGAACTTTGACGCAGAGGGTGGGTGGGGGGGTGGCTTGTGCGGAGATGAGCAAAGATAAACTGTGATAAAGATGAAGCCCGAAAGGGGTAAAGACATGCGCGCTCTAGCCACAGATGCCCGCGCATCCACCACGAATAGCGCCAACTCTCCGATAGATGGCGCTCGCGCCCACTCACCCACTCACGCCCTTCATCACTCTGACTGGAACACTGGAAAGAATAAGTTGATGAATTGGGAACATGCTGGGAATTCGCTCTGCCTCCGATTTATCCGGTTTTATTGGAAAATGTACGACAAACGACGTTTTCTACGTTTCCATTTGAACGAATTACAAATCGAGGCTTCAAAAATGGGGCCGTACTCCATTTTTGTACATACATGAAAGCTGTATCGGCGTTGTTTCAGAATTCATTGTTCGTACGACTATAATAGCGCTCAACATTACACTTGAATCGGTGCTTGACATTTTGTCATGGCCGGCATGGTATTGGAAGTATATACCCGGATAATTATAGTTATATGTAATTATAATACGTTTGTGCCATCTATATATGTAATACTTAAATGCCGCACGGGATTTTGTTTTTCTCAGTGTTGGGCGGGGAGATAGAAATTCGCGCGGGTGATAAATGAAATTATTTTCAAAACGATTAGGTTTTATCGTCAAACTGCATAGTCATAGATTAATGAGGTCTGCCAGTGTGTTCCTCTCTTCGTCATCCCTATTAATTGGTCCGTCTTCAGTGCAATAAATCCGTCGACACTCCAGCATTATTGAATATACGGTGGTGTGGGAGCACTCGATCTCCAGGTTCGTTTTAACCTGGTGGAGGCGCCGCTAATAAAGATGAGGGAAGACGTCAGAAGTTCCACCGCTCCAAACTACTGTTATTAAGTCCTGTTTAATTGCCAGCCGAAACCCGGCTTTAATGTTTACAACTATAGTTGCACCAACTATAGTTCAAGATTCCCACCCACCCGACCGCCACCGCCCCAGCTGCCCAATCCCACCTTTCAATTAATAATTACATTAATTAAGCCTTATACGAAACTGATCGTTTGAATACTGATTCGCTAAATATCGCTCCCTTCAATTAACAAGTTATAACGCTGTTGATAACTTTATTCCTTTGATAACTCTATATTATTATATGCTAGCGGGATTCCGTTTTACATGAAACGAACTGAAAATAAACGGCGAGAACTCAATATTATAAGTAGACTCGAGTGTTCTGGAGTCGTGATTTCCTTTCTGGAAAAACTGGGAAAGTCATTTAATAGAACCTTGGGCCGGCTTCGTGTACCGTCTGACGTTCACTGCATTTGGGCAAGATTTCCTCAAGGACTGTTTGACTGCGGGAAGATGTTCCTCTTCTGGAAGCCTAGAGTAGAAATCCAAGGTACAGAGTCTTTCAGGTTGACGCGTATAATAGTGCCGTAATTCTCCACGTCGGGACAGAACAATCACAGCCCCGAAGTAGTAGATTTGTGCCAATAGATGGGTGAATTTTCATTGCACCAGAGTCTATGGGGTGCTTAGCCGGGAAACGAGGAAAACTGTCCTTAAGGAAGATTGGCGGGGATAAACCGGCTGCAATAATGTTCCGAGTATGAAGTAGAGGAAATTGGTTCAGAATGTAAATTTAAAGAAGCAGTCGCCAGGAAGTGTTCAGAGTAAAACTCTCACTTGTACTAGACGGAACAGAGAATGGACTAAACAAATAACTAACGTATCGCAATATTAAGTTAACAGTTGACTGGCTGCTAAGTTGGGTCCAATTTGTAATTTATGAACGTACGGTTGTTGTGTCCAGGTGTGTCGCCTTACACGGCCGAGTGGCTGCCTTCAGAAGAGCCGCGGGGGGGGGGCTGAAATCAAGTATGCGCATACTAAGTCCAATTAAGAGCGGTGCGGACCCCCGCTACGCCCCATCATGTCTTAAGTACTTCACACGCCCCCTACCGACCACCCACCCCCCACCGCCTCGCTCTCTCTCGACTGAACCCCAAGTACAACACAATTGAACACCAACGCATTATACACAAAACAACGACCCTGACGAGTACTAAAGAATTAGCTGGAAAAGGCCTCCTCGAATCCCTGATCCCTGAGTGGGTTTGCCCAGAAGGTAACAGTCTCAGTGAAAATCCGTTTTCTTCAGAAGCGCATTCCTGGCATAAGAAAGTGTAAGGTAAACTAAGAAGAATCGAACGACTAAAGGAAAAAGGAGAAAGGGTTCGATTACAGGGGGCGTACCAGAGACGTTACAACCATCGAAAATCGAAATTGTTTTATCCACGTTTCCTCTTGGAAATTTATTCATCCTGCCCCGAATCGGTTGATGCTATCAGTTTCTTAGAGGGTGCCTTAAACTAATGAGTAAGAAACGGAAAAATATGGTAAATTAATTAAAAATAATTCGTTTCAATGAAGTACACACAACAAGATCATATTAATTCATTGTAGATGGAAATAAATTGTCCGAATGTTATTATTTATTTATCTGCCCTACAGCCTGGTACATGCGGTAGGACATACATTGAAATGTCCTTTCAGATAGATAAGAGCAGTGAAACTTTTCAGTAGTGGCAAAACCATCGATCCAAAATTGATGAATGAAACCAGTCCTGCATTATATTTAGGTCCGCTTCATTATAAATTCCTCTTCTTCCTTAGACTACTTCTTCTTAGTATATAAAGTATATAGAACACAGGTGGTAGTCGGGATGGGCGAAGTACGTAGTTTATTATTGACGGTATCAGAATATGGCGGACAGCCGATGGGACTTATTGGACGACATAAGTCTCACTTATTAACATAGTCCCGCGCGCTTCATCTGTGCCTCCCCCCTTCATCAAGCCCATCTATGGCATCAAGTATGCGCATACTAAGTCCTATTTAGTGTTGCGGTCGGCGGGTCTGAATCGCGCATCAGTATCATAGAGAGACCGAGGGCCGAGTAGTATAGCGACAGTTGGGGGGCTGGCAGTGTAGTAGGGAGTAAACCGAGTAACCGGGAGCGGGGGGCTTGGAGGGGCCATCAATAGTAAATTGGAGGGCAAGAGTATCCTCTTGTGGCGACACCGCGCCCCGCCTAATGCCGGCAACCGACGCCGTCCGATCTAACCCCCAGGCAGCCTCGCGGGAGGAGACCTCGCAAATCCGCTTAAGGAACACTGGGACGGTTAACCCAGCCATCTTAGCGATCCCCGAGATCAAAACCTCACCGCCGGCAAAGACGATGGGATGGGATGGGATGGGTTGGGGGTAAGGACCCTTCCGCTTCGGGGGACACCGATTACGCCCCGATTGATCTATTACTTGCCGATGTAGTCGTCAGGAAACAACGACTTACCAATTACATCCGTGCCCAGTTTTTCTATAACGAGTTGCGCGGAGTAATAATAGAAAATACTTCGTTATTTTAGCGGAATAAAGATTTTTGTACATTGGTAAATTCGGCTTAGAGGAGACGCGGGTTCGATCACGTTGAAATTTTCAGTGAAGAATTTGAATTGATGACAGGAGGAGCCCGTAAACTCAGTATTTTTGGTGCTTCCAGACTCTAACATGTTGGGAACATGGCAAAACGTGGGAAACAATGTATTTATTTACGGCCTCCAATGTACGGGACTTTAGAGCTTTTAGAGTTCAAACCATCGGTCGGTTTTCCCGTCCTTCATCATCCGCTAAGAAGAAATGTGAGGGGCGGACCAGAAGCGTGTAGGACATTACAGGGCGTTTTCGAATGATCCCTCCTGGAAGGAGGTAGGGAAAGTGCAGGCCGGAAGGGAGGGGAATTCCAATGAAAAGTTTACCCCCCCCCCGTTCGAGATCCGTGGAAAGAAGCTCGAGGAGAAAAATTGAAAAAATATACGCATTATGGAAATAAAGAGGAGAGTCTGGGAATTGTAGAAATCCTGTTATTGAAGGATGCCCCCTCATTAAATGTCGCACGTGGGGCGGCAACTCTATTGTGGAGGCAGGACTCCACGTGGCAAGTCCACAACGCCGCCGCCGCCGCCGCCGCTAAACGCTTCTTCTTCTTCTTCTTCTTCTCTGCTTCCTCCTTCTCCTTCTCCTCTTCTTCAGAGATTCCGATCGTCGGGAAGATAACTCTGAGAGAGGTCTTAAGGGACGTGATTGGAAGGGGCTGAAGGGAGGGGGATTGTTTGTATTCTCAGAACCGGTGGCGAACCTTCCTACCGCAGACGATTTAATTCCTACTCCCGCCTGTGTCGAGTTCTAAGAGAGAGAGAGAGAGAGAGCGAGTGAGAGAGAGAGTGAGATAGAGTGAGAGAGAGAGACTGGGCAAAAAAACCAGTTCCGCCGCCGAATCGAAGCTCGCCCTCCGAAAAAAAATGGGAAAGAGGAAACCTTTGATGTGTTCCCTTTCATAAATATCCATAATTATTTATTTTTCGGGGATGGGGGGGTGGGGTAAGGGCGATGGGGGTTGGTTTTATTTCGGGGGAGAGAGAGCGCGGATCGGATCGATAGCGGCCTCCACCGATCTTCCCTGTCGCGGATCCTAACATCTTTTTTTTAGGGTCTTAGTCCCTTTGTTTCGTAATATGCCGAAGCCAAAAAGACCCATTGCCTTCTAATTACCAAAATTCGAGTACCATAATACCCCTGGGATGCCTCTCTCCGTTCGCTAATTTACCCTCATGCCGGAACACGGCATGCGAATATATCATACATTATGTGCATTATAAAACCGTTGACTGATGAGAGCAAGGAGCCAAATCTGGCTGTTGGCGCTAATTGAGTTAAGCAAGATACCCGCGAGGTGGACCACGGCAGTTTGGAATACTGTAATTTGGTTCTTTTATTAGGTCTTCAGTGTCTGTAAAGCATCTTGTCTCCACTATCACTGAACCTTTGCGTTTAAAAGTAATTACGCACGTCCGAATAGTTACTACAGTGTACATGACATCAATGTCTAATATTTCTACGACAATTTGCCAGCCACTACAATACCATTCTTCATTTCGTTCACGGTGATAATTCCTTAGGGACGCGGTCGAGTACACTTTTTCAAGAGAGGATTACAGAACCTACAATTTTTCTTCGCCTTCATTTAGTCATTCGGCATGCACGATTAGGCCCCCGACAGGGGCTGAGGAAACCTCTTAAAAGTAATTAAGTTTCAAAGAATAATCTTCGATTTTATAAAAGGTCGCTAGTGGGGGGGGGGATGGGTTTGAGGGGTGGGCGGTGAGATTCCTCCCCCTTCACGAGCGGAGGTCTAAAATCCTTCGGAACGAGTGGATTAGGTTTCATTAAATTTTCATCACCGCCATTTGCATATTCCGTCTGAAGGAGCGGGCCAGAAGGAAGGAGAGAGCGAAAGACCTCCATGAAAATTTAACGCCCGATCCCGCCGACTGAACAATTACTTCGGGGGGGAATTTGCGAGCCCTATCGAGAAAGAAGAGTCTGACCCACCGCGCCACCTCCCTCCCACCACATTATCCCAACCACCACCAATCCCCGATTCTAGCTCAAACCATTATTTCAAACCATATTAATAATGTAACATTCGGGAAGAGTTCAGCTATAGGGGTCGGGAGTACGGCCTCTACACACTGAGTTTGAGCGCTATTCAAATTCTAGGAAAAGATATATAAAAAAATGCAGACGTTAACTTATGTGTAGAAGGCAGTGAAATTCGTAATATAAAGTCGGTAATAAATGGATAACCTAACCTAACCACTACTGTAAGCTGTTCATCATCTATTATTCACATTCTAATTATGTGATGTGATTCTACAATCAAACTACAATTTACGACGATATGGTTCTTGATTAATTTTATGATCTTTTTCTCTGGCCTAGCGTAGGAGGAAGCGAAAGAGATTTGAAAGTGATATAGACCCCTACACAGTGGCAAATTAAATAGGACCCGATATTATTCGACAGCGATATTATAGGAGGGGAGGAGTAGGCTAAGGGAGAACTGGCTGGGGCTATTGGTGTAGGGCGCGGGTGGAACATATGCGGCCACCTCCCCGTCGGACCCGGGGGTAAGGGACGAATCGTCGGTAAGTCGGGTTGGAGGCATTAATTTTCTTAGGTTTAAAGCTCCGAGGTAGGGAGGGCGGGCCCGCTCTAAATTGGTTACTTTGCTCAGAGAGACACACTTTATCATAAACTCGAATCCCCGTTAGGCCTCCGAACGTCTTGGAGCGTATGGAGAACTACCGCCACCACCCTCTCTTTAGGGTAGTTCCAAAACCCCTAACGCTGAGTTATGTACCGCTCCCCGCGTTCCTCTGTTCGCCCCCCAGAACTACACGGACCGACAGAGCGCGGGCTAAACAATAAAAGGACCTAACTTACTGCACGAACGTGCGCCTTTCTTTTTCAGATTACAATTTTCCTCCCCCGCACTAAATCGTCGAACGGCCAATAAAAATGGGTTTACTCGGAATTGTAAAGATTTGATTTTATTCTTAGGTCTCGAATTGGCGCCGGTTATATTTATGGATTTTTTTCCTCCGGCTTCTCTGGAACCGCGGCTGTAATTTAAGGAAGTATACGGCGCATACAAACGAGCGAATAAATGTATTCCCTTTGCCCCCTATCCGGGCCGGAATTTAAGTAAAACACGACCGCCCTCCCTCCTTCGGTATTCTATCTACGTTCTAGAGAATATCCCGACCGACGGCGGCCCCAGTTTCGGGTGGAATCATCTCCACCAAAAGGAGTTGAGGCTCGGCTCAATTTATACACGCCGACTGCGCCATTTGGACGCTACGCAGAAATGAAACTATTTTCAATTCTGAGTCCATTTTGTTGAAGGAAAAAGAAGTTTCCTATTGACGCAAAGGTCGAAGAAGGAAAACGGTGTTTTTCCATTCCAGAATTATTTCCAGGAATATTTCCACCGCTTACGAAGCGTCCCGTAGTTCCACAGATAGAAGTGAATGCCTTCGAAGGTTTCTAATCCGCGAGAAGATAATGAAGTACCATCTTAAATTATTATAATCGGGGAAGTATAACTAAAGTTAATATTAGTGCATTGAAAATGAATAGATGAATAGCTATGAGGTTCGAATAATACAGACTTAACCTCGAATTACTTAAATGCGGACTTAAATTCTGCAGTAAATCAAAGCCAACGTCCCTGTGAAAAGTGTGTGTACTAAAAATAACGTTGATGATAAAGATATCGTTGTATAAGATTTACTTAAATTTTTTTCGAGCGATGCTAATGAGATCAATAATCGAATTGTTTCGACAAGTGGCAGTACCTGTTATTTTCATATTATTTTGAAGGAGCCTGCTTCGAAGACGGCCCGTGTTTAAGACCTTAATTAGGAATTACTTATTTATATTAAAAAGTGAATAAATTTTAAGTCGTTTTCCCCATAAAAATAATAAATTAATTTCTAATTGAATTGAATTCTCGTTGAAACGCAATAAAATTAAAGTTTCAGTCCCGTTGCAATACCTAATTCTTAAATCACAAAATACTTTATCCTGTTTTTCAGGAAGAGAAATCGGTCAAAACTGTAATTTCAATCCACCCGCCAATCGTAGTTCGGAGGTCGAAGCCCTAATACCTCGCTTTATTCAGCTCTAACAGGCCCAACTAGAATCGGAAATAAGATATAAAAAAACCCGGACTAAACAAATAAAGCTATGGGATGAAATATAGCGTTTTATCTATGTCTAGTTTTATCTCTGGTGGTCCACTGCTAGAATAATAAAGTATGTGGAGGGCTTTATCTGCTAATAAATAATAGCGGCGAAGATTTGCCGGGACGGTAGTTGATCCTGGCCGCTTCTATCTGAAAATTCAGCGGTGTCACGCCGTTGTACATAAATCAAGCCCAAGTCACTGGAGGGAGGGAGGGAGTGAGGGGGAATACTTGATTATCCCCCGACATTTTTCCTTTTCCCCCTTAAGTAAGGGCGGGGAAAATTTCTCATCCCTCAGACGTTGGAAGAGGCCCCTGATATATACTGCCTAATACTATTTAAAATGTCACGACTTATAACAGCCCTTATCAACTAGTAAGTATCTAAATAGCGTGCTGGATTTTTTTTTAGAAAGTAATGAATGCATATTTTCAGATTGATTAAAAGCATCGGTGTTCGAATCTAGCTTTCATAATCAAAGTAACGCACTATAAAAGAGTATGTCTTTATTGTTGGTTTGCCTTGTTCACATTTTCTCCTCCCTTTGTTCTTTTCCATAAATATAATTACTAATTGATAAATTTATTTTCGAGTATTCCTAACGGCGATCCGCGGGAAACCGAAGGTAAGAATGAGCCCACTTTGAATAGGAATAAATTAGCTGGGAAGCGAGAGGAAATATTTGGCAGATGGCGCCCCGAAAGAGGGACTGATTTAAAAGAAGAACTAACTGACCGGCGTTTATTAGATAAAGAGGGAGAGTCCGGCCGGTGTATGGAGTGGGTAAAAGGGAGGCGAGCAAACATGGAGGCATAAAGCGTAGCCGAGCATATTTACACTGTCCGCAGAGGGCACACGCACCGCTCCCAGTTGGGCAGAGTTACCGCCCTCGGCGCAGCACACCGAAAGCCTCGAGATTCAAACAAACACTCGTCTTTTAATTAATCGAATTGCGGCCCCTCAACACCCCCGGTCATCCCTTTACCGGGCCCTCACCCGACCACCCTCTCGGTCGAAACGGGGACGCCACTAATCCCGATTCTATGGACAGAATTACGTTAGTGTAACTGTCCTGCCGACAGACTAATAAAGAAGATGGAGCATCTCCGATATATATAATATTATTAACCGATCGTGAGTATCATCCCCGACCACAGTGTTACATATCTAATAGTTTTATGGACCTTCAAATGCGAATGATATTTCAACCATCCAAAGACTAATTTCCAGTTCGGGTGTTCGGCCCGTAAATGGGGGAAAAATAATGAAGGAAATTAATAACGGAAACGGTATATTGGCCGAATTCAATATCTGGGCGGGATCAAAGGGCCGGCGTAAGTTAATCTTGTAATAAGAACAAACCCCGATAAGAAGTGGGCGGTGGATGGTAAAGGGTTAGGTTGTTGAGGTGGGGGGGTGGTGGCGCTCTGAGAGCCGGTTAATAGCCCCTCACTAATCTGGTTAGCCCCATCTTGCCCTTACTTGCGCTCACCCCACGTCGGGTCCGACGGCGCACTATAGTTGTGTGTGCGCGCGCGCGCCTTCGCCTAATTGTTGAGACAATTAATTTAAAGGTAGGGCGGGCTTCAGTAGTCGCTCTTAGCCCCCCCCGGGGGGGGGGAGGAGGCTCACTCTCGGTCAGGGCAATGCAATTAGGCCTAGCTGGCCCGCCAACCCCTTCAACTCCCGGCCCCATCCCCAAATTGCCTCCGCTCGAGATAACGCAAGAAGAGACACCCTTGCTTGCCCGGCCTCAGGGAAAAGAGGCCTTGCGGCCTTAAGGTGCTGCTAATTCGATTTCACTACCCCTCCCCTTCCCCTCCACATTCACCACCTCCACAATTTCACCCCTTCTACAATCATTAAAGATTCCTCCTTCCTTTTTCCTTTCCCTCCAGTAATTCTGCCGCCGAATAGGCTCTCAAATCGTATTTTCCAACGAATCCCAGTGAGGCATTACAGACCATGAACATTCCCCCAAAGATAGATAGATAGACACAGTAAGATCGGCATCAATGCAGTCGTAAATCGACTTAAAAGCAGGAACTAAGATAGAGTACGAGGAGATCGATTGTTCAAAGAATTGTGAATCTCGTCTAGAATTATCGTAGTGATGAGAACGTGAAAAAAAAACTGCTGGCCATAAAAAACTAGCGTATTTCGCTTGCAGTTGACTCGGTGCGTCCATTCTTGTCTTCCACTCTTTTTCTCCCGTCTCAACGACGGGCCACATTATTTCCGGCTATGTTTTTTTAGGCGTGCTCCCATTACGGCGTTTAACTCGGCCTATCGGGGTCGGGCCGCGGCTACGGGCAGGATGTTAAAAACTCCTGTTCTGAAAATAACCGCCCGAGCGCGAGCTCATTAGGCCAGCAATAGAGGAAGGTGTCAGCGCCCCATTTATATCCAATTATTAATCGTTATACGCGCTAATAGCACCATTTTCACTGGCCATAATTAATATATGTAAATTTGTATATATTTAAATTCGCGATTGATCGAAAAGTGAGTAGCCGGAATGGAAACCGGCTCCAGCCAACAGCTTGCTCTGATTCTCTCGAACTTTTGTTTTTTCACATAGTTTTCGTGTCCAACATTATATACTATCCCACCTTTCGGAATGGAGTGCTCATATCCTTTTAATGTTCCACCATTTGAGTGTTATAAAATTTGATTTATATCCACTCTAAAATGTGTACTTACGCTACTCCGTCATCAGTTGCCCTATCATTGCTGGAAAGGTGATCTATTGATCGGAAGTCTATTTATTGGGAACGATATTTTCTTAGATCGATCCACCGCCAGGTCTCGATCCCGCGTCAATCCTTATGCACGAAAAATGCGTCACTTCGTGACCAACCACCGGCTAATTTGGCTTCGATTGCCCTTTTTCCAAATTCCCTACTGTAGCCTCACTACTCTTATTAGTATTAGTAATATGTTGTATTAGTTTGCTCTAAGTAGATCCTGGCGGGTCGTACGGTTTCTCCTTATACTAATATTAAACGTTGCCGAACTGGAATTGTAACTCTGCTGGAGAGAGAGAGAGACAGAGAGTTCATTCCATCGACTAATAAAAAAAAACTAATAACCAATTAAGAAACAGAACCGATGCCCCGATGCGAAATTCAATCCGTAATAATTGCGCGCCGTCGGAAATGATCCGTACGAAACACAAACGTGTTCTTCAGATGATTTAATAGGCGTCCTCCTCAGAATAGTCTGGGAGGGGCATGAGGGGGGGGGGGTAGAGGCTCACTTAAACGATAATAATGAACAAATGCGAAATTGCGAGCACCGCGGCTTTTCCTCCCAAGTGGATATAATTAATTGGCGTTATTTATGAAAATAAGATATCGGAACGAATTCAGAAATATTAATTCGGCTATTATTATTATTGATACTGCGCCGGTACCGTGTAGCGGATGTCTGCAACAACAACCCACTCATAAAGTAACAGACTATCGAACCAAGTAATAATGTTAATTTGGTACGAGATATTCCCCACTCGGCTAATATTGCATTCATAGTTTACGTGGCAACCCCTTCTGAATGTTGAGCATTTTTTAGTATTATTTTTACGAGTTACTCCTTCTTTTTCTATGTCTACGCCTCCATTTGCATCTCAAAAATAATTACCGCGTGTCCGATGGGCAGTAAATTAAAGGTTGAAGTGTATTCTAAAAGTGTATAATTTCACGACAGACACCTCTATTTCTCGTAAATAAAATACCGATAACGGTAATGAGCTGAAACGACTGACATAAATAAGGAAACAATTATATTGTCATTATTTGTGCGAGGAGTATATCAGTAGTGGCCAGAATATGTACACGTTACATTCTTCCATGGTTATATTCTTTAAAATTTAGAATGAATTAACAGAAGAGATCACCACCTTCAGTAGTGTTCCGTAATTAGATTAGTGAGTCTCTTAAGGCAATATATTCCTCAGTTCTTCTTTTCGTCGCTGCTAACAATGCAGTAATGGGTTGTGCAGAATTGGGGGGGGTGGAGGGGAGGGGTAGTATTATTTAGCTCACCCGTAAGTGGTATTTACCAAGTGCATTGATAGATGTAATAAAGTGGTTAGGGTGAAGGGTGGGCGAGGGTGGCGCGGAGGGGGAGCCCTAGCGGTTTGCCCTAGTGAGCCCCGAATAGGGGTTGAGGTAATTGTTAGGGAGGAGCCCTCTCAACATTGCTTAGATTATCTTACGGCTCGTCTACCCCCCGAGTGGTCGGAAGGCGGCGTAGTGAAGGGAGGGGGTGGACATGCATTAATCAATTTGACAGTAGGGGATGATGGTACGGGGAGACGGGTGGTACACAACCAGTCGGATTGGCACCGATACCTCAACAATCCTATGAAACAGAAATATTTTCATCGGGTTTATTGGCATTGACTGTAAAATATATTTATTTCCCAACTGATTAGATGAAACGCCGAATCGTAGTTTTTGTCTCAGAGGGGCCACCATTCCAACTTGCCCTAGATTGAACTCTATCCAATGAAACTTAATATTGGACTAACCTAGTTTGACTAAAATACTCGACGGTGTAAAGTTGCAGTCGAAATAATTTCTACAGTTGTTCCGTATACGACGCCAAGTTGTTGACCGGTTACCGGAAGCCAAGGTGCCGGAAGAAGTCCATTATCGAATCAGAACCGGCAACCGACTATCCTAACGTATGCGCCCAACAACGTTAACGAATCCTGTTGGAATTTCCGAAATCCCTCTGGAAGAATGCAGTGAGAGCGGGGGCCCTAGGAGCTACTGAGAGATGTTAATTCCTGTTTTATATCCCGGCGACTTGGTCCTTCACGCGGCCCCCTTTTAGCTGCCGCTAATCGAACGGATGTAAAAAAGAAAATTGAAGTAAAATAAAAGAAGGTAAGAGATAAAGAACGTTTGTCATCCCGAGGGACGCGGAACACGTTTCAGCTTTCACGGGCCCAACCTCACGGTAGCCGGGACGGGGATAAAAGTTTTATTTATCGTTTATAAAACAAGATCGTAAAATGTCTCTGGTCACACACAGAATGAAAGCTGAGGGACAACTATTCCTGGAGCCATTACCGCCGGTAGGGACACTAGTGGGCCAAATT
Organism: Lethocerus indicus; assembly: GCA_019843655.1. Lineage (NCBI taxonomy): Eukaryota > Metazoa > Arthropoda > Insecta > Hemiptera > Belostomatidae > Lethocerus > Lethocerus indicus. The sequence goes on along the minus strand of JACDQD010000007.1, from coordinate 5,369,559 downwards.
TAAACATGTAGAACATGTTCAACGGCTTTCATGAAAAGCCGTATTGTATGTTAACGCTACGGAGGAACGTACATTGTACGAAGTGAACAATATCCTCAATAGGCCCCTGTGAGATTTTCAAAATGCGAGAATAATTAATTTTTTTTATTGAAAATAATCCGCGTCGGCTTTTTTTATACGGAATTGTTTTTCGTTGTTGGACAATACAAAGTGGGAGCAAGTAAAAAACTGGAGTGATTGCAAAGTTAAGTGCAGAAGCTTATACTATCTTAAAACAGGGTCTCCGTTGATGTTTTTTTTCACAATAATGATCATTCGGCATTTAATTTAAATATTGAATTAAATACTTAAATATTATGTACAATATACATCAAAATTATGCGTTAATATTACTGAGGAGAATATATATCTAGTATTAATTCTTCATCACTATTTTCTGCCCTCACCGGTTTAACAACACCCGGTTAAAATTCCGGGCTATAGTGGATTGAAACCTATTACCGGCTACATTCTTTATCTCTGTCCACATTTTAGTTAAAAATTACAAAAACCATTATACGCGAATTATCGAATGAATTGAAAAATTGGTTAAACAAAATATCCGAGTTGGCGATAGTGTGAAGTCCGAGAGCGGCGGAGTTAAACGGCGACAGGTGTTCAGTGCAGAAATTATTTCAGAAGAGAAATAAAAAAATATTACCGCCTATTTAATTATTCGACATTAACCTAAATTAAGAGGGGGCGAGAGAAGAGGAGTGCCCAGGTGAACTGGCGTAATTGCTTTATGCCAAATGGCCAAATGACGTTCCGGTCGAAGGTTAAATTATTGAAATTCAACGGCCAAAGTCCCCCTCATATTTTCTCAGTCGGCATACATCCGACGTTCGGGTCTACAAGGGGCGGAGGAGGTCAATCGTTCATCAATTTGGTACGCCTCATACTCTCAGAGCGTTAATGGTTACAGTGCGCTGTTTGTGAAATTCGGCCGGAAAGCTTTCGCCAAACTAAGTTTTAATTTACAGCGTTTGTGTTTGAAGCCGATGTTTGGTCTGGTGAAGGAGACTGTCCGTCCCTTTCGGCAAACAGGGCGGCCCCGACTTCCATTTCATTAGCCCCACAAAGCTACAACGCGCGCTAATATAGCATATTATATATACACACACGCGCACGCACTGTACTTATATATAGTGTACGTCCGAGTGCCGAGAAACAAAAACAGAATACACGATCAAATAAGGACTCTGAGGAGCAAGTTGAATAAGCGGCCAACTCAAACACACCGAGCGTGCCCCCAAATCGAAGCCCAACGTCAGTTATATTCTGATTGCAGTCAATCTATATAATGTACGAATCTGTACATTGATAGGTGATTGGACATCGATTGGGTGATACAATACAAGTCGGTTAGGGGGCACCGAGTTCGCATTAACTTGTCCTGACGTGCAGAATGATTAAGCGCCAATTTACAACGCCTCTAAAAAGGTATAACGGCGTTAAAATATAACTAAAAACGTATAATAATGTCGACAACAATCCGAGGATGTACTGCTCGTGGCGGCATCCTGACGGAGGATATTTTATTTTGTAGGTGTTGCCGAAGAAGGCAACAGCGGCGGAGCGGAGGTGAAATTTGGCCGATGGCGGGGCCCGTTTCTCGGAACCGATAAAACGGTGCATGTGAAGAAAATCCGAACGAACCCCAACATCCGAACGATGATCCCACCTCGCGCATATCTAAGGACTTCCACTCAACACAATACGCACCGTAACTACACATTCGAAATATATTTTATTCCATTCTAAGAATTTCAACTTAATTGTATATAAACACTAAACCAGCGATACACAACTTTATGCCTATAGAAGGCCTCACATAATTACTCTTATAGCTTTATTGTCAGGGACCGGATTAAAAAATAAAGTACCACTCCAATCAATACATTTATACTATATATAGGAAATATATCATTAATATTATATTAATATCTCAAAGTTACAAATTATACGATCTTGCTTATTTGGTACAGTATTCTATTGTATAAAACATTTTAAATAAAATGAAATAAATCTTTTAACATAGAAATTCTATAATTAAATAGAATTTTAGCAAACAAGATTATTCGATTCTTTATTATTGTGACAATGCTGTGACATAGCATTAGACGTGCAGTAATAGTGCTTCATTATAAGAACCTCGCTATATTGCCGACGGAATGTTACTGGCGACGGTGGAAAGCCGGAAAATTGAGGTATTGAGTGATCGTGTTAGTTATAACTCCTGTGGCCTGACTGCCTATTACGACAGCCTCCCAAATCCATGTCTACGCCAAATGGTACCTTTTTTTGTGTAGTGCCTGGTAAAACTAAGGTTGGTCGATACCTCATGCTTCGGATACGCACAGGAGCTATGATCTGTTATCGGAGGGGCCTTTTAATTTGGCGGTCTGTTAGAAACTGTAGTTGGTAGCGGCTATCACGAGCCGCTATCGGGTCATGGGGGGTCTCGAGCGTTTCAGTTTTTCACCCGGCGAAGAGATCGTCACGAACCGATTACCCTGGGCCCTGGGCAATTAGCGACCCTATTTTCGGACGAAATCCGCCCGAATTTCATGGATAACATTTTCACGTTAATCTCTTCTTATAACTAGTTGATGCCACATTGACACGATATAACTGATTCCTTGGATTTTAGTAGTTGACGTAGAGCACCTACATATATTTGAGAGATTAACGAGTATTTCATAATTATGAAATGTTACAGGTTGAGCGGAGCGGTGTACCGGTGATAAAATTGTTTTCTGCCGATCCATCAAAAATAAGTTGTTCGGGGCCTAAAAGTTTATTTTATTTCTAAATTAACCCCTGTACTTAGTTATTGGTGTCATAGACCGAAACCGGTCAACAAAAATGCAAGAGTGACAGTAACATTTTTGATAATGGTGATGCTAGGTTCGGTGTAAGATGCAGTTTTATTTCAATTATCGTTGTACAGATTATAAATCAAGTAGAATGAATTGTAATTTTGCTTAAGTTTGCTCGGCTGGGGGATAATCTGGCGTGTGGTGGTAGTTGGGCGAGTTTCAGGTAGGGGGCCGAGGCCGGCCCTTCTTCTCTTGGTCGTCGGCATCCTCTCGAATAGGTTTTTTATTACCGTCCGAATTCCCCTTTTTAAAGGCTCATCGTTTTCCTTTTTCTTCTTCTTCTTCATCTTAAAGGAGCCGGTTTATGCGGCTGTGGCCTGGACTGTTGCTCCCGCTCTGGGCGGCGTGTAGGGGGTCAGGGGGGAGGGAGCGATGGAGGGAGGGAGGGAGGGAGGGAGTCCTCCCGCTAATCTGTTAAGGCCGCTTCTCTCTCCCTCCGTCTCCCATGTCTGGCATTCTCTCTCATTCTGTTATATGGAATCCACCCGCGCCAAAACCCCGCCAGCCGGCCGGCGGCGAAACACAAAAACTAACCCCTGCATCGGAATCAGAGATAAAGGGAATGAGAGAGAGAGAGAGAGAGGGAGAGGGAGAGGGAGAGAGATGCCCGGACTTGCACCGAATAACAAACAGCCTCCCGGCGGTTATTTGACGCCGGTGGGGATATTTCAATGGCCGATACCAATTATACTGTCGACTGTAATCCCGGTATTATAAAATTTTTTTCATCTTAAGAAGCTGACCGCGATAAATATATATCCGTAGATATAAGTGCTAATATCCATTATACTAATGCCTATAAAATATTGTTATATAATTATTCTCACTGCCCTAGTTATATATCTTTGATCGGTGAATTCCTATAATTTAGAATATTATCCGCAACATTATGTACATTGCAACTTATTCAACGGTTTTTCCATTGGAAGTTACACCGAGAATTGGGAATATCGGCAACCCCTCGATTTTATTAATAATTTATTGTAAATTAAACCGATGTTGATATTAATTACATAAAATTGATTCGTTCGTTTCTTACTCAAGAATGTAGCAAATAAGGTAGTGATAATTTAAACGATCTATCGAAAGTTAAAGAACGTAAATATTCATTACCAATGTTTATTCACTACGGTACGAAAATAGGTTAAGTGTAAGTTCTGAAATTAGAAAAATCTCTAAATTTAAATACAGATAACCGTAAAATATCTTTAGATCTCTGCGGACTGGAGAAAGTAATCAGATAGGCAGAGTCGGGAGCATTGGATTTCTACAGTACTTTCATTATTTGCACTTTCAAATGTTCGTCAAGTTGACGACCGAAGGATGTACGTACAACGCGTGAAGAGATATCGAACAGAGGGTGACTTTGACCCCTGTGCGACGATGTTCAAAGGGAGTCTCCTGTACGATTTTCATCGGCTCCGAACAAGGTCTGTAGGTGGCGAATTGAGGCGAATTCTCGTACCTCAATTATCAGGGAGGATAATACACACGGACGACAGTTTGAGTTGTGCGGATGCGAAGTCGGGGAGGGCAGGAAATTCCAACGTACGATTCCGCGTAACCGGCTAGCGTCAGTTTCGAACCGGCAGTCCGTTTAAAATAAACAATTTTATCGGATGACGCCTTCAACATTGGACAATACTGACATAATTGGCCGACGAACGAATTCATACCGACTTAGTGTCGCGATCCGATTTTGAAACTTGAAACTTGAAAATTTGAACGCGCCGATTAGGAAACAGTGTTCCCCTTCCGCCAATTACGAATTTGAATCGGTCAATAGAGAGGAGACTGTTGTAACAACTACTGTGTAGTTGTTAGAAAGTCTGCTCCTGATTGCTTCCTATCAAGTGACCGGAAACGAAGCAACCGCCATCATTATAGCAGCAAATATTTTATATATGAATCCTCTGGATATCGATCAAACTTATGCTGTTGAAATTAATTCTGTTGAGAATTAATCCTGTATATTTCTGTATGTTTTTACACGATAACTTGATAAAAACAAATCGAATTTTAATTTGAATCACTCCCGCAAATGGAGGTAATTTCGGCCCGTCAATACCCCCCTGGTTAATGAGTAACCCCGCCCCCGTGCCCTTTTTGAAGTTGTGAAGCCAATGAAAAAATTCCTATGCCCTACCAGGAATTTTAATGCGGATTCTTTCTTCTCCTCTTCCATCCCTCGGGAGTCTCGCTTTTTTACTAATAAAGATGTGACGCCGGCCCGGTCATAAACTCGCCGGCAAAGTTATTAAAAGGTTTCAGAAATAGTAGTTTGCCCTCCCCGCGCTCCAATTAAGCTGATATTTTCATGAGGTCGTTTCTTTCCGAGTGTGCGCCGCCCCCCAGTAAAACTGGGAAGGTATACGGCGTCCCTAATGTGGGGATTTGGGATTTAAACGAGGCTTAAACGCTCGGATGCTTCGAATTGCAGTGTCCCCGCAGGAATTGGGCGGCTTTGTTCGCTCAGCATAGCGGTCGGCGACTTCAACTTGTTGCAATTATAGAAACATTTCAGATTCCGAATTATATTATCATTGGCGTGTTTGACTTTCTCCGCTATGTAACCCTTTTTGCAGCGCATTCGCACCGTAATAGGCGGTACAACGGGCCTTCCAACACTTGGACCGCAGAACCAGGATTTATTCCTCGGATTTGAAATCCCTAGATGTACAAATGTAAATAACATCACCCGATTTAATTAGCCCATTAGGTAAGTGTTCAGGTGAAATCGCTTGATTAGATGTACACTTTTAGTAACGTTATTGCCGGAGTTTGAAACTCATACTCGCTCGGTAGTGCTGTAAAGTACAACTCAGAACACAGAACGGAAAAACAACTCTACAGTACAGGCTACAATCCCGAATTGTGACTGTATACTTCCCTGAACTGATGTATATAGTTCTTGAGACAGTTGAATATCAGTAGGTGTATCATCAATTCTGCCATCTTCCGTCCTAATTAGAGTAAATTAGGGGGACAGATTTTTGTAGTTCCGTTGTGATGATAACCCCTAATAACAATCAGTGTTTGGAATCCCTCAACTGGCGGAAGCCCAATTATTTACCGGTAAATATTTTGTAAATACGAATTAACGTGTATAAAAACATAGGTTAACATAAAAGGAGTAAACGGTCAATTATGGTTGATGTCTGAGCTGTGGGAGCGGAATCATCGGCGGTGAATTCTTTAGTAGGTTTACTCGTCTGGATTCTTGGTTTACTCGCGTCTTGGCCGGGCATCATCAAGAGATCAAGATTTACAGCCTCCTCCCCCCCTCCGCATACCACCGAAAGAGTCGGCTCTCAATTAAATTCTTATTAATGTTTAATAAATCTGTCGTTTCATTTATTGCCCGCCCGTAAAGTTTATTTAATCGTTGAAAATTTTCGTTAATTTTTATAACCGTCCCAAAAACTAATTCCTTTTTTGGGGAGATACCATCGACAGTCGGCGGCCCCTCCGCCTCTTCCCATGTCGCTCCCTCGGCAACTTTGTACCCAACCTCTAATTCAGATTTCATCGTTCGACTACTACGTAAATTCTGCAATTTCAACTTGTACGTCGGGCAGATTTTATATACAGTTATAGCGATATTATATACACGAGTTGAGATTGGCAATTGCGCCGGGAAATCGCATACTTTATGTCGTTCTTATCGGTCGAATAAAAATTCATCCGTAATATTTAATGCGAGCAGAATTTCTTTAATAAATGTGACGTGAAAGGTTCGCTGTTGCTTTTACTTAGTTTCCTTGTAAAGTTTCCAATACAGCAGCCCAATAAAGTTTTGCCACTGTGGCACTGTCTTCATTATCGATATTACTATTTATGTAATTCGCTACCAGGACGTGGACGTTATTAATGATTTTGTTTTATTAATTACGACTTAATCGCTGCATAAGCTTTTATTTGGCTCAGCCTGAAGTTATTATAAATCAACAAATTTATCAACTTCCTGCTTCAAACCGACATTCCACCGAGCGTTATCTACCTCCGACAGATTTACACCCGGGCACCGCTATTTACATTTTTCTCGTGTTAAAAGTAAACATATCTGAATTGAATTTTCATAATTACGAAATTATCTCAGTCCTTCCGTGAAATAATAGGAGCTTCATTGGTCGGTTCATTGTTCCTTCGGTATAATAATCGCAATTTCGAGCGGGAATTTACATCGAATTGCAGTCCGAGTGCAGAAAATAGCACTACGCCCACGTTCACGAGAGTGGAACGATTTCGATCATTCCGGAATCTGAACAGGTGTATCGAATCGAATCGGTAATTCGAACTGTTCGTAACTGCGCTGTTAGGGAGAAGTTAACTTGGGAGTACGAAGAAATTAACGCGATTACAAATTAAACGAAGCCATCGGTGCCTGAAGTTTATTGATCGCGGTTCCACATCATTGTGTCAAATAGGAAGCGGCCTGCATTCTGGGTCAGACATTCGTTGTGAAATATTTTATAACTATTCTGTCATTAATAAAAGCGAGAACAACAGTTAATATTTTATTTGGGCCCACCACGTTTCATTCTCGATCTAAATGAACAATGAGCGCACAATTTCAAAAGATCTACAGTAATTCCGATAAGGTGCAAATATGGCAAATGTCTGCTGCGGAGTGGAAGAAACAGACTACTAGTCGCAGGTGCGTGCCTATTCCTCGTCTTTTTCCTGCAATTAAATGAGAGCCATTACATAAAATATACCAATTGACCCAACCGTTGCATACCAGTAAATTACTGAAGCAAGGTTACAACAATGATAGTGTTAGTTCCGAACGGACGATTCGCGCGTGCAAGCGCGATCATGCCGAGAGGCCGAAACAGGTCAAATTTAAGATCCGAGAGCCTACATCAATAGAAAAGAAAATTAGTCGGTGCAGTCTACCGATTTCTGTAGAATAACTTTTTCCACCTTTTAGATGAGCTCAAATATCCGACTCTGAGAATTATCGCTAATCTAGACCGGGCCGCCGCTTCGTAAACAGTTTGGAAACGTAACGCAAGAGCGTTAAGTAAGGATATATCGGGAATGGGAAAGTGTTCTAGGGAGGATGATATCTCGGGCTGTGCAGGTCTATAAATAGACGGCCGGTTATTTTTATTACTATTATTATTACTACGCTCGGCTCCGACCTTCTTCCACGGCCGATTGATTGGGAGTTTCTCCGAGAGGTCGGGTGTTTCGCCACACGCTCCGTCCTGGCTAGCAAATCGGGTAACGCCCATCTCACCCCGAGGAGAAAGTCATTTGTCGGCTCCAATTTGAAAGCCACCGGCAGTATTTTAAACGCCGATTGAAAACAATGCGCTAATTAGAAATACTGTTATATGCTCTTCCCGTTTAATATCTATCGAGCTAGTATTTTTTACTACTCCTTATTTGAAACTTGAAAAGCCGAAACCAATATACCAGGAACGAATTGCCCTGTCGAAACAGAAAAGCGCACAAATGATCGTTTAAAATAACCAGGAAACTTAGTCCGCATTATTCAATGAGATTATTTTGAATGAAATATATAGATGCATATATAATATGCTCTCATAATTCTCTCTCATAATTAGCGGAACAAATTCGCTGAAGGTGTAAGGTGTAGGCGACCAAAAAAAAATGTTATTATTAGTAAATTAGTATTTTAGTCCCCCATACGCGACTCAAAAGAACAGTCCTCAACCGCAAATTTGGACTGCTGAGAACTCTTTTGAAAAAGACATCAAAACTGACAGTAGACAACAAACTTACAATATACAAATCCATTTTAAAACCGACACGTACTTACGGAATAGAGCTATGGGGTTCCGCTAAGAAATCCAACATCGCCCGCATCCAGAGATTCCAATCAAAAGTCCTTCGTACCATCCTTAATGCTCCTCTGGTATGTTTCTAACCGAACAATCATATAATGACCTCAACATACCGACAGTGGACGAAGTCGCAAAATCACGCTTCCTTAAATTCCATTCCCGCCTCTCTCCGCATCCAAATCCACTCGTTCAGTCCCTTTCCTCTGTTTCCCATCCATTATCTGCCCGCGTCGGCTCAAACGCCACTGGCCCAGAGATCTTCTTAGCCCGGAGCCATAAACTGTTCATGTGGAAAAAGTGCCATCATTGGGTGGTCTCTTTTATCGAGACATTCGTGTGAAAAGAGAACACTCATCAGTTGTACCCATAACTATATGTAGTTGATTGTACAAAAATAAAAATGGTAAAAAAAAATTATTTTAGTCATCGTTAGCTTGAAAAGTAAAAGTGATGAATATCAATTGTTCCCATTCATAAATCGTGATATATTAATTATAATTAATTCTGGGGCGGTTCATTCCGAACATTATACATCCCTCTATCGCACTGTGGACGATTCGATATTACTACCGACGAGAGCAAGGGGGCAACCAATTAGTATTAATTTGCAAATCGGGTAGGCAGTTCGATATCGGGTTTGGATATTTTAAAGGGTATATATGGAGAGTGAGAGAGAGAGAGAGAGAGAGAGAGAGAGAGAGAGAGAGAGAGAGAGAGAGAGCCGTGCGCAGTATATACACATTGTTCCATCATCCGTGATTAGTGGGGGACAGTGGGTGACATTAAAATGACACTATCGTTGGGGCACTATACTCGGGGCCGGTTACTTTGTTAATGCCGGCCCGGCTACACGACTGCATTAGCTGATTGCTCCCTTCAACATTTCAAGTCGTTATTATCGGCCTCCTATGTATGTATGTATGTATATCGCTCTTGTGTGTATACATCCCCACACGGCCTCGCTACTGTTTATCGCTGTATTTTCAGAGTCGACAAGTCCTACTGCGACGGTTTTCACCTATCGGCCGCCAATCGTCAAGAACCGTGCAACTTCCGGGACTTAATTTACGAAGCGCAGTAAGGAGGATACAAATCAAAATATTGTTAGAATAATATTACGCGAAATCGCATCGGTCAGAATTTGGCCGGACTCTCGGATACTCCGTTTGGCGCTGAATGGTTTCATCGGTTTTCAGTCTGCAGAATGAAGAATCGAAATTCTCGATGGAAATTCAAGAATGGAAATACTTAAGATTCTAGATCGGGGAGTTGACAAAAATTTTTGAACCCGGTTCACCCTGTTTTGCATACTGGCAGTGACACCAGTTCTCCGCACGGGTTTTCCAAGAAACCATTTTAATGGGCGACTGGTTCTTGAGATCGGCTATTGCCTTCGAATGAGGATACAGTACTAATATATCATATCATATTTTTTACATTCTGTATATACATATAAAACACTGGACTGTTTGTGGTATATAAGCAAAGTATAATGCTAGCATTCAATGTTTAGAGAAGATATTGGAAACCATTAGCGTATTTATTTAAATACGGATATATATATATATATATATATATATATATATATATATATATATAAATTAAGGCTAATGGAAGTTCTCTTCGTGGTTGTATCAACAATTTTAGGAACACCTGTCTTGCCTAAAATAAGACGTCGGGACAATCGAAAAGTAGAAGGAAGCGTTATCATCTTATTACCATTCTTTCAGAAAATTAACATTCTTATTTATATATAAATTTTAATTATATCACTTTTTATTCGAAGACGAAATTGTCAGTAATTTTAGCCGGCAAACAGATAATGGGGAAAAAATATTGTAATGAATCTGTAATGTTATCTGAGCTCAACTCGTAACCAATGTCAGTTTGCATGTGAAAGAAAATTTATTCGGTCCACGACCGGGATTCGAACCCCCGGGCGATATGTGTCTAACCGTGCACGAATCTATGTGATTAATTTTATTATAATTGGAAATTTAAATACTATAAATGACTGAGGATTGTTTTAGTATTGTTTTAGCAACATTGTTTTAGTTATTTAACTTCTTTACATCCTCCTTTCTGGACGATTGAAATGTCTCTTTCCTCGATGTTTCTAACGTTTGAGCATATTCCCTCGTTGCCGAGTAAAAGCAGCGTTACTGACTACGGCGGAATGACCGAACGGGACGAGAGTAACTAATACCTTTCGACATTACGGCAGTGTGTATCTCACCGCCGAATCTTATTCCGGGAGAGTTGGTCGAGCCCGTGTACAGTGTTCTTGATTCGAGGGAGGACGGTAATGGTCGAGGTCCTGCGGGATGATATACGAGGGCCGTATAATCTTTTAATACGGCCCCGACCATAAGGGAAACAGAAGCCGGCCCGGGTCGGAAATCTAGAGCGGCCGCCGCCTATATATAATCTGCCAAGATTTATCTCGACTGCCTCTCTCAGCCTCAGTATATCTTATTTTCACTCGGTCGAGGGCAACGTCCTTAGGACGGGCGGAGCGTCGGCAATGCAGGAAGCGGTCAACGCGGTGTCCTATAGATGATGCCCCCCAACACCCAATATATTCGACCGAGTTCAAAATCGATGGGCCGTAGAAGATATTTAACAAAACTACTCGTTGAAAAAAATACCAATTAGGACTCGAACACGGACTAATTTCGAGTTCATTAACCGAATCGGTTGCACGCCAGTCTTTCTCCAGTTCGGCCAGCAATACCTAAATGCAGTTTAATTAAGCGAAAGTATGACGAAAGATATTTGAAAGATAAAACAAAATCATCCATACAATATGTTATCATTTTTCACTGGCTTATTAAGTCTTAAAAGTAGATCGATGAAGTACATTTATTAATTTAATTATCCCGTTTATTGGACCCAGTCGCATATACGTTTTGAATAATTTTTGTGTCACATCGTTCACGTATAAAAATGCGACCTTGCTGCATATCCTTATCCGACTCGTATATTGTGTTTATGGCGGAATCGAGTACACTATTTCATCCCGGGGGACCCGAAACCATTTAAATTTTAAATTCTCAGTCAATGCGCTAAGGGAGAACGTCGCATTTCTGGCTCGAATCCGATTGGTTTTCCCAATAGCCAGTAGAATTGGGCGATGTAAATTTGTCCGGTTTCGGACTGATGCGAATATAACTTTAGAGGTGAACAGAATTATAGGTTTTCGACAACGCGAATGAAACGCGTTTTAAGGCAACAATTTACCGAGACTATTTTCAAATAGTCAGTTTTCTAGTTGTCAATCTCCGGTTGTTTCGCCTGCCCGATGTTGTTTCCCCTAACGTATTCATGTATGTGCGGTTTGACCTTGCATATAATTTTTTGGTGTGTGTTGAAATTCTTGCACGTCCGCCTTTTGAATTGATGGTCTATATATCTTCCGAGTATAAGCTTTAAGCGTTTACATACGCATACTAATACAGAAAGAAATATTTATTCCTCCGGGGTTGGCGATTCTACGAGTTTACGAGAAACTCTGTGCGCTGGTTTTGAATTGCTGTCGTGTTCTTCTGTTAATGTGCCCCCGCCCTGTCCTACCGCGACGTCTACTCCAGGAGAAAAATCTCATAAAACATCAGTTTCGAAGAGTTATCATACTGTAGACGTCCAGTACAACGCAGAAATCCAACTCGAAGGGTGAACCGAATGGTCGTTCGGGACGGTCATGAGTCAGACTCTCAAAAGAATTAAATTTAATATAATTTCTGTACTTCTTAAATTCGCACTTACCGAATGAAAAGGATGAACAATACGGGGTTCTATGTCAGCAGCTAGTGACTCCACCCGCTTACATAGAGCGCTCCTAATGCTTAGTCCTAAGCAACATACCCTCGCTGTATTACTGAAGAAATGATACTGCCGATAGCGAGAAACCGAAATGGGTCTGACATGCAGTATCAATAATACCCAGAGTTGCATGACTGATTCCATCGTCGGAAATAACAGAACAGAGTTATTCCGCTTCCGACATTAAACACCCCCAACGTTCGAATAATTGGCTTATTAAAAAGGGTTTTATATTTAAAAGGTCGCCGTATTTTTAGCGACATATCTCGTTATAACGATGATCGTCCTGTTTGAATTGGCTTTTCCTCAATTGATGCCCTGAAATCGTATTATGTTTCATTAATTTCATTATCGGAAGGGCGTCCTCCCACGCGTTTCTCAGAAGTTCAAATAATTGAGAAGAAAACTGCGCCGATTATACTTGCTGCCGCCGGACTAATTAGGTCGCAAATTGGACGGGACCGATCCGCCATATAAGGCCAGATTTCTAGGTATTCTAGCCAGGTTAGAGTATTGAGAGAATTTTTACTTTCTTGTTAATTTAAGGGGCACTTTTCAGGGGGTAGAAATTTTGAAGTTCAAACTAATAAATATAATTTAATGTTATTTGCATTATACAATATATATATATAAGTTGATTCGGGCAACACACTCTTCTAATTCCAACAAGGTCTTACATTTCCGAATTTAAGTATCGACCGACGTTAAAATTCCATCGTTTTTTCAAATTCCGGCTGTTTGGGGCGCGGTTCTGTCGGGCCTATTAATAGAGCCCGGTTTAATGTAATTATTTCAGTATACAAGGAGGCATGTTAATCGGATGCGATCTTATCCCCTCCCCCCCCCTCCCGCTATCATCCCGCTGCCGATTAAGGTTATCATAAAATTCGGGATATTAGCCGGATCTTGATGGGCGCTGTTCGGGGGATCAGAAGACGCGCCCTATTACCGGTGTCCTAATAATGGAACCGGTCGCTTTGTAAACCGAGAAGATATCCCCTCCCACCCGGCCCGTTATATCCCGCTTAAGTAGTCCCCGCTACAATTAATGGTCCGCGCGACCGGATAACTTTAATAGGAGATAATTTAATCCCATTTCGGCTTTAATGGCCGATTAGGCATTTGGACGGTGTGTCAGCCCCGGCCAGCGGGAGGTTCGCCCCCCCAAGGATATATAACTCGGAATTTCTTTTCGGGAAGAGCCCGAAACCTCCGGGGCTGTTTGGCGGGTCTTATTATATAGCCCCGCTTTATTATACCCCATTTTAGCGCCTGTTGCAACAAAACGGGATCTCAGTCATGTGAGTAAACTCGGTCTGAGATCGGATTACAACACATATGCTCTAGCAGGAAACATAAAGGGTCATTTTTGCTAGAAAAATTAGAAACATTTATATATTTGTTTGAAGAGTCACTTGTTAATTGATGGTTGTTATGGCCTTCCGCCATCGTTGCCAATGAAGCATTGGGAGGCACCTGCTGGCGGCTTTGAGCTTTTTTTATCGTGCCGACATGAAGGGCGGTGAGAATCGACGTGCTACAGGTGGTGAAAGGGCGCAGGCCTCTAGATTTATAATTAAGTGAGAGCCATAACATCGGTAGTGTACCAGTGATAATAGAGTGAAAAATAGTAGTATTATATTACGGTTGTCACAGTTCGTAAATTACCGGTTGTGGAAGCTTGTTAAAGGATGGATGAAGACGTCGAGGGAAAATGTGAAGAGAGCTGTTAGGAAGAAGTCGGATTTTCGGGGCCGAAAATCCAAGAAATTGATTCGTGAGAAGATTAGCCGGCTTAGAAAATGGAAATGGGCAGGACGCGTCAAGATAGCTCTCGTTTCAGTCCCAGCATCCTGTGCCCGGGAACCGGTCAGAAGGAAGTAATCTTCTCTTAATGATCAACTTGTCCAGACACTCTGGATTTTGGAAGGAAAACAGTCCCACTTATTGTCTGAGTGCTGTGAAGTTTTCCCTAAGGACTGCTTCAGCCGAGCTTGGCTTCAACTAGATTTCTCTCCAACCAAATAAGCACTATAATAAGGTGACCGTTACTATTCATTTACACGTATATATATGTTTACATAATGAAGCATCGTTGTCGCATTAACTACAGCTGGTTGGGAGGTACTACACTGAACGATTGCCAACTGCGGGCTCCGTCCCAATTGATGGAGTTGAAACGAGCCTAATTTTAATTAACCTGTCGATAGCCGAATACTGTGCCGCGATGGTGTAAAAGGAATCCTGGGCGAGATGACCGGCAGCCGGTATGCATACTTATGTCATGAACGCGCTTCGAATCCAATCAGCGATAACCTAATTTGCGCCGATGAATACCGTAGTATAACTTCTTCTGCGGCGCCGGGTTTCTAAAATAAATACTAATTAGGCACGTTCGAGAAATATCGAAACGCGGGAAAGGCCGGCGGCCCGGGTACTGCAGTTTTTAATTCTGAGAATATGACGAGGAGAAATTAATTATGATGGATTCCCTTTCGGTATCGGCGAATATCTGGTCCTTTTTTCCTGGCCGCGGCCGGCGTCCAGCCCAAAGCCCGTTTGTTGCTCGGCCGGCGGGACGCGTGATCTAAATAAATGATCGCCCGTTCCGAAACCCGGCTCGACCAATTAGGGGTTTTATCGGTCGCTAATTATTAGCAATTTTAATAAGCCATCCTCCTGCCCTCCGGACGGCAGGGAGGGGCCCCGCCGAACCGCTCACACCACCGGAATTATTTATGACCCGCTCGTCGTCGGTGATATCCAACAATGCTTTAGATAAGCTAATTTCTTCTTCCGAGCTAATTTCTTCGGTTTTTTACCCTAAATAGTTTTTTACTCCATCGCCGAGTTCCTCGAGTTGGAATCCCGGTCGGGTACTCCGGCCCCGCCAGGTGTTTCTATATCGATAGCCTTTCCTACGTACGCCCTCCTCATAAGTCATCAATTACCAATTTACCTGTTATCAATCGAGGTTTGGAATATCACCAATCTTCCAGTCTGCTGTTTATTTGTTCCTATACTAGACCGGTTTTGGCTTCTACCATCTTTACCATTTCGTCACTGGAATTTAGTTTCCGAGCAACAGACCGGTGATAGTACTGGTAGGGCCTCAGTAATTTATGTAACGCCTCACTAGAATGACAATGTGATCTAATAACATGGCCGAGTATTAATGTCACAATTTAATAGGCGTTTAAATAATGGGTAAACGCGTCTTAAACCTTCAAGTGAAACAGTCGGCTAGTAGCGGAATTGTTTTAAATTCGTCGTTATCCGCCTAACCGGCGCCCCCAGCGAGGCGCGTTGCGGACAAAAGCCGGTTCTCGCTTTTTGGTACTCGCTATTGTCGAGGTGTGTAAACAGTCGGACTGCACCCCAAACCTTAGGCCGTTTTATTGTGGTGGAGAGGAGCGCCCACACCCCCCCCGCCCCCCCGCCACACCATTTACTCCGACTCCCTTCAAAAGGGAGTAATAAGCGGATTATCTGCGGCTCTAAAGAGGGATCAAACCACCCCTACTGCAGGCAAGTCCGGGCCGTTTCCACTTTCGGGGGTTGGACTTCCTCCGCCAGCAGAAACCCCCGCACCACCGCCAAATTGATATACTGCAACCCTCCTCGGGGATCAGAGTGAGTGGGGGGGAGGGGTAAAAAGATACGAGTCTTACTTCTTTTTTTATATACGGTTTTTAATGATGGAACAAATTGTAGCCGACCGGTACTGATCCCTTTGATACACGTAACTCGGATTTTGTTTCGCTACAAGAAAGCGTCATGGATCATCTCATACCACTGTCAGGGGAGAGCCCCGGTAATATGACGTTTCCCCACTCAGCCTTTAGGATTCGACAAGACTTCGAATGAATATTTCATCGACAATTCTAATTAAACGAAATTGATTTTCGATACTATTTGAAGGAATCGCGAAATATCAACTAGAACGTACTATTATTCGGGTTAATTTTTTGTCAACTAAAATTGTATTAATTGTATTAACACTGCCTGTGCCTTTCTTGTATGTATTGTTCATATTTGAGGGGAATTCACTCTACTTGCCAGCGTCATAAAGTTTATTACTATCTGAAATATCATCTCATGTTTATAGGACACGTTTGTTTGTTTATAACAGGCGGTAAATCCCTTAAATCTTTGTCGTCCTGACTGTTGAGGGGGTGGATGGGGGGGTTGCAGGACAGGTAAGCTTTTGTATTGTCCGTCGTTCTGAGGTCTTACTTTATGTTCTGGGCCCCCGAGGGGAAGCCCTTCTGTTGTAGCTTTCACCTGTTGTCGAGGCGCTGTCTGTCGCTCTCATTGTCACAGGGGCCACTAGCTCACCCCCCGTCTCTCTCTATAGTCCTCTACAGCCTACAATACAACAATATCCTGCTAATACAACAACAAAATAAATTGTGTTTCAGTGGAAAACAAGAGGCAGATTAAGAGTAGAGCGCTGTTGTTGCAGACATCCTTATTAGTGACGCTCACCGGTGACGAAGCGAACGGCCGAGTGTTATAAATTCGAACGCTTGGGTGACGCAAGGCTGTCCGTGCTTGACAAACTGGCCACTTCCGAAGGGAACAGATTTTATATACGGGGCGCATCCTTGTCCGGGGAAACGACGACGCGGGAATTATTCAATACCAGTACCACAGGCCTAATATACCGTTCTTGCGCGCCCCTTAGATGAATGGGCCTCACTTTGAATACAAAGAAAAGAACTTGCGTTCGGTTCGCGTCATGTTCAAATTGGGGGCTCAGAAGTAGAACAACCGGGATTGATGTAAACCGGTAACGATTTCAGAGGTTTCGAAGGTGGAATAGAAGTCAAAATGGTTGCGGACAGCGTTATTACAATTCTTAAGAAGCTTGTGAAGGCCGGCGGGGCGCTTCTGTTCTCAGGTAGTCTGCTTAGCCCGCCACTACCTGATACCAAAGCCACTCACTCGGTGGTGACTGGCTCTCCCTCCCTCTCCCTCTCTCTCTCTCTCTCTTTCTCTCTCTATCGCCCTCATAGTACAGTTCCGCTTTTCAAACTTTTGCGGAGCCGATACTGTTCACGTATTCGGTTTGTCGCGCGTAAAGGCAATCGCCCGTACCCCTTAAGTGCTCCAAATGTAGGGCACTCTCCCGAGACGTATTCATTCCCTTCCCTATCCTCTGAGCCGTTTCTCTAGGCTTGAAACGAATAGAATTTTTCGCCACAGTAGGATTAGTGTTAATGGAAAATGACGAATAAAAAGAGGGATTTTCTATTGGACGGAGCGGTTTGAAGTTACTCTTGGTTTAAGTCTATCATCCATAAGGGTATGTTATTCTAGACCTTGTCTCCTCTTCGCCATCTATAATACTGATGGAAAATTTAAAATTTAACGTTACTAATTTTCTAATTTCATTCACTCTTTATGAGTTATTTAATACCCTATTTAAATACCGGGAAAAGTACAATTTGCACATTAACCCCCCCGGTTTGAACGAATCTTATTTCAACTTTATAAAACCCCAGTTAAGGTGTGCCATTTATTGTTTTCGAAGCTGATTGAAGGGGGAGTTGAGTGAGGGACGTTACGCTCATTCCAGCCGAGCCTCTGTTCTCCACGTGGGCGGGCCTGAGATATCATTTCGACACGTGTAATTACCGAAAGGAACAATTAGTCCAATCTATTCGTCTTCTTCTATCTTCTTCTCCTATCCTTCCACATTTTTTCCGCGTCTATTTTTTTAATTCCCCCCCCCTCATTTTATAAACGGTTACTAATATAATAATTTACGAGGCTATTGTGCGGGCCGTGTCAGATTAGATTTTGGCGGAAACAATTAGAAAAATAAAAAGGGTAGAACTTTTAAAGAAGACACCGGGGAGAAGGCCATGGGAGGGTGGGGGCGGGTTATTAGTGCTTAAATTGGGAGCCGTAATTGACTTTATTACGCCGGGATTCCTCTCTTGGAGGCAAAACTCTCTGCCACCAGACAACGCCGCCGTCCCAACCTAATACACAATTTCTGTATTCCAATCTTCATTTCTGGACTAACACATTGGGCAGGACATGAAGAACGCGTGAGGATTTTTCTATTTATTACGGGTCCCGGGTTCAAATCTGGGCGGAGGGAGGACCGAATTCATGCTCAATTACCAATTGAAAGAACAGCTCGAAAATTCGGGTACACTCATTACAGTTAATTATTACCTGAGTATTATCCTAAAAGTTAATTATCTTATTTGACAGACTGACAAATAAGAACTTAACTAAATGTACTCGTGTAAAATAAGCGACCAGCTATTGGGGGAAGTTATTACCATCCTCAGTAGCATAGGGGCCTACGTCTGTCGGTTTGGGGTTTTCCCGTCTTTCCATATATATATATATATATATATATATATATATATATATATATATATATATATATATGGTTGTCAGGATTATCAGGGACGTTGTGTATTTATGCGTGCGCATGTGTGTCGAGAGGAGAGCTCAGGAGGTGAGATAAGGGAAGATAAATTTGACAGTAATCTGTTTGCCGACTACTTGAAAACGTCGAACTGTTGGCGAAAATTATCCGTCCGCCTCAATCATAAATACAGAAATGGCAAAAACGTATTCGACACGACAATGGAGAATGGGTACGAGAATTCAAAGAATTTTTCTACAGTCTGCTGGGGGTTATTTGACAATAATAGTAACATTTTATGATGACTGCTGGGTTTCGAATAGTATCACTCTTGCGATTTTCTGTCTATTTGCCTAAATTGGGTCCTCAGAGAGACCGGTCACCCCTATAATCATAAAGCCAATCGTGTAACTTGTATATCATACATACGTATGAGTCAACGCTCAGATGTAGGATAATTATGATAATAATATTATAATCGTTATGATTAAAACTAGTACTGTTGAAATTTGAAGAGTTTCAATTTTTATATCGGAGGATTTTTCAAAAATCCTTTCTTTTGTCCGGAATTTCATAGCGTTAACTAAATGAATTATTTATTACGGTTGAAGGTAATTTAAGAGGGTTTTCGAATTATCGCTAAGAAACTATTTGCCGCAGTTGGGATTTCGAAATACTAATAAAGCTTGTTTATTGTCCCGAGTTTTTCTTTAGGAGGAATTGAGGCTCAGCCCGCCTCCGTGTGGGATTTCGTCGGTTGTTGGCCCCTACCTCTGAGGAAATATTTATGGTTTAAGACAGGTAAGCTCGGCGGCCTATCGGAAAGAGGGGAAAGTTAAAACGTGCAGGAGAAAAAAAATAAATAAACGTTGGGACCCTCGTAAGTTGGATTTCGCTGTGGGAGGGTCACAACTCAAGAAGGGTGTGCCCCAAAATGACCTCCGGGTAGATCACTATCTTTATACTCCTGTCCCTTCGGCCCTCGACAATCCCGCGTCCGTCGTCCACAAGAAATCATACGGGGGAAAGCCAACTCAACGTTTATTTCTCGTCGTAAAGTTTTTCAGGGCCCACGTCGGAAAGTCGAAAATATGTAAATCGGGAAGCGGGCGGGCGTGAATTAAGCGGTCATCACCGACTTCTCTCCACCTTTTCCCCCCTCCGTTGTGCCCACTAAACGTGAGCTCACTGCTATCACTGAATACATATTAATAGAAAGAAATGGTTTAATATAAATAACACAAGTCTTATATGGAACTCTTTCCGCCAACATTTTATTTTATAATCTAATATCCTCATTTGTTTTGAAATTTATTTCGTAACCTATCAATCGTTATTATATCATTTGTTTGTGAACTAGTTTTAAATGAAATTAAGATTACTACCGAGGGTTTCATTCAGTCGTATTTTTCCCACCCGAGCTCAATACAGCTTTGTAAAATTAAGGGGCCCGGAATCACTCGGAACGGAACGTTACTTGAATTATATTATCATAAATTATAAAATAATTTATGAAATAAAGTTATTTCGTATTCGTTGCGCCACCCGCGTTTCCATATTGGCGAACGGCCGAAACCGTTGACACGATTCGGTGAATGCTCGAAACACAGTCACGGTACAATTATTTCCGCACAGCCGAACATCGGGAAATTTAAATAATCAAATTACGGAAACTGGTATTCAGTGACAACTTCTGTAATAACAACTGTCGCACGCGTCACTATATAAGTGGCGCTACGAATATCCTAATGTTGCCTTAATATCCACGCCTGTTCTAGTGATAGTTTCGTTATTATCACTGTGACGCTTTGAAATTGAATTCAGTTGGAAGAAAGGCAGTAGAGACATAAATAACATTTTAGGATACACGTTCCGCTTCTGTCTGCGTGACTATGACCGCTGCGAACGGTATCACCCTCTTGTAATCTTCAGTAATTTTCCGTCAGTAAATGAAATAAACGTATTTTCGTATTACTGTTACTATCAAACCGCGCCGACTGCTACTAAAGACGGCGAGAAGGTGTACGAATCAACAATAACACAAAAAAGGATGCCTGGGTTGGACAAAGAAACTTAGGCGGGGTAATTTGATTCCTAGCGAGGTTTGCAGGGATATTAATAAAAAAAGTAACGCGGTAAAATAAGAAAAATTTTAATTATATTTAATTAGTTAATTGGGGAGAACATCTGAATTATGTTCGGCGCTGACCTGCAGTAACATCCGGATCGTCATCGGGCTTGAAATTTACTTAAGTAAAATGCCTATTGTTCAACTTATTTCCATCGGAGATATTATTTTTTTCTAGCACTGTTAAAATATACAATGCCTCGTTAACGTTTCGCGAGATGCTATCTGCGATTAGAACAACAGGAGGGGAAGAGGGCTCGGGGCCTGAAGAAATAAAATTATCATGAATATACACGACAGAAACATACGAGTACCGGGCAGAAAGTTTTCCACCGGCGGGCGAACAAGCTCTCCGGTGTCTAAGTGGTCCGAAATGAGCACCAGCCAGTAGACGCAGCCGGTGCCGGTGAATAATGAACCGGGCGTTAATACGTTACTAGGAAAAAGAAGAAAACGCGAATATAATTAAGATTCCGACAACGAGCTGGGGCTAATTGCAGTCGGAGCAGAACCTGTTCGATATCACTCGCTCAGCCTATTTCAAAGTCAAGGGATTTATTTGCGGTTTAGCAAACAATACCTGTCGAGATAAATGAGCCGAGGTGATACAATGGCGTTAATATCGGCCGTTATATGTTTTTTTTTATTATTAGCGCACTTTAACAACTCTGTTGGCACTTCAGAAGTCAATTAGGATATATCAGAGCTCATGAGATATTTCAGTCCGAATTGTATAGTGTCGTGGCTGTATGCAATTTTCGGGCATTGTAATATGATTATTTATTAAGAAGTATCGAATAAGTAACACTGCATAAGAAATATAGGGGAAAAAATAAGTGACAGAACGATTCTGGACATACATTGGAAAAATGCAAAAATAATGCAGAGAAAACGAATATTTTAGATTTCGTGTGTTTCTGTCTACTCTCGGTCTTTTGCTAGACCGGTTTCGGCTGCTCGCCATCTTCAGTAGCGGTGTTACTCACTTTTGGCACTTTGGATGTTTGGACAGTACGGTGACAGTGACGGTGACAGTGCAGTGAGGATGCCCGAAAAACATCCAAAGTGCCAAAAGTGACTAACACCGCTACTGAAGATGGCGAGCAGCCGAAACCGGTCTAGCAGAAGACCAAACCAGCGGGGGGAGACAGAAACACACGAAATCTGCGGTATTCCAACCCCCCGCCGACCACAAAACAGGTATGTTAAACAAATATTTTGTATGTCATCATTAATTCTTTCTCTCCAATCACCTTGGTTTTGAGCTGTGCTGGTTTCGCCTAAGCGCCATCGTCAATGCCTATCATTGCTAGGCTATAATCGAGTTTACGACGTTTCACCTACCGAAGGTATACCACTGAGGATGGCGAGTGAACGAAACCGATCTGGGCAAGGCGCCGTTCAAAGGCCAATTGAAAATTCTCAATTATGATTTCATAACGGGACAACAAATCTGACTTTCTCCGACGGTCGAGCGCTGTTACATGCGGGAATTGCAATTAATTGACTCCGCAATATTCAACGCCCGGTTGGGGAATGGTTTGAAATATTTATCTGCGCCCACGACAGCGAAAAACTCCAAAACAGGCCAAATATGCGAGCGGTAATCCACTTATCCCGGCAGGTGTTTCATAGTAATTGCGTTTTCGAATTTGACGGAAAAAGAATAATTTGCCGGTGTACAATGATTTGAAGTATCAAGCATTCATTCCGAGGTCCACCAGCACGAAGCGAGGAGGAAAAACAACCTCTACAACTATTAAACTATAAAAAATACATTTTGAAATTGTTTTAATACACGGTACAAAAAATTGATGTTACAATCAATTCATCTAATTAAAATCATCATTCAGGAAAACGAGAACAACGTTCTCGACCTTATGCCGCTTCGTCATTAGATTTGCAATGATTTTTCTTCAATGTCTGAGAATAATCTGCAGGCTTTGTAATCTGCAGCCTGGGCGTTCGGGCCATTGTATATAGAGGGTATATCGATGCCGTAGTTTAGGAAGGACCTTTTTTTTAAAAAAAAATAGAGAAAAAACTAAGTCTAATGGAGGGGAAAGACATAAAAGTTTTGTAGGGGGCGCCGGCGCGACAAAACACAAGGCGGCCGAGATTTATGATGGGCGGCGGAGGGGGCGCCCCCCTCGTATTAGTCCTGGTCGTATTAGGCCCCGGGCTAACCTGAATTCGTAACCTGCACACTTAAGTGTTCACTTAGCGCCACTGACCCGAATCCTCCAGAATAACACTGAGAAACGTTAAGGGCTATCCGTCTGCCGAAGCATTTCCAAATTCTAACTCGTAGTTGAAATTAGAACGAATGTCGGAATTTCATCGTCCCCGAGACCGGTTTCTGTCCTCAGTAATATCGCGATACTGTCTATTGGAATAGACATTTGAGTAGGTGATTGAGTCCGTCTGTTCTCATGGTTTGTTACGTCTGCCCAGTTCAAAACGTCTCCAAAATTCAATTTCGGTGTTTTATTTATATGAATTTTATTTATACGAATTCGTCGTTTAAATTTTTAAAAAGTGGACGCAGTAACAGAACTGTGTGCCAGCTTCATCAGCAGTGTAAAGTTCTCATAAGAAATAAGAAGAAACTTTACAGCCACATAGGCGAGAGGAGACATGATATCCCCTTACATCTAATTTTGTTATTTATCAACTCCTAATCCTTTATTAAATTCCGTTCTTAATAAATATGGCCTCAGTAAATAACTAGGTGTTAATTGAAAACAATCATACATCACACAAAACTCATTTACGCTTACTAATCGGATAGACTGGAAGCTTTTTAGCCGGGGAATGTTCCGGGTACATTTTTCTACCTGTAGAAAACCTAAATGGTTTTGTAGGTTCGGTCGCCCGAAGTAGATAACCCCCTTGTGCAAAATTGGCCTCCCTTTTTAAGAAAGTCGTTTCCAGTTTAGGATATTGTCCTTTCGAATGAATAGAAGCCGGGGCCGGTGGGGGAAAAGAATAAAAACGAATTTGTGCTTGGCGCCGGCCGTAAAGCCGTAACCGTAACGCGTAACCGAGGCTGGTGGACTCCGTATGCTAACAGCGGCGTCAACAACAGGGTTAAACCGTGACTCGAAATTTTTTAGCCGATACTCTCGTCTCATTGGCGTTAATGAAAGTTCTCCTTCAGACTGGTTGCGGTAGTGGAGGATCAGAGAATTCCGGAGGCCCTGAGAGGAATATCATTCGTATTTGAATATTTTTTTTTTTAGGACGGTTCAGTAGGATAAAAATCAACAGCTGTTAACAGAGTGTTGACAGAGGCGTGGCGCCAGTGAAACCGGTTTGGCCACTGCATTCTAAATATTATATCAAGCAAAATTATAGAGGATAGGAGGAGGGGGCTTGCGACACGGTGTCAGTATGCCTAACTGTTGATTGTGGAGGCCGTCGGTAGGGCCCTCGCCGTTTAGGGTAGGGACAACACAGGTCAGTCCCTGTCCCATTCACGTCCGAGAGGATTTCCTCTTTAAAATAAATTACCGTTTAAAACGATTACGGAGCTGAACTAAATAAGCTGCGGGGCTTAGTGGACGCGCGCAGATAACGACAGGCTTCATTTTTGTCACCAGAAGGAGGAAACGCGGGCGGACTGCCAATCGCGTCCCACTTTTTCAAGGTAACCCGCCCAATCGACCATTGAATTTTTCGTGCAGTGATAATTGAAAATCGGTCGGGCAATATGCGGTTTTCCACTATACGTGGGTAATAATACCATATTTTAATCAGTGCTGTGATTCTTAACGTATATCAACACTCAACACTTCCACCTTAACTTGAATTCGTTCGATACCCTGACTTGTAATATTCATGAATTTCGATTACATTATAATCGAATTATATGTATCGACATTACTTTCGACAGCTTACTTTCTAAATCAACATTAATACGACACTTCGGATAGTATATTGAATTATACAGGGATAAGCCTTTCAGAAAATGAAAAACATTCTATTACCCCAAAACGTTGTTATTGTTCGATACTATTACCTTTCATAATTTTCTTCCCTTCCGTGTAAACGTATATTTATTTCCACACCCCCATTTGGCATTTACTGTGGTACTGACATTAATATAGTGACTTCTTCGTTCTATTAGTAACGAAATATTACGAACGACGGTCAAACTGAAGCGACAGGAATTCGCTTTGGTGTAACCCCTAGGGGTGTACACTTTCTGTAAAAGTGCTGAGTTTTACTCAGTTTCACCCTTGCGGCAATTTATTGCTGCCCGACCCGCACCTCAAACAGAACGCTCGAGTAGTAGTATTAAAAAAAAAAAGAAGATTTTTCGACGATTTACTCTTTCAAGGAGTCGGCAAACAGATTACCCTCGAATTTGTCCCTTATCGCGCTCAGTTGTCTCTCTCTCTCTCTCTCTCTCTCTCTCTCTCTCTCTCTCTCTCTCTCTCTCTCTCTCTCTCTCTCTCTCTCTCTCTCTCTCTCTCTCTCTCTCTCTCTCTCTCTCTCTCTCTCTCTCTCTCTCTCTCTCTCTCTCTCTCTCTCATCTCGACACGCTGGGGCACACAAACACACGCACACCTTTGTCGCTCCCTGTCTTATCTACTGCGCCTGAAAGAACCGGATTATCACACGGGCACACTCACTCCGAGTCCGACGAGAATTCCAACTGTAAATACAACGTTTATTTGACTTTAATATTTGATTTGACGGCTAATGAAGTTTATTGACAGGGGATATCGCGGCCAAATGGGAGATTAATTGAATAATTATCTGTAGGTAGAATAAAAACGCAAATGGGCGCCCATTAATCCACGCTTCCATTCCTCCTTACCCATATATTCCGTAAATATTTTAGATATTTGCTCAATGCTGATTATCTGGCGACATGGTTTTAATTTTTATAGTTAGTTAATTTGTATAGTTTTTTTATACCTTTCGCATTTTTATAACACCGGATATTAGTATGGTAAGGAGTAGACGCTAGAGAAACGATAAGTTACATGTTTTTTATTATTATGCAATTGCACTACTGCAATCTCCCCCCGAGCGTAACAGCAATACGTTTAAGGAACACATGAAATACATAAAATAAGATACTAAGCTAACACGTTCCGTTTCGATCACGAAAAGAAAACGTTCCTAATAAAGTTCGTAGAAGAAAATATGGACATTTAATAAGCAATAAGATTATTAATGAAAGAATTAAGTACCATATTAACCCGCCTAATTCGCCGACCCACTCAAAAAAAAAATATTCAAAAGCACAAATATGAAAGAATAAAACTAGGAGAGAACAATAATCACACTGAAAGACCAACGCAGTAACAGGGCAGGGGCAGCAAGCAAGCTCAGTAAGTACCAATTTACGAATGGAGCGTTTTTTCCGGGGTGAACCACCGAAACCAACAGCGGTTCGCGAAAAATGGAGACAGGAATGTACCGGAGTGCATTTTAATGGTAGAATAAAAACCAAAACAAAACGATAAATCTTTGAACTTAATTATGAGCTTTCGTTCCCCCCTTTCGGAACCGAGGAGAGCCAGCAACCCGTATAATGGGAGGTTATTAATAATTCGTTCTTTACCCACCGCCCCCAACAACCACCCACATTAAGAACATACATTTTGATTTAGGCCCCTTTCAAGTTGGAACAAGTACCAGGCGAAGTAGTCAGTGGCCCCTATTTGATTGTACGCTCGACCGGTTCAACCAACAACTGGCTTCGGAAAGTAACGGGGCGGTAAGCCATAACCAAATTTCATTTCCATATCCAGTAGCTGTGGCCGCCGATTTAGAGGGCTGCGATAAGGACTTTGAATTGGAAATTTACTTCGGTACTTTATTTTAATGAACTAATCGCCACGGCAGTTTAAGAGCGGAACAGCCACTGATGTTGACGGTCAACCGGTCAAAAAACACGACCTTAGGCATTCTGTAGATTCTAGTAGTTGGATTACTTCGGTGATCGTTTTACAATTAATTTGTAACGGCGAGTGCTATTTAAGTTAAATAAATTCCTACACGCCTATTTGTTATATTGTTTCGGTGTTACCAGGAAAAAATGAACAATTTCGAGTGGCGTTGGTCTTTATCTGCCGGCTTATCTGGGCTGACCACAAAGTAGGATTGCCACCCCCCCCCCTCATGTTTCTGATAAAGGGAGGAGGCCCCCAAAATACCCCGGATGACTCTCTCTCTCTCTCTCTCTCTCTCTCTCTCTCTCTCTCTCTCTCTCTCTCTCTCTCTCTCTCTCTCTCTCTCTCTCTCTCTCTCTCTCTCTCTCTCTCTCTCTCTCTCTCTCTCTCTCTCTCTCTCTCTCTCTCTCTCTCTCTCTCTCTCTCTCCCTCTCTCTCTCCCCTCGTTTCTCTTCTGCATGATTTCACTCAGTTGCACTGCCACACTGCACTCCACATTGCTACGCTTAACCCAGGAAAGTTAATACAGCACAATACATTATACATTAATCATAAATGATTACCGCAGTAAGTCTTTGTAACTTGCAATATTAAATTCTCAAAAATGTAAAGCTGCGGGAATGATTCGTTGGTTCTTTTTTTTTAAAAATTATCCCAATCGCCCATTGATTGGTAAATTATTCGATAATTTTTGCATAATATACACACTCGTGTAAGTGATGGGAAGAAATGAACAGTTGAGAATAAATCAGTTGGCGAAAAGATAAAGAAGCCGCGCGTACATCTGAACTCTGAAATTGTCGGGACGAAAGTACGAGTGGGGCAGGAAAACTCAAGAGTGATAGGATTGACGATAACGAGAGGACGCTAAGTCGAGAACAAAAGAGAGACTTTATTGTCAATCTCAATAGTCTATATGTTTCCTGTACAGCGAAATCGGGCACTTTGAACAACTGGGCCGAGATTAAGTGAAAAGTTAACAGAGAGAACGAACTTTGTTCTTGTTAGCAATCGGACTTAATCTGTTTTCTAATTTTCGATCATGCAAGAATTTGACAGCTTTTGGGTATTATCAAGTCAATTGTTCTTGCCGTTTACCTATTTGCAGTTGGATTCGAAAAGTGGAACATTCAATGGAGACTGATGCCCGGTTTGGATGGCAAAAAGTTATTTAAGATAAACTTAAAGGTCAGTTAGAAGCAATAACCCTCAGAGCAATTACCGGCGTTAAAACAAATTGGTCCCAACTGAGAGGCCCAATCCCCGAACGCCTTAATTGAAAGCCCGTGATGGAATAAGGGCCGATCGGGGGTAATTTTGATTGCAGCGATCTTGTTAGAATCATTTTTTCCTCCTTATAGACGTTGCTAATAGATGTTGGAGGGGATGTTGTGGCATGAGGGGGGGGGCCTCCTACGGACATTGCCGTGAATCGAAAATGGCTGAAATGCGAAACTAATTGGTGTTCAAACCTTCTGTGAAAAATCGAAAAAAAAAATAGAAAAAGTCTCCTTTGTGTCCTTCATATTTTTGGAATACCATAGCGTTAAGGGGCGGGGCGGGGAGGTTTTCACTGAAATCTTGGACAATTTTATCAATAGATCAGGCCAATTTCGGCCTGATCAGTGGTAACCGACAGTATATTATTAAAAGTGCCGATGCAATACCGCATCAGGACTCTAAGCCTCCACGTGGGAGGACAGGGATAGGGAGGGTGTTTTGTTCGGAAATGAGGAAAAGTAGCCCCAGAAAATGATTTGCGGTCAGAATCAGCCCGCGATAAAATAAGACCAATTAAAGAAGCGAAACTTACACAATTTGCCAACGAGAAAAGAGAATAAACTGAAACAAAATGAACTGTCACTACTGTTACTAATTGTAGTGTTGACTCTAAGATTGTTTATTGAAATAGGACCTGTCATAAGCATAGCGGATGCTACCTATAAGCTACGTCACTGTAATGTCACTAACTACGTCCTGGATGAAAATAAACTGAAATAAATTCATAAAAACTTTTTGCATCGCGGTAACATAATAGTATACAGTATGGGGTCAAAATTCTCTAATGCATCCTGGATGCATATTTTCTGGGTTTCCGCAGCGTTTGGCCCACTTTATCTAGACGACCTGTTATCGTTTTAAAGCGACCAAAAAGTTCTGTTGAAATACAGAAATAAAGCAGAAATTGAAACTAAAATGTAAAAAAAATTATTTTCTCGTGACCTATGAAAACTTGAACTAATTAGATAAACGCTTTTAGACCTTAACTCATTTCTAGCGTGTTCCTAACTTCAAATCTTTGCGCTAGGCTCCAACCCAACTACTCAAACAAAACTATTTGTCGAATTACAATATAATAAGATTAAAATATTGCCAAATATTCTAAATAAGTAATTCGTTGTTCAGCCATAATTTTGATCTAGCGGGTAATTTCATTACTAATTTATAACTGGCGGTCCTCTTATCAGATTGTAATGATTCCAAGTAAAAAAAAGCAAACATATTTCAACATTAGGGCGCGCATTTGTGCATTAATTAATTACTAATTTGGATTCGTGAATTCTGTAAAGTTTACGCTGGAGTTCAGACGAAGTTTTGACTACGAACCCGTATTTTCCCCATTTGAGCCCTCCTGCCTCTTCAAGCGTGTTGTAAATTAAACGCTGTTGTTCAGACGAATAAACGCATTCCAAACCCGTCGAAATGTTTTCTTTCCTGGCACGTCCACAATTAATTATTTAAAAGAAGTTCTTTTTTTAAAAAAAAATAAACAGCAAATGCGCAATATACTGGCCAACTGGCGTAATTAATCGTTGCCGGAATGGGAACTGACGACGTGGAAAAAGCCGAAACCAGTCTAAGTAGTGGCCGGCAATATTAAAAATGGGGTTGATATTTTTTATCGAAGAACAAAGGCCATATTCGTGTATTGTAAGAGTTTCCAGCCAGAGGGACTTTCGAGTTTCCTTTTTTTTGTCTGAAACTGTTAAGCCGAAAGTAGAGTCGCGCCGGTTGCAGTAAATACCGGATCTAGGGGTGAGCAATGGAGCGTTGAGCGGGTACCGGATCTACCTGTTTATGCCTCTTAGCAAAATTAATAACAATACCTATATATTCTAATTTATTAAAGTTCATGGACCTCTCATATAATATATGGGATAAGAGGCGGGGAGTACGGCCACCGGCGGCCCACCTGTGTACGGCCTATAAGTCAAGAATAATAGTGCTCTTATAAGGATTTTACACTGTAAATTTTCATTCGCGGTTCAACGCACTCCGATATCAATTTTTCCGACCGTGCCTTCGGCCGGGGAATGCAATTTATTTCAAACGCAGCAATTAAAACCGCATCCGTTAAAACGTTACATATTCAAATTGGTCGTGTTACTGCTTTTCTATTATTCTTGTTTTCTCCACTAACCATATTTCTAACGGTTGGGTCGCAGAAATAAATATTTTACCGGCTGACTATTGCCAACAGCTTTCATTGCGGCGATGATTTATATCGCGAGCAATTTCAAATAAATTGAAATAAATAATAACCCCTTCGTTTTAATTGTTCAGGCAACAAAGTTCGCATGAATATTCTTCCCTTTTTGGCCGGCCATTTATTTCGTCCGGATTACGCTCCGGGAGTTGCGACGAAGCGAAATTTTTCAGACGTTTAGGGATGGGCCCATCCCTCCAAAATCTGTAATTACTTCCTTATTTATTGTTCAAATTATAGGCGTCAAATGGAAGCGAATCTTTGCTAGCGTGAAATTACACAGTTGGGGAAACATCAATTTACGGCGGTTTTAATTGCTCTTTTTCTGCGTTTAAAATTACACCTAGGAATGAAATCTAGAATTGTTTCTAAAAAATGAGAGTCCGATTTCGTGTTCGTCATAACGGGGCAAATATGGAGTCGCCTATTAATATGTTGGGGCGAATAAAAAGAGTAATAATGAAGTCAGGATGCCCCATAAAAATTTAACTGTGTGAGTTCTAAGTATTGACACAAAATACTCTACTTGAGGATGGCGAAAACCCGAAGCCTGCCTGGAGATCCCGGCCAGAACTGGACAGATTAATCAGTAAATAAAATCGCAAGTATGATAAGGAAAATATTTCATCCATATGAGTAATACATGACGACTATGCCATTTCTTGGCTCGAGGAGATTAGATAATGGAAAGAGATGTGGAAAAAGTGGGGCTTATTATTCGACATCTTTTAGGCTAGGCGGGTTTTTTAGTCGGGCCTAACGGACGCGGTGAATGTTTCACAACAAAATTTGACGAATTGACCATTCAATTCCCGATATGTCCAGGATGTGGGCAGAAGCACGTGACTGTCCATATCTGGACATGTATCAAGCCCAGGAACTAAGTTCAGAGATAGCCGCTTCAAATCCATACGTACCTTCCTGTAGGCGAAAAGCAGGAATTATAACTATTATTACAGTCTCATTGTTTATAATATTAAAGCAGATTTTTAGTTTCCTACAAACAGTTAAGATGTGCAGCCAAAAAGAAAATGAGGTGAAATAATTGTAAATCCCTATTCCAAGTTATTCTCCCTACTATACTGCCCGAATTCCATATTTAACCGGAATTTACTTTGCCAATTTTAAAAATTAACCGAATTATTTCACTAATAATGCACTTTATCGACTGAACGTTATCGAAAGTGATCTCGAACAAAGTATAGTTTAATGTGGCGACGAACTCCGGGAATAATTTATATATTTTATTTTTCTCAAAATAATGAGTAGCTTATTGCAATACTCAATGATAGAGTTTATTACGAGATCTCGTAGAGACATTCGACAATAGCTTATAGAATAAATCTGCCGTAAAGACCTCCATATGGCAATATGTATGTGACACGCTTAGTTTTGGCCCGCGAAAACGTTAAAACATATTTTTCAGAGTCGGCCTAGAGTTAGTGAGGACTGTAAAATTTACAACGACGGGTATGAAACGACCGCTTAAGACAATCGGATGCCGGCCCCCACCCCTCAAGGGGCTCCCGTAATCTTCAGAAAATTTATTAAGGTATAAATTGTAGGATTAGTCGCCGTAAGTAATCTTACAGCGGCAGCGATACAGTTGTACGGTGTTGTAATTAAATAAGCGGAATGTATGGGAGCTGGGTGGCGGCAGGCAAGTTTATTTGACTAATTTCGAGGCGTTATACATCTAGCCTAGGGTTGGCTTAATATACAGCCGCATTACCGAACCCGATACCGGCGCCCGGATGAATGAGATACCGGAATCTCCGGGCAAATAAAACACCTCGCTAATAATTATTCCGCTCGCCCAGTAATCTGGGCTAATTAATCTACGCTTCTTGGCAAATTCAGGCAAAGCGCTGGTGGCTCTCGAACGGTGAGGAACTAATGCAAACATTTAACTATCGATAGTGGTGCACTCCTTAGCGCGCTGCTAACAAGAGCAGTGGATATCTCAATTACTCTATCTAACCTAATGAACTAGTACATATTACACCATTAACTAATTATACGCAGTTAGTACCAGTTAATTTAAACTATAAACTAATTTCCTACGGTTTTACCACGAGATATTTCTCAGTCTCAGTTAAACTATAAAAATTATTCACAATATACATTAACGCATATTAGTAACACATTCTATGCTATTGAACCCATTGGAGTGTTCGAACAGTTTCAAGTCTAATAAAAGTTACTGCGATTAATTAATTAAACCCTCAATTTTTAATTGGTAGATAAATACTTGACTCCCTCGCGGAACCATTAGTTCCGTTGGATCGTTCTTGTTCAATATTCGGCCGAATAAATCGCTCAATCGATCTTCCCCGAACTTTCATTAAACGATAGGTGATTTTGAATCGAAATATAGTCAGTTTGAGGCGGTATATAGAATTTTAACCATTCTGACTAATGTTTTTCAATTTATTCGAAAGGTTTGGCCCTTTTGTATCGATCCGGTAACGTGTTTCTGTTCCGGTATTTCCCGATTGGCAGTAGTGATTTTTCTCTTGCCTCCGTAATAAACCAATCAGAGCGGGCGTTGGAGTGCACCGAGCGTAAATTAACAAGAACACAATAGGTTAAATTAAATATAACGCTCGGACAAATCGCGAAAGAAGAGCCGAGAAGAGGTTGCATTGCCCTCTTCTAACATCGCTATTTATTGTAAAAAAAAAAGTGCGTAAATATCGCACGCGTTCCTAATTACAATACGACGTTTTCAATGTAGAAATGCGAACAACGAACTGTAACGGTACGAAAATTCTCAAAATAATATTTTGGAGAAGATCGTTACTACGCCTAATGTACCGCAACGCGTATTGTAGCGCCGCGTGTTTTTATTAATTTAACTAATTTAAGACCAAACAGGTTTTAATTTACATTAATATAAAAAAAAAACATCTAAAGAAACTAATCAATACTTATCTTTTATCGACATATATGAAAAAAAATTAGTGCATTCATATTCATACAGTTAATTAGCTCTATCCAATATTAAATACTGAAATTATTGTTATGCAGAAAAAAATTCATTGAACGTTAAACCATAGGAGTTCTTCTCGTTATTAAATGATTGTCGTACGCATAATTTAAAACTGATTGCACTTCAAATGCAAAGTACGAGGGTGCAAAGAAATGATCCGGGATATCATCCTGTAGGAATTTGCACCCTTGGGATTGCACCTATGAGTCGGATCACTCCGAGGGGGGATATTTCCCCATAAGTACTGCAGCTTATAAGTTCAATACCGATAATAATTGATTGTAAAAAAAAATGGGGGCGAGCAATTACGGATTGGGACTATAGTGTTTAGAGTAGGGAGTGCGGCTGGAGCCGGGGCCCAACATAGAGAGAGAGAGAGAGAGAGAGAGAGAGAGAGACTGAAACGGCATTCCGGCAACCACTTTTTCGGCGGACCAAATACGCTGCTCCGCTCCTCCTCAGCTTTTGTTCTCTTCCATTCCGAAACCCGACTTCGAGGTCGAGCCATTTTTCAACCGCCCATCGGGGAATCCGTCTCAAACGATAAATACTCCCACGAGTTAACTGAGACGCAATGAGAGAGAGAGAGAGAGAGAGAGAGAGAGAGAGAGAGAGAGAGAGAGAGAGAGACAGAGAGAGCGGAGCCTCGGGGTCGAAGCATCATCAGTAGACTGTTCGGGTCATGAACCCGAACGCTTCCTGACTCTCGATCAGGCATCACTACATTAAACAGGTATAATGATGTCAAATGATATCGAACTATAAAAATTTAGATTATAATTATCCGTGCTTGTGTGCCAAACTGGGGTGAAACTGATTGCGAACAGAGAGATGCGTCCCTCGAAAAACCGATTGGGAATGGCCGAAGACTGGACATAATGGGACGAGACGGAACTAATGGGCGAGTGGAGAATTGAACCGCCAATCAAAATTAAGGAGGAATAAATTAATTGTGATACTTCGAATTGTGATTAGCCGCCATAGAACACGTAGAAGCTCCCCCGCCTTCTCCCAACCAGATTCAGATCTGAATTTGCTTCCGGGTTCTCTTTAAATAACAAGAAAAAATGGACTATATACTATTTCTATGATTACATTTAAATGTTGAAAAATTAATATATAACGATTGCGCTTCATTGCAAATAAGTATATAATCATTTCCACCTATTTCCACTCTGTGATATGCCCATGTACTAGGCCCGTTTGGACATCTGTATATTATTATTATTATTTATTAGTATTCATTCCAAAGTTTGAATTTCTCCAGTAAACGGTGCCGATATCTAAATATCAGGAAAATTCGTATGATTCACATAAGATTCATAAAGCGATGGAGTTTTTTGGACATAAAATAATATACAATACACAATTTCAACTGTATCGAGCGTGATCCATCTCGAGAACTGATTCGAATTTCGACAGTAAATCGCAGTGTCAAGAAGTGACGAATTAAAAAAGAAAAAACTAAAACTCGTCTCATGCAGACCGCTCCTTTCGTCCGCTCGCTCGTATTTTCCGGGGGCCAAAATGGACGGAGGAAAATGTTCCACTTTCAGTTTCACAGCGTCCAATTATTCGCGACTTGACCGTTTAAATGTCAGAAGGGCATTAATGTCCCCCCGCCCATTAATTTATGCCCTATAATGTAGGTGAATGTGTGAATGGAACTGGCGACCCATTGAATAGGGCCGTTGATTCGAGGCGCGGGGCAGGCTGAGACTGGAGCTGAAAAACAAAAATATTATAAAACGAAGAGAATGCCATTTTCGTGTTCAATGTCGCGTAAACGTCCCTACGTCGGCCGGTGTCAGATCGAGGCTCAGAAGAAACTTGCGGGCGCTGGCTAAGAAAACGGTACCGGCAGCAGTGGCCACGCACCGGCGTCAAACCGGTACCAAACCCGAATCGTTATTGGAGAAAGTTCGTTTTACAAATTTCTTCTTATACAACCGCCGTACCTCTTTGTCCAGCGGTTCAGATTCAGATTTTGCGGTACATAGAATACCGATAAGTCAGTACGCAACGAGAAACATTGATTAGTTCGAAGACGTCGATTTATGAATGAGGTGCAGGCAAATAATGAAAATTCATAACAGAGAGTGAACAACCGGATCTCCATGCCGAAACATAAAAATTTAATACAATAATATTATTAATGCGGAAATTATTAACACGATACCGTGATAACTGAAATTTTACCCACTTTTCCACGTTGAATTTCTTCAAACAAATATTAGAACGTGTGCGTTATTAATACAATAGAGCTTTTCATAACAGAGATCTCGCAATTGTCGGCATTGCATTAGGAATATAGAGAAGTATTTAGAATATCGACTGTAGTATTCTATCAGCACTGGCACTACAGTGTAACTGAACTTGATCTGGTTACCGATATATACTTCTGCCAATAAAGATGTGTTTTAGAATATACAAATTATTAGAATAATATAATCTCTATTATTATTATTCGAATACTGGTTTCAATAATTATTCCATTAATTTCTTAAGATAGTGAAATAGATGTGCGATTGTAGTTATTACGGTGAAATTGAACAATGAATTTAAGAATGAATATTTTCTTAATAATTCTCCGATAACGTAATTTCTCGCTCAGTGATGAAATACCGGTTGTTCCGACGCCTTTATCGATCGAACCCAAAATTATTCTTAGACTCGGGGTCCACCGAAAAGCCCATGCTGGACATCTCCCTACTGATTTTCATTAATTACAACGACAATTCATTCTTATTTTGATGCGTTATATTTAAATTTTATGGCGTTCGTATTTTCATATTGAAATTTCCGCGGTATTCAATAATGTTTGCTCAGAAAAATAAGAAATCCTGCAGCCAAAAAACACGATTCTTAAGCATATAATTCGTCAATCGAGTGATTTGTCATTGATGCAATTTACTTACAACCCCGCAAAAAACCTGTAGTACTTTCTTAGCGGTTAGACGGGAAGACAGGGGGTGGCCTACTACGGTAGATTAATTGTACATAATCCAATTGGTAAAACTGGGGAGGGCAATGAAATAGGAGGGTCGCGGGATTGAGGGTTGTTCGGTTTGCACCCTCTTGAGCACCCCCCACGAATTGGCTCCAAGTGAGTGCCTAAAGTGCTCCCGCCCCGCACTTTTTAGCGCTGCGAATTAATAAAGTGCCCCCTCGGGACTTTAGCGGGCGGGCTCATTTGTGGCGCCCCGACCGCTACGCGATTGCGATTTCGGATTATTCTGCCGACTTTCGAAGGCATAAATTAATCGAATAGATTCATACCTCCTTGTTTCCCCAATTTTATTGGCAAACATTTTACCCGCAAAGTCCCAGTCATAGGAAGAATATTAATATTTCACATTCTCTTATAGTCGAGCATCTTAACGAATATGTTCTATTTCAATCAGAATCGCGCTTCAGATAGTTTGAAACTGACGTAGAACGGCGGAAGGAAGAAAAAATGCAGAAACGGAGCCAAAGTCCCGGTAACCGGTCGCATGTATAATTTCGCGTTATTTACATTTTCACCCGCAATTAATTCATCGGGCAATAATGAGGGCCATTAATAATTTTGTCTTACCTCCTTTTCGTTCCTTTATATTTTTTAATTAACTCGTTTTATTTTTCAAATAGTTTTCCTAATTGCAACAAATACGACTGCCGACGTAATTAATAGTTGTGAGGGGGGGGGATGATTTAAAGCGTGCATAAAGTTTTGCTTTAAAATATTCAAGGAATAGAGCAGACTAATACTGTCGCTATATTTCATTTTAATTGAAACCTTATTTTGCATTACCCCGCCTTGTTTTCGTTTGTGGGCGAGCACCGCCGTTCGAGATATGCGTGTTGCTCATTAAAGGGGCCACTTCTTCGATATAATCCGGAGGCGTGTAGAACCGAAGCAACTTGGAGCCGGTTACTTAACTGGCTGCCAGTGGAACCGCAGGCGAAGAACATCACGTGTTTTCTGATCCAACAGGCTTTAACCTATCATACATATCACTAGCGACATATTGAAACCCCATTTAAGCTAAACCCAGTTCGACATTCTTATTCGAGTCGACTTACTTATGATACCGCCCGGTCTATTCTTTGTTGTATATATACCATTCAATTCGTAACACTGAAGTTAGAGTGCCGATACGATACTTCTATGGCTGCCGACATATCACTATCATTTTCCGATATATCATATTCATAAACGACACAATAGCTAAAATATTATCGCAATATTTATTAATGAACTATTTTAAATCAGGGCTGGGCAGTTAAAATGAAAGAAGTCGTACAACATACAGCAAATTAAATTTTACTTTCAAGCTGTGCTTAAGTAAGTAATGCGAAATGGTTTTCTGTAAATCTATGTTTTTTATCTGTCCCATTAGCGTGAATTATCCCAACGTTAGAGTTGAAAACCGGAAAAGGAATGAGGAAGTTCATATTTTCGATTAGCTGATTGAAAGACAACGTTAACAGATATTAGGTGTAAAACTGGTTTTGTAGCCATGTTCGTATCGGAGTTTCTGCGTCTGTCGTTGGGAGATTCGGGTCGAGCTGGGGAATCTGCGGCCAATCGATGAAGCACGTGGACTTGACCCCAACCTATCTACCCGAGACGTTGAAAGATTAAAATTCCCTCTCCCCCTCATAACCCATTTATTTTACTATTCACCTTTTTCCTTTCTTTAAAATTACTCGACAATATTCTGTTCGATCGTTATTTCACTGTAACGCTTCAAATTAACTATCAATTAAGGTAACTGTACAGAAATGTTGGGAGAATAGCCTTGGGGTGAGGAGAAGAAGAAAAATCGTTCGAACCAATCCTATCGAAAACCTAAAAATGTTATTCGGGTAATCAACAATGCATAGACGAAATTTACATTTTCTGTACTCGTTTATTTAACGGATTTAATGGATAATTGGACCTTGGCGTTATCCAGCTAATTAACTAGCCAGCTGGAGTAGGCGATATGTTCAATGTTTCTTCAAATCCTGATGACGTCACGCGATTAATATTGACGTTATCTGCAGACGTCTGACTGACCCAACGATTATCTTAACAATTGTAGGAACACCGTGATTTACATGGAAGGTTTAATTTCAGCTTCTCGCCACCGAGAGGCGCCATACTCAAATAGCCCCAAGCAGTCTGCAGAACGTTTTGAGCAATACATAAGTTAGCTTTACGATTTATTTCAGGTTTTTAATAATAAATATTCTTCCAAAAGAAACTAGTGGAACACCGTGGGCTATTTTTCCTGTCGATAGGCAGCGATTATTACACATTTAATCGTTTAAAACGACTACTTCGGTTTCCTACTATTCAATCGATCCGCGGTCCTACATTTATTAATTATGGGCTTTCTGCGGCCGCTTGTATTTACCTAATTCAATAACAGACTCGATTAGATAGCAAATGTAGCCCAATCAACTCCGGAATTACACTCTCCGGAACTCTCTGGTTTAATTTCGTCAACCGACTGTTAATTATTTTCCGCGTCTCAATTGACGGCTAAAACTGATTTCCCGGCATTATTATTTCTATTTAAGTTGGGTAGATGCTATAGGAATAAGAAAAAAAAATTGACGAGGTCAGAGACCTAGACCACGAAATCGATATAAATATTGGGTTGACAACTAAGTAATTGCGGAATTAACCAACAAGTGGCGTTGTACATATTTTTAAGTACGTTAACATTTGGTAGTATTTGGTCCTTTCTGAAACACTCAGTATTAAAATTACATTGACCCGTTGAATTTTGTGTGTGTGTATAAAAAGCTAAAACACGGTGAACCGAAGTGAGCGCTCTGGACGTCCAGTGGAGGTCGATGATGACCGAATAAAGGCCATTATTGATTCGGATCGCCATAGTCCAACAAGGGACATTGCAGAGAAGCTGAATGTATCTTATACGTGCATTCAAAACCATCTACGGCTTATCTTGCAAAGATGTTGACGTACTTAAAAATATGTACAACGCCACTGAATTCCGCAATAATTAGTTGTCAACCCAATAGTTCTAATGGATACAAATGGCGCTTGAAACATTTCCTTACCCTAGAAGACGGTATCTTATTAATCTGGTACTGTTCGCATATAATAATGACCACAAACCGAGGGCTTTATAAGATATTAAGCTAATCTAATCTGTATGTAATATCAGAACTCATATAAGGTTCTTCACGAGTGGTGTTAAGTTAGAGAGGGGTTGTGAGCCTCCGATAGCTGCAGAGTATATTGAGATGTGCCGGGGATTTGAACAGCGGGCGG
The DNA here is from genome assembly GCA_019843655.1 of Lethocerus indicus. Classification (NCBI taxonomy): domain Eukaryota; kingdom Metazoa; phylum Arthropoda; class Insecta; order Hemiptera; family Belostomatidae; genus Lethocerus; species Lethocerus indicus. Next base: position 5,329,822 of record JACDQD010000007.1, on the reverse strand, counting down.
ATAAAACGGTAGCCGGTTTTGGGCAGGGCTTGTTTCTGGCCCTGCCTCGGCTAAGCCAAAGCCGGGCGCGCTTAGCTCAGAGCCCACCCACCGGCCCGCTCATGCGCCAGCCCAAAGACCAACCCGCCCCAATCTCTGTTACACAACGCCTACTTCAATCACCTCCACCACCTCCACCTCCACCACCACCACCACCACCCCTACGGGACGGGATTTTTGTAAACGAGAAAAAAACGCGTACATATCACCCCAGTGCCGGCCTCAAGACCCCCGTCCCGGCTCAGTTCCAACTGGGCCCACTGCCGGCGTCCCAGTAATTAATTTAATTTCAAAATCCTAAAAAAAGAAAAAATAATTTGAGCACTAAGACCTCGCGCATTCCTGTTTCGTCACTGATCATACGAAGGGCTGCTGTTCGTATGAAATGAAGAAATCTCTCCGATCGATACGCCGAACGGTGAAGTAGCTTTGAAGTTCATGGATATCCACTTCGCCGGAATAAAAAGATAGATAAAAGGAGGGTATATATAAGTATAAGGAGTACTTGATTATAGTTACGGATATATGCTGGTTGTTCGATTGTTAATTTTAAAAATCGGGTGTACTTTCCTGTGTTCGAAAATCGCACCGAAAACAGCGTTAAAATTCGGTACACTAGAGCGGGATTTTGCGACAATAATAGCCGCCTCTAAATCCGCTAAATATTCATTAGACAGTGTCAGATAGTCAAGGTAATATTCAAAGCCACCGCGTTGTGAATAGAGAGTTTTCTTGTTGGCTTGTTGTACGATGGATACTGTACGCCTTTTTCATTCCACCTGTCGCGAAAGAATTGAAATTGATTAACGAGAGGGGTTAAAACCAATCATTATAGGTTGGCCAAGTTGTTTCAGTTTTCGCTAGGCGGAATCAAAGTCCACACGGACATTTACAAGACTGGAATATTGCCGGAAATATGTTGCTGTATATCTTGTTTGGAGTATGCGGCGGTTATTCTAAGGTGAACCCGATTGGGAGGGTGTTGGGTGTGGGGGGTGGGGGTGGTTGAGTTTTCCGCGAGGGCTGAAGCGAGTTTGTACTGGGATCGGGTCGAAGTTGGGCCATTTAATCAGCTTAGGCGTTCTAGAGGCGCGTCTTCACTTCGCTACTCTTTACCTTTCTATACGGATCAATAAGTTTTCTTCTTCGGCGGATTGAATTATTTCACCCCGCTGTTCCCTCTAGATGGCGCCTCTTCAACGGCCCGGGTGGGTGTTCCTCGTTCCGAATTTATTAATTTATTATAGGATAATGAGACGCTGAAATAACAACAAACAATGACGAGGCGTAAAGTGTAAGGCGCACAGCTGTAAGTTCTCACAGGGACTGTACAAAAATAACTTGCGTCTAATGTGCCTAATTTAAAAGTAACAGCAACGATTGTTTCGGTCTTGTTAACTAGTTGTTAATAAGAATTTGCCAGACTGTTATTATTGGGTTTTCCCCTTGTATCGTTATACGATTCGTTCTTCTCATTTAAACAAATTAAATTAGACGAAGTAAATGAGTCCGGTTTCCCGTCGTAATGATTTCGGTGTATCAGCGTATTACCGATATTTAAATGCGAGTGTTAGAACAAAGGGGTATGATTGAGGGCGGAAAAAATCGTTATCCGTAACATACCGAGTATAATATAGTCATGAAATTATCATTTTAATTAAATCTGACCTTTTAAAAGTTTTATATTTTAATTAAATAAGCAATTAATTAGCATACAATTCGTTAATAGTTTGCTTTCGGTTAGACGTCTTTACAAAAAGACATTCATCCTCTCCGCGCCATTACTCTCCTTAAATGAATCCTATACACTGGGGAAAATGATCTGGAATAGAGCGCCCCAACAAAACCGCCCTAACCACCCTAATTCGAGACTGGCCACTAAAGCGTTACCAATTTGAACTTGTAAATCTGAGACAAACGTATCGAGAGATTCCCCCAAGGGAACCGGTGATTAGAAGATTACTTCCTCCATTAAAATTTATCTATAACAATAACACGAGTTCTCGTTACGAATTGGAAATGGTCCGTAAGGCCTTTTTAAATTAAACGCAGCGCTAGGCCGAAACTTCAACATTTCCATAACGCTTAGAGCCGCTTATTGACGTTTCAACGTAATTAAAGTTCTTGTACATATTTGTTATTAAATTAGAATATAGATCGCGCGATTTTCCGTACATCTGGTCCTGGACCGATTATCGCTTCCCCCCTATACTCTATAAGATCAGTCATTGTGGTGGTTTTTGGTTACCGAATTTTATGAAACTATTCCCGTATTGTAAAATCACATTAGAGCTGTGATTGGTTTTCATTAATGGAGACTGTTCGCGGTGAGAGATCGATTAAAAATCGTACCTCGAGTGTTTTGGTCCAGTATAAGTTAAGCCTAGGCAATAAGTCAAATGATATAATTATTTGATTACATATATATTATTATTCTTTGTTACGTATTCGATAAGTGCGTGGCTAGCAAACGTGAAGCAAAATCGTCGGGACGGGGGTTTTAGTCAGTATGCTAAATAGGAATTCAGACACTAAAGGTTCGCGTGAAAAAATGGTTTTAAATACTATCCTTTAAAAGAGGTCATGCTAGCCTTGGGATATATTGGGTTGACAACTAAGTAACTGCGGAATTCACCAACAAGTGGCGTTGTACATATTTTTAAGTATGTCAACATCTTCGCCCAGATAAGCCGTAGATGGTTTTTCTGGTAGATGGCGTATAAGATACATTCAGCTTCTCCGCAATGTCCCTTGTCGAACTACGGCGATCCGAATCAATAATGGCCTTTATTCGGTGATCACCGACCTCCACTGGACGTCCAGAGCGCTCCTCGTCTTTTAATGAAAAATCCCCCGACAGGAATTTAGCGAATCAGAATTATTCCGCGAGGCGTTAACACCTTCGCGAAAATAAAAAAGCAAAATGTGACGGAAACGCTCACTTCGGTTAACCGTGTTTTAGCTTTTTATACACACAACAATTCAACTGGTCAATGTAAATTTGACACCGAATGTATAAGAAAGGACCAAATAATAACGTTTCAAAGAATCTTATCTGTGCAAAGATGTTGTACTTAAAAATATGTACAACGCCACTTGGTGAATTCCGCAGTTACTTAGTTGTCAACCCAATATATTAAAGATCGTGTGGCTCGAAATTAGGCTCAATTTGTGTTATAAGGGGTGGGGAAGACTGGGTTAATTTGTGCGAGAGGTGGATGAGGCGGCGGCGGCGGCTGCGGGGATTTGAACAGAGGTTTAGCGTCGAAGGTGGCGGTTTAGGTTAACGTGGGCCGGGATGTAAGTGAAGGGGGGGCGCTTAGCCACGCCCAGCCGGCGGGGGTTAGGGGACAGCCACTGCGCGCCGGGATTAATAAAAATGATTTGAGCTTGGGGTGGCCGCATGCGCCCGTCCCAGCTCCCTCCCTCCCTCCCTCCCGCCCTCTCTCCCTCCTCGCTCTCACTCACTCGCTCTCTCTCTCTCTCTCATACCGCCCCGCCCCCGCCGCCCCCAGGAGGCGCGCATATCCCACCAGCAGGGCCCGGCCACACACCAGTAGGCTCGAGGCCGCCTCCACATCAACATCTAGACTCTGTGTCGCCCGCTCTCCACCACCCCCACCCCCACCCACAACGACGAACATATCCGCGTATCACCGCCCCCGCGCGCTTCTCTTATCATGTACGGGAGCGGACAGCGGCGCCAGGCCCTCTGATCGCCCTCCGCGCTATTCCCGATTTCCCTCCTGGGGTCGTCTTCCGGCCAGGCATCGATCCCGACCGACCCGAAATATGGACTTCCAGAGCGCGATGGAGACTTTCGCCGAGGCATGGGTCGCCGCCAACACCAAATCTACAGAGTCCACCGTCACCAACGGACCCCAGGTTAGTGCTCCACCACGCTCTCCTAACTCGCAAACGGCCGATGTATACGACGAAAACAAAAAAACTCGACGAACCCCCCTACCACCCCACCGACTTAGTTACCCAAATTAAATTATATTATAAATACCCCAATAAAAAATTTAAACCGACTTCGTGTCTGCGGTTGATTGTGACGAGAAATTATATCTCGTGATAGCGACGTCGAATCCTGTTTCTAATTTCTAAGTAAAATCTCGATTTTTTGTCAATAGCCGATTCGAATACAGAAATTAATTTAAACATTCGAGAATGAGCTACAGAAAGCATGAACCGGAATCGTAATAAATAATATTTCACTTTCCCCAAATGTCATCGGGACAGTTTGGATTCGAATATCCGTAAATAATATTAACCCAGAAACGCTTATCTCGGACTGTGAATCGTTATAATTTCCTCGTTTTCTAAAACCTGTCTTTCGAGAGCCATTCCGTTTTCCCCGCTGCGGACGTGTCCGAAGAGTGGACGCGACGCTATCGAACGCCGGTCAGAAATTCGCGAGTTAACGACGACTTCGTTGGAAAACTGAAAAAAAAAACAGACAACGGCGAAATTTCGAACCACGCACCGATAAATTAGGGGGAGAGGATTAATTCTGAGTAAATGTCGCCACTTTGTGTTCAATGTACATTAAATAACGGCTGTAAGATATTAATATAGCCTCGCTATAAAACCGGAATTATACTCTCAGTTCGCTTCGACGCAGTTTTCCTTTTCTGATCGCCTCTAAGCGAACAAATATAAATGTCGTCCGCGATATTATGATTATTTTTATATATGTCAGGCGCGTAATGCTAACCTACCACATTTCGCGGTTATTGTCTGTACGTTACATATTTCTAAAATTATTACTCGTCCGCTCATTCATTGGGCTTCGGCGTTCCCACAAATATTGTGACAGTTTGGTGACTAAAATATTTTTGTTTGTTTCGGTTATATGTAAGAAAATTAAAACGTTTTTGTCGATTCAATTTTGACTTTAAAACTATACTCTTGTTTTAAGGTTGAAGGATTAATTTTCTGGATATGATTTATGAATATATTTATATTATCGGCAGTTAGGAAATGGAAATCCCTGTCCGACCCTTCTCATTCCGTTGTTTGACATATTTACCTCAGTTTTATGATTCTATTACAAGGTGTATATAGGCCGGGGGATAACAGTACCGGGGGATAACGAGGGGCACGTTTGTCAGCCCATCGGAAGGCGCCAATTCTATTTAAAACTGTCTGCCTTCTAATTTTTCTTTTAAAAGCCTGCTTTCAGGAAAATCTGAAATATTTAAACGGAAGGAAAATTGCGCGGATACGAAAACTTTGTAATTTTTCATCTTGACTTTATATTTCTGGACGTGTAATTCAGGATTACAAGTAATTTAACAATAGATCATTTGTGGCAATCTCCTTGTCGATTTATTTTAAGAAACAGATTGTCCATACTTTTCTGACACTTCCGTTATCAATACAGTATGACCCAATATTATTTAGAGATAGGCCTGTCATTGTATTAAATTCACGTTTAAATCTGAAGAGTTTAGGGAAACGTTTCGCTAAATGAATTCGAGCGTCATTTTATCCGATTTAATATTTTACAATTGGAGCACATTGAGTTGGCTCTATTTAGAAATGATTGTAAGTGTGTACTATACATTATGTGTATTATAGACCCACGGATGTGTGTCTAATAGGTTTGGTATTAGAGAATTCACCTACTAACGCTCGTTGCATTCGGAAAAAGATTATTACACTATAAGCACTAAAATGGTGATACTAATAACGATTTCGATGAATGATGTCAAGGAAAAATAACACCGGTTTATAGCCGCCTCTACGGATTATCTATTAGGTTAAGGTCGGATTAGAACGGTGGGAAAACTCGATATGACCAACAGCAATGAAGATGCACTTCGCGCGAACAATAGGCACTTGACGAAGTTATTGTAAACTTAGTTGGGAGAAGTTCCAGTGAAACTTCTCAGTATCTTATGCAGAACAATTGTATTTACAGATTACATTTTTTTTTCTTGTTTTTTATTTATTACGGTGAGACAATTATTTTCTGTCGCATCTTGCTATTCACATATATTCGTGGTTAATTGTCGTTTATTTTAATTAAATTTTTATCGCGATCAATGCTTAATCCTGGCAATGAATGCATGTACATACAGATGAAAAATATTATGTAAATATACGAATAAATCGAACAATTTAATATTATTATAACTAATATTGGCCCTTCGGGTTTGGATTTCGAGTAATACAATAAGATACGTATTATGGACTGGTATCATCAAGCGATGATACGCGAACGGTGATTATTTGTTGGTTGATAAATAATGCGCGAAAAAAGCAAATCGCTTGATCAGACCGATATATGTAAAGGTTTCGATCGGATACACAGATACAACGGCCATTAATTTTTATTCGCATCTAAAACCGAAACGATCGGCGGTGTTTTCGTATAATCGCTCTTATTTTTATATCGTACGGAATATCTTCATGCGTGGCGGAACTGCCGAGTTGTGAGAGGTCCGAGAGGGATAGCAATAAACACAAACAGAACGCGTTTTGTCGGCACGACTCGTGTCCAGCTACAACCACACACACATTGGTCGAATTTATCTTTCCGAAACGCTTTGCAGTTTTTGCTTCGCTTTTAGGCGCCCGCGCTCAATTTATACCGTAGGAAAAGGGGGGCTTAAAATGAAGGAAACTATAATCCGCACAGTTTGAAAGAAGGAGTAGTTTGGAGAAATAGGCGGAGGCGACTGGCATGCCCACTCCGAAGGGCTTTCTTTATCTGCGGGAAGAATACCCCCTTAGATAAAACCGTCCGATAAAAACTCGCTGAGCAGATATGCGGCCGCTTTTCAAATTCTTTCGGTCGGATTGTTGTTTGGCACAGTTCGAAACGACCGCAGACGGCACTAGCGACGATACAATTCAGTTCGGAGCGACAATAATAATATGGTAACTGGTCACCAGATTCGGTAAGTAATCTGGTCACTTACCCCATCCTGAAGCGTCCTGTTGCGGAGTTTCGGCATTGCACCGTCGTCAGTAGCGAAATTGTTCCATATGCCATACAGAATTAACGTAATAACGATTTTTAAAAAATATATTTTTTTCAATGATCCATTATTGGTATATATTATAGTTGTGGTGATGATAGGTCGAAAATTTCTAGAGAACCGCGAGAAACGACGATATCCCCAACCCTCGGTGTATCTGTTCGGTCTTAATCTAGCTTTATAATTTCAATTGAAAAATCTGACTCAAACTCAACGACTTCAGTGTGTCTCGCAGTGATGGTAAATTGGGTCTGTAACAAGCAGTAGGTGCCTTAAAATTAATCAGAATATTTGAATTATAACCAATAAAGTTTCCAGTCCGGTTCTTTATCTGATCAATACAGTAAAGAGATAAAAGTTATCTCTCTATCTCTATTTTTCCTATTTTTTCCCCGTCAAACTGCTACTTATTCAAACACTGAGGCTCCGCCTTAATCCAACATCGCCGAGGTTTGAGGGCCGATTTTTTTTTCATTTTTTACACACAATAAAGGTAATCGTTTTTTAATTCAGTGTCAAATCAGCTTAAAGGTAAATACTTGAAACTGTGAGTGGTTTAATTGGCGTCAAATTAAATTTGTGAACAGTAGCCCTATATCTCTCTCTTCTCCCTCTCTCCTATTTGTGTTCGGTAACGTATGAACAGTTCAGATAAAGGATTACCGATTAGGATTCTTGTGTTTATACGCTCTTGAACTCTGCCGGGCAATTAATGTTGAGCTACCGTACTGTTTTCAATGTTTCTATTATTTGTATTAACTATATGCCGGCTAATTATAGCTTCACATACTCATTTTTACACACTTGTACTGTAAAGAATATCCTGTACACATTTAAGTATTAACCAGCATTAAAATTTCCTTCAACGCGCATTTGGAGTGTCATTCAACTTGGTTATTCTACGAGGAAGGGCTTATTGCATTGGGTTTTGACCCATTTTTGAATTATTTCGCTCTGAATATTTCGCGGGTTTTATCGCAACTGCGGCATTTCGGGTCCCCATTCTGATTTTGATATTTTGCCATGGGAAAACTTTTGTTTCCGCCAAGATTATCATATTAATTTGAATATTGATTGTTGGTCCGTTTCATCAATTCAGTTCCCAGAATTAACATGGAATTTAGCTTCGAGTCCATTGTAGTAGGCGTGTTAGCCAGGAACGGACGGCCGCTATATTTGTATAATTGATGCTAATTTTTATACTAATCAGAATCAGAACTCATTTGTGCGAGCAGTTCTTGCACCGGGTAACAAGGGCTTAGAGGAAATTCAAATTAGAACCGTCGAATTGATCTGTTTTAATTCGACCTTGAGATGGTTCAATTTTGTTGTAAACTGTTATTCTACAAGCTTTGATTTTCATATCGAGGATATTCAATCTCAGACAAAGATTTCAGAACGATTAATAATTTCGAATTTCGTCTGACCTGTCGACGAGTCATTCCAATAAATTATTCCCTTTTTATTCTTTTGGTGAACAGAAAGATTATTAGACTACTATTGTTAGATTATCATTTATTACAAGTACGATTTTCTGACCCCGCCTCACCAGCCCATTAGGTACTAAGCTAAACTGATTTCAGCTCTCCGCCATCGTCAGTAGCAAACCGTTAGTAACATAATAAGGGACCTACACTATTACTGCCGCCAGATTTGTGAATGCACAACACTCATTAGAATTCGTTTCGGCGGTACGTTCGATATAAACGTGCTGCGTGCACGCAGTGCGTACATTTATTTAAATTTATTTGAATTTGATTTATATTTACTGGCAGACAGTTTTATAATAATTGTTGTTCAACTTGCAGATTGAGCTACAACAACACGTTAGAGCCAAAATAGGCGAGAGGGGACGGAAAATCAACCGAGCGATGATTTTAGAAGCCATCGTGGATTGATAATAAAATATCTTAAACTAAATTTTCTACCCTCGATCCTGTTGAACTGGTTTTCTCACTGTCTCTTAACCAAGAAGTCTTTCCCATGGAAAGTCTGCCTACCATCGCTTAACAGGAATTCATCAGAAAATATACATAATTTATGACATCGTATTGATTCGTCTTCTCCTTACGTTTTTCAATAATAGTTTTTGTGAGGGAGACTTCGTCGGATGTACTGCTTGACTCAAGTGCAGATTGACAATTGAACTTTCTATTCCTCCTTCCAATTCCGGGTTGAATTGTTAAATACAATTCTTAAAAATTGATTCAATTCATCTCGAACCGAGTACTTTTTGGCCGACTATGTTTTCGTTGATATTTTTTTCCCCGGCCTGAACTGTTTTTATCTTTCATAGAACGGACAGTTATTTTTTGTCCAGAATGTTCATTGAATACGTTGCTTTCAATTCAAAATTTGTATTTTACGTATATGTTAATTCTACAGTTATTACCTTTACTCTCATTACCCTAATACACTAAATGTTATTTTATACACTTTTCATCAATTTCTCAAACGTTAATAAATAAAAATGACGGTTGAGTTAAATTCGAATTATATGATTTCCTTTGAAATACCACAACTCCGTACTGAGCATTCTGTCGCCACCTGGAATCGAACCACCAACGTATGTACGAAAGGTTCTTGGAGCCTGGATACACCTGGAAAGTAGGTGAAATCGCTCGTGGTGAATTGAAAAAGCAAATGAAATCAAAAGTTTTTGTCTCGAAAGTTCTTAGAAAATATTTTCTGTAAACCAAGTTGGCGTAAGGTCGCAGTCCAGCAGTAATCCCCTGTAGGAGGTGGGCGAGAGCCACTGCCAAGTTTATCCGCCTTTAACCTGTAATCCTTAAACTCTCCAAGGGCCACTCTCCGCTCCACAAAGGAGCCCCGAACACAGGGGGGGGTTCCTCCCCCCTAATGATAAGTGCGGGGGTGAGAGGGTTGGCGAGGGGCAAAGCTTAATAATATTAATAATAATACAACGCGAGAAAGCCCCGAGTAGAGCAGTTTAATCGGGTTAAGCTCAGAAATCTTTATAATCCGACAGAAAGACTTTATACATTCTACAAAACGGGCTCCGGCGGACCTTTCTGTTTGTTCTTTGGATCCTGTCCGAACCGTGCAAGGCGGCAATTTACCTTCTTCACTATGAAAAAATTAAGATACCCAAGCCTAAAATCAATGATCAGGCAATTTCTGATCGATTGAATGAAAGAGGGCATAACAGGACAAGAATATTCTTGATAATTCTGGCTTTCACCACTAATAACAGCCTACCGAATGATCGTTAACGATCCTGAAAGCTGTAAAACAATATTTAAGTGGTTTGTGTTCACAATTCCTGGTATAGTCGCGAGATATGTTGGTTGGTCATTTTCGAGTTGATCTTGAATGACAGATTCCGCCCTGTGTAGCCCTTTTTTCGTACAAGATCGGTCCAATAAAGATCGGCCATAAAGATCGCCGACCCAGAGACGAAATGCCGAAACCGGTTTTTTTACCAAAACAACTAAAATGTCGCGAAAGATTATCTGTATCGCATGTTTATATGATATACAAACTTTTCTTCTTTTCTTTGGAGTCTACTGTTAAAATAAACTGCAATTTAATTAGATACTGTCGCTCGTTTTCCCGGCTTATCGATAGTAATATTTTCGCAATTTTAAGTTTATTATTTTAAGTTTAAACTTCAAAAAACTTTTTTAAAACGACAAATGAGAAGCGTGTAGCCAAAGTAGGAGAATACAGACTTGTGTTCGTTACAATTTGCAAGTTTTGACGCTGACTTCTCAGCGCCTCTGTCTAGAAATAGAGATGAGTTTTAGGGAAATAGAGAATAGGGCGACTTTCAAAATTAATATCTCAACCACCACTTTTATATAAACTCAATTCTCAACAATTGTAAAGCCTGCCAAATAGTCTGTTTGTCGGTCGTATTTGTGCTGTTGTCTGTGTCTGTGTTTCTTGGTGAGGCGCGAGATAGGCGCGGCCTATTGTCCGAAACCGTTCTCGGAAAACTCTTTCGAAAACCGTCCAATTCGAAAGGTGAAAATTGCCCCCCGGCTAATAACAACGCCAAGGCGCGAAAATCCGCCCCCGCCCCGCCCCGCCCCACCTTATCGCGTCCCAGATAGAGAGACCGGCTCCCGATTCTAGAATACGATAAAACCTACGAAAGTCCCGCATCGGCCTTGTAGACAGTTTGGCGACTGGGAACAATATTGTGCAACTCGCTGGCAGTTCTTGTTTATTGTTCGGCTTGCACAACACCGGCTTGATTGATTTCGCTCAGTTGTGAGGGGGAAACTTAGCCACCATCAGCCGCATAAATACGAAACATAAATACGATCGTGTCTGTTATAACGTTCTGCCTTCGGTTGTCAAACCAACTACTATTGACGTCTTGAGTATGTTGAGTGGAACAGTATCGGCTTTTTATAGACAATATTTTTACCATCAAACTAAAAATCTCTTAAGCCATTTGTGTGACCCGAAACAAAAGTAGAAAGGAGAACCGGAATGTGCATAATGTATATTACATAAAAAGAATACTATATATAAGTGTAGAAATAAGAACGTAACATAACTCGTTGGGAGTTTACGAGCTATAAGTGTCAATTTTTTTGTTTATTGTCTCTGTATTTTTATATTTTTTTATATTCCACTATTATTAGATTTTCAACATGATAAAATGTATGTCACTTTCTCCATAGATCATTCTCCCTACTCGTTAATCCATTTCATCACAGTTTAAAGCTTAATTTTTACAAGTTGTGGGCATATAAATTCACTGTTTAAAGAAAACAAGAAAAACCCCTGTTTAACGATTTTTCTATAACTGCGAGCCCATTCATAATATTTACGTGGTCAAAGGCCCTGCTGAGGCACAACTGCCTCAGTTAAATCGCATATACCTATTTCGGGAACGTTTCCTTCTATTTTCTTAACGTCATCCGTGAGACGAAAACTGAAGAGATTAAACGGTACACAGAATTCGGCGTAGAGATTTCCCAGCGAAATTTTTGGCACAGGGCAGACATCATTGTTTTTTCCTCGCAGCTTCCTTCAGCAGGAACTCAAAAAACTTCTTTCATATGCCAAGCTCGGATTCGCCGTATCTTTCACCGAGGCTGAACAAATTACAGATTTCCCTCCGAACCTGAAACCCGTTATTTGCATCCCAGGTCTCTATGACTTTTAATTTGTAGATAACAAATATCGTCAATATTATTCGGTCTGGTCGATAATCTATCGAATCTATTATCTATCATTGTACCTGTGGTTGTGTACATATCACAGTGTTTATTACCCTCACGATATACATCGAAAAATAATTTCTCTTCCTCTTCTGCTTTACCCCGGCACAGCGGCGTTCACAACAGTTTCCCGACGACACAATATTCGTTTCGTTTTTTAAACAAAACAGGAAAACTGTGCCGATGGTTTTGGATAATGGAGAGGTGTACTCTCGCGAATAATAAAGAGGCGGCCTGCGTGCAAATCCCGCCGGGTCGTACACTTGCAAATCACCCGCAACTTATCGCCTAGCACCAATTAAAAACGGAAACGCCAACTTCAAACTTCATTAGACCTTGCGCCATCTCTATACGAAATACGTTCTGGACAGTTTCGGCGGCCTGGGACGGTTCCCCGGCTGACGAAGCATCCTGTTAGCACTGTCATCGCTCAGATATACGCAGCAGTGTTGCAGCCACAACTTTACGTATTATATTAACACTGCGTCCGCGAATAACGAATAATTTAACTATCGATTAATTTCGGTGGCCCGGTAACCTACAGACTCATCGTGCAGTCTTTATTACCAATTAATATTCTTATCTCGATGGTCCTTTGTATTTCTGAAGAGATTATCTTAAGATTATTTTTATTGATTTCGGTTTAAATTGGTTCCATTTGTAGATTGTTCCTTCTTGATCAGTTCGTGCGTCGTTAACACGTACCCTCGGCTCCGAATTCTCTCGTGGGACAACGTTACGAAAGATCGCAAATATCTAATAAACATCTAATAAACTGCCGTCGATCTGCGTATAACAACATTTCGGCTTTCGCCTTCATTTATTGGAAATTAATTAAAAACCAAGAAGAGGAGAATAGTGTGTATTCTTTGTAATTTGACAGCGTGTGTTGGCACTCTCAAGGCCTCTTAGAATGTTGTCCAGGCCCATTAAAAATGATCTTCGTCGGGCGTCTCATGAAAATTGCCCCGGCGCAACATTCTCTGTTGTTACATTATATAATGATCGTTGTACAAATAAATAACTATTTATATGTATCCGCAGTTCGTGTTGAACAGATGATTATTGAAATGTTTTATTATTGTTGTTGCCGTTGAATGATGCGGCCAGAAATTCCAATAGCTTAGTCAACTATTAGATTTCGGGACACGATTGGGCGAGATAAAACGTCATAAATGACTATCTCCGCGGGCTGGTAGGATTACCGTTTGACCCCGGCTGGCGCCCGCACGCCTTACGCTCTAATCAGGCTCCAAATTGGATGAACTTGTGGAATTCAGTCTTAGGGAAATTGAGAGATCGGCGGTCACTCTACACGCCAATTAGTAATACTCTCTAAATAAACAGTTCGACCGAGATAGTATAAATCCTGTGTAATGTAATTTACAGGACATTTTTGAAACGCAGGAACGTTAGATTAACTATAGCTATAGAGTATATTAAATTTATTATTCGTCGAATTATGTTCGGTTCTAATTTATTGCTTAAACACTGACCTCATTTGTTAAGATAATTTTTTTATAAAAATTCATATTATGTCGCGAATCTAATCGCATATTCGGTGCTGAGTCAGACCACGGTTTCGGCGTCTCGCCATCTTCAGTGTTTCAACGATGTATTTAGTCGTCTGGCGAGTGAACGACACTTCGATGATTATGCTTTGGAACTTGAGATAATCCTTGGATTGGCAGTCTCTAACGGGGTTTATATCCCACCCAACAGCTTTTTAAAGCCCGAACCTGCGGCATCTGTCCCGCAGTTATGACGCTTTGCCAGTCTTCTGTGTTGTTTACCCGTAGCCCACTCGGGCCTTCATTTATTATTAAGGTGACGCGGCCCGGGAAATTGGTACCACTATACGATTAACATAATGACATAATAGTGCCCGACCCACTTTGAACCTATCGGCCCCATGTCACAGACACAGTCGAGCTTTAAATGTCAACGTTTGCGAAGAAATTAACTCTTTATTATTATCAACCGACATTCACGACTGGATTTCCGATTGATATCGGTGATTCAATCGGGATCATGTGGTCAATGCATTTTTTTACATTTCGCTCATTATAATTTTATGGACGTATATTTGGTCATCAAAAAAATCCACAAGTCCACTAATTATCATGTCCCAAATGGAGACCAAATGGGAGAGGATACCCCGCTTTCTGGAGTAAATTTCACTTAATACTCGCCTTCGACCAAAACTTCTTTTCCTTAACAGCTACTTAATTTATAATTATTGTCCTGTTCTGAGTTTGCAATTTTGAGTTTGTATCCGGCCACGGTCCCGCCAGCTCAATTAACCGGCTGATTCGGCTACTATTTAATTGGTGTGGGCCGAAAGCTAAAAAATGGAATGGAGGCAAAAAGCGGCTGTGGGCATGTTAATTATTTTCTTTTTGTGAATATTTATGGCCGTAGAGGAGGTTTTTCAGAGCGTGCTGAAAGGACGCGATGCCTGAGGATCCCCACTTATCGGACCAGCCCGTTTGTAAATCGCTCCTTCTCAATCTCTCCTCCCTCCCCTCTCTCTCTCTCTCTCTGTATCCTCGTTACGGCACTTACAGATAACGAATACTGGGATAACCGATAACCGAAAGGATAAATACTTCTTTTAATCTCGGTGCCGCTATTTTAATTTAGTTCTCGCCTTCAGTGGCACAAGTAGGTAGGCGTGTAGTCAATAAATGTAAATTGGGTTATTTTGCGGTACTCGAGGCGGACATTGAATCGTATTTCGGCCGATATGCCCCACCTTTAGGGGCGGCAAAATGCTGAATCGGAGGAATATTTTTTGTGTATCCATGAAATATTTAAATTTTCCCCATATGTATATGTATAATTTTCTATGCGCGTATATCTGTGTGTAAAATATTTTAATTTGTATGAATTGCTCGGTCGAAGAAATTCGGGAATTTATTAACAGGTCAGAATGAAGGCATCAAATAATGAATGCTGATCATTGTCTTTTGATAAATACAATAACTCAATTAGAAATGTTTAGAGCGGGCAGTGAACTTGAACTAGATAATTGTCGAGTGAATAATATTAGGACAGCCCCAACAACTCAACTAGCGTGTTCGTGTGTGCATACCTGAGAATGTGTGTCTGTCTGTGTGTGCTTTCGGCAGCGTTCCTATTCATACCTGGCAGGTCTTTGATCGTGAGGCGGCCAGGAAGTCAGGTATGCGAATCGACGTTCGAGTGTTGATTTTCCGAACCGCATGAAAATACCAGTGCCACCCCTTCAATAACGAAAATGGAGATCATATCGCGACAAAGAAAATTGTCCGTCCCTTTCGGATAGAATCGCTACACCGGAAGTTGAAACATAAATAATCACGTATTGCCGTTTTTAAAATTTACGGAATAAAGAAGGTCCTGGAACGAAATCTGGTTTACAACCTAATCCTTTGATGTCGAGTTTAATATCGCCGGATTTTTAATGCCTATTTGTTCCACACAATGGAACCTCATCTTGCATTATTTTCGGGCGGACGTTAATATCCCGACAATTCCCGACGATGCAGAACACAGTTCGATATTTGAGATAGCTCCAAGGGGGTGCAATTATACGAGAGGAAGCCAAAAAAAAAATTATTTTTCGACAGACGTTTAATTAATTTACGCGGAAATTGGATACATCGATTCACTAAGGTATCGATTCCAATATTTAAAGACAGAACAACCGGGCCAATCGAAAACCATTAGATAAGATATATTATGTATAAGTTATATATATAATCTGCAGTGGGTAGAGCAGGCAAATTGATCGTGCTTGTGAATGAAGAATTTACAAATCTACCGTCTAAAATTTGTGTGGACCCACGATTTTATGTGCAAAATACACACTTTAAATTGCTCCCTCGTGTTGACCGACAGCTGTTTGTTTCTACGAAAACTGTCCCTCGTTATTACATACGCCCCCTGTTTAAGGTATTCTATTTCTCCCCCAACCGTATAAAGCGATCGGTCAATTAGACCGAGACAGACTGTTTGGACGAATAGTATTGGATAATTATCGTGTTATTGGCTATATCTGTAACGGGTTAACGGACGGTTTTCGGCCGGCGAGAGGGGTGGTTGGGAAGGAAGCGGTCGGTGGGCGGTGGGAGGCTTTTGTCAGTCTCCACCGGTGCGTGTCTCCTCCGCCGCCCACTATATCTCGCCTCCCCTTACCCAGTGTCCCCTGTCCGAACATAACATCGGCCCAAAATGTCTTGCTCACCCTCGCTTTATTGAAATCGGAACACTCCACCACATGCAGTCTCCTATACGCAATACGGAACCTTAAATTTTATAGAATCTTTTTTCTCTTTTTTCCATTTATTAGTATAGTCACAACTACAATTTTTAGATTGTATCTAGTGACAGTGCTCTGACTTTACACTGACTCAGTGAACTCTCGAAGGAGAAGCCACCCAATGATGGTACTCCCGCTGCTGCCCTTACTCGGGTGGTAAGGAAAGCGCGTGGCCATCTCCGCTTTAGGCGAAGCACGGGATTTTCGGGAAGGTGAAGCGAGGAAAGTTGTCGAATTAAGGAATTGGAATGAAGGGATAATTTGGAATGGAAGGATTTATACCTGCAAGCTGCTAATTCTCGAACGAATGGGACTTTTAGGTCATTGTGGACTATTCTGCTAGAGACATATGGTGGGGTGTTAGTAATTTTTCGAAGGATTATGGATTGCAAGGATTGGAGTCTGTAAGACTTACACTGCTTGGGTCTTAGGCCCAAATAGGTTTCAGTACGCAGTTGTAAATTAATAATTTGTTTGAGAGTGATAGTTTTGATCTATATTCGAGGAGTCTTAGTAGTAATTTGTAGCGTCATTTCGTTTCTGTACGTTTCAGTCTTGTATGCGGGTTTCGTGTCAATCTTCTGTCTAAGAGTAGTCCCAAGTACCGCGCTTGATTTTCAATAGGAAGTTGGGACCGGTTCAGAAAGGGGGAAAACCTGTGGGTTCCTCCTCCATTATTGCCTATTCGTTGTTAGTGCCGCTTGAACATCAATGTCGCTTGTTGTATTTTATTACAGTTGTGACAATGAAATAGTGAAATAAAAATCTAAACTAATTTGCTCTTCTTTATGCGTGGGTCTTGCCGTCGGTTCCTCCCCACGAATCTGTGAATCGGTGTTCAATTCCGTGGGCCATAAAGTACGTGAATTGGAAAATTGGAAATTATTAGGTTTACTGTTATATTTACAGTCTGCCGGAAATAATTCTGTAGGTGGCGAAAAGCGGAAAACGACCTAGCGGTCAGGCAACGTAACAAGCGTAAGAGCGTATAATGATATCAGAATCGATAAGGGAGGAAAAGGCGTTTGGATCAACAAAGTGAAGACAACGATAATTGAACCCCGATTATCCCAATACATTTTTCCTCTTGGTTCGCGTCCTCGTACTGATTTGAACGAATCCACGATGGAAATTCCCCGTTCTCCTTATTGTATTAATACTCGTACACC
This sequence comes from Lethocerus indicus, assembly GCA_019843655.1. NCBI lineage: Eukaryota > Metazoa > Arthropoda > Insecta > Hemiptera > Belostomatidae > Lethocerus > Lethocerus indicus. The sequence continues at coordinate 5,312,121 of JACDQD010000007.1, read as the reverse complement.
GCACACTTGATATTAGAAAATCTCTAATTGGTGCCATCGATCGTAAAAACATTTATGATTGTGTAGAAATAAATCGTAAAAATAACACATTCTGTTGATAATTCCGAGATAGTCGGCGGCGTACTCTGGACTTGTGAAAGAAATTAGAATTGCCGTCCTTGAGATTTAAAGTATGATAATCCGGTCGGTGGACTCGCTCTGTTATTTCTAGTCGAACATTTTTTGAACAAGTTTAAAAAACGCAGATAACGAAATTCCACTAAACCCGCCGGACGGTTGAAGCGAGCGGGTTCGATCCCCGCCAACGGCTTGGATTCATTATGCTGAAAGATACGTGCAACGTCTTCAATAAACTGCAGTGAGGATCCGTTTCAATTTTTTAAATATGTTTTTTTAAATAGAGCTTCCAATTCTGGCGAGAGATTTTATTTTCGAAATTTTATTTGCTGTTTACTGCAGAACTGAGGTAACGCTGTGAAATATTCCCATAGTCGTTAGAAAAGTAATAAGTTTTGGTGTTCCGCGATGGAATTTATCCTGTCTTAAGAATACGTCGGTTAACACAGCGAAGCAGTTAACGAACCCGGTCTTTTAGAGAGAAACTTGGTAATAAATGAATTAATCAATCGGTAATTGTCTATATTATATTAGTGTTGTAGGCAAACAACTGGAATTTGTAGCTGTTGTGGGCGGTGGGGATGGAGCAGGGCTCGTGCGCGTTTTATTCATTAGCCGATATCGGCTGTGCCGGTTTGGACTCTAAACGGCGCCGATTAGATAACCCAGCATTTCCAGAAATGCACCGTCTGTCGTATAAATAGTTTCTTATTAATTGTTTGTTGTTTTCTTTTTTTCTATTTGGCCTCCTGTTTAACTTAATCCGTCCCCTGTTTATAAGATCAGTTTCATCAATGGAGAAAACTTCGAGTCTGTAAATCATTTCCCAGATAGTCATTAGATCCCGTTGTTTGGAAAATATAGTTTACAAAATAGAGGGCCTTGTTGGGCTCGATGAATGGAAGTTTGAAATCTGAAGTGTGATAAGGAAAGTCGTAATGACTGCAAACAACTTGTCCTTTCTTGGGATATCGAGTTTCGCCACAATTCCGCAGAATTTATATTTGAATGAAGCCCGTCGGGTTTAACAACTCGTTAATCGAAATCGGTACAACTGTCCGGAATTGTACAATTCTAAGGTTGGAAGAATATCAATCAGGGAATTGTTCTCGGCAATTTGGAAAGTGTAAGGAATATTCTTTAGGGTTTAACCTCGGTATAATAAAGTGAAGACGGGAAGTAGGACCGCTGTCCTTTAAACAAAGCGAACCGGTCACCTGCAACTAGGACACCTGACGTCGCATATAAAAGTTTCCCGGGAAAACACACCGCATAAATCGTACATTATAGCCCAATGACAATATGGGTAATTTCTAGGCCTATTTATAGTTCCGGTGGGTCTCGAGGAGTCGTGCAAGACCAGATCATACATATCGTATGTAATAAATGTCATTAGACAAAACTATGTCCGATCTCTGACACAAAAATAAGCTTAAATGTTAACAATAAACTATAAAATATTAATTATTTATTTGGTAATATATTCTACGGCACTTGTTCTTTTTTTCACGATTTATAAAGGAATTTATTCTATAGTTGTCTCTCACTGACTGAAAGAACAGTTAAATTACAGTTTTAGTGTTGGCGGTGTTTTATTGTTGTATTGTTGTAGGGGATTTAATCCGGATGAAGGGGAGGGTGTGGTGCGGATGTCAGGTTCAATGCGTGCAGTCCTCAGTTGTCGGAGAGAGAGAGAGAGAGAGAGAGAGAGAGAGAGAGAGAGAGAGGGAGAGGACGCGGAAGTGGGTGGTCACCCTTCCACCTGTTACGCCCCTAACAAACTCTACCCCTATCCTCGGTGGGGCTCATCCACCAGTTTTTCCCCTCCGGTAGCTTTACCATTAGCGCTCTCAAACTCGACTCTGGTTTTAGAGGTCCGATTGTCCGGTCGTGGTGAGAACTAAAGCGAGAAAGATCGTTTTTAAGGATATCTTAAAATAGATTAAGTTATGGGGGAGGGGTGTTTTATAATATGTTGTTTTATTTATTGACAATCCTTCGTAAATTTCCAAGAGGTTATTCGATTTCATGACGCCAACCGTAAATACAATTCAAATGCTGGCGTTTACAAGCTCCTTTGTCATTAATACTAGTTAGTAATTTAATGAATATTCGTTCCGCTGTGCCGGATTTGAGCGAATTGAAGTTGCGATCCAGTAGCTTTTCATAGAGGACGGGTCGTCACCGGTGGCGGACAACTCCATCTCTGAATTGGTATAATTACGGAGGATGGCGAGAAGCCGAAACCGGTCTGCGATTGACCGAACCGGGAATAGAGAATGTGTACCGCGTGTAATTAACAGCGACGTTGAACGAAATTTTTCGAGCTTTATTGACGGAAAATGCTTAAATCGTGAAAATTAGGACGATCCTACGAAGCGGTTTCTTTAATACACCGGCCATATATAGGGTCGAGGCGATTCCACCAATGTTAAACCCACCTGTTACGCCCTGTCATCAGGTCCCATATATATTTCTTTCTTTCTGCGCCAGAACTGTTTTATTTCCTTTCTTCCTTTTCGCCCCATTTCGGTATCGTTAGAGAAATCGGTTAAGAAAATTCAGGCCGAGATTATCTAACAATTTCTGATTGCAACTATGAATTCAGGAGACTCCTCTGAGTTATAATGTAGTCGCTGAACCGCTGGCGAATTACTACTGAAGATGACTAGAGGCCGAAACGAGAATTACTCAGATGTTGAATTGACATACATTGAAATTTATTAATTGTGTGATTTTCCAATATGAACGCTTTGCCACCTACCTGTCGGAGCAAAACCCCGCCGTTCCGTTCTGTTACGCGGAAGAGTCCGATTTAATTGGAGATTTTATGAGATTTATAGTTTTCACATTTTATTTATAGCATTTCCTCGAGTATAAAATAAAACTTTCGCGAACCGCCCGCTGAGAAAATGGAAAGCGGAAGGATACGAGGAAAGCCTGAAGACCGCCGAGCCGTGAGTGCGCGGGATAACGCATGGTGTGGGCCGCCCGGTGAAATCTAAATTCTCCGCAATAATAAGTTTTAGAGAGAGACTGGGTTTATAAATTGTGTTTATAATGCGCCTATTCTTAGTAACATTTTCTCTGAAATGGCTCACCTTGTGGTCAGTTCACGATAGACAAGATAGGCCGACTGTCACTAATGAAACTGCAATAATCTCTTCGGCTGGGAGGAGAAAAAATATCTGAAATCTGTACACCAAATTGTCTTTGATTTATGCTCTTTTTGTTCGTCACGATTTCCTTTTATTATTTGTGTTGTCACCGAAGAGCAACGTCAGTTGCCTTCTACGTAAGGCGAGAAAGAAGTGCGGGTCAACTTTTTGTAAGCATTATTTTCCGGTCCATTTGTTACAGGATTTCAGCGGTGTATGTTGACGACTCGGCCGTTAATGTTTCGTAATGTTTTTTTTGTTTCATTTGTCCTTTTTCCTTTCGACTCGTTTTTCAAGACAACGACCTGAGAGAGCGTGTCTGCTTATTTATAACGTTTCAAATATATTATTATCGGTATTGTGTGTATGACGTTTTCAGAGAAATAATCTGTTTGGCAGCGGGCTCTGTGGAAGTGGAAGCGCGGTATTCAGACGAGAGTAATTTCACGGGCTTGTTGAGCGTTCTCATACGTGACGTTTTAATAATAGGAAGGCTAAACCTCCGGCGGCCCTGGTCCCGTTCCTATGCAAATAACTTGGATCAACTTCGCGATCAACTTGGGCGCATTTATACTTTATTTCGTTGGGTTTCATCCGACGATCAATTTCAGCAATAGTAATGGACGGTTCCCATTCACGTTCTCCGTTCTGGGACATGATCAGTTTAGGCGTTTAGAGTAATGCGAGTTTTAACAGCAACACGTTTTTCGTACAGTGACAGTTTTCCAGCAGATTTAAGATACTTTTTGGACGGCGTAAGTTTTGGAATATAACGCCCTTCCTATATTTTTAGTGTCTGTCATCGCTTCAGGCTATAGTCTGTAGCATTTCGTCAATAATATAGCCGTAGCAAATTGTAGGCATTAAGATAACTTCTTGTATCTTCTGCCTCCACTGGCTTACTCGATCTTATTCTAAGCCGTTTTCGGCTTTCGCGACATGATCAGCGCCACCGAATATAACAGTGTAAATAAATTCTACGGACAGAGTCTAGCAGGTAGCTTTAAATTAAATGTTTCCTCGTCACTTCTGTGAGGGTACTTTGTCATGTAACGGTCCCTATACATGTATAATACGCTTTCGTTTTTCGTTCCGATCGTCCTTTGAAATGTTAAAAAGAAAAAAAAACAGAGAGTAACATCGGTCCCAATCGGATTTAGGCACGGCGTATCAGAGCTGCTCTCCCGAAACGCTCAACCCGTTCTACCTTGCGCCCAGCGATTATCATTAATCTATTTTTTCTGTCTTCCTGTTTCGTGTTTGGAGCATTGAGCCCTAGAGGGGACAGTCGGGGAGGAAGACCGCGCCTCTCTCACACAATGCACGACAATAAACAATTCGTCCGCTGACCGGAAATTTAAAGGGTGGCCCCGTCGCCCGGTACTCACTCGGTCGCGGATGGGGGCGGAGGGTTATAAAAATCATTGCTCTCATCCGGTCCCCTAGGAGGGCCCGCCCGCTCCACCAGGGGTTCCAGCCCGCTGGAGAGACACAGACTGTGTGAGAGACAGAGAGAGAGAGAGAGAGAGAGAGAGAGAGGGAGGGAGGGAGAGGGACAAGCGACAGAGCGTGACACACACCCACACACACACCGCTTCCCCTCCAGTGTGTGTGTGAATGTGTCCATAAACCTCTGATGAGTGGGGGGGGAGCTTTCGTTCCGAATATCCTTTTTTCTGGCTTTAAACCGGCACTAAAAAACAATATTCGTTCCCGTTCGGATTTAGACACAGTGCAGGGATTGTATTTGTGATGAAATATAGAATAGTTTGGTGATAAAAATGACCTATATAAGTTCAGGGTATTTGACCCAAACTTGATGGAAGAGATACGCGGTTCGGCCATCGGCTAAAACGATGTGATTCGGAGCTAGCTTATTGGTTTCTACTTACCACTACGGCCGTTACTCGTCTAAACACAGGAAATATTTCTGTATACAACATTAGCTGAATAAGAACATTTTTTTCGTAATTTCCGAATACTGATATTGAAAATCATTTTCAATCGCAAGAACGACTCGCCAGAAGCAAGTCTGTCTTAGAAACAATTTTCGATCTGTATATTTCTGTTTCGGTCCTTTCAATCCCCCTCAACCGTCGTATTTTGATTCCCCTCATCGACTCACTCCGTCGGATTTAATTTCCCCCGCAAATTACTTTCGGATTGTCGTCTAATCGTCGTTCTCCGGCGGCTCAATATCAATCTGCCGAAGGTGGCTAGCCCGTCTTATGGTACATTATTTTCCCCGCGAATGACCACCAACTCAGCCCCCCCCCCTCCGCCTTTCACAATCCGGGCCGCGGGTACCGGATTAATCGTCGGAAGCGTTTCCAGCCGTGTAATTTGTTCGATCGTCGGTCCGATAAACGGCCTCCCCAAACGGCGAAAACCAAATAAAACCGGGCAGGACTTTCGGAAGGAAGAGAATTCATCTGGGAATGAGCTGCGGAAGGAGAACCTGCGCCGACACCTACCACAACTCGGGGCCCGCGGCCCACGTTCAAATTGCCACGAACCTAATTGGTTCCGAACGGAAGAGGAACGGCTGTCAGCGTCTTATTATAATTACGCGCTTATCTTGGACCGTCTCTTTGATCTAGCGCAAAAACATAAATTTAGATCATTTAGATATGATGATGCGGTTGCGGCGAAATTGCTTCTTTTCTTCAGCGTACTGACGCGAACGGCAGCTCCCCGATATGTACAGTTTAAGGCTTTATTTTGGATATAACGGACTCTTGCGATTGTACCAACTCCAAAATTCAGTATTAACTACTACTTAAAAAGTAAGTACTGTTATGGCTCCCATTTTTAGCTTTCCTTTGTCATTTTCCATCAGTTTACGATAAACCTACTGCGAATAGTGTTGAAAGGAAAATTGAGAAATAAAAATGAGTCGAGTTACTCCCGAGTTTCCAATTCTGCAACCGAAAATATATTTAAATCAAAATCACCCTGCAACGAAGAGGAAGTAACGGCAAACAACGCAACAAAGTTGTCATTGGTAAAACCGTATGGTTATTTCTACGATTATAGTGTGGATAGTTTTCTCACTCTGTTATACAACAAATTATTACCATTTTGATTAAAACTGTTTACTGTCTAACAGATGAAGCTCATTAGAAAAACAAAAGGTGCACCAATGATGCCACACGGGAATACGTAGGTAAAACTAATGGCGTTAATATTGTTACTAGTATTTCCCATTGATGGGTAATTTTTTTGAGCCTCTGTGAGAACGGAAGTAGACGGTTTCGGGTTAACTTTTTTCTTGTTTTTGAAAATGATGATTTCGTTTTTCTCGACAACAATATCCCCATGAATATTCAAAGCCGATGCAATACTTATCCTGTTCAAACCGTCGTGATTACCCGGGTGAAATTAACGTTTACGTTGGAAGTAGTGATCACCGGGGACGACTCCCCTGTTCTGGATTAGTTCAGAACGCTTTTCGGGAAGCGTTATTTTACGTCAGCTCAATTTGTAGGGGGGAAGTGTCGCCAAATCCAGCATTTTATTTATAGAATTACAATCTAGTCGAAATCCAATATTTCCATTCTTTGAATTTCAGAGGCATTTTCGGGCCCTAGATGATTGTACAAAACGGGGTTGACAATGTTCCCGAAATCACGCCCAACATATCGGTATTTAGTTAGCCTGAGCACTATTTCTAGTGGAAGTAGTGTATTAGTACAGATTGGTGGTTGGGTGGGTGGTTGGGGGATGCGGTGACTATTGAACACTGACCCGCGTGTCAAGTCCCTTATTGTATTGGTACGTGTCGGGCCTCAACAAAGACCTCTCTCTCTCTCTCTCTCTCTGTCTCTCTCTTCACGGCGTTTTGAATAAGTCATCTTTATTAATGGCGAAGTGCCCGGTCTTTGAATGAAATATTGTAACAAGGACGCGGCCAACACACAATATGTAAAACTCCCGCTACATACGAAATTATGGACTGTTCCAAATTATAGACGGGCGGCGTAGAAACCCATGGTTGAGGGGGTTGAGGAAGGGTAGGGGCTTGCCGCCACCCTAAAATTCGGTGAATTATTCCGCCCGAGTTATGTAACGCCCGAATATATCGCTTGCCCTTTTGGCAGCTTTACGAGAGATACCTGTCCCGACAGCGATTCTCCCACTGTAAAATACAGCGATATTATGTTCTCGCGTATTACCCGGGATGGCGATGCGCACATTATTAAACTTATTTCACTTGGGCCTCGAACAATATCACCTCGTCTCAAATTTTGCGTACTATATTACGATCAGAAGAGACTATAAAAGGTAATTTTGATCGGGATCATCAACAGTCTTCAGATTTCAGACCAATTATATTTGAAAATTACAATCGACTCGTATACCTGCCGCAAAAAAATAAAATTACACGATATTTCGATTTTTTAAAAATATTCAATTGTTTAGGATCGCCCCGGTATTACTGAGTATAAAATTCAAATATCGACGAACTGTCTGACGACCGGAAGTGAATGTAGGGGCGGGTAAAATTACCCTAATTTTTGATAGGTAGGCCCGCCTTCCCCACTTTTATTCTGTTATTCTATTTAATTAACACGTAATTCGGTAAACTATCGTGTTCCTCGGACTCCCATCATCGCCCCTCTCCCGTTTCTTAAACGGCCGCGGCGGGAATTACTCCAATAATTGCTCTATTAGAGCTGGAGGCGGCATCCTTTGTTTTCCCTACGCCGCCACAACCCCGCCCCCTTCCTACAACCTGAAATTCCTTTTAACCGACATTATGCTAATATTCTCTGGGCGGTGTAACAAGACGTCCTACCGGCCGCCCTTCCGAGTGGCTCGTGAACGCTGCCCCTTAACGAGCGAACAACGAAAAAGGCACCGGCTTCCGGGCTCCGGAACGGGCAGATTTTCGGAACAGCCGTGACAATTAGCGCGAAACCGGCCAATTATTACGGCGGCGTTAACGACTCGAACCGCCCCACAAGTGATCGGCCAAGGGAGTATCACATAACTGATGATCGTCGTATTTGATTCTGAGAAAATTCGGTGCCAACGAAATGCGATCAATTTTCAAACAGCTATAGTAACAGCGCAGGATCGTAGATAGTAATGGGGAGACATCTATTTTAAATATCGTCTAGCTTTAAGGCCACTTTCATTATTGACAGCCTTCTATATTATATAAATTCTGAACTGGCGTTTCATAATTATAACATAAATTAATTTACTTTTAATTAAATGTGAAAGGGTTATAATGACGAAACCGTCATCGTCATATTTTTAATAGATTGGAAAATATTTATCAAAATACAAAGAGTGGGAATGAAAGAAAGAGTTGTCTTTCTTTTACGTATGGTACACATTGGTGTCCAATATACTAAGGCAGTTAAGCATTTAATCCTGTTACCCGTTCTGTTAGTTGACACAGGTAACAGAACACTGCCGATAAGGAGAAACAGAAGCGGCTCGGGACTAGACTGAAATTTTATATCTCTTCTGTACTGTTCGCTGGGCGGGAGATGGGCTCCACACATTTATTATTACCTGGAATAGTTTCCTTTCGGCAGTTCATTGATTTATTTCATGCAAAAAACGGGGTTTTGCAGAGTAAACCTAAGCGAGTTTGTAACCGAATATACCGGGTCTCGGAAGAGGCCGGGGTAAGTTTTACGCCGTGGGAAAAGGAAGTACGGGTTAAGCCGTTAACTCGAAGCAGTGGACATAAAAAAAAGGGCACCGCTTACCGGAGGGAGATAGAGCTTCACTCACTCACCCGCCCGATAGATCTTCACGGCGTTAAACCGTGAATATTAATTTAAACTTTCCCCCCATCGGAGTATTGTTCTTCGGGGCCGTTTCTTCTTCTTCTTCTCGGGGCGGGGTGATATTTCTCGACTGAGATAAGTTCGAACGGACACAGAGATACTCGAGCATTGTCACGCTTATCGGCCGGAAAACCGTTTTCAGAATTGAAATTTTCGTCGACTAATAATACTTGTTCTTTTTTGGTGACAACGGCGCTAGAACGTGTTCAGGGACTTCTCGGCGTTTTTCCTTCCGTTTGCTCTACCTCTAAAGAGCAAATCTCTAAATATGATAATATGCGTTGGCTGGAAAAGATATGATGAAATTTGCTCGATAAATTTATTGGGTTCATTTAAAGAAGAAACAAATTTTAAATATATTAGGTTCTAATGTTCACATAAAAATAAAAATATCCCGGCGATCTACCACCAGGGGTGTGTCAACCCCTCCTCTCTATTGTAGTTCTCTTGCACCCGGTGTATTGTTTCGCCATTTAACTTTCTACTAACTACCTCGACTTATATTTGAGTAATACTTTTCGAAAAATTGACTGGTTGCGTTAAACAAAAACGAAGAAACGACACGGATAAAACAACTTCGAGGCCATTAGGGAAAACTACGGTTGATCTACTGATATCGCAAAATTATTGTACAGCCAAAATCTCGGCACCGCTATTTTTCTGTTTTTTAAATTATGGCACTTTTAGTTTCATTCTGTAATATGTTACGAAGTTAACCTATTCCGAATTGTGAGCACTCTGTAGGCGTCCGGATAAACGTTTCTGACAGTAGCGTCGAACATTCCACTTTCGGACCATAACGTTAAGCACGTCATGTTGCAACTAGTTGGACCTGTTTTGCAGAATGGCTCCGCGACCTTGTGTCGGGGAAAATTTCAATGGAAGCGTTTTATTTTTGGATTTTCCTTATCCGACGGTCCGGGCCAGAATTGCCGGTCGGATTGACGCGAGGGTGATTCAGTAGTGCGTCTAGGCGTCCAGACGCCCACGTCACTTGATCATTTCCCAGCAACTTCCAAAGTATCTGCGTTCGGAACCGCGCCTCAGTAAGGAAATTGTATTTAAGACATTTTTGTCTCTCCGAAGGTTTGTTTTTCCCTATAAATAATTCGTCATTGCAAATCGGATTCCACCCGGACAGATATTTTCCTGGTACACAAGTTTTGCAACAGGACGAACGCGATTATTCGTCGTTGATCGAGTTTTATTACCGTTTAATTCCAACCGCTGACTCCGACCGTTCAGGTTGTAAATCGTCTATGAGGCACGATAGCTGAGACCGTATTTATCGAAATGTGTCAACGCGAGATTCGCTCATTTTCATAATTACGTCTACAACAGAAGGAACCGTAATGCAAATATAAATTTGAACCGCGTACGTACATCATTTGTACGCTCGCTGCGGCCTATCGATGTTAATTGCGAGTCGATGACTGGACCGTTTAGAAAAAAGAAAAGAAACTCTTCGCCGTGACATTATTTATAGTTTGGTCTCTTCGTCCTTGTCGTTATCTATCGTCTGACGTTCGATAATTCACGTTCGTTTAATTTGTTCGATCCTTCAGATACGTCCATTTTTTTCACAACTCCGTTCAAGGCTTAAAAAAATCTCCTTAATTTAATCTAAATAGTTATAAAACTAAGAAGATCGTTGAACCTTTACGATGTCTCGTATTCGCTGTTATAAAACAACCGGCCGATTCAGGGTCTTTTTTTTAAGCTACAATAATTTATGTCCAATAAAAATTATAATATTGTCGCTATACACGTAGACCTTCAGTTCCTTACCTAAACATAGGTTACAATTTTATGTCTTCTCTGACTTTTAACGGCCGTAAACTACTACGGTTTAGGTTTATAGAAATAGGCATAGTTGAGACTCTTTGTATTAATAATACACAGTGCACGTTCCCGTGGTGGGAAATCATTAGTGAAGAATGATTCGATTGAAAATTTCATTCGGAGGAATTTAATTTCTTTTTCGGTTTCTATTTCACTCGGATAGTTTGACCCCATATCGTGTCACTGCAATACATCGATATTCATTTTGTTTTTCTTCCAGCTCTGCCAGACATATGCGATGTCAAACAGAGTTGAAAATTTTAATTGACTGCAATTGTAACTCATATAATTCCATATGAGCGTAGATCGGGGTGCAACACACTGGGGCGTCATTATGCCGACATGCGTAATGACGACCGACCATTGCGGCCGTTAGTTTGGAGCGTAGGGAACGTTTTAATTGGGATTTCGTTAAATTAAGAAGAGAGAAAAAAAAACAATTGCGCACGGGAGACGACGATGACGACGACGCCGGTTAAATTATAATGTTCTTGTTCATTTTTCATTTTGCCGAGCGTATTAAATACTGCCGGGGCTAATTTAAAAAAAGCTATAAACTTCATTTTGGTCCGAAACAACCCGCTACAGTGTACCAGATAGCTATCTAAAAGTCGCACAGAGGGAAAATTAGAATACGGCCTTATCTCTCTCTCTCTCTCCCTGTGTCTCTTTCCTTGTCCCAGCTTAATTGTTTTAATGGCACTCGAAAGCCCCGGCCTACGGCCAATCTTCCCATCCGTTTTTACCGTCATTTTCCGTCCTCTTTGTAGTCTTGTGCGAGTGTTCGAGCGTTGCGGCTGGCTTAGGCCACGACTGGTCGGTGGCCGGAAGGAAGCGATGACAATTATTAAAGGCCGTAAATAAAACTTAATTGCGCGACGCCCTTCTGCTCCTCCCTCGTCTCCCTATTCCCCGGCTAAACGTTGGCCTCACCGTCATCATCGTCGGTTCCCACCGGGACAAGTTCGCAGTCCGAAAGGATAGTTAAAAATGGGGGGTCATTAGTAAAACATATTAAAAACGAATTTATGAAAGGTCATCTACACGTGGGGGGGGTAATAAATATTACCTCATTTCCACCAAACCAAAGAACGATAAATATAATACGTGTCGTCAATGTCATTAGTAGCATTAGTAGCATTAGTTCAGAAATATAGACAGGTATTAGCGGAGACATCAGACCAGAGTGGTGGAATTCAGAACCCCAGAGAACCGCCCAAAAAAGGCGATGATATCCTAGAAATTAATTATACGAATTAAAACGGAAGTATGTTGCAGCAATATAAGGAAATTATTCGTCAATAATCTTCCCGGAATTATGGTGAATATTTTCTTCCTTTTCCGCTGTATATGTATTTTAACGCTATGTATACAATAATGGCTTGACCATCTTTATTTCATTCGTCGTCTCTCTCTGTACATAACCAAACGAGAAGTGCCAATGTTGCAACATTGCGGACGTAATCGCCGAATCGTAGACATTTTGTCGTAACTCGCATTGAACGGCGAATCTAGAGTTGCGAATTTCCGGTCGATCGCGGCCGCCGCCGGAAGTAGACGATCGTTAGGGGACCGTTAATAAAACTTCATTGCGCGGAAGAGCCTTCGGCTTCTTCCTATTATTCTTCTTCTTCTTCTTCCCTACTGGCGTTCGCTCGGTCAAACGTTCGCGCTTTGCGAACCCCTTTTTTTCTTTATCATCCGTTCCCACCTCTCGTCGGCTTACGCAGCTTCTCGGAACGATAAAAAACTCTTAAAAATACCACAAACGACGAGTGCTGACAGTATACCCGCGGGCGGCTAAGTACCGCGGACAATTATCTCGAATATCAATCAGCCCCTTTAGGTATAGCCACTGTTTTAACACTGGTATCTGGAAATCGCGATTTCGTGAATTAATTGTTGCGAATAAGGCCGGTGGTGGATGCTTTCGCCAGGTACGCGTGATAATTATTGGCATCTCGTACACACCACGCGTCCCGAATTATAGGATAACCGGAAGCGACTGAAGAGATAGCCATCGTTGCAAACCACCATTGCCGCAAATCCCTTATCAAATATAATCACTCGTGCGGTTTTAAGTAGCCACTAGCGAATTCGATAACGGTTATGCATCGAACGGTCTAGCCAGAACTGTTTTGTCATTGCACTACCCATCGACCGGTCTAGTTTAGTTAGGAGGCAGGAAATTCAATAGAAATCTACGCCCGATATAAAGTTCCAAACGGTGGCCGGCTCCGGCCAAACACCTGAAAGTAATTTCAAATATAATCCGTTCACGAGCGATAATTGTTGATTCTCCCATAGGAGTAGTTTTCGCGGTTCGTTTCGATGGGAGCGACCTTGTTGCTTCATTGTCTCTGAAATGTTTTCGATTTCTCAGGCGAATTTAATCCCGAAAGTATTTCCTGCGTCCAATATTCCGAGGATATTGTTTTCACAAAAATTAATTGTTCGAATGTTCCCCCTCTCTGGTAGTAACCTAACAGAAACTTAGAGTCAATTAAATAACAAATCTAATTCGAAGGGAATAGAGGTATTATAATTATAGTCCAATTTTCATAAATTACCTTAAATAATTAGGGACTATTTAATCATAAACTTAAATTACAATAGTTATTTAAAATATAAAAAGTAAGGGACAAACAGACGTTGTCTTAGACTTTTCTAGTTTTAAATGCGTGTATACCAGGTTACTTAACACGATGATTTAATTGCACGGAGAAGGCGCAGTACAAAAGTCATTTTAAGCCTGTTTGAAAAACGTGCGAAAACTGACTGAACGTGACATAATACAGGGAAGAAATTGTATGAATTTTTCCAGCGGCAACATTTTTGCACGGGGCTCTGGAGAATGCACAAGAGTGAATCCTTTTGTTTCCACCCCCCCCCCCACCATCGGCCGGTCAGATTTGTCGGAACGATGAACTTGGCCTTTTTTAAATATTAAAACGCCGCCGGCAATATGGATATTAGCCCCGTGTATGTGAGTTGTATGCAAATTAGAAAGGCGAGCCGGTGTGCGTTGTTGTTGGGGCGTGTGCCTCAGTGTATACGTCCGTCGATTAATGCCGGCGATTGTTTTTTTCTCCCTCCTTTAATTAACAGAGCAAAGAAGGAAGTCTTTTCCTGTTTGGAGGATTGGAGTTCCCTCTATATTTAGAAGACAAAACTCGTTTATACGAGGAAGAGGAATATTGTTCTTATTCCGCCGAGGTTTTAAAAATAAATTCTATTTTTCCTTAATTTTCCCCCTAATGGCCACCCCCTCCCCGTATTCTTGTAATTTGCCCAGATTGCGACACAAATTGTCCGTGTAATTGTATTGTTGAAATTATAAGGGGTCGGCGGCGAGCCACGTGTTTTCTTTGAAACGACTTTTAATGGAATTTTTATTTTAAGTAATAACGACCCCTGAATATATTCCACCAGTCCGCGGGCCGATCCGCCGGAAGCTTAACGAACCCCAGCCGTTTAGAATCTTCAATTAATCGCGGTAATTGGTTCAACGTCAAACGCGGAAGGAATTACCGGCCGGGTTGAAGCTAGCTTGAAGAATCGCCAGCGAATATCAACAAATCGCTGTCTGTATCTGTCGATGGCCTCAATTAAATATTTTTAAGCATTTCTAATCGGACAACTAAAGAAGGAGTCGAGTAGCCATTGTTCAATTTTAATGTTAGTAAAATAAACTCGGACTAATTTCGGACCAGTCCGTTTGTTTCCCGAAAGGAAACCGTGAAAAAGATGTTCTAAACAGTGTTTGCGGTCCGTTAGAAATAAAAAATATAAATCGAGGATTGAAGGAATTTCAAAAATGAATTCATTTAACTGTAAGATCATGTTTCCTCTGCTTGAGAGCAAAAGTATTACATACAGCTTTCGACAACTGACCGTTATTACGGGAATATTCGACCTCTTTTGAAATGATTCTTCGGCGGAAACCTGTGACTATCCTTTTATCCGAGGGATTGAAAGAAGTTCATACACGCGGAAATAGAAACGAATTCATCTATTGGAAACGGTTACGCTTACCATTTTTCCAATGATAGTCGAATATGAAATGCAGTTCTGAAAGATGTTTCGGAGGGTGGACATGGAAAGTATCTCTATTAGAGACAATTTGAAATACCATTGTCCGGTGAATGCCCCTCAGCACAACCGTCACACGAAAGTTATTAAATCAGCAATATCGCCTTTAATGCCGCATTTTTAAGCAAAGCAAGACCAAAGTAAACCTAAGTTAAAACCCTCTATAGATACATAGAGTTGTTTAAGAAATGTAGAGCTATTGAAATCTCCGAAGTATCGACCCTGTATAGTCCCTGAAATTGAAGGTTACCCACAACTATGACAAATGGCGGGCCCAGAAGCGGGCGATAGCTTGGAAACGCCGTCGGAATTGAAATGAAGTGGAAAAATATATAAAACGTCGGTGAAATGCCAACAGGCGGACGTATCCGCTGCAGATTACGAGACTAAAAGCGTTCACTCTGGGGCCGAATCAGGCCCAATCTCATTTTATGCAAATTTAATTTCGGTTTCGGTACTGCAGCGGAAATAATTGTCGAGGCTTGGGCCAATGCACTAACTGCTTAAAAGCGGTTGCTTTTAAGCGGCGCCGGATTAATCCGAACGAGCTACGCTATTTTTAAAGTGGGAAAGGCCACGGCGGTGGCTACACGGCGTATGCAAAGTGGGCCCTCCTATGATTAATGCATCGGACTCTTAATTGGTTGCAAGCTGTTAACCGGGGTCGGACCCCGCCGAGCCCCCTATTCACGGCCTCAAGCAAAGTCTCCTCTTATCAGTTTCTCTCCTGTTTTTGTGTTTTTCTTTTTTCTGCTAATGTTCCGCTCCGTCAATATTTTATATGTATTATTAGGCGGCACTAAATCCTCTTTCTTATTTAGCCTTAATTAGTTGTTAAACTCGGGTTCTTACGCGCCATAAACCATCCCGACACCCACGAAATGTTGTAATTTCTTCGGCAATAATGAATTGGCCGACGTGACTTCGGTCTGGCTTTCTTTTATTATTTTTTCTTATCCGGAAAACGATGGGGTAAAAAACGACCGTCTAATTGTACGTCCGGCGTTTGAATATTAAGTATATAAAACATTAATATTAATTACAGTAACGCTAGCCGTAATAATAGTGGCACTGTTTTATAAGAGCGGAAACACTTTTTGGGATAGCACTATCCGAGTGCCGGCCGCTATCATTCTGGCAATGACGGCAGAAAGTTGGACAGTGGTTGTTCCGCGTTTATGCTGGACGCAGTGCACCTTATCCCGAAACGTGCCGGCCAAATACCCGCACGAAATCCTCACGAAAACCTTGAATGCATTTCCTAACTGAAAAATTGCCAAATTTTCGAACTGGCTACAAGCGAAGCTCAAATAACTGCAGAATACACCTACATATTTCCATTCTTTCTAAAAATATGCCCGCACACGAAAGTGGGCCTTTTAAAAACCCCCATATCTAACGACCTCCTTACATTTCTTGGACTGTTGGAGTTTAATGCCTGTAAGGTTGGAGGGGGTGGTGAAGGGGAATGGAAAGGGGTTCTTAGGTCTATAATTAATCTTAAATCCTCCCGTACGATAAATCCTGATAATAGACGGGGATCTGAGCCGGGCTTTGATTGGGGTTCGATTCTCCCCCTCCCTGGCCGCCACTGCTGGCGGGCTTTTATCTTTCAGTCATCGTGGGGATTGATATAATCCTCGGGAGTCCGACCCCTGGAGGAGCTCCGTCTGGGCGGGGTTGCAAGACGAGTGTACCTTTAATCCGGACGGCGCTATTTAATTCCGCGGAAAAGATAATCGGATTAGAGATGCCGCCCCCCCCTTTAGGATCAGCCCCTGCTTGGCTTTGCCCTGCACTTGGAGCCGGCCAAAAAGAACAAGGACCCCTTGGATTAAGGCTTAAGTGGATAAGCGCCGCTTTCCGCGTTTCCTCTCTCCTCTTCCAACTTTAATATCCCTCCAATATTTAACAGTTCCTATAACTGGTAACTGTATGTTTCCCATACATCTACCGTCTTTTGTCGGCCTAGAAGATAAAATTGTTTTCAGTGGGAATACGGTAGTACTATAGTGGTAAACCTCCTCTTGTATTTCTGTGCATAATTGCATCTGCGAGTCGATATTAAATCTATACATAATGGTACTCAATTTATTTTGTGTCCGCATTTTTTTGCGAATATATCGTACAAAATAAGTATCGTCCCTCTTGTAGTTTTCAGCTTCCACTCGCCTGTCTAATCTGTCCTAAAGTTTTCGGATTCTCTACGTCGTTAGCAGCATCCGTTCGTGGTCGAGGCGAAAGAGAATAAAGCCTTTTATCCTTTTTTTATACTTCATTCTGTTATTCGATCAGGAATGGGCTTCTTGATACGGTCGGATAGAAGAGATGATAAGGCTGAACGGATTAAAGTGGAGGATAAAAGAATGAGAGGAGCCTAAGACCGCTCGACCTCGAACGACCGTTCGAATGAATGGCCGGTTGTCGGAGTAGAACGGGCAGAAAAGAAGAGGTTTCCCCCCCGGGAGTGTAGACAAATTAATACTTAATATTCGGGTGAGGGGGCGGCTCCGGGGTCCAAAAAAGTTGGGGCCGCATTTCGCATTCGGTTTCGGGCACCGAGCGGTGTGCCGGATGCGTCTCGCATTTCCGGTGCGGGCGAGAGGCGGAGGGATGGTCGGGTTGGCGAGAGGGTGGGGGGGGGTCCTTCCAAAAATTCGTGGTAGCCCCGCTCGAAAAATCCATCGCTTGAATATTTTATGGCCGATAGACGGGACCGGCCCGCCCGTGAATATCAACTCGGACGAGAAGCCGGAATGTCGCGTCTGTGGAAATATTCCAGTTAGTGATATAAAGTTTTAACTCGTAGTCCGCCCGCCCGGGCGTATTCATATTGCGTAGTCGGAACGGCGAAATGCGGCCCTCC
Source organism: Lethocerus indicus (assembly GCA_019843655.1). Taxonomy (NCBI): domain Eukaryota; kingdom Metazoa; phylum Arthropoda; class Insecta; order Hemiptera; family Belostomatidae; genus Lethocerus; species Lethocerus indicus. The sequence continues at coordinate 5,294,239 of JACDQD010000007.1, read as the reverse complement.
CTGAATTCCGATTGGGTTTTCTGTGTAAGAGGCGGCCCTGGCTGGCCCCGCGCCACCGCCGCCTCCTCCGCCTCCGCCACAACCGCCGCCTCCGCCTCCGCCTCCGCCTCCCATTCAAACGGCAGGACCTCCGGCCGCGATCGTAAAGCCCGCTATCCCCGGGTTATGAGCGGCAGTAAAACACAACCGCCCCCTCCACCCACCACTCAAAACAAGCGTATCCAGTTTGTTATCGAATACTGACCGACCGTACGTTGGACAGTCGATGGGCCTCTCTGCCCACCGCGAATTGACCTACGTTTACATTAATATTAATTCACTTTGTTTTCATCCAGAATCTAGCCGAGAATCACCCTCAGATTTGGGGAAACAAAAGGGGCGTCTACGTATTCACGCCGACACCTCCAGGGCTAAAGTCCCTGTAGCCAAATTAGTCTAATCTGTAGCCCAACTACTACAAGAGGACTCCTGATATTCGCTCGCCGTATAATTTTAGCAAGTCTCGTGAAAAGTGTCCATAACTTACGGGAAGTTGACTGAATGGTTGACCGAGTTCCGGCATAGCTAAGCCTCAATGGATTTATACGATATGAAGTTGGGGAATTGAGAATCGACTTCTTCCTAAAGAAGTATTCATTAGGCGACTGAAGAGGGCGAAGAATACGGAGGAGGCATATTCCTATACTGGAATCCGTTAGATCGATCAAATTTCCGAGAGGATATTCGACTGTATGACATCAGGCATAACGGCGGTAATTACTACCGTTTATTGCCGTCTATTGCGCCAATACATAAATAAAGAACGGTTTTGGACACGGGATTTTGCCTTTTCGGTAGACGACAGAATTTTCCTTCGTCGGGAAATTTGCAACGAGGGGGATAAAATAGGCGAAATTGTCCGAGAGTGACAAATTCCATAGTCTCTCAGGAAAACCCCTAATTGAGAAGACCGATTTCCTCCTCGTCACTAAGTTTACAACAATTCTCAGAATAACTTAGACACGAAAGTAATATTTTCCATTCGCTACAACATTATTTCTGTATGACACATTCTCCAGTTATCCATTCAAAGTAAATTGATAAGGATAATGAAATTCGCGATAAGGAAATTTACTCGAACAGAAATGTTTCCTGCTGAATGTAAACTGTTCTCGTGGCAGTCATAGGGGGAGGAATTCGTGGCGAAAAGAATTAAAAGTGGAACTCGAATTGTGACTTCTCAATCCGTGTACTAAATGCGGTGATCCCTTTCAGTCGCAAAGACAATTAATACTGATATTTCTCCTAAGCGTGAATTTAATTTATTATATAAATAATAGGCCCGTACGAGTGTCCCGGCTAGTACATTTACCTCAATTGCCACCGACCGCGTAGGAAGAAAAATGGGTTTTAATCGCATTTGGTTTTCCTCGCGATTTCCCAGCCACAATTTCCCGATTATTTCCACCGGTATTTCCACAGCCTCCTACCGTTTCCAATCGGCAGTCCCCGGGGAAATTCAGAAGCCGCATAAATCGTGCGGAAAACCGTGGCGTTTAACCCCAAGACCGGTATTGGTCCGAGTCTAGACCGGTTTCGAAGACATTCGAGAGCAGTGAATACCATACCTACCTATTCATCGTACAGTTTTATTTGAGGTCGGTTCAACCTCAATACAATTACTATTATTTCAAATCATATTATAAGGTTCGGGAAATATGAAATTATCAATCGCCAACCTCGCAATTAAACTAATTTGAAATGCATTTATAATTTTGTGACATGACACATACTAAGCGGGTTTCTTTTATCAAATCTGTCCATATTTTATTATTTATTATAGGCTTTTCGACGAATATTTTCTATTAATGCCGACTACACTTCGACTTATATATTTCATCTGTCCTTACTGTGTTTTTTACTGTTCGACAACAGAAACACGGCATTGTGACGGATCAAACGAACTGCCGAAAACCCGGTACATTGTCCTCTGTTTTTTATTTTCATTTTTTCTTTTTTATTAAAGGTTTTGTTTACGGCCGGCAGAGGAGAGGCGAGGGCGCTCGTGTGGTGTGCACGTGTCTCGAATAGAGCCACGGGTTAATTATTAATTCCCCTATCGGTTAATCGGTTAAGCCTAAGAAGAGAAATAAGTTTATATCCCGTGTGCTCGGTGCCGGTCTGACGACGTGAGCTGTGTGATCTGAGTGTGGAGGAGTAGTAAGTAAGTAAGTAAGTAGGCTTGGGGGCTGGGGGGGGGGACCCTCACTCCTATGTCATTCAGAACTGCTAGGCCGCCGCGGTTCCCCCCCAGACGAAAATTCCATCAAGTCCATTCCGAGAAATAAGTCTGCGCCCCCATCCAACCAACATCCAACACAACAGCTCTTCTTTAATTCCTTCTATATCTCTCTCTCTCTCCCTCTCCCTCTCCCTCCCTACCTCGCTCCGTTCTATTCCCGAACGATCAGACAACACATTTCTTGGCTCAAGCGTCGCCGATACGCACCTGAATGTTTAAAACAAATATTTATAAATATTAATTAATATATATATAACCGCAGACATCCAGGGCGCATGAAAACCAACAGGACAAGGGGAGGTCAACAACAACAAACGGAACAGATTTTTAATATAAAATGAATTAGAATATTCGCAATCCCTATCGGTATGAGAAAAGAAACAAAAACGCACCAGCACTGCTTGGAACACTGGTTTTATAGCGATGGAAGTATGTAGTAAAATGAATTACGATCGAGGAAAGAGTCGTAAAACAAAATATGTGACTAGATATCTGTTAAACAGTTTAGTGAATTACTAAATTGACGTCATTAAATTATTATTGCCCGGAAATAAATATGAGGATACGAGAAATAGGCATTAACATGGCGGATGTGCGCTTGGCACGAACGCCTTGGCGCTGTAGAGTCAGATTCAGGCTTCCGTTATCTAAATCTGCCTTATGCGAAGATTCCATTATTCCGGCCCATTCGTTGTTCCTCTATTAGAATCTCTCGGGTTTCGTCATCAATAACTGAAATTATGACCGCAGCTTTATTAATAGGGAGCTTAGGGTATGGATTGTTTGTTCATTAGTGTGTTCGATCCGACCTAGCGGACGTCTTTTTCTATTTTCTGAGATTAGAGGTTCTATGCTGACAACGCTCCAAGCACGGTAACAGCGCTGAGACGGTCGAATGTGGTCGCTACTGAACGCGCAGTTCATGGCGAAGAGCCAAAACCGGTCTAATATCCAACTGGTGGACAGGGAGGAGAGCAGTAAGTTCTTTCAAACGTTATGTAATTCAGGACTTGACTTTGACTGTTGATGAGGGAAGCCAGGTGTTTTACAAGAATAAATTCTTGAAATGGCGCCCCTTCGTTTAACTGGAGGTATGTTGCGAAAATTCGGTATAATTTCGAGCGAAAAAAGTTTCGACAATTCTCAAATTTTTCAATCGCGTTATAATTATCATGGCGGGTAATTTCCATCTTTACACCCCTCCCTATACTCCGCTGACAAGTTTTTTAAATACTGTACTGACTCGTTAGTAGTTAAAGTTGACAATTATTGAGCGATACAGTGACATTGTTATTATAGTTAATTTAAGATATACCCCCCTGGCGGTCAATATGCCATACATGTTCCTACTCCGTGTGAAGGCGTTACCGGGAACTGCTGGCCCTACCACAGGCCGGTGCCTCAGAGTCACGTATTTTCGTTATAAATATACACAGAGCGATGAGTACTGTGCGTACTGTTTGCTTTATGAAGATATATGACGCGTTTATGCCACTTACAGTCTACCGACCTGAAGCATTAGTTAGACCTGTACTAATTAACACTAGTCGGACCAATAATTTACTACATCAATAGCGGCGAATCCATTCCCATAATTGTTTTCCAGTGCTATTAATAAACGTGAAAATTTCCGACGATAACCAAACAAGACGATTTGTGAAAACGGGAGAGCGAGCTTACGGCTCCAGCCTTTTTGTTTTTGTCGACACCTGTAAATTTAGAACATGGGACGGTGAAAGCGTCAACAGATTCTGCTCATGGAGTAAATTACAGTCGGGTCTTTCCAGTGTACTACATTTCTATTCCCAATTTATACAATGAATTTTTTTAGTAACGAAGACTGACCAACATATATATGTACATACATGTAAACTGTACAGTTTACATGTATGTAAACGGTACATCTATGTCGCACACTCAATCGTTGAACAGAATTGTTAGAAATGTAATGCTGTGTACGAACTAAAACATGTCTACGATTCTGGTTTTGTATCCACTCATTTCATCCTCTATAAATAAAAATAGGGGGCGTGCGCAATGTCAAACAAGCGTTCAGTCTTAATTACTGCCGTTTCTCGTAATTTAAGCGATTTTCTCGTATTAATGACTTAAAATCGATAACTCGATATTTATCGTTTTATCTACTGTCTTCGATGCACGGAAATCGGTCTATCTTCGGACTAATTAACCGAGTATGGGATACAAATAGACACCGGTGATGGTCATTATAGACTGGCCGGCTCTATCCTCCTCCTTATAGAGTATATTCGATGTCTGGAATTTTGTAAACAACACAATTGACGGGCATCTCTTATTATAGGTGGTAAGTTGGGAGGGAACAAGCCTTACACTCGGGCGGCTTGAAGCCATACAGGGGTCTACTTTCGTAATCCCCTTTGAGGTAATACATTAGGGAGGAGGACACCTCCCCTTGGTCTAATCCCGGCCCTCCTGCGATATTTGAGCGTACCACTCCGTTTCTACTTCTCTGTAATTTTTAACCTGCTCGTTTTTAACCTTTTCACCCAATTCCGCACAGCGCCCTGTTACGGCCGCCACTGCGCTGTCACTACAGTTGATCGAGGAATGGGGGGGGGGAAACCTGGAATGAAATTTATATCGCGGAGGAAACCGGTCGTTGGACAGTAACAGTTCGGAGACGGTGCTTCGTACGCCAAAACGAATGCAATCCACGTCGTCAATAGCGAGAAGCGAATCCGGAATGAGATGAAATAATCAACAGCCAGAAGGGCTACACGAGTGGACGATGTCGTTATAGTTAAAAGGTGTTGGTGGGAAAATAATTTAGTCAGGGAAAATCGTTGGTTTTATATATATTATTATTAGAAAAAAAATAGAAATCTATTAGAAAAATCTATAATATTAATATCTATTGGATTGATAAAGTATGCTTCAAAATAATTTAAAGGATTATATAAAAAAGTATAGAACTTTTACTATTTCTCTAACTATCGTATTGGACATGCCTTTGGATTCCCAGAAAAGAAATTGGAAATGTCTTATATTTGCGATTTAAAGGATTCAAATGCACATAGACCTTTTCCAATAAGTGTGTGATGTCGGATGGGCGCAACTTATCTCCACGAACAATGGAGATTTTTCCCATGAGAATCCTCGCTTAGCAGCCGCCCTCGTTACCCCCGACGAATGTATTAATATCAATTAGGCCGGTTTCATTGTGTTCCGCCGCGATTTCTGAGGTGGATATGGCTATTTTTTGTTCCCCTGTACGTATATGCGCCACTAATTAGCGCATAGCTGAATAAGTGGAACCGGCGTGAACTGAAACAGAAAGACCGCCCGGCTAATATAATATTCAGGGAACATCCCCTATCAAACGTGAGCCCTATCCGATTGGCTCGATATTATTCAGGTATTTGCTATTTGTAATACCCGAGTGTAGGTACACTGTGTAGTGTATAATACTTAGTGCTGAAAATTGAATGTTTATATTTGGCCCATGTTCGGTTGGTAAAGGACTAAATTTCTAGCGCCATATCGCTTTATCGTGAAATTCTCCCGAATCCATCTATTCGGTAGATTTATTACACCAAATTTCAATTAGGTTTTGTTTTCATCATTAAATTGACAGCACTAATAGAATACGGGAATTGGGGATTCGAATTGCGATCAACGACTATGACTCATGACTATAAATATATACATATATACGTGTGCCAATCGTGGCCAGTGTGCTTGTGGTGGTGTTATCTCTCTCAGCTCTGAAGCAGATAATCGGTTAATAATCTTTCTGAAAAACACAGGGCTCCTAATTGAGAAGAACCCGGCTCCTTTGTTCGAGTTATAAGAGCGGTTTTAATCTTATCACTGAAAACGGATCAAATATCGTTCCCTGCCCGGTTTTAATAATAACAATAATAATATGCTCGAATTTCGAGAGGCGGTTTATACAAACCTCCTCGTGTTATTTGGGAAAAATATTTTCGGAATTTTTCTGTCGCTTCATTTAATTAGTTGTTGTTTTCCCGTTTATCCGAGATATAAAATAATTGCCCTTTTTTGTTTCGGTGGTGTGGGGTGGGTTCAAAGACAGAACGGAACAGATGTTCCTGTTTGACTTCGATTAAAGCCCGATATGCTTTAAAAACTCTAGACAAATTTAGTTGTTGTTCTATAATACTTGATGTATGGACGTATGAATAATTGTATAGAGATATAACTGAACCATACGTAAATATAGACTACTCCGATGAATAGTGAATTAAGGAGTGTGTAGAAACCACTTTCGGCTTCAGCGTTACACTATTAATCTCGTCGACGGGGTCATAGAAAACCGTCGGAGACCTCACTCTAGAATGTGTGCCTATGTGTATATATATATAATTCTTGATTACATCGAAAAGTCACTAGTTAATTGACGAGATAACGTTTCGTTAATTAGCATGAAATTTAGTCCTCGACAAATTTAGACTCATATCTCAGTGGCAATTTAAACCGGCATCTCCCAAATTGTGTCCGGCCGGCCGGTCTGGCTTCACCTCAAATCGGAAAACAGATTTTGACTTTATCAACGATAGTATCTCGGATGCTCGACAGAGTGCGGGCGGACGCAGGACCAATATTTCCCAGTGCCAGCGTCTCTACTTAGGCAAAATTTCGTCCCAATGATTTCGCTAGACAATTAGCCTTTTTCATACAATTAAATTGATTTTTTATAATCGACATTTGCCTCCAAATGCTTATTAGGAACCCATACCGATTTAATGAACACCACACCACAAACAGACCTACACGATCGGTCGGTAGTTTTTTGTGAGCAATACGCAAAAGTAGTTGGATGAACACTGCTCTAGTGCTTACAAGTGTTAGATTGCGTAAAGACTTAGGAACGAGCAGTAGGGCGCTCTCGTGTCTAATGAATGCAGAGGGGGCCCGGCCAGTTTCATAGCCTATTACCCGATTGCCCTGGAACTAATGCTAATGGCGGTAATAAATCAGCTTTTAATAAGTCCCACATATGAATCAAATCCGCTCTTTGGGGCGAAACAGAAACCTGGTGGGGAAGGGGGCGAGGTGAGGGCGGCCCCTCTCTGTAATGGTAAGGCAAAAATTACCCGCAGGCAGTAATTGAGGGTTATGATTTGGTTGGGTGACCTAACAGCCTAATCTAGGCCTCACCATTTAGCCATTATCTTCTTCAACGGCGGAGAGGTCTTATTTTCGTGCGATTAAGAATTGTTAGGCCTCCTTTTCTCTCTCTCTCTCTCTCTCTCAGTCTCTCCCACTCACTGAGCGGCATTCTTTCTTCTGTCTTCCGTACGGACAGGAGAACGAATAAAGAGGTATAATGGATACAGAATTGATAAGATACAATGGGCGGGTCGAATTTATGGATAACAGCCGTTAATTAAAATTTGAGCCGGGGTTTTAATTACGCCGACAGGAGCGCCATCTTTTATTCATTTTTCGAAACATAACAACGGCGACGCTTCGACTTATTTTGAAAAGCGTCTAGAAACGAGAATGATTTTGGTGCGTCAAAATTTCCATATTTTGCATTCGTGGGATTCTTAATCGAGATCCGACATGTTCAAATATCGGAATAATAAAATAAGCGATATTAATAGTATAATAATATTAACTGAAACCATCGTCAATTTCGGAAGACTACTGACGACGACGAAAACCTGGTCATTCGTGGCACCAAATTAGTCATGTTCCGAAAAAGAAATCGACGTCATAATATAACAGCATAAAAAAACTTAATAATAAATTGCTACGTTTGAATTCTGCAATCGCATTAGGCGTTATTGTCCAAGCACTTTGAATTTTGCATGCAACATTAGCGGACTAGTGGGTGGAGAGGGGGGGTGAGATAGAGAGTGGGATGTGAGAGGTTTATCGCACTAGCCGGGGATGTGTTTTTACTGTCTGTTAATCCGGCCATATATTACGGGGGGGGCCCCCAACCGACCTGGCAAATTAAACACGGGCTCGCCGCGGTACCCGGTCGCGGTAACGTAAGACGTTTTAATAAAATAAAGTCTGTACCGCCGGTGGTTGGGCCGGCCCCCTGAACATTACCGGCAATCACTTAGCATTTATTTATGGCCGAAGATTTAGTTGGCGCAGGGAGAGAGGGGGCCCGCCGTAAATATGACCCCGTTTGTGAGACGGGATTTTGTAAGTCTGACTGTCTCAGATTTACACTTTAGCGCCTACTATTTGCCTTCTGGCATTCCTTCGCAATTCGACGCGCCCTCTCTTCTCATCTCTCGGTTTTCTGTTTGTTTTCGGTTGTCTCTGTTCCCCATTGCGATGATATACAAACGAAATGTTTATATTAAATTAGTTCGAAAGCTCCTACGATATCCTGTACTGGTATAGCCAAACTACGCCTTACCGTTGACCCTACTAAATCCTATTTTATAGATTGACGGACTTAAATCAATACGAAGCCCGTTCGAGTGTTTCCCAACTTTTAAACCGGGTTAGTCCCGAAGAAGGTGTCTTAGTTTTACGACGAGCTGCGGCTGCCAAACCCGGACACGCGTCGGCTCCGATAAAGGGGAGTTCTGCCCCACCCTCCGGCGCATTTACAGAATATTAATTCGGCCATAAAAACGGAACAAGCTAGTAGTGGTCCCAGTTCTATTGAAATCATTTCGGCGTTTTATTGTCGTTAGGCCCGGTGTAAGGAGAAAATTAATACCGCACAACTTACCCTTACTTACTTATTTCAAATGGGCGTCGCGCTTCCTGTTACATCGCAAGAATTATATTGTCATTTGACGTTTATGGTATTCAAAATCCTCGCATACCCACCAGACCATTGTCTTCCACGAAATATTTACTGTATTGTTTCATTCGAGTTAATATGTACTAGTATTACGCCTCCTAAATATTAAATAAGGCGTCCTCTTCCATCTGACGTTAGAAAATATACTGATTTGACGCTAATAACTTTTAGGGAAATTCATTTAAAATCTGCTACAAAAAATGCTACTTATATTAAAATTGGGTATTAATCGATTTTTCTTTTATTTTTCAGGTGAGTCCACATTACAATTTATATTCACGTACAATCAGGGTGACGAATACCTGCAGGAAACAGTGCCGAGGTAAAGAAATCAAGAATATCAGAATAAATGTCGATAATAAGAATACTTTAAGGCGCTCATGCTGTTATCCGACTCAGCAAACCTGTTACTGACGGGAGTGACTGGTGACTGTGTCACTGTTGTAAAATTAGGTACAACAACATCCCTTAGAAGTACGAGGGTACTAATCGTATAGACACTGAAGGCAACCGGCCTTAACCCGATAATATATTAGTTAGTGCAAATACTTCATCAGCAGTAGGTATTAATCTGACTTTCTTGTGGACAGAAGCTGCAACATGTCAAGCGTAGGACGTGGAGGCAGAGAATAAATGGGCCAAGTGGAATATCGCCTATTCTATATTTTATACGGTAAAGACCAAGTGAACCGGGAAACATGTCCAAGGTGTACATCGGGTCGCTAGCCGAAGCTGGGTCATTGTTTTAGGTTTCGGTTCGTACTTTTGCCAGTAGCCGTTATCATCGGGTCGGCCGGGTCCGATATCCCTTCCCGACGGCCCGCCGGAAACGATAACTGGGGGAGTGGGTAGGTTAGAGGAAGTCGGGTGGTGTTGCGCTCTCCCGGCCGCCATCTCCGTTAGACCCTCAAATTATTTATTTTTAATCCCGTCCACTGTCTTCCTCTTGGCCTCCGATGAGACGAGAATTATATTTGCCGCGTGAGGAATATTTAAATTTTCAGTTTAAATATAACGTCGGTTAATATATTATAAGGGTTGCAAATTGTGGTTTGTCATTTCTTATTCTTGACAGAGACGTATTAAATTTAGATGCGCAGAGTTTTTCGAGACCAGATTTTGAATTATGACTAACTTCCCACTTGATACTGTGGGAAGAATCTCAGCTAGCGGGGGTTGACCCCCCTGGGACTTTTCCGGGTGTTGTCGGTTTACGACGTTTCGAATTCCACCGTAAGAGCATAGTGTTTTGCAAGCCTCTTTAGAGGTGGACGATTTTATATAAATCGTACATAAACCCTTATGTTATAAAAAGAAACTTTCAGAATGAAGTTATTCCGTATTATCTGCCGGTTTCCCCCGTAGTTAAAAGCCGACCGTGACAACGTGACCTGGCCGAGAGTAAATTGTCTCCTTGGAACTGTGTCGTTGTTAGCCGTCAAAACGGGCGGGATAAACATCGTGGAATTGAAAATCGTCTGCGGCTGAAATTGGAAGGGGGAGGAGGACGGTCCCCGGCTATTGGTCCACAGAGCCGAAGGACACGGGCGACGTTTAATTGGCACGCGCAAGATCCCATCTGGGGAGGAAATCCGCGTCACAAAATTGCGTATTGTTAAAACGCACCAGCCGGAGATAAAAAAAATATATATATATTACAGGCGTAATTGGCGGAGGCGATTAATCTTCAAAAAAAATTATCCTTGAAAGTATATTCCAGTATATCGTCAGGCATCGACGATATTCAGCCCCCCCCCGCCCCTTTCCACTCCGAACGATCCAATTGTGCGCTGAAAATTTACCGATTCTAAGCCCGTTGCGTTCGAATCTGATTATGCGGGCAGAATTATTTCCCTGTATACGCAACAATCTCGGATAGCCGTCCGGTCACGCGCACCTCCCAATTGCCGATATCCCGGCGCGCGCGGAACTCGATCCGATCGGCGAATGGATTTTTTTTTTTTGGCATTTTTTTTATTTCGAATTTTGCGGATGATATTCTTCGCCCGATGTTCGCCCGACCGAGGCCGAACCGAGGCGCAAGATCTGAAAAAATCCTTTATACACCATGGCAGCGGCATGTGCCGTAGGGACACTACGGACCCTCGTGGGCCTCCCAACAAAGTTTCAAGGGATCGGGCTAGTAATTTAATGATTGATTTCTTTTGGCAACTGTTAAGAATATCCAGAGCTGTACGCCAAGCTGAAGGGCCAATAAATAATTTTAGATATTTCGTGCACGAATTAAACCACAAAACATAATCTGTACGTAGTGCGCATTATGAAATTTTAACCGCGTCGCCTAATTATATTGATACGTTACTCATACATAAATAACGTTTACTGGATTGAGTATATCTTATACTGTGTTTTGTTCATGTCGGCCGTTTGATTCTGCAGTTTAAATCAATTGCGCAATTCAGGATAACGAGGTGTGATCAGATTCGACGCAGGTAATTCGGTTTGGACGTTCTTTAAATGCGGTCAACGTGAAACTCTTGAAGTAGGTCAAGAGGGTTTAGATATGTGGGAGACTGTCGACCGTTCAGCCGTTTATTCCCCATTGATAAGAGTGAGCTGGCAGCCGAGCATTACGGGCATTGTCCATATGCTAATGCCCGCATAGATACCGGACCATAAAACACACATTCACACATACCCTATCCGCGTAATATATATTTCCACGATTTCCAGTGAATACGTGCTATAACAGCTCATTTTATCTCGATTTCTTTCTAACCCCAATCCATTTATAACGTTTCTGTTTTGTCCTTATAATAATTTCTTATGAATTGTAAACTTACTCCTTGTGAGTCTACTGTCAAAAAGTGGCTATAGGATATCGCGCAAGGAACATGGAAAATATATTGATTCATTCGTCCGATAATTCTGAATCTGTAAACCTCGTTTCCTTATTAGGCAAAGTGTTGTCAATCAATGTTGGCGGTGAAGAAAGAAGAAGACAATGGGCGCTTAACAAGGTGTTAACAGGAGTGAGGACAGCGGAGGTCGGCGGGGGCCCATCTCCGTCTCGCCCCGATTAACATATATCGCGGGGCACACATGTTCAATTGAATTTGAAACTAAAACAAATCATTCTTCTCGGGGAACCTACTCTATGTGCAGCATTTATATGTAGACTACAGCATAAAGAGTTAGGATAACAAAATAGGCACAGTAATTATTTATTATCAGACTTGATGAAGTACAACATCTAGTCACTTGTTCATTCTCCCTTCTGATCGACGTGTGTGAATCTTTTACTCTCGATACTGATTGGCAGCTTGTCCTTCGACCTTTATTTCTCAACTAATTTATTCCTCATCATCGTTACCTCAGTTTCTCCCCGCACTTAGGGACACTTTTCGTCGATTCCAATCAAATCTGATCTAGGTTTTTGAGAAGCTTTCTAACTCAAATGGCTAATCAAATTATAGTCTGTTGTTATTGTGTGCGCGTGCCGGTCTGTCTGGGTCTAGTTGGCTGTCAGATAAGGTCCAGGGCGGGCCCTGAGCAGCTCTCTAGATCGCGCCCCAACGATTCTACTTCTGAAACAGAAAACAATTGGGACGTTCATTTTATATCTGGGGCCATCTCAACATAACGAGCAGCAATTCATGTGCCCGGCACTAAAAAAGGGGACCAGTCACTGTTCAACTTGTGTAGTAAAACAACGCGTTGCTTACAGTGTTCGATGGGAACTCCCGTAGGAGGTGGATGACTACCCATTAAAATATTTTTGTTTAAATAATGCCTACATTTCAAAAAGAATATTTGAACTGAAATTGTGAATTGTGAATGCCAATTTATCACTGAAGTATATAAAAATTAACTACAATGATTTTGGCTTCTCACCCTTCCGGTTAGTTATATCGCTCAACATGCAGCGACACTGAAGATATGAAGAAATTTATATCTAGCTGTGAAAGAAACGCACGTTTTTCGTTTTTATCTTTAATGTCTCCAAAGAATGTGCATTTTGTGGAAAATATTTTGAAACCCAATAAATTGGAATATCACTGTATTCATTTCCATCCATTCCCCTATTGGCAACAGAAAACTGGAGCCGGGAACCATTTGACACCCTTGGAAGGGGATAAGGATTCTGTCGCCGGCTGATTACAGTTATTAAACTTTAATCTGCTTAGCCTAGAATTATATAACTGGAGATTATCCTCTACAATCCCTTCCCGCTTAGGAAAATATTTAAACTCATCTGCGCTAGCCCTCTACTTTATTATTTAATGAAAGGGAACAAAGCTTTATTACACCTGCCTCTGGGGTTTTTATTCTGTCAGCAATTTGTGTCTCTGACTGGATCTACGTATGATGGAACGATAGTGATTGGGCGGAATTTGATTGAAAGTGATAACTGTTGATGAGGTGTACAGGCGGCAATTTGAGTAGGAGTAAGCCTTTTATGTGGATTCCTGGTACGCCTTCCCTGCAAGTGCAGCTTCAAGTACCGCACTTGATTTACAATTACGATGTTCGAACTGCTTCCGGGAACACTTGACTCGAACTTTAGCCATTGAATGTAATCCTCCTTGAACAATAAGATGAAAAAAATACACTTTTATTCCTGATTTTAATGTTTCACGAACTCCGGCTTAACAAGTAAAATCGCTTCATGTATTCCGGCTTAGAGAATTGAGTTCACTTCCGCTCCGTGTAAGCAACTTCCAATCTGTGACATTATTCCTCATTTAAACTGTGTTTTCGTCCCGAAATGACGGTTTGAAAACAATACTTCATTGAATTTTGGAGAGCGGAGACATTTATTAATTGCGATTGGGCTAATGAGAGTGATATCTTTATGAAAGCCGTGCGGGAAGCCGTGTCAAGAGACGGTCAGATATGTCGCATTCGGCCGACAGATATAGATCTGCCAGCGATGATGGTCCCTGATGGCGATATTATGGACAGCCTGGTATCCAGGAGGTCGTGGCCCCCGACGCAACAGATAGCGGAAAATTAGAATTACCTCCCGGGGTTGCGGTGCTAATCGCAACTTCAGATTTACCGATCTCCGAAACCGATAACGACTATTAAAACAGCCGCGTGTTTCCTGAAAACTGGAACATGATTAATTCTAATAACCCAACCTAGCCCTGATGCATATAGAGCAATGATGCACCAAAGTGTATAAGCGTTATTTATTCTTTTTTCAGTTCATTCTCTTTTCTTGATCCCCTTTCCAATTTTGTCCTTAATATCTTAGTAACGCTATGCGAGCGAAACTGGATTTTGGAAAAGGATTCACTACACAGATTAAAATAGCGAGTAGAGGTTAAATTCGGATAATGATATAAGAATTTCTTTGATACGACTAATAAGAATTTTTTATGATAATGGTAATTTCGCTGTCGTCTTTACCGAAAGAATATATACGCGACATACGATTCTCGGTCGGATTTACAGTTTAATTAAAGTGAATATTGTACAACTCATGGACGTACTTCGGGAAGGTTCGAAGTGAAGTATAACTGCATAATTTTACAGGGGTGGAGGGGCTTAAAATTCGTGGCACAGCATAAATCCGGTACAATCGCCTGTACGCTAATTAGCGAGCGTCTCGCGAACTTTGGTTGGCGTTTGCAAATGAGCGGTTGAAGGCAAAACAAGTTATAATTATATGGGAGGGAAGAGATTAAAATGAAAACAAAAAATATAGCCCCCATTAATCATCCTCGCTGTAACTTAATTCAGGATAATCTGTTTAGCTCCGCGGCCCATACCTGCGGCCCTGCGAGAATGGGCTTTAACTTAAAACACAACTGGGTTTTGCATTCTTATTGTATTCATTAGTCGGGGAATGAGATGTAGCGGTCATAGTCTGTTACTCCTGTTCCCCATACTACCGTTTCACTGCGATCCTAAGGTTTTATGATTTATGATATTGAATTATTACTGAAATACAATACTGAAAATTTTGGGCTGGCTACAGTCATGTTTTTTGTCCAATCGCAAATTATAATTTGCTTTATTAAATTTTGTTCAGACAGGATTCTTAAGTTTCCACAGAAACCAATTTCTATTTGTTGAGTACTTAAAAAAATAGTAGGGCCCGCTGTTCTATTCACTCCGAACGGATTATTAGCTCGTGGACCAAAGATATTCCGGGATGTCCAATTAAAACGTGAATTACTTCAACATCTTTAGGGCGCATTCTAATTTTTATTTTCCACAGATATAACCTTCCCCGTGTGCCAATTAAATAACGATTACGCTGAAAGAAGAAAAAGAAGAGGAGAGGAAAAAAACGAAAGAATGAATAAAGATAATTTTCAAATAATGACCGGGGTCGATTAATCTGCCATTAATTTTTGTTCCGTTGCATCATAAGGGTTATCTTTTAACTGGGATGTAAATCAACTGAGATTTAGCTCCTGTATTATAACGGCCCCGTATAAATTACGATGATCCCCCCCCCCCCCCCCCCCCGACTTATCCGCACTATTTGCCCTTGTTTTTTTGTTCGGTGGCGTTTCAGTTGTTAAACTCTGTGTATTCTCCCTTTGTTGAAATTCTTTTCATTATCCGCGACACGAGATTGGGCAAAATGATAGCAAACGTTATTCAATTGAACAGTCCAAATGACTTTGCACAAAACATGAGATTCATTAATATATTGTGTCAAGGGTATACTATAGTGCGGTATAAATACAAAAACCGTTTAACGCGGATTTTTATTTTATTTACAACACTTTTTGTGCCTTTCCCACATCGAGATTGAGCACTCATTCTGTGTGAAACAAAAAAATTGCAGAATTTCAGACGCTTATTATAACAATACAAGGCTAATGTTACAACCGCTCGACTCATGAACCAACTTAATTTGTCTCCACCCCCAATTCCCTCCAGTCGGCTATGCTAGAAGACGAATATGACGGAAATTAGCCGTAATATTTCGGCGTTGAGAGCAGCTAGTGGACAGCGCGACCACTCGTTTAATTTTGTAATAGCCAGTTCTTCAATATTGAAATGATAACAGACAGGTGCGATACACTTTGGACCGTGGTGAAATATTTCGCTTCCAACGATTTCGTACGAAGAAAACGTATAATAATTTGCTAAACGAAACGGAGTCGGAAGAGTATGGCGCGAATTTAAGAAACAATTCCCAAATAAAGAAACGTCACCAAAAGTAGGCGATTGGGAAAAATATTGCATATGCCCTGTCAACAGATTCGGTCAATGAAGATGTGGTAACACACGTGGCTAAAGGTTATCAACCTGGATAAACAGCAGCGGAAAGCCGTACAAAACAACTATGCGAAGGCTGAGTAACATACGTCTGAGATTCATTACTAGACATTAAATTCTTTATGGTCAAAAGTCTCTCTTATCTTACCGGGGGGAAAAAAAGTGAATTCACGAATGCCTCTCATCATCCAGTGGCGCTTTGAATCTGTATATGCCGAAACAAGAATATAATGAATACATTGGCAACATGAAACTGAGATCGGATTAAATTCGTGGTGTACAAAAATCACTGCAGACGGTGTCACTTTCTTAATAGATCCACATTTTAAATTATTACTGTTGATATTAGTTGAGATTCAGTAATTAATTTTATTGTCACTCATATATCGGTTTATTCTTTCGCATAAATAATGTGTTAATTTGTTATATGTTATATGTGTGTTTTTTGTTCGAAATACAACGCGCTTACAGTGGTTAAAGGGACCAAACGTTACACCCTAATGTTGTGGTCGAACGTCCATCAAAATTTATCATAACGAGCTCATGTATTGGGAACATTTTATAAAATCCTTAATCTTTAATTTGAATACGGTATTATGAAATTGGAGGCGCACATTTCACGGCATGAACGGCGTGATGTTCGGGTTTTCCGCTCGGTTAAACCGCTTCGTCTTATCCGTCATTAAGGCGGCACCGAGCGGCGGAGATTAGGCAATTACCCTTATTTATTATTTTTAATTAAAAACTGATAATATCGGATAGGCGTTATCTGCCCGCCGGCTGAGGAGTATAACAATCTCCCGTCCTCAGTCAAATTATTTTCCGTTTAATGACTCTTCTCTTTTTTATTATTTATTGTAAGATTATGTCATTATCGCCCGATTAACGTCGGTTAAACGATTCGTCTTTTCCGATCCAAATGCGAGCCCGTCCTCGTTGATACGAGGAGTCCGGCTGCTATCTTGTTCTCGCGGCGTTAACGAGGTACTCTTCGCCCATTACTTGCATACTCTCAAAGGAGTAAAGAACTGTACCATTAATCACTATTAATTGGCACTAGCAATTAATTTGGCCTCCTCCTCGCTTCCACATCCATTGTCACAGGCCTCAACCGTGTTTTCCTACGGAAATAATTCCCCGCGTCCCAGACCCAACTGACCGATGGTCTACATCGGGGGTCGGCAAACCGTGGCTACCGTTAAATGACGGGTATATTTTTATTTTTATGTCAGCTGAAAATTGAAACTTACCTACTACATTTTAAAGATTTGTCCTGCTTTAAACGAATGCAATAAATTTATGAAACAGTTTAGTAGCTCACCGCATATTTCTATATTTGGAGAGGAGCACTCGTTGTGCTTTGTCCAAGTCCGGCGTCAGGCTTAATTAACATATGAAAAACTTTCGTACGCGGTCGGGCCACACCCTAACAGATTGTAATATCGGGACTGCCGTTATCGGAAGTCAAATATCGCTGCGACGGCGATTCCAGCTAACATTTTTAGAATTCACGGAATTGTCGAGATAATGATGAAATTCATCGCATCGGATATTAAAATATATTCGGGGAGGAGAATGATTCGGGAGTGGCTGTCGATGAGACTTCACTTGAGACCGAGTGGGTGTCGAAAAGGAGACTCTTTAACTGCTCCCGTTATATTTTCAGTTGAATTAGAGGAGGTCTTTTCACTGCCCACGCCTCACCTCCTCCTCCTCCTCCTTCTCCTTCCTAATACCTCACAGTCAACTCGGCCTACGACAATTTTAATTGACGACCGTACCGTTATCTTCGGTCCTCAACGAAGCTCCCCCCCCCCGTGACCGATCCACGAGTTATTCTTAACCGAGACACGTAATATTTTACTCTAATTTTACTCAGGTACTTTGATCCGTTCACTGCACAAAATAGGAACACTATTGGAACAGGAACGTTCTGTCTTTTAAGCCGTTAAGATAAATCTGATGAAGTGTTGGGGGGCGGGAGGCGTACGCAATATGAAATTTATTTTTATTAATAAACCCGGGTATTCGCCGCCCACTTTCAACAGCCCTGCTATCCGGCCTTATTAACGGTTAGATAAATTGGATAAATTTGGAAAGCAAATCCCCCGTTTGTATAAAACAGATAAAAATATGCCAACAGTGAGAAGGAAACGAGATAACGCACAATCGACCCCCCCACGCGAGAGCCGTTACTGCGCTATTACTGACGATGAACAAAAGCCAAAACAAAGCCAGAAGAGATAGTATTATCCGTAAGGGAAACCCCAGAAACGGCCCAGACCTAAAGTTTTAATTTAACTTCAGTTTTATTTTTCAAATTTGCTGTTCTATTGGTTCATAGGTTAGATCTTTAAACGCAGTAAATTGGTGTGACGGAATATTGAATTTTTTTCTTATTTAGTTCCATTGGAACCATTTTCGACGTAGTCCCGCAATACGAATCATCTCCAGGGGAATATTTTTATCCTGTGGTCTGTCGCAGGAACCATTCGAGAGATAAATAAACCTTCCCCGTTGCTATTGTGAACGTCGAAAACCAAAATAATCTCGTAAAGAGTAATGACATGGAGGATTTTCTTATTTCCACGCGGTATGCCTATGAAAAATTTGGTGTTTGGGCACGTTCACTTTCACCGGGACTGTTAATATCGATAGAACTGGTTCCTGTGGGGGCCTTGTGACATCGAAAGCGACCTTGCCCCGATAAAAACGACAATTAATTAATTCAAACGGCCCAGTGGGTTTCGAGAAATTAATTGTAAAATTGAGCCGAAAGTCCGTGTAGTTTTCAATGGGCGGTCACAAGCGACATTGTTTATTGGGAATGCGGTGAAAGTCCCGGGGGGGGGAGGGTCCTCCCGTAAAGTGAATTTCTGAAAAACTTCCAACATCTTAAGAACTTAATCGGTTGTGCACCTGGGACAGGTGTCGGTAAAAACGGATACTTATCCCAAGGATCGATATAGTAATTAATTAAATATATGGGCGTACAGACTCGAAACGTAATGTAGAGTGATTAGGGATTAAATATTGAGAATTTTCAAGAGGATTTGCAGTACGGATATTTTTTATAATAGCGACGCTAATTATTGGCAAAATAATATGTTCCTTAAGTCAGTGATAAGACAGACTGTACTGTCAAATAATTTTATAACTGAACTGAGGAATGTGAGAAGGATCGTGATGATCGTTGTTCCTATTTTCAGATATCCAGCTGGAAAGTAGCTCGATGATCGTAGAGGCCTATCCGACATGTTTCGCGAAACGTACTCACGAGGGGAAAAAAATAATTAAAAATAATTTAATGACTTAATTGAGCCCCGTTAATGACCCAGGGTATTTCGGAGGATGTCTGACCGTCATAATTTCTAATGGTCTTCTTTCTGTGTAGTGGGCCCTTTGACGTTGGGCCGCCGCTCGTCACGTAGACAGGCCGAATATCCTTAAATACCTCCGTAGTAAATACCTTACGGAGGACGTTTTCTTCCATTTGCTAGCAGTTGTCCCGCCCCTGCGGGGTCCAGTACGCGCGGCGATAGTGCAATTCGGCGTGTGAAACACGAAACAGGCGCCAGTCTCCAGTACCCGGCTCCTTTTTTCAAATTGTCCTAATAGTCGGCCTTTTACCTCGGACCTCTCTACCTTTTTTGATGTACTACCCGACAGTTTTACCTGTGGGCGTCGCGTCAACTTATACCTCCAGAATGTTGTTTTAATAGCTCCTATTGTGCACCGAATATGTGCTGGAAGTGGTGTCTTTTGTGAACACTTCTTTTTTTACCTCGATTCTAAACGCTTTTTTGCCCATTAGTGATACTCTCCAAAATGTCGTCGACGATTGCACAGTTTAACGCATTTCTTATACTTTTAAGTACGTACTAGTTGGTCTTAGCACAACGGGGATCCACAGCTGAAAATGTAAATTATTATCGCGAATTTAATTTTTACCTTAACTTTGAAATTTAATTAACTAGATTTAATTTCGAATAGCCTTTGTATTAAAACATTAAAGTATAGGATTGCCACCTTAATTACGAAAAGTATTATCCATTATTTTCATACAATTGGGCGTCGAAAGCCTATGATTCACAACGTTCTTCGTGTCCTATTTTATTGTCAGAATACTATATTATTAGTCAACGTTATTTCGCGAGTGTGAAACCGAGCGGTCGGTGAAATTAATCAGAAAGAGATGGATTAGGGATGATGTGTCCGAGACTATGCCTCCGTGCGGATTGTTTTATCGGCGGGTGATTCACGAGAAAAATGAATATCAACTCGAGTTAGTCAGCGAAAGGAATTGCTGGTCTCAGCCTGCTCCTGTTTCCTCCACAATTCAGCTGGCCCGTTGACTATACTTAATCCTGTCATGACTAAGTATAGGCTAGAAATAAACAACGGACACAACGTTGAACCGTTTCGATACTCCTTGGACGTCAGATCCTGACAGATAACATAATCAATAAAATTCTGGGTGGCTTTTATTTAAGTTGCTACCAGTTACTGATTTAGAATAGGGTGGTGTTAACTTGGGAGACGTTGCCTAACAGAATTAATATTTATAATTTCAAATTTTATCCATAATTTTGAACATCTTTTATTTGTACATATTTATCCTCCAGTCAAAAGTCCTTCGTACCATCCTTAATGCTCCCCGGTATGTTTCTAACCGAACAATCCATAATGACCTCAAAATTAACCATAATGACCAACAGTTAAAAATTTCCTTAAATTTCATTCCCGACTCTCTCCATATCCAAATCCACTCGTTCAGTCCCTTTCCTCTTTTACCCATTATCCTCCTGCGTCGGCTTAAACGCCACCGGCCTAGAGACTTTCTGTAGGCCGAATACTGGTCCAAAATACCATCACTGGATGGCGTCTTTATCGAGCGAAACAAGTCAAACTAGTCAAACAAACCGCCCTTGTACCTATAACTAGCATATAGTTGATTGTACAATATAGTTAAAAAAAAACATATTTATCCGACAGTGCTTGGATTCATTCCGAGTTCTTCTCTACGTCCCCACGTAGCGTTACAATATTAAGATAAGTATTGTTGGAACACATACTGTGACGGAAGAGCAGAGAAAGTTATTTTCACAAGAATTTTTCCGAAGACTAAATAAGAGTTAGAGTTTGGTTGTGGAAGCGTCGGACTTGGTTTTGCTTCTCCCCTCAGCCCCCGTTTTAGGTTCTGGTTATCTGGTGACATGATCTCGGCGTCTCTCTAAAATTTTCACTGAAATTGCCTGGCTCAGTGTCCGTGTCCGAGTGTGACTGTGGCCGGCCTCTGTGACACGGGGCACAAGATAATCTGTCTCTCCGGCTCTCGGTCTTGGTCTTGGTCCCTGAAACTTGGTATATAATTAATGGCCGTAATTGCGCTTACGGCTCGGTGGCTTAATTGCCCCCGCCCCCACTGTAACTGCCTCGCGACAATTAGCCGCCCCGCCCCGCCCCGCCCGACCCTAGGGCCGACTCCTGTCGCTTTTCTACGCCGACCGTTTTTGCCTTCTTAATTTTTTTTTTGTCAGCGTTTTCTATTTCCGGGGCTACGACAAAAAATGGAGAAGGACGATACATCGTGGAATGGAGATAAGTCGGATAATAATACGGACTCGGTTACGTCTGGAAACAGGGTTTACGCTTCGTGATTTTCTGTCGCAGAATTGAGCCCCAGAGCTGAACAACTTTTAACCGGTGTGAAATATAATTAATGTTTCGCCGGCGTAAATCATTATGCCTTTAAAGTTAATTCGAGCCGAGTATTGAATTACCTTAAGGTAATCCTACTCGTCAAATTTATATAATTGTTCAAATACAATTATAATACGCGAGATAGAAATATTAAAGAATTATTTTTTTTGTTATTTTTCATAATAATATAGGACCATAGAATATTATATTTAATATTAATTTGATTAATTAGATAGCAATATAAGTTTAAAGAAATGCAGAAAACACAGTTTTACATTACAAACAGATAAGATTTTTACATTGGTGTAGAATTTACAATAAAATAGTAATACAATTTTAAATATTGTATAATCGAACGATTTCAATATGAAAAAACCCAGTTCTAAGAATAAACAGTGACCACATCAATGTACAAACATAACTGGTTGGTAGATGACGGAAATGTCGTCTTTTTCCCCACTCCGAGGAATTCGATTGGAAGGCGAGCGGAGACAGGGAAAATTCACAGCAAAGTCGGCTTTGAATCGTCGCCATTGCCATTTGCCATCGCGTAATTGCGGAACTCCGTTCGTTTGCGGTGATACTGGGCCGTTTTATGGTTATAATTTCTCGTCCGTTCAATTTTCTACGTTTTTCTAGACCGCATTCGGTTCAGCTTGCCGTCGCCAGTTTCCTGTCATTGTTTATCTCACCCAGACAATTTTTGATATCGCGTATATTTTTTAAGAACTCATCACTGCTTTCCGTTTTTGTATGCTTCGGCATCTGGCGACGCAGAAGTAGGAATCTCCACACAGTAGATGCACTTATTCTCCTTCAATCCCTTTGTTTAATTGAGGTGCTAAATTGTCCGACACCATTTCAAAGTGAGTCAATTAGATTTCACTACGAAAACACGGTTTCGGGTGGAATCATTTATCATTAATTGTTTCCGATATTTTTGGTCGTCCTAGTATTTTGGACATGATCAAGCTAAAGCCGGTGGGGGTGGAAGAGGAGGAAGGGGAGGATCGGTTTCTACGATCGAGGACCTAAGGTGGGGTTGTGTGTGTGTGGGGGGGTTAAGCCCCTTTTTGTAAGAGAGATCAGAGTGAAGGAACAGAGAGAGAGGGAGGGAGAGAGATCACTTATAAAACGAGAGATGATGATCATCTCCCGAGAGGCCGAATTGGCTTAGGGCAGGGGAATATCCGGTGTTCCACCCGAACTCCCCTCCTCCCCAAACTGGCACCAACTCACTTCACTTTGATCTCGGTGCAGCCTGTTTTTGTCCGCGAGAGGATTAAGGGCTGTGGCAGGAGGGGGTGCGGGGTATGGGGGTTGTCGTATCCCGTCGGCTCTCAGCGTCCGCGGTCAAAGGGTTGCCCGGGGCCCCAGGTAACCCGTCATTATCCCCGCGGGTTAAGCTTCCTCGCCACCCCCCTGCTCACCTACTCTGACTAGTTTTTGCTGCGGCGCCCCCCAAAAAGCCGATTAAGAGGGGGTCTCCCGGGCAAGGATCGGTTAATCGAATTGTTGTCGCTAGCCGACCGAATTAGAAGCGCCCGTCCGTCAACCTCTTCTTGCCCAATCTCCTCTTTCGTCCTTTTATTCCAGTAGAAGGTAAACAAAACGTTTCCCTGGATTTGGATTTTCAAATCGTAGTGAATGTGCGTGCGTAGAGGCCGGCGATTGGGATAAAGTGTAGCGAGACTTGTATTCGAGGCTTTAAGGGATTTAAAGTTGTGGTTGCCGCAGTTCGAGCCCTTCCGAAGGATTATTTTAGTGCTAAGGGCGGGCTTGTTGTCACAGTCAATTTGTTCAATAATCGGATGTCGTGATTATTCGATGATGTTCTTCTTTGGGCTGAGATAGTTATTAACAAGATAAAGTGGGCTGAAGTTAAAGAGATGAAGTGTGGAAATAAAGTGTACATGAACAAGTTCGAACAGTTGTCACTTTAGTTGGAAATTGTTACACTAGGGACATTGTCTTTCCTTTTTCCTTGTCGATTCCAGAAAGAAAATTGGTAATATTTTCGCCCGCCCACCCAACAATCGCACTTGAGAACAGAGCTTCAGGAAACGACAAACGTTTTACGGCCCATTGTTGTCCTTCGATGTCTCACTTTTTTCGTTCGCCATTCAGAGCCTCCTGCTGGGAAATTCCGCGCCGCGTTCGCATAATTAAGAGTCGCCCTTGTGACTTCTCACGGCGACAGCTCTCCTGTAAAAGGCGTCTTTTCTGAAATTCCGGAAAGGCGGTGAAAAAAAAGAGAATGGAATAAAAAATAATGAGAGAGTTTCTCGCGTTATCCCACCGCCCACCCCCACCGGAGACGGCGCGACCATCTAATATTTATCGCGTCGGAAATTGAGTACCGAGAGGGCCTTCTTAGCGTTGACAGGCGGCGCCATTTAAAGAAATCTGATGCCCTTTTTCATCCCTTCCGGGATTAGGGTCGGGGACAAGGTCCGGGAGGAGGGCCACAATTAGGCTCTGTTCCGGCTGTTCTTTTATTCTTTTTTTTAATTAAACCGTACCAAAGTGGCGGGGAGGGGCCTTTTATTCCAACAAATCTTCCTGCTTCCGAATGTTCCGAATTATGAACATCTGTCGAACCAATAGTATAAAC
Source organism: Lethocerus indicus (assembly GCA_019843655.1). Lineage (NCBI taxonomy): Eukaryota > Metazoa > Arthropoda > Insecta > Hemiptera > Belostomatidae > Lethocerus > Lethocerus indicus. The sequence continues at coordinate 5,269,654 of JACDQD010000007.1, read as the reverse complement.
TGACAGACTGAAAATGAAAATCTTTTATCGGTATCCTATTAAATAATCTTTCTGTTCTAAAACCGAAGTAATATTATTTTTCTTAACGACTCATTTGAAGCACAAATAATGCTGCTAACAGAAGCCGATATTTTAAGGGGATTATAACTTCGTCCTTCTTTTTTTTGGTACTTAGGTACGCGACATCAATAAAAAGGGCAAGAAGACCGTTTAATTTTCCTTCCTTTCGGCGGTTGACGCTAATCGGGTTATATTCGGAACCGAGTTTTTGTCTTCCTTTTAAGCGGCATCATCCATGTGAGAGTTAACTCGGTCGCTGTCGCTGTGCGGAGAGATTCCATTCACCGCCCGACGAAAGGTGGAACCAGGTAGAGCGGAGCAGAAGAAGCGGAAGAAGCGGCAGGAGGAGAAGAGAAATATGCTTAACTCCTGCCCGAGGGACAAAGGTGTACCTTTGATAATCCTCCGGGGTTGAACCCCCTTTATCCTTCCCCCGTCTGGGGCCTGGCACAAAGGCCGATCGTTCTATCCCATCCCATCCCATCCCCTCATCTTATGGATTTATGTATAATACAAGGCTCCGGAGCATGATTTCACTTTCTTCCGTAATCGTTATACGGTGCAAACAATTTATTGTATGAGCCTTCACTTGCAAGGTATATGGAGGAAATGATACCGGCCTTTGTTGTCTACGGAATATGGCACGCGCCGATGTATATTGCCGGTTGAAATGCTACTCCCCTTATATTGAACGCCCAATTGGCCTAAACTACATTTAATAAATACTTGGTATATACTGTTTTAAAACTGATACTGCTAATGTTTGGCGCCAGAAGTAAGTGATTTCCGATGGCTTCGGGCCAAAGTAGGCGGTGTCAACCTTGACCCAATAGGCGGCATCTCTCCCACAACCGACTGCTCCTGTCACTGCCAACCTCTACTGTAATCACAGCAACAACAACAACGGGCCTAACAACATAATTCCGCACCCTCGAGTCCCCGCCTAGCGTGGCGACGGACACCGCTGCCATTGTTGAAGGATTAATTGCGCTAAAACCGGTTATTCCCCGTCTAATGGGCGGTTCTCTCTCGACGAAACCCGAAGCGGAAAAGTAGTGTGCGCTATTTGTGAATTAAGTTATATGACGGATGATTTAAGTTGAGCACTAACGAAGTGCTGACGAGATACAAAGTCGGAAAATGACTTTCGTGTTTGGAATATCGTCACACAGGTTTCGGCTTCCCGCCAACGCCATCAGCACTTCGTTCGGTCAGGGTAGCAGTACTTTAAGGCACGTACTATTACGACGACGAACATTCTTAAAGCAAATTCGACTGTAATTATTTGAAATGTTACTAATAACGTGAATGATAATGTCATAAGGTTTTCAACTTGGGGCATAGTAGTGACCCAGGGTGATTTCTTCTTGTTATTCTATTCGAAGAGTGAATGGACGGGACGATCAAAGGAACTAGCAGAATCGCACTATTCCAAATGGTGATATTCCAAATTAATAAAATGTTAGGCGCAATTTGTCGTCCCCAGTTCTATACTACACACTGGCACTGACTCCAGACGTAATTGTACATGCAGGTCTTATGTGAAGGGGCCGACGGCCGTGTTTACCCACCGTATAACTATCGGGCATAATGGATTTACCGTGGGTTTTTTGACCCCTGGCCAGGGGAGGGATGGACCGGAAGTCGGCAAAGTCGCCAGTCGTGTCGTCACTTCCTCTTATATTTTTTTGAGTCTGCCCAATCGAACCTTTAAACACAGCAACTCATCACCGTTCTTTTTCCTCACTGTTCGTCTCACACACATCACTGGAATGACTAACGACGGCAAATATTCCAAACCTAAATAGTAGAGGAAACTGCACATATATATATTTATATTCGTGTATAATATAACAAATATGGATAATCTTGGCATTACTCACATTTCGACTGCAAATATTTGCTTGATAATATAGTTTGAACAGAGGGTCTGTAAGCGATACCGATAATACGAAAGCACCTAAAATATAGACAAGGAAGGAATTAAAGAAATAAATAGTACCAATTTAGCCACTGACATATGGCATAGCCCAATGATGAGCCATTACCAGCTAAGGATATGATAAGGGAACATCATGGGACGTTTCCTGTCTAGGAAAATTAGAATTAAATTTGGATTATTAAAAATAGTTCATAATATACAATTAAAAGAATGTCAATGTTGACTTATAATCCTTATAATATGGATTCATCAATTAACTTGTATTAATGTATATTTCTATGTGCGGTGTCTGTGGTATGAAAATTATGAGTCATTTATTTTTTTCAGGTGAGTCCCATGCTAATACCTCAGTAGGTGTAATACTCTACCAACTATAAGGCAACCACTGTCGGAACAGGTGAGTTTAATCCATGATTTTCAGTTTCATTTAGTAAAGATTTCAGTTTTACTCGAATGTATTATTCATACCGTAGTTAGAGAATGGGATCCCTATAGAAATTATCGACGTATTTTCTGTGATTTTTCTACGTAGTGGTTACATACATAAATGGCCTTAAAGTTTCTTTCAACCGCTCTTCAGCAAACCTCCCCCATTTCATATTTTCTCATCGTTCTAATCCCATTGTCCGATGAGTAATATCCCATGACCTTGCGGATAATCCTCAGAGCCGACTAAATTAGTGGGGGCCAAGTAATTTTTACAACCAACAGTCTTATTTCTCTTACTGTTAATTTTAAACTGCTGTTCGGTTATTTCATTAAACCATCGGTGACGAACATGGCTAACCAATTGAATATGGGCAAATCCGAAACATAGTAGATATAAATATAGAATTATATCTCTATTTCAGTATGTGTCGGTGTGCGAATCCTCCTTCCTTTTATTACAGTCGCTAAATTATTTCCACTTGTTTCACACAATTGTAAGTCCTTGATTTACAAGGTGAGACCAGAAATGTTTCGACATGTGTAATAATTGTTTCCAGAGAACACAATTCTACTGCGTGATAATCGGAACAAATCCTTGAAGGATCGTAACGCAATGTTGCTATTTCGCCCTTTATCGGTCATCGCGCATTTTTTCGTCGTAGTTAGGGGTAAAGGGTGCTCCATGGACAGTTGAAGCCTCAGTTTCTCTCCAATAGTCAGGGCAAGGGGCCTTGTCTCAGATATAACCCGAGCTCTTAAGAGTCGGGCGGGCACAGCGGACTCGGGGTACGGCAGGTCCAATCGTAACAAAGGACATTAAATCGGTAATCGGGATGTGTCCAGAGTGAGTACAGAGGCGGGGGCGGTGGCGGCGGGGAGGGGGTCATATTGGAGAAGGGACAAATGGTCGGAATGTGGACGGGAGGCGGCGGTCAGTTCTCTGCCGCCTCGGCCCGCTCAGTATTCAGGACCGCGCACGGCTCATGGAGTCTCCGCTTATTTCCTAAGAATAAAGTTAAAAAGATAAAAAAAAACACTGAAAACAACTAACTTTTTGTCGCCCTCCCCTCCGGCCAACACCCGCCCCCCTTTCCGACCAATCTCCTCGGGGCGCCACCTCTTTGTCAATTCATAAGGTACGTCCAATTCCCACGGATTATGCCGGCCCGAGAAAGAACACAGGAATATTCATTTCCTCCTCCTCCACCTCCTCCTTTTTCTTCTTCCACCGTCCCTTCTCTTGTTATTACCGACACAGAGAGAGAAAGGGGGGGCCCGTACGCCGACGGGAATGCTTTATACGGGACCTGGCTTCGGTCTGGAGTCGAAAAGGTTTTGGGAATGGACATTTTTCGGTAGGTAAAACAGTAGATTCATATGCGCGGAAGCCCCCCCCCCTCTGGCGAGGCCCGTTTTCCCACGGAATTGACCGCCTAACTCCGCCCAGTCGTAGTCCCCTATATGAATCTCGGCGGCTTTTGCGCCAATGGAATGTTAATTGCTTCGTTTCAGAAGCCAACCTGCGTTAGAGGCGTCTTAAACCCTGTCTGAAACTCTACCACCGATTTGAGCGACAACTAGTCTCGTTGTGCCCTACAGTAGATTATCAGTGGGTTAATGTCCCATCCAGCGGGCATATCGGAGGGGGAAACATCATACTTTGTTGACTTCTTACTACACTCAGTTCTTCGGTCGCAGTATTAATTTTTTAAAACAGCGGGGTTGGTACTTTCGGCCTACTTTCCTCATTTAAAGGGAGCTGTAAAATGTTACTCGGCTTGTAGGAATTTATTTGTCGAATTAATCGAATAACTATGCGTCACTGTAAATTCGCTTTTTATTCTATACAAAATTTCGTTAGACAAATTGTATTTCGTAGAGGAGGCGACAGATATTGGCCGGAAGTACAGACGTCAATTGGAGACGGGCTATCTGGTACAGCGGTTGGCAAATTGGCCCGCATGTCTGTCGCGCATGAAACTCGGCCCATTCGACTTTCATTTCGGCCGCTAGGCGTTGTTTTAAACAATCTGGGTTTGTTTCGGCCCAACCAGTCTGTCGACTGTTCTCCCATTCAGGCTGTACCGACCCGGGCCGAAAGTCTGACAAATGACTGAAAAGAGTTGGGGGAAAAAAAGAAACTATATTAACGACAACCCCCGTCGCGTTTTAGAGGATCGGACGGCGGTTTTTATTCCACGGATCCGATTCGGAAGATTATATCTGAAGAATATCGGTGGACACCCTGGGAGCTTAAAGAGGTTTCAGAGATACTAATCTGCCGTGCGTGCGGGAGTTAGGTGTAGGTGTCTAGGGACAAAGCAGGTATATATCTGGGAGACTGGAAGGGGGAGGTTTAAGAAGGTGTGGGAGAATTTAATAATAATAATAGACGCCCATCGTGTCGGTACCCAGTTTTAAGCCCGCGGTACCTGCCGGACGACACGGAACACAGCTAACCCCCCTACCTGAGTCAGCGCACCAAACGTGCCAACGGTGGAAATTTACAGGAAATTGGAGAAAAAGGAGGCCGAACAGTCGTCAAATTAGAGTCAGACCCTTTTCAGAGCGAGGAAAACCCTTTACTTCTCTCTCCCTTAAACCTCCATTCTCCCGCTTGTCGATCATCCACTAAGACAACAAACACTCGAGCCTCGAATAAGTGTCGACTCGAGGCAACTCGACGGTCTGCCCCACTATGGCCCTTCCTACTCAAGAATGGACCCAGTATTTTTTTTCGATCGCTCTGCATATTGCCAAACCTTCAGCAGCTCAATTAACGATATAATGCAGAAGTTAATTATACACTGTAGTAATTATAGCATTTAGGTTGGATTTTGTGACAGTTCGTATATTTTTTGCGGCTATAAATAATTCAATGCAATCGCCGAAAGATAGTACAAAATTTTGTATATATTTCTTTATGCTCTTCTGTGTTCCTCTATTTCATTTCATACATGGAATAGGCCCATACATTTAGGTTTAGGTGAATATTTATTACAATTATATTAGTTTACAAGCGTCATGTTCCGCAAGAAACTAATTGCTGTCCCTGCGTAGCTTCTTCTAATGGTTTATGAGGGGGAGGGGACTGGCTCGCTGTTTTTTGCTTACGCAGGGATCTCAGGAATTTTCCTTAGGACGGGCCGGACGTAGCGGAGCCTAAGGCGGGATTATTCAATAAAGGTGAGCAGTTTTAAAACTCTTATAGCTTTTTATTTTCCTTTTTTTTTACTTAGGCAGGTAGTAGTGACAGCCCTACCTATCTACCTGACTCGGTTCTTAGGGCGCCCCCTTCAAAAATTGGCCCCAACAACCCTCATTTAACCTGAACCGGGATTGACTTTACGCCTCCCGGACCTTTAAGCCTGTTACTTTCTCTAGCTTAAGGCCCCGGGTGAAAGTAATACTCCTGGGGCCCCTTTTTCCCTTAGAACACTTAGAACCAAGCGCTTCCTGTACTACCAGTGGTATTTGTCACCGGACTGTCCACTCCTCTGGAAACGAGTCCATTGGAACTGAATCCGCCGAAGATTTCAGCCCGATTTTTCTTTCTTTCACCAAAAAAAATATTTTTCCCAAAAACTAACGTTCGGGCCGTTCTGAGTGTCAGCGCAGTGACAGTTCAGATAGGACGCTTCATCGGCACACAAATCGAGTAATTGCCTGACTAATTTACTGAAGCTGGCAGGAAGCAGAAATCGGTTTAGCAAGGACCAAATCAGTCAGTGGAGTGAAGACCGCAAGTGTGATGACCTATGTGAATCTTACACAAAAATCCTGGATTCAATTTGAAAACATTTTTGTAACCTTAATTAAATCTAATCTATTTGTTTTTCTTTCGAAAGCGTTGAAGTTCAATAGGTGAATTCTTGTTGATAATCTCGATTGCGTTTTCCTTATAAAACGTTATTGCGATTAAATCTAGTTATTCGTTACGCTGTTTCTTACTTTTGTAATTATTGAGCACCGCAGCCTTTCAACACAGGAGATTGGACGAGCATTGAGATTTAGGTTCAATCTAGGAACGAAGATCGCGGGGAATACCGGCCGTAGAATTCCCAAATGACGACTATGTTAATACTGCTCTTAATCCTCGAAAGCGTTATTTGTTCGAAACAAACAGAAATTATGATTTGTGTACAAACAAGTCGATTTGAATAGGACGGTCGTCGGTCAGTGTTCCCCCCTTTTTTAAATTTGAATCTGAAATTGGAAAAATGTTTAAGGAAATAAAACGCCCGACACGTTTATGTCGTAATCCTAATTCTTTTCCGTCTCGGTTAATTTGGAGGAGTGGAAACGTTTGGAAACTGGCGGACAACAGGAAATACCTTTTCTAAACCTTAATTCGCTTTCGAGTTGAACAATACGGTTCCGACCGATTGGGCATTGGCGTTATAGGCGGCGAGAAAGCCCAATTTCTTATTCGTTCCTTTCAATTCTATCAGTTTAAGCCTATAATCTTTTCACGAGTTTAAAATTGAACAAAATTAAACATGGATATTCGCATATTTCCATAACTATAACGTCCATAACGTCATCGGCGCCGACTGAATGATTCCGGCTGTGTCAAATTTGGTCCCCTTTCTAATCAATTAGTGTTCGTAATTGTAATTTACTTCCTACTGAAGAAGTGTTGAGCAACGAATTCTCTGCCTCGAAATGTCTATGGACATAATAAATAATTTTTTTAAAGTTAAATAAATGCTGAAAATTAACCAAATTATCTACACTCCCGAATGCTTATTTCAGTCGACCTGGACTACATTGAGAAAAAAACATTTTGTTATGGTTTTCTAAATTAATATATATACACGAAAGCGTCCATTATATCCGGCTAAAGCGATCATCCAGGGCGACACTTGAATGGGCCATCACCTCCGTTTCTGACGGAAAGGGAACACGGACATATTTTCCTCGCGAGCATTATTATTATTATTATTATTACAGTTGTCCCACAGAACGGACATTAATCGTAATAACGGCCCCGTTTCAAATTCTATCCAATACTTGGGTTGGAATAAATTTTCCGAAATAAAAAAGAAAAGAAATCCGAAGTGCGGCCCCGAGGAAACTGTCCACAATAACTCAGTTGGGCCGGGGCCCGTTTTCTAAAAGGGGCGATTCAAAACTCGTGGACTCGTGACCGAATTATCGGGCCCTAACTGATGCTCATTAGCGACAATGGAGCCAGCTAGGGAGGGCGTGGGCGTAGGAGTCATTTGGACGCGGGGACAGCCCGGGACGGGACTTAGCTCCGTCCAGCCACTCCCACCCCCAGCTCTCTGCCACTCTCCCCAACTACCTGAATTATCAGGTAAAATACCTTAAAAATCCACACCCCTTCCGACCGCATCGCCGGTGTAAATCTTAAGCCCGACCTAAACTCGCGTTGACCGGAGGGTGACTTTCAAAATATTTTCCTTTCAGCAAGGATTTATGTGCTAGAACCCAGCCGAAGTCGATGCGCTTTCTTATGTGCATTTCAACTGCACTTCGGTTGGCCGAAAGTTTGCTATACTCTTTCTAAAATTGTTCCTTTAGAAAGTGTTCTTTCGGCGGGCTATTGCCAGTGACGAACAACGAAATAATTCCTCAATAGTTCGATACGTGGGACAGGAATTCCCTCAGTGCTTAACGGCATCATACATTTGAATGCCTGCCCGGGAATTGTTTCATGACTGGAAAACCCAATGCTCTCAATCGGCACTAACAGTAATTTAATAGTCCTCCTATCTGAAAATTGATGCAGAATTCTTCATCTAACCCTTCGAGTAAACGTGGGATTATTATTTTTATTGAACTAGACTTCAGACCATATAGATAACAGAATCGTCCCGCATTTCGTAAGGTCAATATCTTCCGTCCGTGGATATATGTTCTACGCAACATTAAGTTTTTATTTAATACTGCGGCTTTCCGCTGTTACACATAATTCGCAGTCTCCGTTCCACCTGGACGTGAAATTAGACAGCGTATTACTATTCAAATTACACGTCTTCACTCGGTATTAAAGTGATGTCGGAATAACGGGAAAATTGTAGAATAAATAGTAAAATTGGTATATTTTTTGCTAGCTTGTTTTTCAGCGTGGAACTAAGTCGATTTTAAATGGATTCCGTCTTAATAACTTTCTGGGTTGGTGCAAATTTTATTCAGTTTAAAATTTGCATTTAAAACCTAGAATGAGGTTTTTCTTTATTCATAGTATTAACTGTGTGTGGCAAATTTAAATTTATTTATAGGCAAAGGTTTTCATTCCGGGAATGAACTTCATGTGAACTAGTCCTAGATGGTTGTCCTTTAGAAGCAGTATTGCCACTTGTGTAACCACCATTTCCGTGTATTATTAGCTTGGTAGGAGATTAACGTGGGGTTTAACCCTTCATTGATAACTGTGGGTCAAAATTACGTCGATATGTGTTTGTATGAGTGTGTGCGTGTGCATGTGTGTAACGCGGGGTTAAGACAGCTGTGGCCAGTCCATATCTCTCCCTATCACACCCCTCCCTCTCCCTCCCTCTCTCTCTCTCTCTCTCTCGCTCTCCCTTCGGCTCTGTTATCTATATCTGTACGCGTATCGCAGTCCTGGGCTCTTCCTCCACGCCGTAGCTCCGCTGCTACCAGTTGCTTCTTATTGACAAACAAGTCGTAAATCATTGTATATAACATTTTTTGCCGCCTTTAACGCTCCGGTTAAATCCTCAGCCAACACTCCACGGACGGATTAGATAAAGATTATCCCCCCGGCTTTCGGTACCTATAATAAACCGTACCTTTTTGATAACTGGATCCCATATTTTTTTGACCCCGTACAACGTAGCATGTAAACACCGACCGCTGTTAAAATTTTATCGTTGACTAATGTAGTGAAATTTCTGAATACTTATGACAATGTATATTCCTGAATCCATGTATGAAAAAACATGAACACTCGCGATTTGATTGGTGTGATTATAACAAAACCAATACAAAAGCGTTAACAAATTATTGTTCATATTTTTATTTTATTGTATGTATTATGATAATGTGGGAGACCTGTCGTTTTCCGAATCTACGTTTTCCTTTCAACCCTTGAAAAAATCCAATCACCGATTTAAAACTCGTGTTTTGTGTTTCACGTTAAGATACATTTTAGAAACGTTTGGAATGTCGTCATTCTAGACCGGTTTGGTCACGTTGTTGGACAATAAAAAATCGGTAGGTTCAAGAAATATCGCAGGAACTGCGAGATTGATCTATGCTATAGATCTTTCACAGTAGACATGTGTCCCACTGACATTGAACATGCCTAAAGTGTTGTCAGTAATCTACTGACGGAAAGCTACTGGAGACAGTGAAACCGCCCCAGCGAAAGGTCGTAAGAATTATGGTATTATTATTTCGGATACCGCGGTGGTGATCGAACCGACGTCCCATCGGTCTGCCGGCCGCGTCATCTACTGACAGTCCAGCGATTTCTCCGGCGCCTGGTTGTCGCTAGCGATTTCCCAGCTTATCACCGGCCAATTATAAAATAGGTGACGATATATTTTTTTCAGCCCAATTTCTGTAAAACCCACAAGAAATCTGCTTTGACCGTGTGTCATTTCCTATTTAAAAACGCACGCACATTGTCGTTTCCCCGGTCGCCTCTGCCGGGATTCACAGCCTTTTCATACGTTGTTATATTTGTCTGTTGAAATTAACAATTGTCCTCCGAAAATCCGCTCGCGGAGCGTTCAGGGACATCTGCACAGTGTTGTGTGCTTTTTACCACTGTAGTCGGTTCCGCCGTTAATTCCCCTAATCGGAGCGCTGTTGGGAATAATTGACTCGGAGCAATTATTTTTTTCCTCTCTTTCTCTTTTTCCGTTCGGGCGCCAATAAAATAGATGCTCACAATGGGCCCTATAACCTGTGTCCACTGTGTGTCGTTCGGATAGCGGCGGTCGCATTGTGGAAGTAGACAATTGCGCAATCGGTCAGACAAAAGCATAACCCATTTAGCGTATTTTTCGTCGTAAATATATCGTAGTTTCGTATATAAGTTAAGTTGTTAATTGGCGTTTCAGTGGATTGGATAAAACGGAAACGCTCTTTGGACTCACGTCACGGTGTTACCTTTTTATTGCCAGTAGGGTTTTATGAATTTTTCATAATAAATTTATTCGACGATATCGTGTCCTCTCCATGTGTTTATGAATGGAGTCGATTCTCGAGCTGTCGCTGGGAAACGGCGGGCCGAGAACACGTAACAGAGGATGCTCCTAATAGCCCTGTGAAGGGGAGGGAGGATCGTAAAAAAAATATCTTATTACACCAAAACGTGGAAATATTTCAATCCGGTCATGCTCGTAACCTGTTACCTGTTTTAATACAATTAACAAACAGGAGACGGTACGGACCCGTATTTCCGTTGCGCTCTCGTCTCCCCCCAACAGTAAATTGTAATGTATTCAAAGAGTCAACCTATCTATAAAATTCAACGTACGGCCGTATCTGAGCCTAATGAAAGTATTCGAATGAAAGGGGCGGCGGACAGGAAACTGTAGAGGAGGTCGACAGCAACCTGACTACACGATGTCAAGTTTTGTACGAACGCCCTACAAAAGGGCGCCCCCCACACCACAACCATAAGCAATAAGTATGCTGCACGCTCGGTTCACTGCACGGAGTTATACTGCTTTAAGTTACACTGCTTGAATACGTTTCAAATTAGGAAGACGGGGCAGTGCATTTCTCGAACGTGTTTTTAAAAATTTAAATTTTGTCCACTGTTTAAAAAAACGACGAATGACTCAACATAAATATAGATTGGGGTATTGATAAGGGACATATAGCGGAAAATTTGTTATTAATTTTTTTTTAATATACGGTCAATTTCCTATACCGTTATTTCCGAACTATTGGGCTCGCGTGCTGTTTCGTGATGTATAAGAGGGAGGGAGGGAGATATTGGCGCTGGGCGGAGCGCTAAGCTTGTGCGGATAAGCCCACTGCCCTGTCCGGCATTCACCGGCCCTGAGCCGATAAGTATTTAGAGCGGGGGCGGGCTATTATTCCTTTTGAAAAGGATTAGCGGCCACCGGCTTTTGCTTAATTGATATCCCTATGAGATCCTCGATTGGGGGAAGTTATTTGGGGGGGGGTGGTGGGGGGGGGGGTGGCTCTGTGTGCTCCGTAGCGCTGGTAAGATTAACAGGCGGTAATCCTGTCCAATTACCCCCGTGTTGGCCCTCTCTGTAGGCCTGATTCCGGCCCAACAGCGCTTTCAGGGGGGGTGGCTGAAAAATAAGGGGGGCCCTCGGATAAAATTCCATAATTTGACCGACTCTCCGCACCCGGCACAAACGATCGGTTAACATTTTGTACGTTTCGACGTCACTGCGGGCGACCTATTCAGAACGGCCTATAGATTCAGAAATATACGGCCGAGAATTCTCCGTCTAAATTTTTCCATTCCTGGACTGCGGAATTCCAGTCGAAACCCTTTACGGGGAGTGTGACCTGTAAATTCGTAAATAATTAACAGATTCACGCTGGTCATCTGTGTCGTCCCGTATTGGATATGTAGAAAGACATTTTAGTTATACCTGGATCGTACCGCAGCAATTGGTTTGCATAAATTCGAAGTAAGACCGGGAAATAAATTCGTCAATTCACGCGTTTTGAGCCGTAGAGGTGAGGGGAATTCCGAACTTGAACCCCCAATCCTATTGGCCACCGGTGTGACCCAAGGGACAATCATTCGGCTTTACATAGACAAGAATAGTGGTGACGTGATGTCGATGACTAAGAATTGAGGAAACATAATTCAACTTTTCGCATTAACTTGGGCCCGATAGGTCGAAATCTCAGTGGATTTGGACCACACACTTTTCCTCCATCTAGACTATACTTCTATATTACGCATACGATTTTCGGATAGACATGAATTGAGGGTCGGAAAATTACTCAATTACAGATGGTATTTACCGGGATTTGTCATCGAATAGTACATTTGCGGCTTATTAAGTATCCCGATTTCCCTTCAGTTCGCTACCGACGATGGGCAGAAGAATACTTTTTTTACGACGCAATTATTGACAAGACTACTGATTTTGACGCATTTGTTTGTTTTCCTCCTCGCCTACAGGAGTACTAGCTTTCACTCGTCCAGGATTTAGGTTTTACAGTTGGCTAGCTTAGAGTTGTAAATCTGTCTGAAATTTGTTGGGCCGATCAAACAGTTAAGTGCGAACAAAGGATGGGGGGGCTGTATCAGCTCTACCTGTTTGGGGCATGGGACTGCCCCCCTAGTGGCTTTAAATTTACGGAACAACCAGACTTTGCAATGCACTCTCGTCAATCTTAAGCATAATTCAGTGGTAAAGATCTGTTTTGCTTTATGTACGTGTATGTCTGGAAGGAAATTAGACAACAGTAGTAAAAATAAATAAAAAAATAGGTAGCAGGTTCTCTGAGTCGTCGAAATGATCCGTGTGTTTAGATTGCCCTCGATCCAACGTGACGAGAACCAAGTGGCTGAAATGCATTAACCTACTGATATCGACCGTTTTTTATCAGCGGAAAGCAATAATTGGACAGATACTTATTTTTTGTATTAGCTTTTATTAAGTGGCCGTTATGCGCAATCGGACATTGTTGATTTGATTTCATTGGCTTTTCTTCGCTTCTAAAGTGCAAGTGCTACAAACAAAAAAGGAGAGCCCCAAATGCAAAGTACATACAACTAACTCAGTTATACTAATGAAAACTATTTTAAAAGGATTCGCTGGAATATGAAAGAAATAGATAAACTGTAGATAAAAAAAAAGTCAAGTATAAGAAGAATGCGCGAAACATATAAAGCTCCCGAAGAAAGAAGAAAAATGATAATAGTTCCGTCCGAAGTTGGAAAATAATACAATAGTTTAAGATGTCAGTCCGGGTCGGTTTAATCCGTCCTAAGCCGGACCTAAGTCATCGGCTCCTGGCCATTATTTGAACCGTTCAGTCAGGTATAGGACCGGTAATCAATAAAGCGATATTACATCGTATAGTGTGAGGAAAAAGTAGCTGTTTAATAAGAGGGGCGGGGGGGGGCTTGAAAATGCGGCGCCGACTGTAAACAGAGAGGGACGGTAGTGGAGGTGGAGGTGGAGATGGAGATGGAGATGGAGCTGGAGTTTGGGTTTGAGGCCGGCTACCTGGTGTCGGCGTGTCTGAATGAGCGGCAACCGCCGGGCCCCCTCCCCGGGGCCGCTCCATCCCCACTCTCGGCCCTGCCTTCCTCCGGCCGGCTTCTAAATCCCCCGAGTAAGAGGGGAGTCACTAATCCAGTATAGGGGATAGCGCTCGGCCGGCGATAGTCGCGCTATCTCCTCTCCCCGCACCCGCACCGGCTACCAGTCCGCCGCCTATTTCCATCTTGCGGCCCGCCAGTCCCTCATCTCCCGCTCTCAACCCCCGGGGCCTCTTGTTATCGCCGCCGTCGCCACATACCTACCACCGCCCGGATTAACGCCCACCGACACTATGGACGATGAAGACTCGAGGAGTTCAGCCGAGGTAAGCCCCGAGTACAAACGGACTGAGATTTTTATTCCTATTTTTTTTCTTTGTCAACAGCCCGATAAGGGCCTCGCTGGAAGTCCAATATTTGTTTTGGTCTCCTTACCGGAGTTCTTCACTCGTCGGCGTTTATCCTACGGTGAATTCCATTACGACCGTTTAACGTAACAAGAAAAACAATACTCTCGGACTATGGTTTTGTTTCTGGACGCGTTTCCGTTGACTGCAAATTGTGCAGTTTTCTGTCTCCACTCGCCTATCCGCTCTTAACTTAGACCGTAAGTTGGCTAATCATTGAAAATAGCGTTTTACCTACCTTTATATACCGACCGCCGCTGCACATTCACTACAGTGTGGTTGAATTTTATATTGCTATTCCAACTTCCACAATTGCGTAGTATAGTTCCCATCGACGAAGTAAATTTATTACAAACAAAATGCGAAGGCGCCAGTAGGAATTGCTACGCTTTCCTTCACCTCCTTGTGAAGTAACCAGATACATAACACGTCGGTCTAAACAAACGTAATGCATTTTACAATATTAACTGTAATATTCAATAATATGCTCGTGTAACACCGTTCCAACGACGGTTATATGACTTGTACAATCGAAATGGAAATGGCAAGTAAACCGACCGTTGTACAGAATGATAACATGAAGTTAAGAGCAACTATATAAGCAACTTGGAGCACATTTGTGTATTCAGCGAAGATAGGATTGTTACGTGGAGTCAATTGGTCCAGAAAACGGACGACTCTACGATTGAATACGATTTCTCGATGTACGGTCTTCGTGCTGTCGCAGAACGGCGCCAAAATGAGCCGTTTCGCTAGGAGAATTTCTTGGAAAATTATCACTATCGTAGTTTGGCGTCCCTAAGAGCTTCTTCGGCGGCGCTACCGACTTACGCAACACAGATGGAAGCCGCTAAGATTTGTGAACGCGGTCCGAGCAAGCGCTTTCCTTCTAGTGGCTGTCTGTCAGGATCAGATGTTTTGTGGCAAGTTGATGGCGATAAGGGCACATCGGTCGCCGTCACGGAAGCGGAAGAATAATTATATTAAATACTACTAAATATTTTCCATATATTACAATTCAGAATAATGGTACCTAGCAATTTACTAAAACATAATTGACAGTGTCTGTTAGAGCTGAATATTTTGGTTCGCCATTTGTTTTTTCGACCGTTTTTGTTAATGCTCGGCTTTGAAATTTGTTTTAGATAAGAAGTTTTACGAGATATAATTGCATTTTATTTAAGATTTCCATAGCCTTTAATCTGTAAAAACAAACAGACTCGGGTCGGATTATAGGGAAACAACATAGTGGGATCGAGGATTAGCTTAATGCAGGTTTAACCTGGGCACGTTATCTGCCCGTGTTGTCCCACCGTTCGAATTCTTCCGCTCCGATACCGTCCCGCTTTCATTACGCTTTACATTTAAAACGAGAACATAAATTAATACAATATGAATAATATTCGTGCACTCGAAATAAACACAGTCGTCTCGACAGGCTATTTACACATTTGTTTGTTTTTAATATTGGAAGAGATTTAGAACAAAAAACCAATAATTATGTATTCTATTTTGTACCTACTGGCGATCTTTTTTCCCCTCCATCGGAATACTACGCCTACATCTTAATTAGGATACATGACATTGCATACTAAATGGTTTGAAAGACGCAATAGAAATATATTAATTTTTTAACGAATTAATTAATATAAAATCGGGTTTGTCAAAGAAAGTTACGGTAGTATTTACACTCCACAGCTAGTCTAACGGATTGGTAGAACAAACGTTTTTCCTTCGGACGCGAAACCTGTGAAGTGTTGCGACTGAATGTATTATTTTGAAATAATAAACGATCTTATCTTGGGCCCGCTCGAACGATCGTTCTGATTAATCAATTAGTTGGTTTGTTTCGCTTAAAACAACTTCATGTATGAAATAACCACTGGACAGTTACGTTCGGTAAACGATGAGCGATGTTTTAAATAATTACTCGGCGGGCCTCTAGGTGGACGCGCACATAATAATAATCAAGAAAATATCTTGATAAAAACAATTTTAATTTTAGTGGATATAAAGTTGAGGTGTTGAAAGCTGTATTGAATAGCAAATTAAGGAAAAATAACTGTTATACTTCATTCCCTATAACAGATGTTTTGTTGGGACCCGGGATGAGTCCAAGTGACCACTCTTGGCCCTCAATGTTTTTTCTGGATGATTGCCATTTTTTATTTCATTTTTTAACCAAGAAAAAAACAAATTCCAGGGCACTTTATTGTTGTTTAAATGCGTGAGCGAACATGAATAGTATAACTTGAACAGCCTTAAGAGACACTTTAGTGGGTATGAGCAGTCCAAATTTCTTCGAGTTTCGAAGCCGGCTTATTCCTTCCATCATCCTTTCTTTTCGCCTTCGTTATTCTTGCATGGATTTGCGCGGTATCAGATGCAATAGGATTGTGCAATTTTGATATTGCACGGAAAAAAATTAATTGGAAGCGTATCTCCGGGCGTTTCCCCCATTTCGAAATCCGAATCCTGCCTCATACGTCGGATCGCTTCGTATAGTATTTAAAATGAGAAACTGTTGTTCGAGTTTGTCGATAGCATAATGTTAAAAAGCGAGTTTCCAACCTCTAATGGTAGATTAAAATGGGGTTAACTGAGAATACAAGAAATGGAGTACATTTTGAAAGATGAACTTGGTAAGAGCAACTAGGAATGTGAAATGTAAATTATGAGCAGGGCATTCGGCTATTCTGGATAAGATATTACCAGACGTTACAGGGGACCACTGAAGGAAGGTGCTATATATTGTTGTACCCAAAATTACCAATTTTTGTATTTATATACCAAGTATAGTTTGCACTATAAAATCAATTGTTTGTTGGTATGCGATGATGAAAATGGAGAGGCAACACAGACAACATGCCCCAGGGACAACCAATACGCCCGGTGACTCACCCAACATTACCGAAGGAAAAGCTGCTGATGGTGGCGAGCAACCGAAACCGGTTTAGCAAAAGACCAAACCAGCGAACAAACGTAATGGAACGAAATAGACTGTAGACAGTTCGGTTGATACATAAAATATTGCAAACCCTCGCAAAATGCGATAATCAAGAATACCGGTGTTTCATATTTTTCCATCAGGAGCTAAACAGGTTTTTGTTTCATCCGTAGGATTCCGTTATCATAGCAACAGTGCTGATACAATGCTTGTACGGTAGCCTCATCAAGGGGGAAATCGTAGGATTTCCGAGTAGGAGACCGATAAATACAATATGGCAAACGTATGTAATACTTTTCGAAAATGTTGGAGATTATATTTCGGGACGGAACTACAGGGTAGGTAGTTTCGAATCCACGTCTACACTCGTGGAAGTGAGCAGCGTATGCAAATAGGGCGCAGCAAACGCGATATGGCGGCAATAGATATTGTTCTAATTTCATCCGGGCAAAACAACAGCGCCGGTAATTTCCCGGTTAATTTCCATCAGAAAACATCCAACTCCTAGTTTAATTGCCTTTAATTAAAGACGGGCGTTGCCAAACCGATAGTTTATTCGCCCAATTAGTGTTAATGCAAATTGGTCAAGGGGTCATCGCCGGGCCCGGGAAAGGATGGTGGACGATTGAATTTTGTTCCGGTATCATTTTCCTACAATTAGCCGTCGTTATTTAATAACAATATTGTTGTTATTAGTGTATACATTGCGGAGTGGACATTATGAAAGGGCGTCCGTGTGATTTCAAGTGAATCCAACCGCCGTGGAATGAGTCCGGTGGGAGGATTGGAACGCTCGCGTCCAGAACCACTCAAGGGCATCATTAGCGTGCTTTATTAGCAAGAACGGAGAAAGCATTCGCGATTTTTAAGGGTGGGTTACGGTTTCGGTATATCAAGAACTTTTATTTAAATCTAAATAAGGCCTAATCGATTATACTTTTTTACCCGCTAGTGAAATGATATCAGTATTATTATTATTAGTTTTGTTCCTTTCCTTAAAAACATTGGTATAGCATTTTAGTTTGGATATTGGTCGAAACCGTTCCTTGTCTCGTCCACTTGCGAGTGCATCCGAAATTAATTTCTTTGACTCAGTAAATACAGTAACGGGGTCCCTGTGGGCGGGACCCGAATGAGACCGACTAAAGTGACTTTAAGTCTAGCGGTAATTCGGAATGAAATTTTATTATCATGACCATTGATGCGGCCGTCGTATATATTGGTGGGAGGTCAGGCCTTGCTAACGGTCCGCTGTCGCAGTGGGGGTTTGATTGTTGAGTTTGTCCTCCTCCACGCAGAGGTCCACCACGAATTATAACTGTCAGCCCTTAAATCCGCTCCCAATTTAAAAAAGAAGAAAAAGGGCAGGCTAAATTGTCAATTAACCTTATGAGATAGAACGAGATATTCAATTCACACAGGACCACTCGGCCTAACGAACGCGTGTCGGCGGGGTCAATAGGGGATAATGTTGGAATTTCAAGTGATTATTGATGCCGGGTCTTGGCACCAGCATAGAACCACCACCCTTCACTTCAAATGGAGACCTTATAGAATAACTTCTGTAATTTCGATTATTCTACGAATTCGACCGCCTAATTTTCTATCCCTGTATCCATTAGAACACTGTTACTGTTTCAGATTCGGTTTCATTTCTTAGCGTTAACCTGTACGTCCTGTATAATGAATATTGGGAGACCCCATAACACGAAAGTACTTAACTTTGTACCACTTTATTACGGACAATCAGGCCCGAATGAAATAAATTAAAAATCTTCCCTACTTTTCAACAATATAAACGACGTTAACACACTATACATCGCCCATTTGGTCCTATCACCACACCATTATCAGATGTCTGTAACTATCAATACCATTTTAAATTATATATAAATCGGGTGTTGCTTATATACTTAATTATTTTACGTTGGTTAACGGATTTTCCGCCTCTGTTATGCTGGTAGTAACTAATGCTGCAGGAAGTTGGTATTCCTGTATAGACTTGTATTTGACTTCGACGACGGTAATCGCTTGAGGAGAAACTGTGGCACATGCCGTGATCTCATTACAATGCACTATCTTCTGACGGACATTACCCTCTATAAATACAATCGCAATCCAAGTATATAAAATGTCGTTGGGAAGATTGAGAAATTCGTTTCAGGAGACTTTTTAGAATAGCCCCAGACGAATAGCTTCAACTGTAAATTTTGGGATGTAACTAATAAAATGAGACTATTTTTAATATGGAATGATATAATAAACGGTAGAGCGACCCGGCCGTCCAGCCGCTGCGTCAGAGGACTCATTTTTCAAATATTTCTGAAAAAAATGAAATAATAAGAAAAAAAATAATGGAGCCTTCTCCGTTAAGTCGGGATGGCTAAAAACCGATCGGAGTGACCGCAGTTGGACCGCAAAACAAAAGTCAATGAAGGGGGGGTGGTGGTGGTCGTAATACCGGAGTTTCATCGGTTAAAAATAGAAGTATGTCGATTTTAAATTCACCGTTGAAACTGTGTCGAACCAACTGGGGCCTTTTAATTGCGCTATTTGCCTTCAAGGTCGGCCCTCTGAAAGAAACACGTGAAATTGATTCGTCATCATTGACGACGTCCAGCCGATGCGAGGGGGGGCTCGTCCGCGTTTCACCGGTTCATCTCGGACTTATTGTCTCGGCGTGGCACGGTATAATACAGCGGTGCAAATTAAACTGGTTGAGAGCTGACGGAATGCCACCGACGACTAAGAGTTGTAGGGACGGGCTCAGGAAACTGTTCTTTGTTTGCTCAATCATTTCACCCTACGTCTGAACGTCACCTTCTCTCTGCCGACAGCGTAAAATTAAGAGACCTTCTAGCCGTCCAAAATACTTCGTATCGGTAGGTGGAACCTTCCTTTGGGCCGGCGGAGTGAACTGGTGCTAGCCCATTGGGTGCGTCCTGTTGAATTCGTTTGTAGGGAGAGTGGGCTCATTCATCGGTTGGGATGCGGGTCGGGACCTACATGAGGGCTTATTAGCCAGCCAGCCGACCGCTCGCTATGAAAATACGACGAAACCTTCATTCGACGAGTACTCCTCTTCCAACCCAACCACCACCGCCGCCGCCGCCGCCTTTTCAACACGGCCCCCAACAACAACACAACAACAAAAAAACAACAATTCGGTCCCTCCATTATGCGGTTTGGGCCGGCGTGAATTCGAGCCCTCTTCTTCACTCCAGTAACGCCCGTTGTTCTCCCTCCTGTAATCGCGCGGCCTTTTCCTCCCGCCTCTTAAATACTCACCGAATTGCTACAATGCGATTCTGCCCATCCAACTTATCAAATTGAAGCTGTCGGATAATGTACCAAAGTACAGTAGCGTATACCCTGACTCGTAAAATCCTAATAGAAACAAATTCCTTCCATTTGACAGGCGACAAATGAAATATTTCTTTCCACGGATATCTTTGAACTTATTAATTATTTAATGATACGAATTATATTTATTGTAGTAAGTGCGACTGTCATTATATTCCGTGTATCAATAATTTACGAACTAGTCAGACCTTATTCTTTTTCTAAATTTCAGCTGTAAAGTAGTAAACAATAGAATATGTTGAAGCGTAAAGGGGAAAAATCGAGTGATAAATACCTATCAATTGGTAGCCTAATGTCAATAACGATAAGTACAAATTATACTATGTAGAACTTACGGAATCAATTGCTTGTGTAATAATTTTTAATTCGAAACGCGCTTCATGCATCTAGGCCATCTGCGTACAGAGTGGGATTAACCCAAACGGACATCCTCCCGTTGTTATACATCCGGAGAATTCATCGTTCCCGGAAAGCGTATTATTCGGCATTTCATCAGCTGTCGTGTTAAAGAGCGGATTTGATTATGGTGTAAAGTCGAATGGGGTACTGGCGGATGAGATCATCGGGCTCTCCGCCGTCCGGGATCTTACTGGGGCCCCACAGACTCGGCAGCCCGGCAAAAACTGTTGCACCATTATCTCCTTCTTGTCTCTGCCGTCACGGCCCTTTCGGTTAGCGCTGGTTATTTTTCACCAATTGTCCTGCTTTCTTGCCCCCCTTTTTAAATCTCACGGCGTCTGCAGAGCCCTCATAATAGCCAGTTCAAATTCGCGATTGAATGCCGCTTTGTTGCCGGCGCGAGACCGCTCTTACTGCACGAACTACGGACAGATTCATTTCTTTCTATTTCTACAAGGTACCTGTAACGCTTGTTAACACGTAAGACATGCGTAGGCGAGTGTATGCCTAAAAGTCGAGTTAAAATTAAATTTCTGGGTCTTGAGTATTACCCTCAAGCGGGCACTAGAATCCCACTGGAAATATTTGAAATTACACCTACCGGAATTCGGATTGGAGTGGCGTTTATCCACGGATTTTTTGGAGAGCCGAATATTTTTGGAGGAGGGGGCGGTGAAACCGGGAGAGGGCTAAATAGAGCAGACAGACTGAGAGTGCGGCGGGTTTCATATTTTTTTGCCCTCGCGGTTAAGATAGATAGCCGACTTGTCGTTGGGCTCGGCGCGGTCCACTACATTCGAAAATTATTCCATTTCGTAACGGCGGCCAATCGGAAATTCGCCGAGCCTAACGCCCCTGCTGCCCTCCAGAAGTGTCAGTTTCAACTCTTATACAACTCGCCCGGTTATAAACGATCACGTTTGTCTCCGTCCGAGGAACTTCCTGACTGGGGGACATTCGTTTTTATCCTAACTGATTTACGACCGTAACGAAAGGTACGTTGAGCATTACTCCAATGCAGGTGGGTAATCCGCTACAGAAATTATTTTTCTTCAGTCCCTCAGAATTGTACCACAGGCTCCAGTTCACATACTTCATATTTTCCATCTGTACCCAAATGAAGACTCACTGGCAACCCGATTTTATCAAGTCCCTTGAAAAGTATCCGCAATGGAGATTCGCTTTAGGGCAGGAATGAGCCCATAATGAAAAAATTATATTTAATTTATAATTTATAGAAAAAAAAATAACCAGAAAAAGTTTGTCTATTATGTTGCACTGTCTAGTGTGGGATGGGATGTGCTTCAGAAGCCAGTTTATAGATCCCCCGCTATTATCCCGGAGAGGAAATAGGGTAAACCTTTTTAATGGCGAGGGATCATAATTTAACGGTTCTCCCCCATCCCTTTCTCTTTTTTTATACCCCTAACCCCACCAAAAAAAAAAATATATTAGTTACTATTTTGTGTAAGGCCGGGACGGGGTATAATGACTTCCGCCGTTGGAGCGCTGCGCTTTTCATTCATCTACCTGAGCCGGTCGGGGATGAATCACGGGCCTCTCTGGAATAGCTCGGGCCGAGATAGAGCCGAGGGAATGTCCGCGATAAATATTTGCCGAGCAGACGGGTTTTCCTCTAGAGCCGGTCAAGGACAACGGTGAACGACGAGCGGGAGGGAAAAAAAGAGCTTAAATTACATGCCAATTGTACAGGAGGAAACGGTCAACAGGTACGTACCGCGATATGCGGTACACTGCCAAGAATAAGCTGCATTTTCGTCACTGTCGTTAGCAAATTGTAATTATGATTTTTTTCCGTTCGCATTAGGGAACAGTGAAGCAATTTGTTCCGAGAACAACTAGTATTCTTTATAATAAGGAAAAAGTTAAAAATCACGTTCGAGAATTGGGCCACCACAAGACTCGGTTCGAAAGCTATATTCCATTCAGAGTGACCGACTATGAAGTTACACCTCCGGTGTAAAACGGACTTGGGGGCTCAGGTGGCGGGTCCCGTTTTACGCGATATGCAAATTTCCGGATATCTGAGTTTCGTTGTGGAAGGTACAATTAAGCGCAGATAGTTGAATGTCAATTTTCTGAACGCGAAGTGAACGTCAGTACGGCCGTTCAACAAATCGCCATTCATTTCAAGTTATTTCTGTGTTCTGTCCGTGCGTTGGAATTGGCACGTGATAAAAAGGCCACTCATACCACTCCTTATAATAACATTTTAACACTCAACAAATAATCAATACCGCGGTAGCGTAAAATAAACATTTTTCATGATTCCTGCCCCAATTTGTTAGGATTTCATATTTAATTTCACTATATATAGGACATGTTGATATATTGTTTCCAACCCTCTTTATGAGCAATCTGATTTTATTGCATCCTACTCCCATAATTTACACAAATCTAGTAATGTGATTACCTTCGATCGCGCATTAGAATTTTGTAGGGAAACTATTTCTAGTCAACTCGAATGAGTGGGATTCTAAAAGAAACTTCTGTTTTAGGTGAATGAAGTACCCGGATGGTTAAGTATTTAATGTATCAATACGTATTCATAATTTTGAACAATTGAAATAATTTATGATCCGTTCATTGAGTTTAGATGTAACACTTGTTAGAGTTAAAATGTAGGTATACTCACTTTGGCGTTCTACCAAGATCTTACCGGTTTCTGACAAGTGTCTATGGTACAATAGCGGAATTGGATTACTGCAGTCCGCTTTTCACATTCCAGCCGATAGCCGACATTATCCCTTTTCAAGTGCGAAGTACGTTTCCCAACAGGGGGCTTATCCCTGACCGGTCTGTAAGCGAGAGATGAAAACGTCTATTTTTGAAAGGACATCTATGTCAATCGGAGGGTTAGTTTTGACAAGTGTGCTCTCCTCTCTCTCTCTCTCTCTGTTTCGCCTTCTCTTGGCCGAGGGTCAGAAGAAGGTTGACGCGTTAAGTTGGGGGGCAGGGTTTAAGCGTTTCCAGGTAGGGGTTTTGGTATCCCGGCCCTGGCTACCTGTGCCTGGGTACCGTTATCCCGGCCAGCATTTACGACTAGGTCCGCCCCTCATAAATCAGTGCCGGTGCCACCCAACGCTGGAGGGCCCCGGACTGGAGGAGGATTCGCCCGCTGTAGAGTCGCTCATCCCACCCCCGCCCCTATCACAAACCCTACAATCCACTTCCGGCAAATATTAACGGAATTCCAATTTTGTCGTAACCTTCCTTATAGGCCTCTCGGCTGAATTTGACCGCCCCTGGGCTTCAAACTGGTAGGATAGTCCTCGATAGTTCGGAATACTTCGTCGGCTTAAATGCTTCTGGAGTCCTCCGATTTTTGAGTCGTCAGATTGAACATCGTAAGACCATTTTCTTTAATGCTACAGCGCAATTAGCAGTGCAAACAGGATGCTTCAACAAATTCAAATTACCGTACTCAAACGTTAGTTTTTACAACGTACCCGTCGCAAGTGCATTCGTGCCCATGTTCAGGGTGTTCCCATTCATTCATAATTGGTCCAACTGAGCCGTAACCGGGTTTCGAGGCCGAAATTGGTGGCGGATTTAGTTTTAAGGCTACCTGTGGGACAACAAATTAGGGAAGGTGGCCCCCGGGGTCATAAGGCGCCCCGGGGTGGAGCCCTCTACAGGAATCCGAACGCCGCGTTAATAGCTACCCTCCAGGTAACAGCGCCAATCGCCCTCCCCCCACCCCCCTCACCGACCTTAAGTCTTCGAACTGCAACAAGAAAATTGGAAGCCGGCTTTCCCCGGCTCCCTGGAACCTGCAACGGATATTATAAACATAATTGAAGAGGACGAAACATTTTTCTGTCTCAACATAGATTATATGGAGGGGGGGTAGCAAAAAACGTACACGCAGTAACAGTCCTATTTTTGCTAACCTTTGCTAACCTTTTTCTGCAATATCCAATTCCACAATCCGTTTATTTATATGTAAACTTATGAACTGTAGCCTATAATAAATTTTAAATCTTGTGCAATTATCGTAGAAAATATACCATACAATAATTTCAGCACCGGGTTCGTAAACCTAAGATTGGGGTAAAGTTCGCCCGGGCTTATTTTATTGAATGCGACTGTGTCCTTCTGTAGTCTGTAAGATCGGGCATAGGCCGTATCAATTGTGGTTAAACAGTAAAAATGCTTCCTATATCGATATCGGATTTATAACTGTCGCAGTCTGATATGAAGTGGCCGCCAGAATAGTCCATGCTATGATGGTGCGGGGGGAAGGGGGTTGTTATAATTGGCACGTCACGCTGTAAATGAAATAAGGGCTTTAAGAGGCCGGCTCGGTAAATAATAAACAGCCGTTATTTTATTGGGTCAACTCGGTTCTGACGTCAAAAGCTGTCCGCACGCCCGACCACAGACGGCCGGCTAATATCGCTAATATACACGACATGTGACAAAGAAAAATGAATACCGCTCGTGCCCACTCTATCCTTGTCATTCTTATGTACAGTCGTGCACCTGAACTCGTCATTTACATAAATTACCGAGCCAACAGGTCGGAACCGCTTCTCGATTCCTCAATTACAAATTTCCACTGTTTCGATGAGCGGAGCTCACTTAACTCTCACCAACTGAGGAGGCACAATCATTAGATTTCACAACGATGATATATAATGAGGTTGGGTTGAGGAACTGGTAATTGAAATAAATATCACTCGGCGAATAATTTGACGCGGGCGTTAGCTTTTTGCTCGATTTTCCGCCGGTGAACGGAACACGGGAAATGCGTTCGAAGATGGATTCTCTTCGTGGGTTGATGGTGGCGGGGGACGGTGGCGATGATTCACTCCGCAGTATGAGAGTGATAGAGAGGGAGAGAGACACCCACAGCTCTGGCTAATTGGGCCCACTCCATTACTAATTGACTATAAGAAAAAAAAAACAACGAGACAAAAGGCTAACTTAAAGAAGAAGCTTCGCTTATGTTTCCCCCCGGCTCCGTGGACCTTATGAACCTTAACGGTCCCGTTCGTCATCTACCAGCGCCCGTTCTCAATTAGATCTTTCTCTCTCACAATAGGACGCGACCTACCTCCACCGGCCTCCAAAACTGGAGGATAGGAGTCGCACATTACCACAAAGAAATCGCAAGATACTTCCCAAAATAGTTTTAATTAAACCTATTCCGACTCCACGATTTTCTGTCTCCGCACGTCCATTTATTGAAGTAGTTACGCAAGTTGAGTTTGGCGGGTAGATCAATATTGTTCTCGAAGCCTCACGATACCGTATTTCGGTCTGAATTAAAATTTATGACTCCCGGAGATTTAATTATTTATTGACTTCAATAGCATTAAAATAGATTTAATTCGAAATAATTCGCGACAGTTGAAATCGCGGGGGTCCTGGGGCATTAGAAATTTGGCCCAAAGACCGCGAAAATATTCGCAAACCACGTCCTATCCTGGCGTTGTATATACTGGATATTGCCTAGAATGTACTTCTGTAATGGATATAGAATTATGATCGTGAATTCGAACTCGGAAAGATGAACTGTCGGTTGAAACCCTTCTTTCTGATTGTACACACAAACTGAGGGATCGTTAGTTTCTCGGCAATTCTATTTTTTCTTTACCAGATGCAATAGAGATTTGCTTATCGGTCTGTATAGACTTCCTGGTCGCATCATTAAAATTATCACTGCCTCCGCTTTTCTCTAAGTTCGACCGCACGCAGTAATGTTCATCCTCCATATTTTTTCTTCTCCTTTCTTCTCTCTCTCTTTCTCTCTCAATATAAATGCATTTCTCCGCCTTCCGCCGCTTCGTTATCGTCCGGCCGGGGCCCGCACATAGATTTGTCGCGGCGTTTCATTTTATCTCGGCGCGTCTTCCTCATTTCTTTGCCGTCGGAACTCTTTAAATAGAGAAAAAACGGCGCACGGGCCTCAGCCGCTTGCACAATTAGTTGCAATCCACCGGTTATTTGCCGACCTTTCGCTATCCCACGAGAAAGATTCGGCCGAACGACGTGGCTCTAATTTATTTATTTTAAAAATAAATATTTATCATTATAGTACAGTCTATAGCTCGAATTTGTTATGATTTACGAAATTACATCATTTTACAACTCATTACAACTGGATAAAATAGCATACATTCTCTTATCGTGGGAAGCTATGAAAGAACCAATATATTAAAAATATATCATACTCTTCCACTTAATTAGATCATTATTAATTATTTAGTAAATGCTCGTTAATTTAACTTCTATAGTCAAAGTTATAATTTTTATTTTACACCTATATTCTTAATTTTTGTGGTGGGAGGCCGTTTGAAAAAAGTACTGAAGGTATGCGTATTATGTGTATCTCGCGCTTTTCCGTCTCCCTGTCGTAATTCCAATCCCTTTTATGATCTTAAAACTTCCAATTTGAGTTTCTCTCGACAGGCCGAAATATGACGAAGCGGCCGGAGAGGAGGCCAATAAAGCGCGCGGAGGTTCAAATGAATTTGAACGGCCATTTGTCAAAATCACGACCAGCCCCCACCCCCAATCATCCAATTACGAAACTAATCGGCCCCGATATTTCGTAACATTTTTTTCGACTTTAACATTTCTGTTTTTGTTTTTTACCCCTCTTTAATTCGCGTTATGACATCGTTGCAGATTTCACCCGACGCCCAAATAGACTGTCGATTTCGCCGGTCGGAAACCAGGCTTAAATTTTTGCTCGTTGTTTGCATCCATTACTGATTCAACTATGCTGTTTCCCTATTAAAAAATGGGCTAACAATCTCTCATTTATATTAACTAGGGAAGTCACTTCTATCGGTATGTATTTATAATTATTGTCTGTTTGACTATTTGTATTTCGAGTTGAATAATATAGATGATGTTTCAAACTCTAGACTTATTTGTACATACGATGAAACAATCGAGACGTCATTGAAATTTGCGGAAATATGTTGGCCCACACTTTTCAGCACGTTATTTCCGAGAATTCAGTGTCGAATTGAAAAGAGAGAAAGATCAAAGCGCAATCATCTAGCAAAAACATCCAGCAATGATTGGACATTGGGCTGTGTGATTTCACGCTATGCAGCTCTTATTGCCTGGCACCTTGTTCCAAGTATCGTATCATTGCCGAAAAAGAGCGTTGAATAGCGTTTATACACTTTTATAAACGGTGCGGATTTTCATGAATATGCAAATAGATTCGGCGCCCAATAAATATGTACCGGGACAACGAATGAAATATCCTTTCGCGCTCTTCAGTCTCTCTCTGTCTCTCTCTTTATTATAAATTATTAGTATTATAAATTAACAGCAGGTTACGGGTTATGAAATTTCGATTAACCTGTCGGTTCTCAGTCCAACTTGGAAAATGAACACGGTAACAGCAGAATCATCGTTGTCCGTCGGTTTTATGAATGGCCCGCAGGGCTACTCTTCATACATAAAAACGAAATAAATTATGTTTTAACAGTTTACAACATTCTTATTATAAAATTTTTTTCTCTCGGGGTGGTCGACTGCGAATCTCCCTCTCTCCCTCTCTCTCTCTCTCTCTCTCTCTCTCTCTCTCTCTCTCTCTCTCTCTCTCTCTCTCCGCTCATGGATCCTTTGAGTTCGTCCGCTACATCGTTAATATTTTGTTCTTTTTTTAAAGAATCTCGTATGTTTCAGTTGTTGTTAAACTGTAAAACTCTTATAAAACCGGATTCCGAACAGAACATTGGTTTTGGACAGCGATATTTACTTGTCAATTTGATAAATATTTATCCCACATCCCAATATACTTGCAGAACCCGATAGCGGCCTGTAACACTATCGTAATATAACTTTTTTTCTTGAATATGATTTTTTCCTTTGTTATTCGGTTTTAAATTCATTTAAATCCACCTCTTTTAGTTCATAAACCATCATTTATAAAGTAAAAGAAATGTTTCTGTCGAATTTAAAATCTTCTAGTTTTGTTTTGTGGGCCATTATCCGGTCATTATTTGACCATAAACGTTGTTACGGGTGCACGTGGTTAACTCTTTTAAAGCTATGGCATTTAGGATGCCATAGGGGAGGACCGCCTAAGGGGACTAAGCCCCCAGAGGGGTTAACTGGTGTCAACTGTCTCCTCTATCTCAGTCCCCTCTCCCTCCCTCCCTCCCTCCCTCCCTTCTCTATCTGCTCCTGTTCTTATTCCCGTCTCTTTCTCCCATTCTCACCATCATGCCCGCCGACACACACACACACAGATGGGGGCTCACATGCTCGCACGGCCTAACCATTTGGAATGCGCCGTCTGACACGTCTCATACGCACAACCTAAATGAGAAAAGAATGCAGTCTTTTATAGACACCTTTTATTCTGTTGGCGTCACCGGCTTAATTTTGCGGGTCTTGTCCTCGCCGTTCTTAATTGTTATTTCCATGTTCTACTACTTAAGTTACTGTCACTCACCAAACACGCTCAAAAGTAATAATAGGATTGCATTACCCGATTAGATTATGCGATGTACGATGCGATGATTCGTCCTAAAAATGTTATACATTCTGAAAGTTTTACAGTGTGCAGAATTTAATTTCTCGCTATTAGATTATTTAATAGGATTAAGAAGTAATTCTTCTTTTAAAAAAAGCTATAACTCCTGATTAATCCGAAAGATATACAGAGTTAGATTTAGTATTTTTCTTTCTTAATGTTATCATTGCAGGGCTATTCAGATTTTGGGCAAATTTAAAAGTGACAATTTAGTAGAAGGCATGTCGTGACAAGTCGCAATTACTATTAGTGTTGTGACATCAGTAGTAGTTGATAAAAATAAGCCCCATTGTTCTGACTTTTAATTGCGCTCAATTCGTACCGGTGTTCGTGCGGGACTCACTGAATGCGAAGTATGTACCCTGAATAATATACTTACAGCGATGGGGGACTTTTACCAACTGGTGAACTGCCAATAAATCTGGCCATAAATGCAGGTAGAATTTAAGATGGTTTCGCCACGAAAGGGGGACCCGGCTGGTCATGAGCGGGGTGGGGACGGGTGAGTGGTTACTTTTATTATGTCCTTGGGAAGAATGTTGACATCTTTCCAGCCGGCACGAAGCAAGCCCCGGTACGTGTGAATCTATACCCCGGTAAGACTTAGAACTTAAATCCAATGATTTATTGTACCCAGCGACGGGACCGACTGAAGAGATATAACCTGTCGTTAAGTTCATACCTCGATGTTGCGCCCACTGTCTCAGGAACTATCCCATTAGTTATTTATTATCAGTATCTTTTCAGAAGTTCTTTCCCATATTTTCTATTACCCATTTCAACACGGAATATTTGCATTATACGAATCCTACACACTTTTATTATTGCAGATCGATTAAAAATTCGATTCCGCTGAGTAAGGGTCCTGTATTTTCTAAAGTTTATATTGAAGTTAAAATTCTACACAATTTATTGCCCATATAAAGTAGAAACGTTGTTTCCTTTTTAATTCGAGGCGCGATCGACCGAAATACGTGATGTGTGACCTATTGGCCGGCCACACTCGGTAATGTGACGGCTGCAGTTCGCATAAAATTAGGCTGACAAAACGGATCTCCCTGGTGGAAATAGTCTCTAGTAGTACGTAGTAGTCTCCAGTAGACGTTAACAAATTATTATAACTTGTATATCGACACATATATGCATTGTCGGATGCGGAAGTAGTGGGAATAACGCGGCGTGAAGTATGAGGCGTCACAGTTGGGCAGTGTCGTCGACAATATTGCCAGCGACGGCGACTGAAATTATTTCAGTACCGTTAGGCTTCCATGTTCTCCAAATTGGACTGATCTTGAGGGGTGACAGACCGTGGCCCGGAAAATTATACCTCGAGGGGCGCTCCTGCTCCTTTCATTCCGCGGCGTAGTTGAATTTAATGTATTTACTATTCAGTCACTCTGCCCGAACTTTCGGCTCTTGTAAAGAACTTAATTTTACGATTCCGACTACTTGTTCAACGGTCACCGAGTATTTGGGATGTCACGATTCTTGCAATCTGTTCCAGCTAATTTTTTTACCGAAAGTTCGATTCAAACATGACGGAGTTTGCCGGGAAATATTAGCCACTGGCCTATGATGAATTTGGGCCTATGATTATTATTGAGATCTGACAATACTTTTTTAATTTTTGTTTTTATTTAGCCGAAATGAGGCCCCGGAATCGGATGGGGTTACTTAACCCGAGCGGGTAACCGTAACGGGGCCCTCTCTCTCGCTCTCTCTCTCAGTGTCACAAATCCGGTGGGAAATCTACCCGTCGGTTGGCGGATGGGACCAAATGTAATGGGACGACAAAAAAGAAATAATAGCCCGTAATAACGACAATTAAAGGGACAAGGGGATGCATGGCTGCTCCCGTGTCCTTCGTTATCCCCCGACATCTCAGAAATAAATATGACTCGAAGGAATTAGCCTCAAGATTGATTACAGACTTGCCCCGAGCACGGTAGCCTTGTTAACCGAAGTACGATAATTTTCACAGCGATTAACTCCCGGCGGAAGTGCGGGGACACTTTCGGGAGATTTTTAAATTGGAATACGGACAGATTGACGATTCGCCACCGAACTGAAGCCTGCAGAGTTTTCCAATCGATAGAAATCCGTTATACGCGTTATAGAAGTTGTGCGGAATATTTGTTTTTGTTGTTTACATAATTGTTTATATTGGACACGGAGCGGAAACCGAAACCGTAACACCGTCGGGGAGTCTTTTGCCCGGCGGTTGTGAAAAACTTGCGGGCGGCGTAAAACGAGAGTAATAAAACCGGGGAAAAACTCGTCGGTGGAATTCGATCGTATAAACGGACCGGGGAAAGACGGCGCTTTAAAAAAAATATATATGAAAACCAAAAAAAAAAAGGCCGGACCATTTGTTTGGGTCGGGGCGGGCGTTTGCGGCTTACCAAAAATCAGGGATAAGATATAAAATGGTGGTGGGGGAGTGAGAGGGAGAGAGGGAGAGGGAGGGAGAGAGAGATATTGTCGCTCTGGTCGAGTGGTCTCGGGGCCCCCCGTTCGGCTCCCACTGAAGAAAACCCCCACTAAATCGTAAACCTTCGTCCCGACCCAATTATTTCCAATCGTGAGGCAAGAACTTCGTAACAAAAATCAAACCAAGACACGCATCGGTTATAATAGTCCCCCAGTTGGGTTCCTGCTTTCCCAAAAATCTTGTCTCGGACGCCTGGTTTTCCCTAGTAGAAGTGTCACTTTTTTCCAGCCTATGTTTCGATTCCACCCGGCCGACATTACTGTTTACAGATCCGTAATCGCTTAAAAATGAACGCGATATATCAAATTACTTATACGAATAAAGCTCCGAGGTAGTTTCTTCCCCGAAGGGCCCAGCACTTCTTGACAAACAGGTTGGGAAAAGCGTCCCTGGCCAAGATCGTGGAACGGAAGCTCGTAGCCTGAGTCGATTTATTTCAAAGCTTTAATCTATCTTAGACTGAACACTAACGACACCATTTTCGTTACGCACGTAGCTGAAATCAATCTTGCTCTCTCCTCAACCTCTAAGCCTGTACATTTAAGTCTATTCTCAGTGGAGACCCAGTTAAGTTATTGTGCTTAACTGAGCCATCACGGAACCGGCAAAAAGTCAACATGTAGTTGATGACATTTGAACTTAGTGTTTTCAGTTTTCCCAGGGCTACACGCATCGTTGAGCGCACTTCCGTATACTTTGCAAATTGCAGTGTTCGCTGATTTGTAAATTCTGGTCGATAAATTCGTTTATAAATAATTAAATTAACGACTAAAATTCCGAGACCGGCCTCGGCCGGTGTTACGACCGCGGTCGTATTGAATATTCAAAAAAAAAGTGTTGTTTTTTCCCGTAATTGCGATATTCTTCATACGTGTTCACTGTCGGGAAGCGATATAATCTGCTCTGAACATAGGTGTGGGGGTCTAGGCCGCGCAAAATACGCAGCCAGACGAGAAGCAGCGCGCGTTTAAATTACAAGTCTTGTTTTATCGAATTAACAATAAATGTATTCGAGAGAAATTTAAAAAAAAAATAAGACGGAAGGCGAGATAGAGAGAAATAAGAACAAGAGTCTTACAGGGAAGCCGGGTGTATGTGCAGTGGGTCGTGCGCCTAATAGAAGGGTGTTTTGTGAATGAATTATAACTACATTCTCCTCGACTCCTGGATATTCATCTCGAGTTGAAAAGATTATATTTCCCCGGGGGATTGAATATTTATAAGAGGGGCGAGGCGCCAGAGTTGTAATTAGAGGAGTCAGTATAGCGTTGCCCGCACAACCGCCATAAACAACAGGAGGTCATCACCGGCCCGATCGGCCCCGCTTAATATTAACTGAATATTATAACAGTGATACCGCTCACCGATACCGCCCAATATTATCACTTACTTCCTACCCGAGTGACAGGTATCGAGTAACAATTCGAGACAAACAATTGATAATGGCCGCAAAATCACTCCAGATTAGAAGTAGACACTCTTATTATTGAGCCCACCTTCTACTTTAAGATTAAGGTTTCAGCATAGCTAACTACTGCGGTTGTGGTGACGTGGAAGGTCTTTTTCGTTAGTATTATTATTCATTAGCATATATTATTCTGGTTTATTTATTAATTTACTAAAGCTCGGCTACACAAAATGTCCTCGGTGTCTTCTTAGAAATCAAAATTGAGCGTTTTAACCCCTTTATCTAAAGCGTGAAACCAAACGGATCTGGCTTGAAGAAAAACAATATTGCATTTTCGTGCATTATCTCTTCTTTAAATTTCATCTTCGTCGTTCATTTTGGTTTGGATTAATTTTCCTGAGCTACATTTGCAGGGGTTTTCCACAATTTCCATTATACACACAGAATAATTCGTTGATCTCATAATTATATGTTAAATATACTATCTGTTTTTTTAATTATCGAATGACTACTGTGATTGCAATCGGATCTCTGAATTTATCCTCGGGAAAAAGATTGCTCAAGCCTGGAAGCCACGATATGACTTATTCCCGGAATAAAATAATCTCCATTTTAAGCTCATTATAGGATAATCATATCGCAGAGAGTACACGGGGTACTGCTTGTCCGAATGTATTTTTTTTTCAGAATTCCCCTCTGCTATTACACGCAACGCCTAAGATAGGACTTAGCCGTCGCAATTTATAACGGTATTAATTTTGCGAGAAATGGACAAGAGCGTGAAGCATGCACATTTTTACTGTCTCAGTTACACTGAGCTTAACTCTATTTATATGTAGGTCGTTTCAAATTGTCATCAATTTTTCTTGAGCAATCATGTCACCAACATTACCAACTGTTTGGAGAATACGGCCCAGCATAATTTCCTGGAGCATCGTCCACCCCTCTTTGTATAATATGTTTGCATGTGTGTTTGTGTCTGTGTGGCACGTGTAAAATTCTGTAATTGATGACGTCACAGTGGTCAGAGACAACAATTAAAAGAGATGCGGGAGGAGGGCTAACTCGATCCCCAGGGATAAGTGGACATCTTAAACACCGTTTAACCTCAAGAACCTAATAACAGTCAATTTGAAGATCCCGTCAATAAAACAATTCTTGCCTACCCGAACAATCATATTGTCACGTGAACCCATACATCGAATATAATCCTGATTCGGGATGGTATAATTCGTTCGGTTTTTCTTTTACTTTCCATACAGCAAACATTTTCGTCTGAATTACGGTCAGTTTAGTGTTCCCTCTGAATTGAGTCAAATGTACGCCCTTTTATATATTTCTAACAGAGTTTGTAATATAATCCTGTGGGGTTTATAAGAGCGACGTCTGTTGTACTCTGATAGTTCATTGACTTGACTGAGCGAAGTCAAGTAGGTGCATTGGCTGCGGATATACATAGTAATATTTCCCTTCGCGGAAATGTGAGTACCGACTGACAGTAGAATGCTAATGAAGACAATAAACCTGAATTATCGCCGTCCTTCTGGGGGGATTTTTTCTTTTTAATTAATTCCATCTTGTTCGGCATGTCCCAGGCCTATGGCCGCTCATTAATTCCGATTATCAAGCTTCACGAGACCACGAATTTAATGAAGTAGGTATGCCCCTGCCTGGTGAGTAAATAATTTGTAATTGTTCAATATGTAGGGTACAATTATTGTGAGCTTGTGTCGTGGTATCGCTTCTGGTTTCCTCTACGGTTGGGGGAAAAAAAAGAAGGATTTTTATATTTATTCAATTTTATTTGGCGTATCCTGGGAATTCGTGTGCGGCCGCTCGTTAATCCAGATTTCTCGATACCACAAATAAAAAAAAGACAGGTTTTCAGCGCGGCTGCCACTTTATCATGTGGCATACGTCCATCTCTTATGTGTGGAGTGAGGGTGGGTGAAAGAACCGGGCTTCATAAAACCCATAATTTAAGACCACTTTTAATCATTATTTTGTTTCTACAAAGTAGGGGGCGGCAAAGATATTTTAAGATATTTAGGGAGCCATGTCCAATAAAAATTATGTCTACAGCATAATTAACGGACACGCGTTTATATTGTCAGTGAATTAGATTCACTCGTACTGAAACGCAAGTGCTCAAAATTTGTGTAAACGCCAAAAATTATGAGAAGGACTGAAATGGAATGACCGGGGTATTCACGCAACTGAAATTATGGAAATGCCGGGCGTGAAAACTGGCTTAAACGTGGCCGAAAACAGTTTGCTGGCTCTGATCTTATCCGGCTCCTCTCTCGACAGGCTAGCTTCCTCCCCTTCATCCTCCTAATGGGTTAATTCCATTAACAACGAAATTTTCGTTTCCTGAATTAACACGAAATCCCGGAGGGGGAAAAACACCTCGATATCTGATCCGACATGAACTACCGGATAGCGCCTCGGCGTAGTTGTTAAGTCGTTAACCAACTTGTATCGATACGGAGCCGGACGTTGTTCCATTTTTGCCCCCGTTCTGCGATCTCTCCAATGCTCATTGACCGCGACTAATAGTTTTCTGTTCGATTCGAATTTTTTCCGTTCCCGAGAGAAACCCGGGGGTGGCGCACCGAATTCATATATAGTGCGTGTGACCCCGGAAAACTCGTTGGAATTCAGTTGGGCGGTTTGTCCCCCATAAAAGTGCACATGTAAGACCGCCACTCCCAGCACAAGTGGTAAGTTGCCCATTATAATGAGTGTCGGTTGGCGAGTTGGGGCAGTTTACTGATGTGTTATGTTACAGTCGCACTGGCCCGAGTTCGAATCCTGTCATTATGCCCCATAACCAAAATTTCGGTCAGGACTAAATCAGGAAACAATATACAAATAAATAACTTGTAACAGTATACAGGTTAAGTGAGCGGAAGGATCAGAGGCCGGCTAAACATAAACATTAGATTAACGATTAGGCATATCCCTTTCCGCTATATTATATTCGAAGTTAAGTGTGCGGAAGGATCAGAGGCCGGCAGAACATAAACATTAGATTAACGATTAGGCAAATCCCTTTCCGCTATATTATATTCGATCCGGGCTAGAGCCCGGCATTCAGTCTTGTAACCGGAGTGTGTGAACATATGTAGTGAGTGCAACTGTGAACTATTGTAAGTACATTTGTCTGTGAACATTATTAACCATTCATTAATGAAGTGTAGACCTTTACTTCTTGCAGTGTTCAAATAAAGTAATTTGTTTTTAAAAACCTAATTTCTGCCCAAGTTTACTTAACTTACAAATCCGTTTTCTCGGAATTGTGTATAAGAGATTGGCATTGTAATTTGTAGGACACTATAAAAATAAATACTTAATCACTTTTCTGAGTTCTGCTGTTGATAAGGTCCTTTGCAGCTTTTCTATAGAACTAACTATTAATTATGTTAATCACTTGCAATTACCTTTGCACGAATACTGTGAACTAAATCACGATATCTTCCGCGGAGATTTTAGAAATTGATATTCAACATGAGAACTGTGAAAATATGTTTTATTTATGGTACATTAGTAAAAGTAGAACGTAATATAATCGTCGGTTAAACTTATCCGACATCATCATCCATCATGTTCGTCCCGGTTGAACATCTAACCACTGAAATTATTAAATTGTATTATAAGGTTAATTTTTCTTCAACGAATAATAGCAACTCGGTCATAATTCATGCAATAAGACAACGAAATTAATTTGCGGAGTGCATCAGGGGTGTTAGAGGCGAATCAGTGTAGGATTAGTCGGATTTCCAGGAGTGGACATTTGAAGGACACGAGGATTCGAAACGGACTTCCCCAAGGATTTAGTGACGATTCGCTCCATCTGACCCCTTTCAGATTAGGACCGGCAAAGGGGTTACATTTCCCATCGGTATACCCGGTATTAGTCATTTTGTAGTTGGACTCGGATAAGTTGTCAAAATTATATTAATAATTTGTCAGAAATTCGTTTAACGTTTGTTAACGTTAAACACCGGCGCTTTCTTCCGGTTTGGACACACAGAGCAGATTGTGATAGCACTCTCATTTTGTTCGATGGTTTCTATACTCGGGGTTGTTTTAATGTTCGGTTTTTTCTTTTTTTTCAGAGTGAAGCTCTAGCGCTGACGACGGGGTCGCGATCCAGCGAGAGGTGCGAATCCGGGGGCGGAAGCCAGCAGGGCGGAGGTGCCGCCTCCAGTCCGCAGCCGCCCCCGCCCCCGCCTCCTCCGCACATCAAACTCTCGCCCCATTCACCGACACAGCAGGGATTCGAGGACAGAACAGGTGAGTTCAGTTTAGTAATCGCCGCCTGGCGTTATAAGATCGCAGTAAGCGGTTTTTCCGAACCCCCCCCCCGCCTTTACGGTGGCTCGAATATGACCAACATTTGGTCAAACAACCAACATTGGCTAAAACCCCGCTATGACATTTTCCGAGGCAGTGCTCCTCTTCGCCCATTCATCGATCGCTCCCCCCGAGAGGCGGTTACCGTGGGAAGGCGGAGACCGGACAGGAGTCGGCCACGACCTTGGCAACCAGAACACACTCCTCCCAACAGGGGGGTTTTCCTCAAATAAGATATACGAGTATCGAGTTGGCAACCGGTTCAAACATGTTTGACAGACAAACCTCGGTGTCTTTTTTTAGGGCAATTGACTTCGTTCTTTGTCATGCGAGCGCGAATCTGGGCCCGCCATCGAACGGCTGGGAAAATTCGGGTCCTCCCGATCGGTTCGCGGATGTCCCAAACTAAAATCGCACCACAATCTTTGGTTCAATCTTATGACAGCTCTCTGTCCAATGATGAATATAAAATTATGCAAAGTTATTTTTAGTGTATTATGAGCACCGGTATTATAATACACTTTTGGATCACTGTGACTCATCCTTTTCCTTCTTTTGAATTCCCCCTTTTAATACGAGTATAATACGATAATTATCCGGCATTACGAACAATACCGTAGTCAAATTATTGGACTCCGCAACCGGCGATTAACTTCAAGTCGGGTCATTAATCTTTCGGCCGGACATCAAGTTCGGGCCGCTGCCCGGAGCGCAAATAACGTCCTCAAGTTAAAAATACTTATTTCCTAATTGGTATAATAACCGCCATTAGTCGAAAGAATAATAATAATTATTTTTATCCTTGCCGGGCTGTTATTACTCTGCTGTTTGTCATAACTGCGGAATGGTCGGGTGGTCCTTCACCGCTTTTCCAACCTAATGTATCGTTCCATGACGTTTCCAATTTGTAATAATATTTTACTTTTGATTTCGTAAGTTCTAAAAATGCCACTGACGATCGCGAGATAGGTTCGGAGGGAGAAAATTGCAAGAGGCTGAAATCTGGGCATAACATATAATCTCGATGGCGATTAAGTGGATATGTTCCTAGGTATATCTTTTAATATATAACGCCGGATAATAATCCCATATTTCTTACGTTAAGTGTAAGAAATAAGTCATCAGTGTAAGTCATCTGATCTCCAGGTCTGGTTCCAATCCCCATATCTTTTTGCCCCGCAATAAATCGTATTTGGGGTCGGAGAAACAGCGGCCGGAACCGGAAACCGGACCCCTTCGTTAGTTAATTTCTTTCTGTTCGTCCGCCCCGAAGCTCTCCGGTGGTACGCCATTTTTAACGGTCCTAGCCCGCCTCCGACTGCGCCCTCGCCAGCTGGCCGCCGACGAACAGCCCAAATTGCCGCCAAGTACGAATAACCCCACCACGCCGACCTCAAATGTTGGCGCGATCTAAACGAGCCGCGTTTTAAAACATTTGAAACGTTTTCGAAACCTCCGACGAGAAATTTCAAGTACCGTTCTCCTCCCCCCTGGCAAAATAAATGGGACCCGAATGGAAGGGACGTAAGTAACGCCCGGGCGCAAGAGGAACTGGCATTTCCGGACGCTGGCAGACGCGCTCCCTATTTGGCTGCCATCCTGCGCGTCACACTTTCCAACTGGAATCGAATAAAAACAACTAAACTTATAGTCGATCGGCACACAACTTCAGGAATCTATACAGATTCGGCCTAAAACTGAAAATTCATCCCAACGCATTTACACGTGACACTCTTATAGGCAAAAAGTGGCATTTGACAACAGAAAAGTTCATAACAAGGTCCGGAACAAGGGAAAAAGCTCGTATTCTGCGGTTTCAATTACATCCAGTCAGTACTGTCGATACATTGCGAGCACCCCCAATCAAGAAATTGACTATCCCCACTTCGGTATTTTCATAAAATTAATTTCTGGACGACTATTCTACAAAGGAAGCGAACGTTCAATGCAGCAGGACAGTAGCAATTGGAATTCCGGTTTGACTGTAGGTACATATATTATGTACCGGGCGGTCAAAGAAAGAAAACACTAATCCGCCAATCTGGGCGTTATTAAGAGTGAAATTAATCCCAATAAATCAGTCGGCCTCGCCCCTAATCGTGTGAGTTATTTAATAGCCGACGGGCCCGTCCGGAGACCGACACCATAACTCCGCTCATTGTCACTCCGCCGGTAAGCTTTATCGCCGTATTAACTATAAGAAAATCCAGATTCTTCTTTTCGGGAAATCCTCCTGGCTCCCTGTCTTTTTCGGTTTTTCAACTTTTTTTTCCCCGGCTACAATATTTATGCTTCGAAATAATGCGAGAAATCGGCTTAACCGGCTGAAATATTTTGTTTTCAACACACGGGATAATTCTGGCACGTGGGGTTCTGGACGGGAGCTGACAATTTCCAAGAGATAATGACCCTCGGGTCCCCCTCTCCAATTAATTCTAAACGGCTCCCGAGTCTTTCTTCACCGCTGTTTTCTCTCGCTTCCAAATTTGGTTTTCAACACTGAAACGGGGCGGATCTAATTTTTATAACTCGGATCTATAATTGTATTCATCGGTATAATGACATTAAGTAAGTCGTTTTTTTCTCGTTTCACTGTTTTCAACCCAATGACTGCTGTCGTTCGAAGCCCGGAATGTTTTTACAGCAGTTAACTTTTCAGCAATTAATTACTAATAGCGATCGGGCGGTAAATGTTTTTTAACATACCTTAATGAGAGGTATAATGAGGCCTGTGTGCGGATACGACGAACTAAATGCGACTAGTGCAATAATGCACTCGATTCTGGGCCAATAACCAACGACTAGAATGAGCTGTCACTTTCTTGATATGATAAACCATAAATGTCCCACTTCTTTTTTCAACTTCTCATTACCTACTCTTAAACCGCCTTTGAGTTGTAACGAACTTTTGTCAGTCCAATTTCTCTCGGTCCTCGTTATAGTCGGTGCAATTATGTCTGTAAAGTTCATTATTTTAGAAGTGTCTAAAAGTGCCATTGTGGAGAGATTGATGAAATTGTGAATCGGGAAGCGTAAACCGTTTGACCGACATTAGTGTTGAGGACGTGGATGGAGATGGTGCCAGTCAGGCCCATCTAACTGGGCCTAATCTCGACTTAATCCGGATATTGAATTTGGCCTTTCCCCTCCTCTCGCTCTCCCTCACATTCCCCTCCCCATCACAGTCATCCCGATAATGCCTGACTCTGTATATTATATATACACTCATATACATACAGTATATACTCTTTCCAACCTTGACTGGATTATTCGGAGAACAATACAGTTGATAAGTGGCCAGAACTGTAGTCTTCGAACCTTTGCGATCGCTATCTAAAAATCCACTCTTTTTTAAGCTGTTAAGACCCGGGTTAAACCCTGCTTTTAATCGTGCTT
This sequence comes from Lethocerus indicus, assembly GCA_019843655.1. Classification (NCBI taxonomy): domain Eukaryota; kingdom Metazoa; phylum Arthropoda; class Insecta; order Hemiptera; family Belostomatidae; genus Lethocerus; species Lethocerus indicus. The sequence continues at coordinate 5,228,714 of JACDQD010000007.1, read as the reverse complement.
AATGCACTTGGAATGCTTTAGCTCTTGATGTGCTAGCAAACAAAAAAAAATGAACACGAAATGCATAGCCATCTGGATAATTTCACAATTTTTATCACCCACCTATGAAGACTGGGTTAGGCAGCTGATATCAGTAACACTGTTACTTTTAAACGCACTGATAGTAACATTGCCAGAATGGCACACTGCTTAGAGAGCAATAGACATAAGGTTTTAATTACGGATATCTCTTATTTTCCATTAATAATTGTTATTATTATCGTGTGCATAAAAACTATTTTAACGACATTAACTGTATAAGTACCATTTCCGTAATTTTGAATATTTTAATATTTTTAAAATGAATTTTGCGACTGAATTATAGAATTATTAAAAAAGTAAAATGATTGTTAATTATCGAATAACAACTGATCAATGATACATTTACCAATTAAATAATTGAATTCGGTAATTTTAAGTCGAAAAAAGAACTTGTAATAATGTGACCGACTATTAAGAAATTCTCTGTTCTTAACTGGTACCTTTAATATGCCATTATTCCGGAGGGAGATTGAGATTTCACTTTAATTTATTTCCAGTGGACAGGACCTCATCAAAAAGGATGATTTGAATGTGCCCTCCTCCTCTCCCACCATAACCATCCTTGGCACTAATAAATCGTTTCCCGATCGGATCATTGAAAATGATAGGCCGGGTCCTAACAAAACCGTTAGGAATCCATCCCCTTCTTATTAATGTGTAAACCATTAATTGGTACAAACCGAAAATTCATTGGGATTCAGTCTTCGGACTGTACTCTTCTTAGCCGAAGAATTATATAATAAGTATACTCAATATAATTAGAATCCTTCATCATTTATAGATGTCCTAAAGGATTCAACAAGACACCTTCAAGGAATTTGTTCTTGACTGCCTATAAATATACAACATACGAGTGTAGGTTGTTTGTCACCTGGCATTTTTCGGTAGCGACCCACAATTGTGAGGTGCAGACATGGTTAACCGGAAAGAAGGAGGATGTATGACGACATTTTTAGACGTATAAGGGGTTCAGTGAAGGTGGAGCGTTGGAGGAGAATAGTGCGGTTTGGTCTGAGGGTGAGTAGGGGGGGGGGGAGGCTCACCTGGGTGGCTCTCCATAATCCTGGAGGCTTGCTCAAGCTTTAATTCCCCAGTCCTTAATCCAGCTTTGGAATAAAAGCGGATAACGTTGGGAGGGGTAGAGGCAGATTCCCTCCCTCCGGCCCTCTCGCCCTCCTCTCTTCCCTTTGGCTACCACACCGACACACGCACGCGCCCACACACACACACACACACACACACACACACACACACACGGGCGTACACAATCGCTCGTGAGCACTAGGAGGCGCACACGGGGATTGGGACCTCCGTCCCGAAAACATCGGCCCGCTCGCTCGGCCTGTACCTGCTCTCGGTTATTCCCGAAGATATCCAGTAATTAACACACACGGTGTAATTGTTCTGAAAACAATTATTTGCGATGTCTATTTATTAAATGAGCGAAGGTTTCCGCGGTCAGCGCTTGAATTATCACCGACTTCCGGCGGTATCGCGTAATACTGTGGGAAGAACCGAGGCCAGCACGGGTTGACCCCCGGTGTGTTCGGGAACCGCCCGAGCCAACTCCGATAGAACTTCAAAACAAAAAATTGGCAGATATCTATTCTATGGGCTGTTTCGGTAACTTCTCTATCTTAATCTGAAAATCGACCCTTGAAAAGGACTATTTCTAAAGTGCATCGTGCACCGACCGTTATTATTTGCCGGCACTACGGAATTGAATTTCGGCGGCGTCCTTAAATTATGACAATCAGTGTCGATTGATTCTGCGTTGAAACCAGAATAGCGCAATAAATATTGAGCCACCTCTCAATTGTAGCACAACGGTAACCTATTGTTGTCCCCATTGTGCAGAGATCTCGATATAATGCAAGAGAGAGAGAGAGGAGTGATAGATAAAGTGAAAAAGAGAGTGATAGCGTCAGTCAGAGAGAGGGCGATGGAGAGAGAGAGAGAGAGAGAGAGAGAAAAACGGGAAGTTTTATCGGAGGGTGAAGCTGAAGCTCTCGTTTTGTTGTCCACTCGTCGGGCTCATCCGCGTTCTGCTATCTTATAATTTAACTCTCACTTTCTGTTAAAATACCAACTGGGAAGCTTATACTCCGGTCATTGATTTATTAATAAATAAATATTCATTTTTTCTGATAATAATAATTAAGCCTGATTACTGAATCGGCCGCACTATTATGTTCATGGAAGTAGCCTGCATGTATATTTTGGAGGGCCTATAAAATATTAGTAATGTATAAATTGCTCATTTAATTGTACGAATATTTAGCAATCGGAGCAATACATAAGGACTGATATACGTCGTTTAGGATTTTCCTCCACGATAATCTTAAGTCGTGTATGATAATTATCATCACTTTTTAAGGAAATGTTATTGCGAAGCTAGGATTAGATTTTATTATCGTGAATTATCAGACTGCGTTATTAGCACTCAACATCTCATTTTTAATATAACAAAAAAATATCGTTTAAAATTCATAAGCGTCCATTTAAAAGTGAGTGAAACTTCTTTAGAATTGACGTATGAAAAAGTGAAAAGATGTCGTTATTCCCTGACAGTAATATCTAGAATTATTTTACTTACAGTAAAAGATCACGAGAATAATTCCGATTTCATTCAGTCTTAAATTTGTTTTTATAAATTGCCACGCCTTTCAAGAGGCTGTAAAAAGGGTTCATTTTTTTAGTCATATTGTGTTATTTAAGCGGCGGTTACATCGCAAGCGGGATTACTTACTATTTATAACAGACAACCTCCGTCCGTCGATATGACTGGAGACAACGAGATAGTCCCAGTTTTAACCGCATTATGATGTATGATGTGCCCAAGTGCTGATTTTCCTCCGGTTTTTCCTGCGGGCTGCTATTGAAACGAAAGCCGAGATAAGGGACTGGAAGGAAACGGCTAACTGTTGAGTCATATTTTGGAACAATTATTTTCAATAATTTTCGAATTTCACGCTCTGCAATCATCCGTCAGTGCGCGTTTTGTGCCCTCGAGAGGAAAGCTTTCTCCGGCTGTAGAAGACATCATATGAGTTTCCAGTTGTAGTCAAGAACTCATTACTCATTCGAAGAATCTTTTGGTTGAGTAGGTTATTTTGAGCCTACGTGTTTATTCTGAAGCTCGATTCTGTTTGACAATTGGGACGAAGCGAGACTCAACCCAGTGCGGTTTTGAGTCGCATTAAAAAAAATTGGACGCTTAAATATGCGGTGCGCTTTCTAGCGGTGATTGATTGGAGTCAATGGAAACAACCCTTGAGGAAAGTTTTGGCAGTGTTGATCTATCCGTCTCTTCCAGTCGAAACGCCCCAGTTGGACATTGACGATCGCGGAATCGCGTTCCGCGGTTCCAAAACTCCGCGAAACTACCGGAGCCAAACTTTCTACGCACTCGAAGAAACCGAGGACGACAACACAAAGAAATCAGGGTGACAGCTTTAGAGTCACCTCGACGACTGTGTGTTACATGATTCGGGGAAATATTAAATTAGCTCGCTTTATCCTCTGCTCAAATGTAAACGCAATGACACAGTATTCTGCGAAAAATTCGTTATTCGAAACTTCGTTATGAGAAAAAACCGACCTAAATTTATGCTTAATTTTTTATCCTTGCATTAAATTATAGAGCGTGTGTGATCATCGCTAAATGTTATACTGAACGCGCAGGATCATTTGGCCAGGGATAACGGTGCCGGAACACTTGAGATAGTGTGCGGAAACCGCAATGTCTCAGATAAAGCGGCGGCTTCCAACCAAGTCCAGTGGCCCGGCACTCTCCAATATCGCAAAATCCTCCCAGATAAATAAAACCTACTTGTTAATAAAACGACACCGCACAGGCTGAAGTGGACGCGCTTGCAATAGTTTGCGGATGCATTTTCGTGCCCGAGTCATATAACTTGGCGAAGACCAAGTTTCAACCAAGACTTTTTGTGTGCGGTTTAAAAGCTACAAGTGACAACGGATTTGCAGGACACTGTGTATAGTAATGATTTCTTAAAATTTCCTTGGACGGTTCAAGACCGTCTACAAATGCCGGGATTAAATTTTTGGTTCATTTAAAAACGTCACTAACTGGTGCACTGACGCAAGCTGAATACAAATTATTTATTACGTCAAAGGGTGGCACGATTGTGAACAAAAAATGATGAAATCCGATCGGATCCAGGTACGCGAGTGTTCTCCGAACTCGAAAGTGTCGTCCCTGGCATTGCTGTTTGGGGCCGTGTTTTAATGACAGAAGGTGGGTGTTATTCTAGATTGGCAACCTGTTAGAGGGGCACTTAGCCGGGGCAGGGGGCCGCGAAGGAGCCGGCCTGCCGGATGCTTTTTGACTGGCTTTGTCGCGCCACTATTATAATTCGGCTATTGTTATATTCCAGACCGACGGAAACCGCCCCCGCCCAGTCACCGTCCTCTACTGTCCAATTGTTCGCGTTTCCAACCGAAAAACAACCTCCCGTCTTCTCCCAATTTTTTCTTTCTTATTCTCTTCCCTTGGTGTGTGTCCGTTATGGTTTTAAAGATGTTTCCACCCAGTTTGAGCCGCGGGACAATGGCGGTACTTTTTTTATGATCGACCCGTGTCGTATACTCCTCTCTCTCGCTCTCTCCCCCTCTTTCTCTGCATCCCTAATCACCGCCCCTCTGTAACGTATATCGGTATGTAATTCACCCGGAGCGTCACCACCCAGGTGTCGTTCGACAAATTCTGAAGAGGCCCTTATTGTCAATAACTGAGTTTGACCGAAATGCAGGTATATTGTCCGTAGGTATAATGTACCCGGAAGGTAAATTGTGCCGGCAAACTGAAGGTTATCTTCGGAAATTATGTATTATTTCCGTATTCGTACAATAGCAAGAATAACTGAAGTACAAGGCATCAATTATAGCGGAGCGAAAGGAGGCAAAAATGTTTTCACGAGGAATAAAACGCTGTAAAAAAAATAACAAGAAAAAGAAGCGATGAACCAGTGACCGGAACCTATATATAATATTTATTATCATTTTTTCTGAAATTTGAATACTGATGTTATATTATAATATTCACGTGTACGTCGTTTCCTCCTTCCACAGCGAGAGAGAGAGTGATTAACGGCCGCGAATATTAATGAACCCAACCAAATGGCAACCGCTCATATCCATCCAGACAATGCCTCTAGCTCGAATTAGTTTAGAAAATGCCAATTTGAACAATAAAAGAAAATTGAATAACAAGGAAGGAACAAAAACAATAAATTAAATTATTTATTTAACAGTATGTATTGTTTGTACGTATGTAACACAACAATGTCACATTAGCAGAGTCGATCCTGCTAAGGCAGCTACGCATCGTGAGTGGTAGGCTGGTAGTATTTAACCGATATTAATCCTTAAATGTTTTATTATTATTCTACTGTACTTGATGTTTCAAGTGCTTAATATCCGCAGCGAATTCTGTTTCCCCCACTGGCTAAACCGGCCCTCCAGGTTGAATATTATCGTCAATTACGCACGCGTCGTCTGTCCAAAGCAATCCTGTCAGCTGTGTTAATTTATGTCGAGGACGCCATATATTATTTTCATCAGTTTTTCTTTTATCGTTATTCGGCATTTGGCCGAGGCGGTTGTGTCTCCTCCTGTGTTCATAATCCGGTAAGGCGCAGGTGTCCGGCTTCCTTTAGTTAAGGCTTATTAGTCAGATAAACACGGAGTCGGTCCGGGTTTTAATTTTTCTTTAAAAAAAAGATTATAGTTAAAAATTAAAAGTCTCTGAATTAGACCTTTTATTACAAAGCTTTCAAAAGAAAAGTGCTCCTGTCACTACAGTGTTATTTTCTACACTGTGCACCTGCAGGCCGTTGTATTCCCAACTTAGGAATGGGAAAAATTGAACCCGACCTAACTTACTTTACGTAATAAAGTACGCAAAAAGACAATGATATTAGACCGTTCTGTCAGAACCGCTTCTTTAAATTCTAAATTCGCTCCTGGCCTTTTACCAGACGGGGAGTTGCGCTTAAGTTTGAACTCGGGGCGCTGGATATTTAACTTTGAATTGGGTTCATCTTGGCTGCAGTTGATGTGAGCGAGTGCGGCGTCTTACTGGTTATATCCGCCCCCCTAAAGGCGGGCCACGGTTCAAGTCCTACCCCACTTCAATCATCCCTCGCCATTTCCGCTCCTAACCCTCCCGGATTAAGATAGGCCGCCCCGGCCCACACAGATTTTTCTCCTATTCCTCTGCCCCTCCTAATCCACTGCGTTTATAATAAAATCCTCTTTCCATCCCCCCCCCCTCCATCCTTCGGCTCCTAATAAATTCCTACTGAGGTCATCGTTTTTATTTCCGCTTTTACTTCGGGACCGCTCTCCCCTCGTGTTATGTTCATTCTCGTCGGGAAGAATTCTTGCGAAGAATATAAGGCGGAAGATTCTAAATAATAAAAATTTTAAAATAACTGCCCGTTATCAATTCAAAATTGAGTGCTGTTTGTCACAAAAACACTCGAGACCACGATCGATTATTTCTCCAATAATGGGGCCCCTATTCCATCGACACCCCTATTTCGGGACCCCTTCCCGGGGCCTAAGTTTGAATTTATATTACAGAAACACAATGTGTTCAACATCTTCAGTGCCCGCTATAATCCCAAAAACCGGTGTGGATGATTGAATAAAAAAAAATATCGAAATATAAAGTAATCCGATAAGTCAACTCGGCTTTCCCATTGTGTCGACTGCCGGACGAGAGCAAACGCCCCCCTCCCTATTGTTCCACTTGAACGTGAACCGACTATTCTATTAACAATGTTTTTAGGATAATGGTAACAACGTATAAATAGTTCGACTCCTCTGGTCAGTGCTTTTTCTGTTATTTTTATCTGTCGGTGCCGCGTGCCATTGCGTAGGAAGTAGGCTAGCAATAGTGTAGTGTAGGAAGGATGACGGCTGGCGATAGAGAGCCAGAGATAACAATAAATGGCCGGCCTATCCAGGAATAGGAAAAACAAGGATGAGGGAGGCGGTGCCTGCAATTCGGAATTTTGGACAGATCGTGCCGCATTTATATTTTTATGACAAAAATCAATAATCGAAAAACCTTACGCAAAGTTAATTCCTCGTTTTTATTAAATATAACTATCGGAGCAATTAATATTTCGGTATACAAAAGAAAAATTCTAAAAACATTTTATTTCGCCCCGTTGGCTTTTGTGTTATTTCGTGGTTATTGTCTCTCGGAAAATGTAATGAAAAATTAATACAATTTGTCGGGATTTTATAACTGGGCGTTTATCGGAGCCAGACCGGCTAATCCGCCTCCGTTTCCGTTTTCAGTCTTGGACCGGCTCCTAACTAGAGAAGTAGTGAGGAAGTAGGAAGATAGGCTAAAGCCAGTGGTACTAGAGCCTGGAAGAGGTAAGAGGGTTGCGGAAACCGCGGAGCTATCGACGTTATTGAATATACTTTTGTGAGAGAGCGGACCTCTCTCACTCTCCCTCCCTCCCTCCTGCCCCCGGCCGCCACTCTACGGCTAAAACCGCCCCCTCCATCCCTCTTCCCCCCCCGGGCTTCGCCGGCTCTGGATGTTTGGGGCTTAGCCCCGGGTAGGGCGGGGGGAGGGCGGGTGCTTGGATTAGGCCGGGGGGAGGGGGGGCGAGCTCTCATCAATCATGGACAGATAATCCGCTTTGCTTTGCCTTAATCCGTCCACCCCCACCCCACCCCTCCTACCCTCCGCCTCCCTCCTAAACCCCCCTCGTCCGCCGACACTCGGTCGGGTACTACCCGAACCGAAAACGTTCCGCGTCTATATGTACCGATGGGAATTCACTATTTCGTTCAGTGTTGGGGACTGAACTCGAGCGAGAGGACCAGAGCGGAGGAACGGCAGCTTCCCGGCCCGGAGGTAGGCCGACAGTGATACTCGATGGTGCCGGTGTCGGGATTAACGACGCGATAGTGGAAATCGGTTTGGGACGGAGTGAAATGATATATGTCAGGAGTACGGTGATGACGCCACGTTGTAAACTTCGTTAAATAATTCAAAGTGATTCCGCCTAGTCGAAGAAATTTGCCAGATCGTTTCAGAAGACGAGCGCTACTAGGTATTTTTCTATCGCTGGGTCCGGGAGACATATTTAGTATAAAGAGGCAGCGTAAATGTTCAACCTACAGTGTCCGCTTACAAAACCGTGGTGGAAAATTGGATTCGAATCGGTCGACTTAGCCGGGTGGACGGAAGAGGCGATAGTGACAGTCGATAGTGATTGCTTCCACTAGCCGCTGAACGCGCGTTTACAAACAAGTGTGGCCCTCAAATGCGGATAAAGTGCCGAGAGAGAAATGTGAGACTAGTGCCATGATATGAGACCCGGATAATTCCCTAAAATTATCAGTTCGGCTGGATACTAAGATTGCGATAAGATAAGACGGGGCGTACCTGTCGTCATGAAATAAACAATTAGTTGGAGGGCGGCTGGTAGCTAGGCGGAGGAGTGGCTGGCCGGTACTTTTGAATTAGCCGGCAGGGCGCACTCGCTCCGAGGAAAATCCCGCGTTTTCGCAACAAGTAAGACGACCCAAGCCGGCAGTCTGGCGTCGTAAACCGATTCGAAGTAATGGAGACGATGGATTCGGACGGACAGGAGCGAAGCGGAGACGCCTCCAGCTCGATAGATGAACCGGAGACAGGTAAATAAATGTTGCCGCTAATCCCTCCTGTAATTAGACTAGACGCTTTGAAACGCAATGTCACGGAAGTATCTCACTTATAATTGACGCCGGACACGGAATTTTCTGCGCTCGGTTAACTATAAACTTCCTGTTTTGTTTCTGCCAATCCTGCAGTTAGTCCGCAATCCTAATTACACGAATCGTCTCCATAGTGCCTGTATAGTTCGGATAAAATATACGCGCTATTTTCGCTGTATGTCCTATCCAAATAAAGCAGTCAATTAAAGTAAATATCCATCAGTTCTAGTCTGTTCTGAATGTGGATTATATCGGAATATTTGTTATATTGCAAAATCAGAATGCTGTTGAACAGATTTGTCCAGAGTTCCAATTTACAATCAATAATTTGATGTTTTATTCTATCCGAATTGTTTCCGCCGGTGTTTTCAAGAAGATATATATTAAACGCCAATTTGCAGGGTTGTAATTCGAAAAACATCTTAGATCAAATAAGACACGCGGTACTGACGTCTACTTCTGTTTTCGGTCTAAACGTCTGAAAAAGCCCGTAATTCGTAGCCGCCCATGCTGAGGTTTTCATCTCCCCATTAGCCGGTTTCGCCTTAAATGGAGGCTAAGGAAAAAACAATTTAGCCATAAATAATTGCACACCTCCCGGCAATTAGCCGGAGCCACCGTCCGTGCCATCACATGTGCCCAACTCTGCTAGCCATGAAAATTCTAAGCCCTAATCCCGCGTTTTAAATTTAATATTCAACTCGGTATAAGAAAATAAGGGGAAAATATATATTGATTGAGTCCCGGTGGTCAATATCATCATCCTGTATTCAGCAGCCAACGGATTCTGTTTTTAATCGTTTAATAAATACGGATAGAATTGTCGGGTTTATTGGAAATAAATTCTGTATAAGAAGCTTATTTTATTCAAAGTATGCGTGTATACCAGATGAAAATTCCGGATGAATCTTGTAAAACATAAAATATTATAAACTGTAATTAATAATCGATGCGATAATATAGGAAATACGTATGGGTTTGTATATTTCGAGTTCTGTTAGTAATATGGCGAGGGTAATAGAAGCGGATGAAGAATCATTTATGCACTGGCTACACTTCTATTGACGATATGCTACGGATGGTGGGCTGAGGCCGTAGCGGTCCAACATTAGGACCGATCAGGACCAGTCATTTGGAATTAGCGATATGGTCTCTTCATGGGACTGAAGAGGAAAACTAAACACTAAACGCTGTTTTTTTTGTTTTGTTTTTTAATACAGAAGCCTGTCGGAGTTCGAGGGATAATAGGTGTTGGTACTTGGGGTTACTTTCAAGTCCGTTTCCCTGCTGTTCTTGTTGGTTGAGGCTTGGGAGGTTTTGTTTTCCTCGCCACAGGACAGAGTTGAGTCCTCGTCGGTTCGGATTATCAGATAATGTGGAATGTGCTTGTCCGGAATTTGGATCATGTGTTGCGTGACCATCGGCTTGTAGGATAAGGCCTGAGGGTGGGGCGGGGATTTAGTTGCAGTTGCGGGTGTTCAGACTTTGTTTGAGCCCGAAGCCCTTCCGAAGGATTATTTTAGCGCTTTTAAGGAGTTTTCACGCGCCGCTTTCATGTTGTTCTTCTTCTCCTGGATCGAGAGCAAAACATTCGAGGGGATGCGCTATGTTGGATGCTGTGACCAATCGATTCCAAAATTATGATTGGAATAGCGCAGAAATATATTCGGGACTGCGGTTTTTTTCCTCTTACGAGGGTTTTTCCACTCCTGCCCATTCGAGCATTCTCCATTTTACAAGGAAACTGTGGATAAGGCGTCCCTGAGGAAGATTCGCGGGTCCGAATCGTACAGAGACCGTTGAGAGGAGAGTAATCAACACATATCTACACTAAAACTACAATATAATTGACAGTGTGTTAGTAATATTGTGTGTGTCTTAAGACAGAATAGTCGATAATCCGTCTACAATTAAATCGCAAGTTTGACTTATAAATTGTCGCAGCGTCATTCATAAGATTGGGAATTGTGTTGGAGTTTCCGGAATCTTGATGCGACATTGAAATATGAAATATTTTTCGCCCCAGCGATCTCGTGTTTGTCGAGGTAAAGGGAATATTTTACAACTTTGACCGGGCAGCGACTGGACGGTGGATTTAAGCGGTTTTCGGTTATACGACTTCCTGCTTTAAAATTCAAGGAACCAGAAAAAGCAAAAAAGAAATCCGTATAGATGGGGGAAGAGGGCTTCGCTCTCGGCGGTGGTCACGCCTCTCGGTCACGCTCGTCACATGTGGATTCCGGATTAATGAGCTGTGCTCGTAATAGGGCAGTAAATTATGACCGCGACTAAACCCCCAGTCCGTTGGAATGATGTATATATCAGCTAGAATGTACGAAGAGACAACAACGAGTAGCAACTAAGTCAGTGTTCCGGTCTTATGTCTCCACTCGTACTGGGCTAGATAGTGAGGCCGATGAAGGATCCTGTCAGCTCTGTCAGTGTCATTTTTCTGGCACCTAACTGCAGTGTCAATAACCCGAGAAGTTGTTACGCTGTCTTGAGGAAGAAATAATGCACGAATTAATAAATTCATAAGAAACGTTTAGATTGACTCGATGATTTGGAATATGAGCATGTCGACCACGGCTGAACGAACCACTGTCGTCAATTTGCCCCTTCACCAAAAATATTAATTTATAAATTATTAAGTTCCGTATGTCACTTCTTTGCTCAAAATGGAATCTATCAATTATTCATAAGAGAAATTTTAATTTTGAGGGAAAAACTATCGGCATAAAGAAGGTATGATCTGGGTAATGTTCCGTTACATTCAAATGAAATAGGTCGTTAACTTTTAATAAAACTATGCTCGGGTTTGTTTAGAATATCAATAAACAAAGTAATTTCATGGTATTCATTACATATTAAATTAACTGGTCTTACAATAATGACGGTACTGGAACTTTGTTAAAAGTGAATTATATTTAGCCCGGAAAAGACGATGTTACTAATTTGGTTCCCGTGCCGCTGTGCAGTTTTTCAACAGTCGGAGAACAAAATTAAGTTTTGTTCTAAGCACTAATTACCGAATTTAACCTCACCTCAGATTATCCGATCCAATTATGGAATAAAAATTATATTCGTATTCAGAGAATTCCTGGGACCGCCCTTTCGTAACAAATGGCTGCGTTCAACACACACCTGCAGATTATTCGCGAGTCTTCCCGCGTTCGGGCTGTTAACCTCTTGTGCTAGACCGCATTAATAAGTAGAATTCTATCAGTAATATATTTAGTGCAACATGTAATTCCTGCAAAAAAAACCACTATTAAATATTCCAGCGATTCATCACCACCAAATAGCAATTAAGCAAACATGAATACACTTTTTCACCAAATATTATGATAGCACCGATTGCTTCAGCACTATGTAGGAATTGTGATTTGTTGTATAAAATCGGAATAATAAATATTTTTCATTTTTTTTATCTGGTAGAATAAGCAATAAGTAATTCATGAAGTAAATGAGATCGGATCCAAAGTGGCGGTACCAATAACGCAATTAGGCCAACTGCGTTTTGGCAAATCTACCCGAGTTATAAATTTCGAATTAACGCGCCCCGTAAAACCTCATTTTATGTAGACTCTCCTGAATTTTGCCCCCAATTAAGATGAGCACAATCGAGTGGCAGTTTTACATTTTATTTTATACGTCCGGCTGGGGGTTTTAGTGTCTCTCGCCCTCCCATTGTGACGATGCTCCTCGAAACTGTGTCTCATTTTCGCTTTCCGTCATCACATCATCCAACTACGTATGAAATCCGTTTTTTCTGCATACGCGTGTATATATATATATATATATATATATATATATATATATATATATATATTTATATATATGTATGGGGAACTAGTACATCTCTGTTTTCCTGTTTTATTTTGAAGTACTAAATTGGACAACGCAATTTTCAATCGTAATCCTATTATTAGGTCAGGGATATATTAATAAATACGTATAAATATAGTCGTATAGTGTTTTCAATTGGTATATTAGCGTTAAATACGAATATACCGTTAAACAGTTTTTTATTCAATTTCCGGAAACTACTGTGTAGCACAATTAAATGAAATTACTAAATTCTCGTAAATTAAATGTTTATTTGAAGTGATCTCTACGAGTTTCCTGGTGATTGCAATCTTCAAAAAGGGGTCTAAATATTCTTCCTATCTGTTTCTGTCGTCTGGTCTCACATTCGCGGGTACACACAGTAACATTGGTTGTGGACGGTTTACCACTGATACTTACTAATTGTAATATTATATTTGGAATGTTTTTATTGGTTTTGCCTGCGCTGTTGTGGCCGAACAGTGGAAGTGGCGTAGGCCAGTGTTTAATTCATGTGGGACTGTTGAATGGGAAGCAGGCGAAGAGGCCGGCTGGCAGCTTTTAGCCTTGTTAAACCCAATTATGCCCGTCCATTTGCTAAAAATAACTTCATAACGGAGCGGGCCCAGATATCGCCGACTCTCCCTTCGCCCCCCCCCCTCACCGCCCTCACTCCCTTCCCTTCCCCATCCTAGTTTTCCTCTATCGCTCTCTTCTCCCTCTTCCGAATCATCTCCCGGCAGTCTCGCTCCTGCCCTACCGCACGGCCAGGCTCCTTTCCTCGTACCGCCCACGTTTGGCAAAGATTGCCGAGAGTCTGAAATTATTGGACGCAATTAAAAATTGGCGCGAAATAAACGTTATCTATTATCCTATGTACGGTTTCAATGTATTAAAACCTATTCTATTCGTTGGTTCCCTTACCGCCTGAATTATAAACAAAGCGTTAGATCATTTTTTTCAAACACGCCAAGCTTCTTGTTCCCCTTTACTCAACAACTGTGTTCCTTGTTTTAGCGACAAGGAAACACTAAGGAACCCCGATTATGTTCGAATTTAATTAATACTAAGAATCTGTAATGAAAAGCACATACACGGGCGGTATCCGTTAGTGGTGATTGGGAGGAGGACTGGCTCGCGGACTTCCGGTTCCAATTGAACGAACGGTATCCTCGGTCTCAAATAGTAATAAAAAAAAAAATAATAAATAATAAAACGGGTCGGGCCGCGCACAAGACAGTTCTCACATCGTGGGCCCCCCTCCGACCAGCCACCCCGCCAGGGTAATCCGCTTAATGCTCCCATCAGCGGCCATGTTTAGAAGATGACGGACACTTCTAGTAGTTGTACACGTGTGCCCTGATTCATATATGTATATAACTGCTTAACGGTCGTTTGTGATGCCGCAATTAAACGTTGAATAGAACATAACGAATTAGCAGATCGAAACTATAAGTTAGGGCTCAAGTTCTAAGGGTATATCTCGCGGAAATATTTTTTATTTTTAAGTTTAAGACGGTTAGAGCGAAATATTATTTCCCGCCTATATTAATACTGAGGTATGTAAATCCTGCCCAATTCAAATATACCGTATCTATGATCGATGACGGCCCGGAAGAATGGGCGGAGTTTTGAAAAATGGTAATTATCAATTATAAACTGCCGGCCAAATTATAAATAAATCCGGAGTCAATTTATTGGCTGTAATAATAAGTTTCTCGCTCGGACGGCATTATATACTCGGGAATCAATTAAAAAATTGTATTATTATTCGCGAGCATATATAGGTATTAATTGGGTATTAACTGATGAATATGCAGAGGAAGGAGCCGGCCGGTTGTTGGCTGGCTGTTGGTTGTTGCCTTGCCGCGTGTGTGTGTGTGTGTGTGTGTGTGTGTGTGTGTGTGCGTGTGTGTGTGTGTGCGTGTGTGTGCGTGTGCGTGTGTGTGTGTGTGTGTGTGCTCGGTGAAACGTCAACAAGAGGCAGGCTGGTGGCCAAGAAAGGGGGAACTGACCCAAAAGGCTGCCCCACAGATTAGACCCCTTCGGACAGTTAACGTCTGTAACGAATTGTTAGCCTTGCGGTTTATAAAAGTTATTTAAGCTTTGTTATTTTCCTTTTCTTTTTGAATTATTCTTCCCTTTTGTTTTTTGGATTTTCGAAAAGTTGATGTTTATTCATGGAGTTTCACTTCCTAACGTGGGCCTGAAGGTGGTGGTGGGCGGTAATGCGAACTACGCAGTATGAATTAAATATTAAAAACGTCGTTTTCGGAGTGGAAGAGGTCGCGTGTTTGGCACAGCCATCGACACCGGATGACCGCGGGTTCTAAAATTACTTCACCTTACAATAAATTAAGTCTTCAATGTTTTTACAGCTTTTTTCGTCATTTATCGCGTTTTTTATTTTATCTTCGCGCGTGTAATCGTACAGGTTGGTTTTGATTCGTATTTTGAGAGTGTCCAAGTTAGGGAACAATATTTTCACGAAAATAACCCGCGGGTTATTTAATTTATGTAAGAACCGAAGAGGAGGCATTCTGCCTTTTCACAATTCAGCGACAGCTGTAGCGGCGGAGCCCGATGCTAAAACAGAGCATTTAGTATACCGAGGCCTCTCTGAGGAATCGCGAGGCCTTAAGGCGTACCGCCTATAAATAAACATAGGGTCATTTAGTCAATCGAGAATTGCTAATAAGTCCGGGAGTAATATTCTCCTTTCTTTTTTTTAACCCCTTAAGCCCAGGGGACCGGTCTCCTTTTGCAGCATAAATAAAGTATGGTCTGTCAACATGCTCAGAATGTTCTCTCAGTCCTTCCCAGCACGAACGGTGTAAAAAGTCGATTATTTCCTTTCGGGCTGACATTTTTAACATTTTGCCCACACAGGCCTCACTTGTAATATCGGTCCCGACAGTTCAAAGATGAAGCAATTACAATAATTTGATCGATTGCTCCCCTTATTTGTAGAGTTACGTCAGTATCATCCGCAAATCTTAGTATCTGAGTATTAATTTAGTAGACCTTAAGAGGGTATGGCACCCCATGATTTTCTGCGACTTTTGTTTCCAAATTCTCTAAATTTCTCTGTTGTGACCAGTCAACAGATTAGTGACTATGTTCCGCTCTAAAAGGTATAGGGGGAAGGTTTGCAAAAGTTTCTCCGAGAATATCGACGATTGGCGGGCATTGGACATTTTCAACTTTAAAAAAAAACTCTAATATAGCCCTGAGTGCGAGTTTACCTCCGTTTACACGATGCGTCGGTGAGGGCGGCAGAAAATTTTTCGAAGACAAATTTTTGCCGGTGACGAGAGGTGGGCCGGAATGAGCAGTGGGCGGCTTATTGGGCGGCGGATCGAAGGGTTTGACGTCGGGTAGAGAGGGAGAGAGTGAGAGGGAGAGCGAGAGAGGGAGTGAGAGTGAGAGAGAGGAAGAGGATGAGGGGCGGCGGGGATGGGGTAGAGCGGGTTATCAGCGGTGCGGTGAGCAAGGGATTAGCTAGCTGGGCTCTAATCCGGATTAGGGCTTTGGCCTCCCCCCCCACTACCCCCCGCCTTACCGGCCCAGCCGGGGCTTAGCGCTAATGCCCATCGGAATTATAAACCGTAGAAACCTGAATCACGCCCGGATTACTTTATTTTGTAGGATTTTAAGTCCCCTCCCCTACCTCCCTCCGCGGGGTTTAGCCCCCTCGGCGGCTCCCCTCCACCTCTTCTTTCTCTCTACATCTCCCGCCGCTCTTTTCGGAGTTCGCCATTATCGATTGTTAACTCAGTTATTTTTGCTCCTTTAATAGGGTTGTTAATAGTGAGCGTTTTTGTGGCGGTGGGGCGAGGGGTGATGCGGCTCGATATTTCGGCATAATCCTACTTTCTCGAGTTGCCAGAAAATATTTTCGATTATAAGAAGCCTCGGCCCAGTCAGAAATTGCCGCCAATTTTTAATTAGAGAAGTTGACTCTTGAGTATTTGCAGGGTCATTAAATTCGGACGATCCTATTTAGAAATATGTTTTGCTGCAGTTCATTCAATACCCTAATGTATTGGGCATTGAAATCAACATTTCTCAACAATCACTAACTTCAGTTCGTATTTCATTTATCTTCCGGATTTGTCGGACATCTTCGACATGTCTCCCACCGACGTTGATTGTTAATGGTTAATGGTCGTTGAATGGTTTTCTCAAACTAGAAACGTAGTTATGTGTAATAAGCATTGACTTCTCGAGCCTATCTTCTTATTCCTAAGCCTGATAACATTTAAGCATCTCATTTTCCACAGATTCTAGTGGCCATCATCAAACCTTCGGTGTTTTATTGTTCTTATTTTATAACGAAATGCGAAATTGAATGTGGGCCATCCTCATTCTGCTCGTTTGAACTTTGCGAATCGTCGGGAAAATTACAGCGAACTCCTATATATCGATCCCCTCGGATCCGCGCTGGTTTCCTCATTGCTATTAAGAGTGGCACATATGAAGAGACATTCGAGGCAAACTTAAAAAGGCCGGGAAGACTTTTCGGTGGATATTCGGCCGTAAGCCGCCTTTATAAGTGTGCCCTCGGTCGGCGTCTTAATACGGGGCGGGGGACTTAGTATGTCCCTCCCCCACCTCCGGGGTATGCTTGATCGTTAGCGGATTAAATCCAGCCAGACCGCGGCCGCCGGTTATCCCCCCCCCGGCCCTTTATATTGACTGCTTCCTTCCTATCCTCTGGGATATTTGAAGTTCCCGTGGGGTGAAACTGTGAAAAGATTTCCGGGAACGCATCTTCCTCGGATAAAGCGTCGGCTAAGCCGCCCTTCTCCATATTGAATGTCCAATCATTAATACCGCCTGAAATAGCCGTTTCGGGTCAACCCTTATGAAAATCAATCCCGACGACTGTCCACACATCGTTTTGCCAACATTATGACTGCAAAACTACGAACTGACAATTGTCAAAATTCGCTATGTTTGCGATTGGAACCCGTTTTAAGGTATTTGATAATGGGTTATCGAGGTTTTGAAATATCACCACTCACGCGTTCTCAACTCTTCAGCGAATTCCTCAGAACTGGTGTTAACCAAAATTGAGTTTGAAGGTATCCACCTGCGAGTTGTTATCGTTTTTCCGCCACATATTATGTAAAAAAACAAAATAAAACCGAGAATAGAAAAAAATCGGAGATAATAATAATAATCGGCGGTACAATTAAAAACTGTTTAAAAACAAAAATAAACGTAAATGTAAGTTCCGAGAGAAACGAGAGTCGGTCCGTTTTAATGGACAAGAGGATTTTACGATTCTCCCCCTCCCCATCCATCCCTCGACCGCGATGAGGTACACCCGTAACTCATCGGCGAGACGTTTTATGAAAGGTGAAAAAACGAGAAGCAAAATGAGAAAAAACAAAAGAATAAGAACAAGGCACGAACGACGGAGGGTGGGAGGAGGGGAAATAAACGAAGAATTCGAGAAAACTGTTGGAATACAATAAACCGTCCCGATAGCCGGTGGAGTGAACACACACTCGTGCCACTTATCAAGATTCGGTTACGCGAAGTTAAACCGCAGAAAAACATTTCCATTAATTCCATAAAAAGAAGAATAAACAGAAGGGAGGAGCGGGAATGGGGGGAATACAATAATGGAAACTGGTTTTCAGGTTTCAAAGGTTAAATCTCTCTGTTTTCTCATCGTGCGGCAAATGGGAACATTAGTAAAATGAGCGGCCGGTAGGTACGTCCCAACACGCTGATCCCCGCTTTAATCTTAATTATACACAGCTCTCAACTTAATAAATGCCTAGAATATTTCGATATTACTAATCCGACAGGAACGTCCTGGCAATATTTTTGTGATGGATTAGAGAATTTCGATTCCACCCCTGAATTAATGTTGAACCGGGCCGCAAAGTTGTCTTCCCTATCAGAAATATAAGATCCACTCGTGTCTGCTCTCTAGATTCGTACTTCAGAACATATCAATTGTCTTTGTCTTTCTTCTTGATATGTGGTTTATCTGTTTGTAGTCCGATAAAATCATATTTGCAAACTCATCACTCCTGCCTCTGTACTCGTTTTGGCGGTAAGCTAAGTCGCTTTTTTCTTGGTTCCACCTCGTTGGCGACTTGCCGCCCTATTGGTGGCCGAGAAAATGGCAGCATCTGGTTTATTTGGGTTGGCCAGCGAAGGTCGGGCGGCGGCGGCAGGTGGCTTGCACTGCACCGGTGCATTCTGCATCGGCCACCTGCACAGCCGATTTAAAGAGGTTACAGTTATTTTTATTTAAAGCCCTCAGATTTTTATCACCGGAAAATAAAAACCCGCTTCGGCTGTTGGGAGGGGGGTGGGTCGAACGTTCGAAACTGCATTCAGCAGATCGTGAACTTTTTACGATCCCGAAGGACTTATTATCGTGCTGAGCAAATGTCCTCCAGCCTTATTGACGATTCCTCCTTATCCTTAGGCTCAACGCCAGGACATGCTTCAGTTATCCCGAAGTACATTTCCTCCTGTGACTGTCAAGCTGTGTCCTCTTCCTGTGATTAAATTATTTTTTCCCACATTAAAAAATTTCACCGCCAAATTCATTTGTCAATTTCAAATCTGGCTTCCAAATGGAATATGAAATCGATATTTTAATATTGCGTAGAATTTTTGGAATTGACCGAACAATTTCTTTTTATTTGAGCTACTTTTATAGTTTCCTTTACGGGTGTTAGATGTAAAGTGCGTTTTGATTCGGTTTCCTAATGAACGAACCTAGAATGTGTTCCAGAAGACAAATTCTATAGAAACACCTACCAATAATCACTTCTTTATCTTATTTTACTTTTACATTTTTTAACTTAAGAACATAATTTTTCTAATGTGTAATGCATACGTCGCTGATAGTGTTCATAGCGACTTTCGCATAAATGGACACGTCTTAAATTTTAATTATTTTACGAGTGCCGTTTATTAAGTGGTCTTTATTATTTATTTATTATTAAATAGTCTGTAAGAAAATGTACTTGAAAAATACGGCATTACAGAAGTTATCTCTAATTATTTTCGTTCAACACAACTTACTTAATAATGCAGGTATTGCATTAACAATGCAATAGTAGTGAGAAATGCAAATTAGGCAGTTTGAAAACTGTTGTACGGGCGTACTTCGAATGACTATTATAGAACGATGGCGACTACAAAAATGTGTATCATAGTTCCGCCCGCAGAAAACAAAACGGGAGCTGTTGGCCGCATATGGAAAACGGGCCTGCTAGGCCGGCAAATAACGGTGGGTCGAGGCATGCGCGGCTATTAAGTGTTACATTACATTACCAACCACCCAGCCCAACTGTTTTAAACAGGTGCTCAGTTTACAAATGTATACCGCGTTGGACGATGAGCGGCTAAACGAAGTATTTATGTTAATCAGCGATAAATGATAAGGCCCGCCTTAGAGAAATGGAGGCGGCTCGGGCTTGGACATAAATTATTGAAAATTGCATTCCGCGGATTTCTAGACAGCCGGCCGCTGTTGATTACCGGCCACAGTACGCGCCACGCTTCGGCTCCCTTTAAAAGACTCAAGCTTCTCATTTAACTCGCCCGGTAATAGGCCCTTCAATTATCGTAGGTCGCATGTTTGTACGCCCAATATTAGAAACACGATATAAATAAAGTACCGTTCATGATGGCATTAAATACGCACGGTCATACTAGAACAAGACACTTGTTAGATCACAAAAAGTACCTGAGCTATAGCAGAAAATATCGGAAAGTATTCAACACGATAACACGCAATAAAACATAAGTTTCCGCTTATAATAGTGAGTTTTTATGCATGACCGCGAACAATAGTAAGCCTGATCGTGTCCATTGTACAATGTGTAAGAGAGATTGAAACATTGGAGTGTACAGTACGGAGTAAAAACAGAGGAGAAGTGAAAGCAGAAGCAATAAATAACTTCCAAGTTCGTCATCGGGGGTGTTGATAGCAAAATCGTCCGGCGTATAATCCAAATAGTACAAAGTGGGTGATCGAGGTTAACGCTCGTAGTGTAAACCCCCCACTCTAAAACGAATCCGCAATGTCGCAATTAGTAATTTACAACACACATTTGGAATTTCATGATTGCACACTGTGTTATTAAAGGAACGTTACTGACCGATTGCGACAAACCGGTTTCGTCCGTAGGGAACGGGAGGGAAGAAAATCGGGAGTTCCTTCCGATTTGGTCGTAAACTTGTTACCACAAGGCTGGCCGAGTTGTGGGAAAGTTTACAGGGCGTATAAACTTTATTATTGAGGCAGCGGCCCGGTATCGAGGGATGATGGAAGCGGAGAGGTTAATGAGACCGGCCGGCATTTACCTAATTGCCGGTAGTTTTTATATTTATTATTATTTCCACTGGGGCGAAATCAACGAGGCGTCGTCCTTCCTTCGCCCCAGCCAACAACCCCCCCGCCCCCCCGCCCTACTCAACTCGTGCTCCTACGATTTATTGTGCCCGTAAAACGGTATAATAGCATTAAAATGGTAACACGAAGTATTACTATGAAATGTGAGTTTGTTTTCCCCCTATAAAGCCTTGTACGCCTTCTGCCGTTAACTGCTGCGTTTTCTCTTGTTACGCGTCAATAACGGGATCGCTTCCAGTCTACACTTGTTGCTTCTGCCGGATACTTGGATTTATTCTGACTCTGCAGGATATTCGGAACTTGCCGATATGTACACACGCGTTGGATCAGATGAGCGGGAAAATTTCATCACCGTGCAAAAACCCGAGTACCCGGCCTACGATTACGGGAAACCAATATGACGATAGTCTTAGTTCACCAGCCGTTCGCGTTGCACGTGTATTGACGTAATTGTGGAACCGTACTTTCCCAATTGAGGGAAATTGGAATCGGGAGGAAGAGGGGAAGACGACTTTTCCTCGTTTCTGAATTAATCTGAGTTTTCATTTGCGTTCCGGATTACTGTCATGATTGACTGGGAGGTAATCGTCAGCCGGAAAACCGAGCGGAAGGCGAAGGCCGGTAAACAAAATCGAATAAAAATAGGAGTCGTTCAATGTTGAGAAAAACTGTCTAGAAATATATAACTGTACTGAGAAATTCATGAACACGGATGGCGGCATTTCGAGACGGAAAACGCTGTCAGGAGTTATTGGCGGAATCTGACCTAAACCAGAAGGTATCGCGCGGTTATTTTAGACTAAATCTCGTCTATCCCTGTCGGTTTATTCTGACGTTTCGGTTAGGAACGGTTCGGCTGCGTCACTGTCCGTTGCTGGACCGCTGGCCAACCCTTAGTAGAGGACGTTATCGACGCGGCCTGCGAAGACTACCGGGCGGTCTGCGGTTTTTTCCGCGATAAAGCCGCCGACCCTTCCTTCTTCTCGGGACGTGATATACTCCCGAACGCGGGGATATACTCCGCGATACGGCTTTTATCGAAAAACCGCACCGAATCGAAGGAAGGTCGATGCCGAGACCAATAACAACGGGAAGAGGAGAAAAAAAGAAGGCTGTCGGGGTGGGGAGAAAGAAAGGAAATAACAAAATAAAAGATTATCCTGTGTTTAATGTGTCCGCCCTCGTCCCGCAGTTAATCTCCTTAGAAGACGTGGCGCCGGCTCGGGCCCAGATAAGGGACCGACAATAAAAACGACGCAGGGGGGGATTACAGGTGATTTTATGTATCGTGGGATATTTTGAAATAATGGGGGATCAATTCTCACAGAGATTTCGCCACACTAACGTCGGTAGAATATTCTGGTTAAATTGCTAGAAAATAAGAAATGCATATACGCACTGATGGCGTTGAAGAATAGATCGATTTGTAATTGAAAAATAGTTTTACTGTTGTACGAATTATTGTAGACAGCGTATCAATATTTTCTGTTTTTTCAGGTAAGCATCTAAGATCGGGCCTGAAAACTGGTTACTGATTCGAAACATTTGAGTTCTATTCATGTAAGTCGTTTTGTATGCTATAGTATTCACTAACAGACAAATTATTTCTTTGTACAAAATCCATTGAATAAATATACATTTTAGATTGCACTATCTATTATATAAGTGAAAAATATTTTAAGTAAATTTGGGGGGCTGAATCTCCGAGGACAGTATGAATTTCAAAACCTAGAGGCGTATTCAAGCAGATACCTAGTTGTTCGAGTAAGATAAATACAATTGAAAAAATATGCTACAAAATTCTGGATGAATTCTAAACTTAGGAACAATAAATAAAATATGTTCATTAAATAAAACACATAAGATTACACAAGTTTCTTTGTGTCTTCATATTTCAAACTGTCAATATAACATTGCGCCAGTTGTAGCTCAGTGGCTGGAGGCTCCCTCTGGTTGGTTCAAGAGTTAGTTTCAATTTAGGCTTTAGGAGTGAGTTTAACGCTTAGCGCGTAAGACGTTAGAAAAAATGTTATTTCTTAGTAGACCTTAGTAGGGTAAGATATACTGTGTTCTTCGCTGAAAATACTAGAGACTAGCATTTGCGGCCATATATTCCCGCCCTTCCTGTAAATCACTTTCTTATCCTCCCAGCCTGGAAGATATTCGGTTGAAGGTATTCCCCGGCTAAAGGGCGGACTGGATCGAACGGAGGTGGCTGACCGTGGGGACGTTCGGGTCCTATATATGTTTATAACGTGTACGGGAAGCAACGCCAGTGGCCGTGAGAGGGGGAGCGGACTCCTCACCGGAAACAAGATAAGCTAGAGCGGAAACAGGATTAGGGAGTGACCGGCACCGGGATTAGCATGTCCACCGCCGCCGCCGCCGCCGCCGCCGCTTCCTCCACAAGACTTTCTCTCCCCCTGACTGGACCCTCACTAATGGAGTCCGAACCCCACTGCAGTCCCTTATAAACCCTTTTGCGCTTCATACGCTACCGCCTTACAAGATTTAGTACCAAATTTTTTCCGGGATAAAATACTCTATTCCCACTTAGGTTAAAACTGGGAGCATTTACCATTTGAGAAGCCTTTAAATTAAGCCCAAAATTGGAATTAGATTATAGGTTTCAGAAAGGACTATTGGCTACACAATAAAACTAAATTAACGTTTATCTATTTATGTTTCCTCTCGATTATTTCATGATAGCTAGATCGTTAGTAGACAACGCGAAAAGATGCGGAAAAGTACCCCAAAAGAAGCTTCGCGTAGGGACGGCTAGAATGATCTCACGATGAAGTGGAATATATTAGATCAGAAATTAGTTTTAACGAAGAAGTCGCTTGACGTTATTGAAAGCAAAACCTTCTCACATATACCACCGAGACGAGAGAATTCCTGCCCAGAATGATTTACCCACATATTGATAAGAAGGCGGAGTTGTCGTACAGGATTTAATTAAGAGAAAATGAACCTTAAGGAAAAAATGATTTTTATTCGAGGTACTTTACCATAAGATATTACGTTGAAAAAACATAATAAATAAAAGGAGATGTTGCTATCGGAGCTGTGTATGCTGTGGCGAGCGGTATATAAAAACCGGTGTCCATAAATTAGAGGCGGAGGCATAACAGGACGCCTCTTCCCCATGGACAACTTTATGCCCTGTAAACCAACAAGGAATTATACAATCAGCATTATACAGTTAATGCGGTATGAAACTCCCCACCACCCACCACCCCACCCAAAGGCGGTATACATAATACATTGTAGTATGGTCTGCAGTTAAAATTTACCCGGGAATGCTTTTTATTCTTATTGCGAGCAGGGGCGCGTGAGTTTTCGTTAAATTGTAAATAACGAACTGTCTTTTCCGGTTAACTTCCTTCCATTTAATGTAACGTCGTGTTGAACATAAAAACTCGGTGTTTAGTGCGTCGGGGGGAATAAATTGTTATACGAAACGGTGATCCGCCTTGTTAACTGTTTTCAGCGTTCCTTTTCGCGAAGTCTCGAACGGCTCGGCCCGTTTCGGATTGTAGCCAACGTCAGTAGCGTTGCGCCAGTTGGGAATACAGTGACATTGAAGGTAGTGACAGGAAGATATTGTTAAGTAATGGCATTAGAAAAAATCGTAGATCTAATAAAATTTGGACATTTTGTCCGTATCTTGGTAATCATTCTATGTCCTCAACGCCGTATCAAAGGAAATCGACGCGTATTCAATTACACACGTTAAAATTAAATCCATTTTTTGGGCATCTGTTCTCTTGTAATTACAACAGTGAATGATATAGGTATCTCAAAACAGAATTCCCATTATTGACTTGTCGTTTATGCAGGTATATTTAAGGTAATCAAATAGATTAAAAAATGTTCATTCCGCCACGAACAGTCTTCGATTTTGTTGTGTCCAGAATTCTTGTCGTTCCTTTGGGAGCTCTCCGCCAGTAAAATTCGATTTCGTGATCAGGCCTTTTCAGACTTCAGGACTCTGAAAACTGAAAGTTGCAGTTGGGCAGTTCACGCATTAGTCGCATGAGACTCAATGAATGTAATCCACGAAATTCAGTGCGATGCGGGCGGGCGGTTGCGTTTTACATACAGAGGCGGCGGCGGCGGCGGTCTTCCTCTAATTTGGCGAGGAAAAAGGTTAAGTGATTGACATTTCCCCGGCGGAGGGTTCCTAGTAATAGATAATAGGGGACAATTTGTTGACTGACCAGTGGCGATGATGGGGGAAGGGGAGGGCCGACAATTAAAACCTTGAATTAATGCCGCCTCGGCTTAATCTCTCCCCCTTAATAATGTCTCTCTTTTGAGTCCGCCATAATTTTCCGCTTACACCCGATATTTTTTCCACTCTCCGTGTCCAATTTTATACGTCCTCCCAGTTGTTCACTCCTAAGCCGGACCGGTTCCGGCTTCCCGAGGTCGCCAGTAGCGTTCCGTCAGCTTCCAGTTGGCTTCAGAGCGAGAAATCCCCGTAATACGGTGATTTTTGTTCTTCCTTTTATTTTTATTATAGTAAATACATATTCTAATCCTTCTATAAACAAATTTTAAATACTAACAACAATAAGTATTACATAAAAAGTATTCGATTATTCTTAATACGAAGGATATAAACTTGATGACTACCGAATGAAAACGTTGAAAATTTAAATTACTCACTTACATTGTCATGCTGCCGACCGCCCTGAGGTCCGCGGGCAACAGTTTCGAAACCAGTTACAGAAACTACTAAGAAATTACTATTTACATAGGACATTCTAAGAAACATATTTCTTCAGTATTTTATTCATGGCGACAGTTATTATTGTTTAAAAGGACACACCTCCAAAGGTTATGCAAGTTATACCGGTTGTTTGGGCTTCGGACCAGTGGGCCGAATTCGGTTTCGAATTCCTGTCCCGTTTTTATCCCGAGACAGAAGGGATAACGAAATTGGAATAAAAAGAGAATCGAAACCGCACCGATTTCTTTGTAGCCGATCTCTTCTTGGCTAAGAGTAACCGGAGGGGTTTTTGTCCCTGGGCGCTAATGCCTCGTGGGATCCTTCCCATCGCCCGGATGTGTGCGTACCTTTTACGTCCGGTGTCACTTCGCTCCGGTTAAAACGAAAATAAAAAACAACAAAGAAAAACCGCTCGGTGATCTTCGACATTCGAAACAAAAACCTGTGTCGTCACGGTCCGGGTGGGAAGGACCAGAGGTCCGTTGGGGCGAGTGCTTCCTGCGGTCATCCCCACAACACCACACCTTCAATCAGCCTACCGGCCAAACAGTCATATCCACATTTTCAAACAGATTTACCAAGAAACTAGGAAATATGTAACGAGGTTGAATAAATATATTAATAAGACTTCATTCGTCCATAATAGATCCAAATATCTGCGAGTGGAGACGAAAAATAGAATTTGTGTATGTATGTAATACTTCCAACGGAAAATGGTCCAATATCCTACTCGTGGTATTGTCTATGATCCTTTTTCTGACCAATGATAATACAAGGACAACATGTTACTCTAATAAACCGCATAAATTTCCAGTTTGACCGACGTTTTTCGTATACTCCTCATCGAAGTCAGTGATTTCTACCCCTCTTTATTTATTTGCCGTTTTTCTGTCCTCACCAAAATCATCGTGACAAAATGAAACACTTAGAAATAAGGGGTACGGCCGAGAATACCCCTCGATCAAGAAAGTGAGAAAAAGAAGTGGCAATCATCCTCGTTAGGAGAATTCCGTTTAGTGTCGGCTCTAAGTGGCGGTGGCAACATTAGCCACTGGTGGAGGAACCGACCACGCTGCCAGTCGGACAATGAGTAAATTGCACTTCTCGATTGAACTGGTTTTAATAATTATCCCCTCTAATTCGCCGAAGCCGGCCCCTATCTATACTCAACCGGTCATTTTCCCACTCATTCTCCACCCATCAGGGTGTTTTCCCATTGTCCATTTAAAGATACGCGCTGAGCTTATACCAGTAGCGGATTTCGTTTTTAAATAGAATATTTCATAGAACGTATACATTTTTTTCCAGAGAACCGTTGAAAAGTACTAGTAACTCTAACAGAAGTTCACTCAGTTTTCAAACGTTCGAAAATGTGAATTCGCCTATTCACAGGATCAAATTTAACTCCATGACTGTGGAATATAATTCATTATTTTCCTACCACTTCACGTATTGATTGTTCCTATAAAGCGATCCAGTGTTGAGCCAGAAAATAATAAGACGAATTACCTTGTACCAAGATTAAGCCTATTGAGCAAATAGCATTATCGACCTTGTTCTAAACTCTCCCACTTTGGTTTGCGCTAATCCGGGACGGTACAAGAGTTGATGAGTGGATGAATCAGTCGTTAGTTCCGATTGGGTGGCGGTCTGATGTATCGCCGGCCCGGTCTGGGCTAACGGGCTACTGGCTAGCCCATGTCGCGCTCTTCACCGGCACAGAACCGGTTTCCGAGCCTCAACCTCCGGCCTTCAGTCATGCCTTACTGGCGTCATCACTCTCCCCCTCGATCGGTCCCCCTTCCTGTTTTCCATTCTTCCGTTCCCGACGAGGAAATCGGTCTCGAATGTAAACATTGAACGGTGGACATATTCCCGTATAACGCGCATCGGACCCGAATCAAGTATAAAGCGAGGCATTTAATTGCAATTTTATAATGCTAACATTCTGTTCTGTCTCTGCGACGTTTCCTCGTGTTCTTTTTCACCCCCAGTACGTGATCCCATTCTTCCTCTTCGACGCGTGCGCATCCAGAGCGGTCCGACAGGCCTATCTTGAGAGCATTGAGCGATCCGTTCCATCTTACCAGGACCAATGGTTTATCATCCATCCCTTTCTAAAGGAGGGGAAAGTCGCAAAAGTGATAAAAATGAACTGCTCATACGTGATATTTGGAATATCGCTGTCTCTTATACAGCGTGCGAATATCTAATAAACAAAAAGAAAACTAGATAATTGTATATTCTTTTAGAGATGTGCACAAAATGTTTCTCAGTATTGATGTTCCCTTTCGTCTGGCCCGTGTATAGGGGACAAATGCCCACTGACGCAGTCTAATTCACATAAGGACATTTGACAAAATGAAACTATATTCAGTGTTGATCTCCTCTCGGAGTGTCGAATAGGCGGCGAGATATTTAGCCTTGCGGGTCATATGCCATTTTATGAGGCCAAATCTGTTATCGACTTATTGATGAAGCGGCTATTACTCAAGGGTCAGTCAATAAGCGGCGGATATTCGGTTATATTTAGTTTATGGAACGCCTGAGTTTATAGAACAAATTGGCTCTGGGAGAGATGAATAAATTCGTTGCGTAAGATGCGGCGTTTATTTATAACTGTCGGACTGACTTCAAAAAGGTATTGCAGGCCCTCCGCGGGACTAATTCCCATTCGCTAATGCTTATTAATTTCTGGCGCATATTGTTATAAAGTTATGTTCTTAAAAATAACCTCAAAACAAGTGTTCAGGTAACATCAACTAAGTGTATACCCACTAAGAGCGTACCCAGGTTGTCCCTTATATTTTGTGCCCTTTTGTGCGATATAATCAAAGGTGCGGGTCATTCAATTAGCGGGTTTCAAATTAAGTTTCAGATCTGAGAACGGACAATCTCTTTCATCTTTCGATTTAGGCCGGCCTTGGCCCAATGAAAATCTGTAAGATTTGCACGCATCGGGCTTCGTTTAAGTACAAAAAAGGGGACTTGCCGTAGAAGTTTCTGAAAAGACAATAATATTTAATCTTCGAGTCCATTCAATTTTTCGTCTCAAATCCGCGCAGAGCCGGCGCGGGGCTTCGGCCCCACTGTCCGCGCTCTACTCGCAATGGCACCAATTAAGTTTCGTTCCCTTCACAGTGAAAGCTTAATGTCCTTAAGGGAGCGAAGGGAGTACCTCTTAAGAAAACAAAAAGTATTATATAATTATTACGGTGTGGAGGGAGAAGCTCCTCCTCATCTTAATAGAGGGGGAAGAGGAGGAGTAGGTCTCTGTTAAAAGGATGCGTGACAAATTAACTCAATTTGCCTCTCCCCCTTGTACAGTGAGAGAGAGAGAGAGCGGGGGAGAGGGAGAGAGGGAGACCCCACTTTAAGATCCTTAAGAAGCCCCGACGTAACGCTAATTAAATCGGACCTGCGATATTACAATTTTTCCGTTTATTTCCACCGATATCCCCGGCCGGCATCCTCTTTAATAGAATGGACGGGTTTGTAAAATGTAAAACCGGCAGTGTGGTTCCATTTAATCATCCCCAGCCCCTTCGCCCTTCCACGATATTATAATTTCACTAGGGTAACTTAATCTGGTTCGGGAAATCTAATTGTTGGGGCCTTAAAACTGAGCGGAGATATTGCCTTGTTTAGAAGGCGTTCGAGTTATGGACCTAACCGAGTTCAGGTTGAACCACAGTAGTGTTTTTATACACGCTCGGTTAATTATAATTTTGAAATAAAAAATAATGGCCAATCAGTTTGCGACGAAATTTCTTCTATTATAAAACAAATACGAAACTCGCCAAAACAACGAACGGTCAACGAAAAAAAACGAAAATTAGTGATAATAATTAGTTCCTTACTTTGAGTACTATAAAATTGATAAACTATAAAATTGGAGGATCTCCATAAATTCACGATTTCTGTACTACCTGCTTTTCAGAATAATCACGAATCAATATGATTATTTTACGAATGTTTTACTTCTGACAAGTACAGAATATCGCAGTCATTATTACCAACTGTTCAATTCAGAAAGCTTCGAGTTTCCGTTATCCTCGGCCAGGCGCGTTATATAGCGCTCATATCAGCATATATTAAACGCTCCCGAGAGCCGTGGTAGGAAGTGGATATCGTTAATAGGGACCCGGGAGTTAAGTTAATTAAACAGGAAATTGAATTGTTACGTAACGCAGCCGTGTTAAAAATATGCCCGTAAGTTATTCAAATGTATTTCGGAAGCGGTTTTCACTCGGACGAGAGCTATGCTAATTGAGTTAGACGTATCTCCTAGACATTACTGCGATGACTTCAATTTCGTTTTTGCAGACCCCCCCCCTGTAGTCTTAAACGTCTTTAGTTGTCAATGCGTTAATGTTTTTGAAAATAATTTCGAACAATCCGGCTACTTGTTCCAAGTTAATAACGCGGAACGGATTCTATAGACGCGAAGAAATTGCATTTCAGAATGGACCGGTCGAACGATTCATCTTCAGATGATTAGAGAAGCTACTGAAATGCAATACGGTGAATCGATTGAAGGGTGTCTCAATTAAGTTCGACGGCCGCACAGACTCGGGTATACTTTTATGATTTCGTAGCGATAAATGCAGCCGGGAAGCTCAGGTGGTCGGCTCAAGATTTCCGGTAATGGCAAAAGGAAAGAGGGGAAGCTGGGGAGGAAAAGTGGGTAAAAAGACGGGTTTGATTTAGTAAGAGAGAGCGGCTCCCCCTCGAGGCCGGGGGAGATTCATTATCTGTGGCCGCTAACTGCAAGTTATACACGGAGAAGGCTGTTTGGAACACCGGATAATCTTCCCTTCGCCGTTTCCCTCCTCCAGCGCAGTTAATAAACCTGCGGTTCGAGTCCGCCTCTATAATAAATATCTTTAAGGAATTAAAGAGACGCCGGCTTTAGAGCTCCGGGAAGAATGAACAATACTTCATTGTTTTTTCTTATTGTTTTTCTTTTATATTTTTGTTTCGGCCTCGCTTCTTTAAGTCCGAGTTTTATCCCGGGAGTTATGAGACCCGTCCGGAAAAATTATTGTCGCCGATGGGTGACTTTGTGACGGGCTCCTCCAATCTCTTCATTGTTCATTTCCTTCCTTTTTTGCCTTTCGAGATTAGTTTTTGTATAACCGAATTGTTGAAAATTTCGCCTTTATTCGCACGGTATACATTTTCGATTACACACAGCTCACTGAGAACAAGGCCAATTCATTATTTAAGTGTGTTAGACGTCTGTATGTTTAACCCTTAGATCGGTTAAAAATTTAGATTTCTGGATGACGTTACAAATTCCCCAGTGGATATTTCAAAGTTGATCAATACATAGCAGCCTGTTTATAAGGATAAAGAAAACGGGAACCTTGTGTATAATCTGATGCTAATATCGTGACGTTTAATTTCGACGGCGTGTACCGTTCGTTTTCCGTACCGAAGAAGAGAGATGCGGAGGAATCGGTCGGGGGAGTTACTAATTGACGGTAATACCTTGCACCCGATAATGCCTGCCGGTACTAGAGCCCCGGACGCGCGCTAACACTCACATGTGCGCTCAAAGCCCGTACCAGGCTTTATTAAGAGCGTGAGTGTGTACCATTCTCCGTCTCACTCTCTCCCGGCGGAGGGGTACGGGGTTCTCTAGATATAATTCCCCCTTGTTCTTCTCTCTCTCTATCTTCCTCTCACTCCCTCTCCCCCCTCTCTCTCTCTTCTCCATGGAAATCTTAACAAAAGGTATTATTCCTGTTAATCCTCGACCCCACCGACCCCCCTCCTCCTCTACGGCTCTCGCGTACCTCTTGTAACCTCGCACCCTACCCTACCAACGCTCTATGTATTTTCTGGATCAGAGCCCCCCCCACCCTCTGAGTGTTCATTCTCTGGATCAGGAACCCCCGCTACCCGTTCTCCCACCAAAGCCATAGGTACTTAAACCGAGTGAGTGCGAGAGAGAGGGAGAATGAGAGAGATGAGGATAGAGATGTTGAAGGTTTAGAGGGAGATAGTAAAGGACCAAGTTCGCTTTTTACCCTCTCTTCCTCCGGGCCCGGGTTCTGCCGCTTATACGTTGGAACTTGAGGGTCGGCCTTAACCCCCGCGGCGGCCCTACCGGTCCTCTTTTCACCTGCTTCGCTGTATAAGTACTAAGCGCCTACAGGTTTAATAATCCCCGCCTCTTGTTTCAGTCCTACATAACCCTGTTTACAATTCGACCGAGGGGTCGGAATGTTACTCCGTATTATATTTATACGATTCACCCTCTTTTTTAGTCCGATTTCTTTGGTTCGAATGTCGGATGATCCGACCTGGGGTTTCGACACGCCGTACTTATTATAGCGCTGTACGTTCGTTGGGGCGATCAATATAAAATGTTAGGGAATGCTTCTTCCCACCTTTCGAACAAGAGCCCCCATTTCTTCACCTAGAGTCCACTGTCTTCCAAGATTTTGTGCTCCAAATCTTCGCCCTCGGCACATCCAGGACATTTGCGCAGAAGAAACGGGGTATGGACATCAATATATCCATGGATGACTTGTGCAATCCTCACTTGGACAGAAACAGATGCCGAATTGTGTTTGTTGCGTTGCGCAACCGGAAACGGGAAGCTTTTGAAATTGGGACTTTTCCCGACGAAAGCGTTCTCCGTAATCGTCGCTTTAGGTCGGGAAGCGGAGCTCAGAAACGCGACGTTGGCCGTCGGCTTACCAGAGGAGCTTATACAACTATAAATAATGGCGAATATTGTTACTCTTCTTCCTTCTTAATTTTTTTTTGGGTGAGAGCGTCCTTTGTTTTCTGGGAAATGTCGCCTCTTTATCCGGCCCCGTAATCGTCGCCGGAGCCTAATTACGTGACCTGCCCGAATTACCGCTCTAAAGGTTTTTAATTGGGGACCTTCTTCACAGAGCGTTGTTACTAAGTCCGTGTTGTTGAACTTGTGGCCCTTGTCGGCTTAAAAGCTCGGTCGTTCGTAACTTGATTGGACTAGTATCTTGAGTGATATCGAAATTTAATTAGCGATGGGCAAAAAAATTCCACCGAATGTGGGATTTATTAAAATAAACTTGTTAACAACTAATATACTTTGGGAAAGTTGTTATTTGGCAAGCGGTCGTTTCCGAATATAGCTCGCTTTTGTCGCTGTTATTCAGAGTGTTTTCTGGATCTTGTCAATGGTTCTCGCCCCCTCGTTCCGGGCGTATAATATACCGGGTATTGCCGGCGGAGCCTACACAGAGAGCTGTCCGGCGCTCGGTTAACAAAGCGCGCAAAATATACTATTAAATGAGTAGGGAGGGGGTCGTAATTCGGGCCTAAAAAGTTCAGCCTCGAAACAAATACTTATCGCTTAACAAGGGAGTAAAAGGGGGATTTGTTACCGCAGTTTAGCAGTTCTTCTGTTGAGCGGGCAGGGGCACGGGCGCGCTCCCAAAATCGCGTTTGTTAAAAGGGTCGTCGGTTTAGAGTTTTGGTGGGGGACAACGGGGACGCGGCCTGGATCAACGCCGTTCACCCCGTTAACTGAAATTCATAATCGGATTGTCTGAGAGGGGGCGGGGGCGGCGGCATCGCCGACGACATTTAAAAGTCCCACCCCTCGATTTCGGTGCCCCGACCTAGAATAATCAAAAGTTGGCGTCCGATTAAACGAAAACAAAACGGAGTTCGGGGAGCCAGTCTCACCGCAGCTTTCCCTACAGGAAAAAGCCCTCCCCTCGCCCCCACCACACGACCTTTGTCGACGGATTAAATGCCGCCCCCCGCCGAGACGTCTTCTGGGAACGCGGCGAGGGCGCAAGATCTCCGCGAGGGAGGCAAATCCCCCGTGAAATCGCATCACAAGTACCCACCCCCAGACACGCGAAAATTCGCCTAATCGGCGCCGCCTTATTAAGAGGGCGCGGATGGTTTGTTTCTGCAAAATTTTCGACACGTTAAAAACTTTTCGCTCGAGCGCTCCCCTTAGTTGGCGGCGGCGGCTAGAGGCGGCTCGCTTTCTCTCGGGGCGGCTCTCTCGGGCTCTAAAATCCTTGTTGAATAAAGCTCTTGTGTGTTTAAGACGATTTTGGCGTTAACGTGAACTTGTACTAATACCTCGCCCTTACCGACCTCCTCCTCCCGCTCCTCCCACGCCCCTACCCCTCCGACCACCGACCCGTATTTTCGCAAATGGGATTTATCCTTTCACACTTCATTGTTCCGCCCTACTCTGCGTTCGACCCGGGTGCCGAAGGAGGAAGAAGAACTCGGGCGAAAGCGAGCGAAAGACGGATAAACGAGGGGGAGAAATACCTCCCTCCCTGCCTCCATCCCTCTCTCTCTCTCTCTCTCTCTCTCTCTCTCTCTCTCTCTCTCTCTCTCTCTCTCTCTCTCTCTCTGGTCCCAGTCTTTTCCTTTCCTAATTGACGGATGTTATGGGACCAAGACTTTCTGTAGCGAAATCTACAACATTATGTAAAACTGTCGGTTTGGCCCTAAGACCGTGCTCTCTTACTAGTTTCGTCCTCCAGTAGGCGGCAGATCGGGACAATATTCCGGTTAGAACAGTGCCCAGTTCAGAAAGCAATCAGATTCAATCTGGGCGTGGCCCCCTTCGCTTTTGCCAAAATCGAGAGAAAGCCGACTAAATAACCTAATCCGGAGAACGCTGTGGGGTGGACATTATTAAGGGGAGGAGTTCAGGGGGGGCTTTGGGAGGGTCAGAGTATGAAGTAATAATGAGAGGAGGTGACCTGGCATTAGCGGGGTAATCCCGGTACCCGCACCCGGTAAACCCCCGACCCCCGCTGTCCTTCCTTACTGGGTCAAAACCCAGAACCGGGGATAGTCCACCACACAGTAAAGGTAGGCTTCTGTAGAATACATTTTACAGACCTAGTTACCAGTGCTAAGTAACTAGGGTTTGCGCGATACTAATAATCTTCGAAATAATTTTAGTCTAATAATTTTCGAAAGTGGAGGAAGAGCAATTCCAGACAAACAAATGCTGTCATTTTGCTCGAAACTGAACATCGATTAATGTATTAGAATAATTAGAAACAAGGTACCAAGTTCACTAGTAAGATATCAATTCCGCCCTCACCCGCCTATTTGGTGTTATTCGAACTGGCCATCGGTTGAATACAATAAGGTACTGCATTCAGGGTTCTTTATTCGGTGGCAACATGAGAAAAGGATTGAAAAAGGAGTGAGGAAGGAATGAAGCAGTGTTTTGGTGTGTGTTGTTGTTGTGGTGAAGGGATGGTGGGAGGGGGGGTGCGCAATGTCCGAGCTGTCTGGTCGACTTAACACCTGGATTAGTGTTGGATTAGGCTGCTGGTCCGCTCAGCATTAAATGGTATTAACCCCGCTGTGGACCTTCTCCCCCTCCGCTTTCAGGGTTATTACCTGGAATTATCAATAGCGCCCTCGACCCCATCCCACGCCCCTCCGCCACCGCCCTTTTCCTCCCACGGCCATTGTTAAACTATTCAATATGTGTAATGGCACAGATTCTAACCGCCCGCAGCCCGGTGTTAAACCCTTTCTGGGGTACTGACCGCAACACCACCACCCCCTTTTACTAACCTGTAAATTATATACATCCTCCGGACGGGGCCTCGCCTCACACCGAGCCCAAGCTCGGTTCCGGTCCCAATCCGAAATGCGATTTCTCGTTAGACCGCTGATTGAAAAATCAGCTTATTCCATGCCCTTTCCAGTTTTCTGCAATCCGGGATGTTTCTGCCGCCATACTATCCAATTAATGGTCGATTTGAAATAATAACGAATATAATGACAGCTAACAGAAAGTATCGAACCTGTAAATCCGAAACACTCACTACATGGATAGTAAGAAAGACGTTCAACTTTCTGTTTCCTATCGTTTCTGTTATATATGAATATAATCCGTATTAAATTTTGTACAAGAATTTTTTGTCTTGTAAAAGTTTTCGGTAGCGTCTATTATTCCTTCGACGTGTGTTACTCCCTTATTATATTTCTAACGGAATGCTACTGGCGACGACAAAAAGTCAAAAAGGACCAATTCGGCGTGTAGAGGCAGAAAATCGCAGGTGTTGAATTGTGAGCCCATTAGGGTAATTCATAATGAGGGAATTACCGTCGGAATTAATTAATAATGAAATTATCCGAGGCCGTTTAATTTGAGGGAAGGAAGGGAAAAAAACGGCTGGATTGTTGTGCCGCGTAACGACACGGTCTTCATTTTCTACATAATTGAATAATTAAAAAATAGTAAAACGCCAATGTGCGACGACGACTTATCTTTTTCAGGATCGTTTTCAGGCTTAATTTCAGAGCAGCGAGAGAGGGAGAGAGGTTTCGAAATGAATGGATATTAAAATAAAACTTTTGGTAAGGGGGAAAGGCATGCTTGTTGTAGAGTTGGCAGGTGGTGGGTGGCGGGGGTGGTGGGGTAGGTCTCAATTACCGGACACACATGCTAGCCCCGGATATGTGAAGAGCCCATCAAACCTAATAACCGCCAAATTTGCATTTTCGGCAGTTTCCGATGGGATATACGCTTTGTTAGTTATTCAAATCTCCTTCGTCTTATTCCTCTTCTTTTCTCTCTTTATCGCTTTTTGTTTTTGTTACTGGAACCCGATTTTTACGGCGTAATACACCCGGGGGTCGATCGCTCCGGCTACTCATTATCCGGATTCGGTTTACTGCTACAAATTAATCTGAATTTAGTTTTGACGGAAATAAATTAAAATAACTCGATCTTATATGTGTTTTCCCCCTAGATTTGCGCAACAATACTTGCGTCAAACTCCACCTAAACCTAAGCAGTACCAAACCTAATAATACGCGGGATACAAATTGTTTTTCCAATTGGACATTGATAACGTATAAAAAATAGATCGAATTACCCCATAACAGACATTCCACACTCATCGCTAGATTACACTTTCAAATTATAAATATTTAATAAATTATATTGAAACGAATCATCTATTACACCGAAGGCGATGGGTTATCGACCAATTTGTAGGGGGTGCGGGTGGGGGGATCGACACCCCAGGGCGAACTTAAAGGTTCACCGGCTAAAAGGTTTACACTTTCGAGCCAGCCCTCACCGTGAGTTTATTACGTATGCACGAGTATTTCTACAGTATAATCTCGTTAGTCGTCGTCCGCTTTGTTGGGGGTTTTAAGAAGTGAAGCCAGACGGCCTCCCGCCTCGGGCCGGCTCCGCGGAGAAGGAGAAACCACCCCCGACCCCCTCCGCCCCCGCCCCGCCGCCGGGTCTTATTTAGCAGTTTGATTCCCGTCGTGTCGGGGTGGAGGGGGAGAGAGCGAGAGAGAGAGGGTGAGAGGGAGGGAGGGAGGGAGGGA
Organism: Lethocerus indicus; assembly: GCA_019843655.1. Taxonomy (NCBI): domain Eukaryota; kingdom Metazoa; phylum Arthropoda; class Insecta; order Hemiptera; family Belostomatidae; genus Lethocerus; species Lethocerus indicus. The sequence continues at coordinate 5,191,572 of JACDQD010000007.1, read as the reverse complement.
GGAGGTGTTTCTTTGCTAAGGCGGATTTGGCGCTGGGCGTTAGTGCCTTAGTGTGTACAGGGAGCCTCTAAGCGACTTAAAGCTGCCCCCTCCGACGTATTATGCAACCGACAATAGTATTAGGAAGAACCTCCTAGGCTGGGGCCTTCACCCCCAACCTCTCCGCCCCTTACCATCACCGTATAATTAATTATTATGTGTGAACCGGGCAAGTGAACCGTATGCCTTACTTTAGGCGTCTTAGGCTGATTCAACCGGAATCAAACTCTATCAGACATATATATATATATATATATATATATATATATATATATATATATATATATACACACGCATATAGCACCGTTTGGCAGCAAATTTTTGAATTTTTGTATTTGCGTCTGCAACGTTGTTTCATATAATCCATGGAATGGGAGTCATAAATGACTACTATAAAACATGATCAAACTTTCAATCAAACAAAATACTTTCATGGTGGTTGACACCGAACGTTACTAAGGAAACGAGAAAGGATACCACGAACGAATATTACGCGTATTTCATTCTTATCTCTCAGTACTCTTCTTGGGGCCGTCCAGACGGGCTGGCCTGGAGTACTGACCAACCTTGAAGTCGTTTGACAAATTTTATTTTTTACCGACCTTACCTTAAAAGGTAGCGCTAGTTAGTTTATTTCCTGCGGGACGTCCGGGGTTTTAAATAAGGTTTCAGTCGCACTACCCATCGCCGCCAACATATAATGCGGAGAAAAGTTTCGGGCGAGAATTTTTATTCGCGCCACCGAGTCATGGGCGTTTACGGTAAACGTTTTCTGTTACTTATCTGCAGGGCCGAGTGTTTAACTGTAAAGGGACCGTCAAACTTCCAAACGTTCGTTGGGAAGTCGGCTGACTAACGAGTGCCAATGAAAAAGAAGCCGGCGGAGGACGGGCAATTTGGTGAGGGGCCGGCTTGAGGCCTCGGCCACTTTTACAGCCCTCGCTGCACCCCCAGACAACGTATCTCGGCCGGTTGATGCGACTTCATCAAGAGGATCGCGCCGTCCGCCAAGTCAGAAAATTAAGGGGAGTTTCCCGGGTCCGATATTTTAAAAGTTGGGCCGTAAAAGGCGCCAGTCGATTAATTACGACGGGCCGGGGGTAATCGGGAGGTGTCCGCCTCTGCCTTATCTGACGGGGAATAGCCCGCGGGAGGAAATGAAGAAAAGTCGAATAAGAAGGAGGAGGAGAAGATGTAAAAGTGACAGTTGTTGTGTATCAGGAGCCGCCGGTTATCGGGACCGAGGGTGGCGGCCCGACGGGTTTTTCGACCGATAACGAGAGCTTTACACCCCGTTAAATACCTCCCCGCTTTTACCCCCCCCCCCATCCCTCTCCTTACCGTCTGTTTTTTTATCTTGTTACACTTCTAGGGGCTTCGGCAGTCGAAAATGAGATTTCGATTCCATTCGATATCGGGCCGTAAACTTGAAGAACGTCCCGGCATATTAATTTGACCCGTCTGTTCGGGCTTCCCACCGACTTGGATAACACCCAAGAGTCACTTGTCACTTTCTCTCGACACTCGCCTAGCACCATATTTGGCCCTTTATTATCATTTTTTTGTAATAAAATTGAGAATCATTAAATACTTCGTGAACTAATGCTAATTAGTACTGTGATTTTCTGTCTCCGACCGCCAGTCTTAGACCGGTTCGTATGTCGTTCTGTTTCAATAAAATCGCGGAGCCTTTTTGTAACTGCAGAATTACTGACAGTACGCTGCAGAAATATGTTTATAAGAAAATCGGCATCTAATCATGCGTGCGCGATACTAACTCTGACATTCGTCCTGTCATTTTATGCTTGTATATTACACCTTACGCACACTCATCCTTGACACTTATTTCCACCAATAGCTTCGGTCGAATGCGATAAAAATTCTCATTGCGGATGCTCTATATCTTTTATTATTTGGGGGGGGGCCGAGTGGTCCGGTGAAGGGGGATGGGGGCTGGGGTCGGGGGTCGATAATCGATTCTTGTAAAGGAATGAATCAAAGCGAAAAGCCGTATCGTAATCTAAAGGCTCGTTACGTTCTCTCCCCCTTCTCCAATATTCTCCGGCGGCGGTAGGATTCAAATGTCGACTCCCCGAGATAGGGGGCCGCTCATTGTGACCGAAGCGGGCATTAATCGAAGAAATCTCCGCTCACTCCTCCCTCCCTCTCACTCTCTCCCGATCGCGCTCACTTCGTAACGGCGTAAAGTTTATCTGGAACGGCGGCGACGGCCCGCCAGGAAATGGAGTAACGCCCTCCGGAGAGAGCCTCCGACCGGTTCCAACCCCGGGCGTATTATTGACGTTATCGGTATAACCCGGGCAATAAAAAAGAAAAACAGGATCGTCCGCTTCCATCTTTCGCAAACGAAGGCGATTGGGAAATTCAATTCTAATAATGACGCGGGTCGACCCCCACCGTTCCCGAGTACCCATGCGCGCCGATGAGACACTCTGAAACTGTAGAAAGCTCAGATAAAATTGTGTCGGATATATTATATTAAAGCTACTTCATTCGTCAATAATATATACACAGATTTCGATATCTATCGTGACCGTAGTGTTCATTTTTCTGTTTTCAGGCAAGTCTCTGCCAGTGCACTGCGTGGTGGAGACGATGTGGAGCGTCCAGGAGTGGGAGTGGAGCAGCACGGGCGGGTCGAACAGGAGGCCGGGGCCGGTGGAGGCCGACAACTTCGTCATCATTCCTGTCAACACCGCCATTCAGGACCTGACGCAAGTGGCGTTACACCGCCTCGGCTACCCCAGGGACATTGCCTCCGGAGCGATAGGTCAGCAAATCCGACCCAACTTTAAATAGTTATAGTACAACCCTGTCTGAACTATCCACAGAATCACTGACTGCGCAATTACAGACGTAAAACTGCATAAAAGCTTAAAACGGGATTGGGCACACTCCACGATCCAAACGGCTACTCTCCGTAGGTAGAATGAAAGATGTTTGAGAAATCTATTCGATTCATTTAAAGTAGAAAAAACTTTACAATGCAGAAGATAGGTTGTAATTTACAACTGACATAAAAACAGAAGAATATCCCCATGATCCACGAGTAGCTCGCGATCGACGGTTTCCTCGTCCTTAATTTGATTCTATACGTGGTTTAAATGTTAAAAAGTACGATTTTTTAAAAAGATAATACGTATACCCCTAGTGCGTTCGGTGGCCTCCCGGCCGACTATAAGCATGTGGGCCGCATTCCCGGAAATCTAATCGTTTTCAGAGAGCCGAGCTGGCCTTAACGGCTTTCTTCTCCCGTTTAATGGTTCATCCCTCTCGTAAAAATCCGACAACTCCTCCTCCTACCGAATGAAACCGGGCCTCGGATATATTAGATGTCTTCGGAATTAATAACCTATCTGATAATTGGATATCGTCAGAGTTAAGTGAAACTGCGCAAATCATACGCCCCTTTCTACGTCTTTTTGGTGTCGAACTCACCTGCAAATTATCCTCCTGTTTTTCTCATCCGCGCCATCTACTTTTTTCTTCTCTCACTCCGGAGGTAAAATAAACGCCATATATTTACCCCTCGAACTGCGAAAGCCCTTCTCGAACTGGTCTTTTATTATTTAAAAATTCGGAGTGCGGTCGCGAAGGGACGATCACCTCCGTTCGATCCGTTCTACATTTTATTGGCAAGCAGAAAACCAATATAGAATTACGCTGTGTACAGAATAGAAGTGTATAACATTTTAATTGATTTTCTGAAATTATATACAACTATTACCCAGGAACATTAAGACTTATGATTCCAGGTGTATACTCGGAGGTTAGGTGCCGAACATTTTGGTAAATATTGGATGTACACATCTCATATGTACAGGACAGGATAAAAAATTTGAAATACCACTTCTGGTACATATATTTCCTACCTTATGTTGTGTTTCATTATCTTATGTAATCCCCTTTAAATGAGTTATGCCAGGCATACATTTCACTTTCCATTCGGTAGGCGTATTGATTGGAGTGTGAAGTTTACGGGCGGTGTAATAAGCAAATGTTGGCATTCTTCGGTCCTTATTTTTTCCGCTTTCTTGCCCCCCTACATTCGATTATTTGAAACTGAACGATCCACCGAATTTCTAAAGCGTTGAAAGTATTTCGTGTCTTTGTTTAATAACGCGGACGAATATTCTTTACAAATGCACATTCGCCCGACTATCGGTGGTGTTCGGAGGAAACATAACTCCTGAGAATCGCGTTTCCAAATCAGTCATTACTCTAACCGTATTATGCGCCAACGACAATGGAATTAACAATGGATGGATTTCATTTTTTTGATGGATAAAGGACCGGATGATATTTTTCATTATGTACAGCACTGACGCATAGCTAGAACCGAACGAAATTCACTCGCCCCAATGAATAATCAGAAACCTTAACCTTAACCTTAACTACAGCCTACAACAAAACATTTACACACAAAAATATAAAAGTGAACACTAACAGAGTTTGGCTGATAAAATTCGCGTTCCAAATATCTGGCGATATAACTTGGCCTAATTTTTTCTTGTTTAGTTTGCCCAAAAGAAAAAAATTAATATTATCCCAGGTTATGGAACACATTCGGGATACAAAGCGAGTTAAGTTGAAGTCCTGTAATCTGCGGTTGCCCTTGCTTGCTGTCATGAGCCCGGCAAACACGGCCCCGAACACTGTCGATAAATAAGTTAGGTTGAGCTGTTGAGCCCCAGCTAATTGAGCAATAAATTGTAAGAGTTTAATCAGGTATATAATATTGGGCCGGCCCCCCGGGTTCGGCTAATACACCTGAATCGAGGTGCCTTAAACGCACCGCGGCGGGGGGCGGGGGGCGGACTTTACTATCTGTTCCGAGGATTATTATTTTGAAGTTTACGGCCGATAAGTGAGCCCCTTCCCCCCGCGCCACACTTTCAAACAAATTTCGGACCAACAGTGTCTTTAAGCCTTGTAAAATGTAAAATTATTTACCGTACTTTTTTACTGCGTTTGAAACTGAGTTTCAAATGAAATTATAACAAGAAACGTACAATTGTGTTAATTACGAGGGTTCCAAAGCTGACAAAATTACAGGAAACTACCACTAATATTATATGCGCGTATTTCTTGGAGCGTTAAATTCTTTATTGCAAGTAGGCTTGAAGTTCAGAAGCAATTGGTTATTGTGGGGATTATTTTGGTTTCCAACAAACCTTGCTGATAATACGCTACGATGGTTTTTTTCGTTTATTCGACTGGATTTCAATTTTTATGAGACCGTCTTTTTATGTGCCACATCTTTGAAAAAAGAAAACTCCAGTAATTTGGAATTGCCAACGTTGGGTAATTCAGAGTGGCTGTTTGGAAATGGTAATGGGATGGCCGATGGGAATATATGTCGTATTGGAACGCGAGTGGGGCCCCCGGCATTCTTAACCAAATTAAAGCAAATTTGTTGCGAGCCATTTCGCCGGCTGGCGTGTCTCCCAATGGAAATGCATTTCACCGCCGCTCCTATTTCAGCCCAACATTCCCGTTTTGAAAATTAGGCCCCTTCCAAGAAACGTACCTCGCTTTATACGTGCCCACGCGCTGCACACCCGCACTAGTGCAATATTATTCTTGAATTTGACAAGATTTAAATATAATCACCTCTCTTGTAATGAAATGGATATTTCCAGGCGCTAACTGCCGCATAATTCATCGGTTAATTGTTAATTTTTATTCAACGAAATGCAAATACTGAGTTTGAACACCGGCCTAATTAATACCGCCGACGATTTTGGTTCAGTGAACAGATTTGAATTTCGTTTGTTCCTCTGTCGGTTACCTTATTCGTTTCTATTTGTGTTTTTTAATGGTGAAAATACGGAACCGGTATAAGCATTTCCAAAAATGAATGAAACAGATATGGTTGTTGTTTCTGTTCGATATTAGTTGATGGCCGGTTGCTATTTTTCCACGCTGTACCGATTATTTTGTTTATTTACAATTATTTCATCGCGTATATTATATATAAACCGAATTAAACTCCTCACCACCCACACGAACAAACATACCTAGCACTTTCGCAATAGTTACAAATTTTAATTTAGAATTCATTTCAATTTAGTCCAGTCCTGGGGGTTTCGATCGGATGTTTATTTTTTTCGGGGAACCATCATCAGGCATCGCATATTTATGTACATCTCTATAAGATCTAAAGGGAGATGATGAAACACGTTTCTGTTAATTCTGGTTGAGTAAAAAAATTCTCGAATATTGTGGTAGTTTTCTGGATCGGCCGTGTATTTAGGCGTTGATGGGGGTCAAGCCGGGCCTCTTATCTATAAATTTAGCGTACGGCGGAGAAAACCGGTTAGCCTCGTCGTGGATGCAAATGAGATATAGAGAGGTGAGAGGCTGGCCGGGGGCGGTACCGGTTAGGGCGGCCCCCCCCCTTACCCACCCCATTGGCCGGGGCTACCGCGCATGCATTCTGTCCCGCCCCTCCCTCTATTTACCACCAGACTTCTCCTCTACTCTAATTCTTCGCCTTCCCTTTCCCTCCATCCCTCACTCACTCTCTCCCTCCCTCCCTCTCTCTCTTTCTCTCTGTCCGTTCCTCCCTCTCTCCCTCCTCTCGTTGTCCCCCTCTCACTCTCCCGACATTCGTGTACTACGCCCACAGATCCGGCTCCGAGCTGCGACGCCTCCTTCCTATCAACTGTATTACCCCCTCTACCCCGCCAACCCCGCGTCCGTCTAATGTATTTCATCGCTCCGCTTTACGGTTTTGGAGATACAAATATCGACTGGACTCTCCCTTCCTCCCTCCATCCCTCCCCCCTTCTGTTGTCGAGTTCCAATTTTGAATTGAAATCAGTACATTGTGGAGGCCCATATATTCTCAACGACATGGGGCCAAAAAAGTTGATTGTGGAGTAAGGCCGTAGATTAATCTGTACCCTGCTTACTAAACATGGTAATAGTGGGCATTCTCTATGGATGACTACAATGTTTTGTATGATTTACATTGGAAATATTGAATCCTTTCGGGAATCTAAAATTCTGAACATTCATTGGGAACTGAATCAATTTCTTCCCCCCAGTGGCTCAAATCTTCCTTCACCAGATATAAGAGCAACAATTCAGCAGAAATTAGCGTGTAAAATTGAGTGACCGGTTGAATTTAAATGAGGGAAATGACGGCTACAACAGTGTATTTTTTAAGCGAAAAACTTTAATCATACTGGCAAATGTCTGAATTAGAGATCGCAATATCCCTCCCCGTATCCTTTTCTCCTCCTTCCACGCCCACGTCTGGTCTCAGCGCTCCTCCCACCTCTTTAGTCAAACTGCTATTCAAATCAGGCTTCAGCCTGGATTTCATCGATCGTCCTGGACGCTACTAACTCCTGCTAATCATATATTCATACTTTTCTAGGAATCTCAAATCTGTAAAACCATTCCATACATCATTAAAATTCCGGCAGTAAACGTAAATGTTCGACTATTTTGTGACGAACAGACAGCAATTCAGTACAATCTCTCCGCGGATATAAACCGGCCACATAATGGTCTTCATATTTATTATTTCCGCCTGTTTCAGGCCGAGAAGCGGGCCGGAAATTAATGTATCCCGTTATTTGTTTGTTTCTTTAATGGGAGTTGAAAAATTTGTTGTTTCTCGTTTGCAACACAACACTAGAGTGTGTCCAGTTAACTTGCCTCTTGTAATTAATGGTAGTGTAGGCGATTTTTCAGGGTTTTACTGACCGAGACCCGCTTTCGAATATTCGATAATCCTTTACTGATGAAACAGTTACAGTCAGGAATAATATTTGTTTTGTCGACTACAATATTATTATAATTTATAAATATTGAGCTTTTATAAATTTTGACTTTCTGGACTAAATTTATACCGATTTGACTCGAAGATTGCGGACATATTTTTTCACTTTATTCATTGACTTATTTTCGCCGCTTATTTCTTGTTCCAGGATCCGTCGTCATACAAAACTGGAAACCTTTGAGTTTCGACCAAATTGCCGAAAGCCCTCTGATGACCGTCGGAGATATACTCGGCGAATTGTCCACGATCGCCACTCTGAGGATACAGATTTTCAGGTGAGGGCCGCACTTATGTTATGCATTGGCCAGTTATTACACAGCCGGCGAGTGAACTTGTGATGAAGTGAACTTATTATCGGAGGAGCGGAGTTTTTGCAATTGTAATTACGCGGTGAGGTGGTCGGGGGTGGCGGGGAATGAAGAAAAGGTCGGTCACGTCGTTTGTTGGGCCCGCATAACAGGAGCGATGCGCCGGACATTCCTGCCCCTTGTTAACGTCTTCGGGGGGTCATAGACGATTCCTCTTTAAATTATGATTTATTCATGAGCCACGAATGAGATGTTCCTTTCATACATTAACCTGAGGCCATTTATCACGCCGTATTATACATCGTTGAACTTATAAACTAACGTCGCTGCTCCTGTTCTCCGCTCTTAACTTCGTTGTTAACCTGTCAGTGTGTTTTCTTTCTGGAAGAAACGTTCCTGTGGGAGTTGATTTCTTGTACTTTTCTATCCGAACACATCTTTTCGGAAATTAAGTGTGTTATTAATACGAAACCCCAATTATTTATTGAATGGGCAAATTAAGGATTGTTTTTCGGCAGTCCTTCATCAGAGTCTTTCAGCAGTCCAATATTTTACGTTTCGGTGTAAACTTTATGGCTGTGGAGGAACATAAATGAATTTTGATGTCCCGAATTGGAGTTTGCAAAGGTGATTGCATAAAAAAAGAACGGAAACTTTTGCTCTGGATACTGACCGGTGAATGGTTCTTAAAACTGAATTCATAAATTATTCCTTAATCGAGTGTTCGTTCTTGGCATTGGCTTCTCCGCGCCAATCGTCTGTAGGGATGATTTTCCTCGTTTCCGATCAGAAAAATTATCTTTATCTACAGGAGGTTCTTTAGTTTATAAATAGGGACCTTTGTAATAGCGTGAGACGTACGGCCACGTTTGGTCAAATGCTTCTAATTGACTTCAGCCGTTAATCGTCTTGAATCGCGTTTCATAGCGCGAAGTTCTTTTCTGGTTACCCTTCGTTGCTCCGCCTCGCCTACGTTGGCGTTCATCGCCTATTCTTGTTGCGGCGCATTATCATTATCCTCGGTATTATTATTATTATTACTATTATCATCGTCATTATTATTGCGGTTAATTATTATTATATCATAATTGACTCGATAATCGCTCTCGGCCGTGTCGGGCGGGCCGCTCCATTTTTCTTTACGACTCTTAATTCGAACTAATCGTTTCATTTTCGCGTGCTAATCGTTGAAATAAATAAAAGGGCGCGTTCTTTATTCCTTCGTAACATACTTCTTGACGTGGAAAATGTATCAGAGTGCATAATTATAACTTTTACGATGCCTCGTAGAATAATAATGTGCAGGCATGTCCCTTGGGATTTTCTATTTCCGTTCATCATTTTTCTCTAAGCGTATTCATTTTGACTTGTTTCTAATTGAAAAAAATAATTTCCGCTCTTGTCCTTTCTAGGCCCAGATCGAACACGATTTCTGACGACATGAAGAACAAATTGTTCAGGCTACTATTGGTTCAGTCGCATTCGAGACTGATGTCTTCCGGTTGCCCCCTGGACGAGGTAAGCTAATTACTTATATCAAATACAATTAAGCATGAAACTTAAAATAGTTATAAGTTATTAAACAATTAAAAAGATTTCTCCGTCATGAATTTAGAAGCTTTAATGAGCCCTCTGTTCCTTTTTTGCATTTTAGTACTTTTTTTAGTGGAAAATGTTAATTTATTTATAATGGCCAATTTCTAAACTGGATCTGCTATCCACTACCGTGGAAAACTCCACGGAGTGATGCTAGCATATTTAGTGTTATTTAGAAGTAGATAACCGACTTGGTGGATCATAACAACGAAAGGGATATGCAAAAACGGCCAACCGGCTCAGCCACCCGTAGAGCCACTTACAAAAGCCGACTAATAAAGACCCGATGAATTATTTATTTGTTCCAAGTTGGGGGAAAGTTTTGCCTTTTTTTCTTATCTACTCATTTACGCTAAGAAGGAAAAGGGACTTCAAATTTACTGTCTTTTACAAAAAAGACTGTCCTTTGTCCGAAAATTCTTATAGTGCAATCGTATTTTCCCCTTCCGATTGACCCTCTTGGGTCCTGTAGGTTACTGGTTCGATTCTAGCTCTCGTAGAGTGTGTATAAATATTGAATTCAAATTTTCAGTCAGATAAATATTAACACCACTATTTACACTTACATCTATTCCTATAAATATAAACAAAATATTATTATCAATATATATTACTATATTAATATAAGCGTATTATTTTAAATAAACCATCTTTTTATTCACACGACTGTTTGAGCTGCACGAAGAATAGACGGTCGGGAAACACCTGTTCGTTTAGAGATTTTTTATCTGTCCGTAAATTTGAATTTTACACAGTACAACAGAGACGAATATGGAAAAAAGGCTCTAGTCATTATAAACGCTCAGATATCCTTCGGACGAGCGTTCGTTTATTATAAACGTTTCATTATCTTCACCGAAATAAAGGCTGAATTAGATAATTAACTTCCGCTGCATATGTATGAGCGGATCGCCAAAATCTTAACGCCTTTTTTTTACTCCCCTTACGTCTCCTGCGCCAAGACGGAGGCCTGTATAATTTACGAGCCCTATACTGCCGTCTAATATATTAGGCGGTCGTAAAATAAATACGCTTTTAATATTCTAATTTAGAGTCTGAATAATGAAGGAGGAACTGTTAGTGACCGGTATGGGTGTGTTGTTGGGTGCGTGCCCGTGTGACATACGGAGCTGAATGTGGACACGCTCACCTCCGGCCAGGTTCACTATACGCTATATCTCCCCTGTAAACTATTCCGCTTTAACGTTTCGCGTGTTCCGCCGACGCTTCTGCTTCTGCTAAAAATGGCCGCCGGCACGCACTTTGTGCCTCGAATGCGCAATTACAAAAGGACTAAACGGCCCGTCACTTGCCCCCGTAACGTCACTTGCTACTTAACGTTCGGGCAACCCGTTCGGAATAGCACCGGCCTAGCGGTCATCTGTCGTCTGTTATGTAACAAGAACAACAATAACAGAACATAAACAGGAGATCGCACGCTTCATGGACGTAATGCGCATTTACCAATGACGACTGCGAACGGGTGAACAATTATATAACTTCGGTACGGAATTTGGGTATTACATGATGCTCAGCAGCATTCTTTCTCCAGCAGTAGGACATCGAACCAAGTGTCCGAACATATTTTGTAAACGTACATTTTTTCTCAGTACTTTCTGGGAATGGACTCGAGGATGAACCCTTCTTTCTGCGCTGGAAGTCCGTGGAAGTTCGGTTTATGAAATCAGCTCGACCGTGAATTTATTGAGCGAAAAAAAATATCAGCCTGGAAAGAGGTGTAATTATCGAGGGTAATATGAATGAGGCGTAATTTCGTGTAGGACAAATTCAATTGACGGACTGTTGGCGCGGGGTGGGGAAGGGGAGGAGGGGGACTCATCGAATCGTCTGCTGGAAGTGTTGAAAGATTATATGAAAATTATTCGATAAGCACGGGGCATCGTTAATGATATATCCCCCCCCCCTCTGGCCACTTTTAATAGCTTAGTAATTTTTTTCCATCCCCGATTCCCGTGTGTGTCCGCTTCCGGCCGGATAACTGCTGCGGCGGTTCTGCAATTATCGTGAGACTGAGAATCCCCCCCCCGCCCGCTCCCTGCCACAACCCCAGTTCTGAACACTTTCCCAGGTTCTGGTGGCTGGGATTCCACTTGAATGTTGCCGAAAAATCGAAGACAATATTGAGAAAGATATTTCTCTTATTGTTCTCCTGGCGAGAAAGTCACTTGGCGAAATCGAATCTATCCGTTCCCTCGTAAATTTAGTTTGGACCGAGATTTAAATTTTCCGGCGATTGTAAGTCACGCGCGTGTACAACACGATGAAAGGTTCATTGGCGCGGTAATGTAAAATGTTGGTTCATTTTAAACAGGATACAGCTGAGGCTCTAAGCTTAATGTACCATGTCCGTGTTAAATTAAATTAAACTTTTGTATCAGTTATATTTTCTCGCTCAAGGTTTAGGATCTTTCTTTTGTATTACTTCCGTCTTTTGTTTATATTTATATTTGTGTAGAAATTTCCTCAATTTAACCCTCTATTTCATTCATTCTTCTGAAATAGAGAGTAGTTAGGTGTCGATCCTGTAGGCTATTCAATATCGTTCGGAGATCTAGAGAGTTATTTCTTAAGTGGAAATTAGAATGAATCTATAGGGGGAGTTTCTTCCCCTCTAACAAGGGAGACCTAAAAGATCCTCAACCCTTCCCTCCCCCTCGCTCGCTGCCCCAACAACTCTTTCGCTTTAATATAGATTTAGCGGAAAAAAAATGAAATAATTAAATGAGTTCAAGTTTTATAATCTGCGTCAAGAAAACTTTTGATGAACTGTAAGCGGAGGAATTAAAATGGGCCTCGTATTAATAAAGCCTTTTGTACTTTAAGCGGGGGACAAAAACTGGAAAAGGTTCAGGTCTGTTGATTTATCCCTACAGGAATCTGGGTTTAGCCTTCTTTCCCCTTCTTCATTTCAACGATGTCTTCAACTTCAGGACAATGGAAAAATGATGATGAGAACACCCAATCTTGCTGATGATATTTAATAACAGGCCCATCGGACGGAATTATATATAAAAAAAGTAAAGGATATTGGGGTATAATCACAAAAAAATAATGAAGCATTCGGGGTTATAAGTAAACCGGATCCACATTTAGAAGCAAACAGATGTGGATTGAAAATTATGTTTTTCCGTAATATTTTCGCGCTATGAAAATTATAGAACTGCCGAACTACTATAGTCTGGATGTTCTCGAGATGTGTCCATTTCCACAGTCCCGAAACACTTACAAGACCAGAATAAAAACTAATGTTAAACACTATGCTTTCGATAAACACTATGTTCGATGTTCTTGAAATTCAAATTTTGCTCAGATGATATAAAATAAAAATGTTAGATAATACAATTGTTCGGGACAGTGAAAACATAGAAAAACTAATGAAAAGAATCAGTTATACAAGTGTACGTATTTATACATATATATATGTAATGCTCACTATCGGAAAGTAGAAAATATAAATGTGAATGAATAATAGATACGCTCTGCATACGAAAGCGGAGAGGAGCGAGGCGAATTTATAAAACGTAACTTATTGTTTCCTTCTTAATTTAAATAACTGCCTTTATCTCCCTTTTGGGAGTGGGATAATTCCCAAAGAAAAACGAGGATACAATTAGTCCGTTTGGCTATTCATGAAGTATTAAATGATCCTTGTGGTTGTCTGGTGGTCCGGGCTCTATTAGAGACACCTCCCAGCGGGCTAATACCGTTGCGCTCTGTTAAACGGAAAACATTAGTTCGGAATTGCTAATCCAATCTTCTCAAAACCGAATGAAAGGATATGTTCCGATGAGAAATGCCAATTGGCCGAGGGCGTTGTGTTGTTGAACTGAATCTACTAATAAGTCAGAGCATAAATACGGTTTAATTTTCTGGAGTCTATCTCGTTCAGCGTTAAGATTTACAATGTCCTCCTTCTACCACATGAAACTGCCGCCAATTATATGGCCAGAATTTAACGCCGAAACTCTCTTTCTGAAACCAAAAGACAAAAAAATAATTAAATAAACGTTCAGAAATGTACAAACTTGGTCAGTTTTCCGTGCGTTCCTCCTGCCCGCCCGCTGTGGAAAGTAATAAAACAAAAGTAATCCTTTGTTTTCCCACCCCCATCCTCCCCCCAATTTAAATCGAGAATTACCGCTCCGGAGCGGGCCAGCACATTATTCTAAAATCACAAAGGCCTTTTAATTTATAATATAGTCTGAGCGCTATATTATATTAGCTTATGTTTGGAGAGGGATCGTCCTCGGCCCGGCATTCCCCTCTTCTTCTTCTTATTATTATTATCGTCCAGATTATTATTTCAGATATATGTACGTGTATATATATATATATATATATATATATATATATATATATATATATATATAATATGTGTAAGGGCTCAGAGGTTCGTGCTTTAACCTTATTCTGGAATTTTCATAATACGTTTTCCGATGTCGAGTGGGGGAGCCGCCGCCGCCGCCGCCTCTCCGGGAGAACAAACAGGCTCGCGTTAGACGACGTTTAAATCCGTCAGAAGTGGAAGAAGGTAATGAGAACGGGGCTAAATATGACCCAACCACGCCGCTCCCGGTCCGAGATACGTTCTCTATACGCTCCCTCTAACTTCTCAGTCCTGCAGGATCCCGACTAGGCGGAATCGATTAAACACTAACCGCCGATAATTTTTTTAGTTCCATCCCTCGTCCGGGCTGCACTTGTAAAAGTTTTACTCTCAATACTGCTATAACTTCTCAACTGTTATTTATTGCGTTATCAACTAAATTTTTTCGCGTTGCCTACCAACTTTCTTTCCGCTCTTGTTACGAATTATTTTCAACTTCAATTTTTTATAGCACGGTATTTTAAAATGACGGTGAAACGTATTTATCGGTATTGTATACTGTCACTCTTCAAATTAAACGTAATGAGCGCAGGTTTCCGCGAACATAACTTGAATTATCACTAACTTCCGGTGGGATCGCGTTATACGGTGGGAAGGACCACGGTGAGCAGGAGTGGACCCTCCGCTGAACCAGGATTCTTCCTGTGTTTGGAAATCGGCGGCGTGAGTACTAATGGCGGGATTTTTTCCCTATTACCCCTCCTCCGGGAGCTCCCAAAAGAAATATCTATTTTAGAATACCTGTTTTGTGGTCTTCGAGGGGTTGGAATACTGTGAATTTCGTGTTTCTGTCTCCTCAGGAGACAAACGCGTGAGATCTAAAGAAATATCTATCTACTATTAGGGCCGTTCTTCTTTAAACTTTACCGGTTTCGGTTCGGCTCTTCGTCGACGGCTCATTGTCGATGTCTGTTTATCCCCGCGAATATTTTTTTGAGACACTTTTCCTCGGTTCCCATTGAATATTAGGGCAGTAAACAATAAAGGTGAGTTGGGGAGTTGACTGTGACTGTTGTTGTGGTCCAGGCTCTTCTGACGCAGCTGCTGAGGCCCTCTCTGGGAGTCGGTGCGGGCGGTTCGGGCGGTCCCGAGGTGAGCGAAGAGACGAGGAGAAAGTTCAACCTGTGGTGGACGGTGCAACTGCGGCAGCAGCACCACCAGCTGGCGGCGTCGACTCCGCCATCCGCCGCCCACCACTGTTGGTACCCGTCGCCGCCCTCCGCCCACCAACCCGACCAGGACAGGAAGCCCCCCATCGACAAGCCGCCCGACGAACAGCTCCACCCAGCCATACAGGTCACTATCAATCAATACTAAATTACACACAATTTTACCGTAGTGAAATCCGTGACTGTTGAGACCTCTTTTGAAAAGGACTTCAAAACTGACAATAGTCAACAAACTGACAATACATAAAGCTATACTAAAACCGACATGGACATACGGAATAGAACTATGGGGTTCCGCCAAGAAATCCAACATCGCTCGCATCCAAACATTCCAGTCAAAAGTCCTTCGTACCATCCTTAATGCTCCCTGGCATGTTTCTAACCGAACAATCTATAATGACCTCAACATACAGACAGTCGACGAAGTCGCAAAATTAAATTCCTTAAATTCCATTCCCTCTCTCCAAATCCACTCGTTCAGTCCCTTTCCTCTTTTACCCATCCATTATCCCCCCCACGTCGGCTTAAACGCCACTAGCCTAGAGACTTTCTGTAGGCCGGATACAGGACAAAAGTACCATCACTGGATGGCGTCTTTATCGAGCGAAACAAGTCAAACTAATCAAACAAACCGCCCTTGTACCTATAACTGGCATATAGTTGATTGTACAATAAATAAAGTTAAAAAAATAGAAAGTAAAATCCGTACCACGAACTAGGACAGTGTTGACGAACACGCGACTTGAAACTCGTCAGCATAAAGTCTTTTACTTTAGCGTTGTATCGACGTCGATCTCTCCTTAACCCGCTTCGAGACACCAGGCATCAGGATCATGTCCGGTTTATTTTTAATCTTTTTCACAGAGCCATAACTCTAAATATGGTGAGAACACGTGGTGGGCTACAGAGGATAGAATGAAAGATGTTTGATAAATTTATTGGACCCTTTAGCAAAGAAAATAGCGGATAAAAGTTGGTAGGGTTGAAATCGCGACACATTCTCTCGTATATTAATTTGGTGCCCAGGATACTCTGGGGGTCTTAGCCTATAGGCGCGAGTTTGACATCACGCGAAAGACTGGGGGAATTCGAAATGGGCTTAATGATATTTTAAATCGTTCGCAATTATGGTACCGATTTCATACCGTGTTGTAGGTACGAGGAAGTGAAATGTTTCATGGCTCGGGATGCAGGGGTCGGGTATTATTATGTTAATTTGAAATTCAATTACGAATGCATCGTCTAATTAACTGCCGGCCGGGAGGGATATGCGTGCAGTTGAACTCGACTAGCGCATAAATGGAATGCATAACGATGCGGTTGTTTCCCTTCTTTCTTATTTCCTTTCTATCCTATTTTTTAGTAAGCGTCGTATGGTCTATTCTGCGTCCTTTTAGGAATCGGATAATGTGATGGTTAGATCGAGGAACCATCGCTTATATTTTTTATACATAATTTGGCGCCTAAAGTCCTGATGAGCTTAAGCAACTCTGGTATTGATGTTGATCTGATATGTTTCACTACTAATACTAACCAATTGCAAATTCTGAATAATTGTTCAAGTTACTCCGGAACATTGTGTGGAAGTGTCAGATACAAGACATTTTTCTGTTTTGTCATGAATCTCGTACCATTGTCTCTCTCCATTCCCTTTTTGTTCTTAAACAGTTAATTTCATTCTATCTGAACGTGAATTTTCGTTAAGCCCGCGTCTTTCAAACTATCAACCGAAAGTCGTCGACCTTCCTCCCGGTGAAACTTGTGAGTCGGGGATAAAAGTTTTTATTGTAGCTGTTTGAATACGAACGGCGATAAATTAATTAATTCTAGGCGGGATAAAAAATTTTTTTGTTCTCGGAGCGTAATTACCGCAAAAACTGGCCGCTTATACGGGCGATAAATTTCATTATAAATTCAGATGGACCCACACACAAGCCCCAATTTACTGACTTATTTTTTCGGTGAGATACCCACCCTGAATGTAATATGGCTAACGACGTTGTTATCTACCCTTTATGTTTTTTCCCATTTTATTTTTCTGCCGTTTTCAAGAAACCAAGCTTCAACTTGAGATATATATATATATATATATATATATATATATATATATATATATATATATGCTTATATTGTAATTCTTAAAACTCGGTTCCGGTGTCATGTTTTCACGCATACATATCCATGCCGAATGGTCTCATTTGAATAAATTAAACGAACGGGGAAACGCCACCAGACACCTTGCCCCTCCCGTTAGTCCAATGTTATGCTCACATATATTAGCAGCGAAATAACTTTTTAAATTGTTCTCGTTATTTCCACTCGACATAAATTATTATTAATATTGGCGACATTTTGAATAATAATTATTCCATTTCAAAATTGTTTTTATTGCGCCAACTGACGAACAAAGGGAGCTAAGGGCTTATTTGCTAACCTGTAGCAAGTCTATTTTCATTTCCTAGTCCCGTTCTAGATCGGTTTCGGTTTCCTGCCATTGCCCTTAACACAGTGATGATTGGCAATAATAATGCAATTCATGTTTCCCGTTTAAGATCCTACTTCTGCAGGATCATTATTACACTTAGCTTTTGATCCAAATCCGTTTAACGAACGGGTGATCCAATTTACGCCCCCTCTCTCCCCTACCGCCCGCTCCTCCCGTAACAGTATCAGTGTTGTGGCATTGGTCCCTGCGCTAATGTAATGCTACTGACGGTGACAAGAGGGCAGGACATATTTAAAATCATAACGTTAATTTTGAACTACGATATTTGGCCAATCTTCCCATTGATTCAACTTGTGGCACTAGCTCTTACTGGTAGTAATTATTTATTACTAGTTGTTTGTTGATATTAGGTTTATTACATTGGATTCGGTGAACCCGGTACGGGATTAAAATCGCGTCCACCAAGACCCTAAAATGCGATAAAAGATTTTCAATATTGAAAACGTCCACTGCTACTTTCTGACTAATTTCTTTTTGTGTTTTTGATTTGTTTTAACAGACTGTTCAAAATCAGTATCCAACTCAGAAAACGCGGATGAGGACCAGTTTCGATCCTGAACTCGAGTTGCCCAAATTGCAGAGGTGGTTTTGCGAAAACCAACACCCGAGCAGGCAACAGGTAATTAATCACTAGCAGAAGTTATTTTCTTTATATTTTTAAATAAATTCGATAAATTACCTTCAATCTGCCATTTTAGGTCAAACGTATGCAATGTATAGACTCTTTTTTGTGTAATGATGAGAGTAATTCTGGCTTCGATTCCTCGTTAGGGTCACATTTTTCAATGAATTTTCAAAATAAACCAGATAATATTTAACTCAGGAATACACTCTTGCATATCTTACACAAGTCCACGGAACATTAACATGGTATTATATGATTTAACGCATTTTTCGTAAAATCTGTTGCGTGGGATCTTTTCTGGCCCTACAGCGGAAAATGTTCCGGCTTCTCGCCGTTGTCAGTAGCATTCCGCTAATAATACAGTCAGTAGTTATTTTCAATGATAATTCCGTCTTACTCTGCTCCAAACCAACGAGAGGAGGATACCATGGAATACCAAATCTACGGTATTCCAACCCCTCGCAGACCACAAAACAGGTATTTTAAACTAGTTAAGAAAACTCTTTAAAGAATACCTCTCCATTTGATTGTCCAGGTAATTAATCTCAACTGCGCTGCTTACGCGTTGGGAACTCTTGACGTCTTTGATATTTTTCTTCTTTTTAGAAAATAATATCCAAAATCTCTCCGTTCTAATTGGAGAACCTCTCCCCTCTCAGCCTGCCACTCCCATCTGTTTATTTTTACATAAACCCTTATCTCCTCATTACGCTTCTTTATTCGTGTTCTTACTGGATACTTATTTTTTTGGTGTAGGAAGGAGAGAGCCTATTTTTGTTTTTCCATTTTTTTTTCTTGTTGCTCTCTCCCCGATAATACCGTATAAGTCCTTCATTAGTCCAGCCGAGGTCTAATGCCTCCAGAGAGAAAGAGCGAGAGAGTTCTTCCCGGAACTTGTCTGCTGGGAAATCCGCAATAATTCATTTTTTCAGGCTCCAGACATTTTAAGACCGTAGACAAATATTTAAGGAATTTTCTCAACATTTCTGCCTTTTGAATAACTTTTTGTTTTAGTCCACCGACAAACGTTTACAATGGGAACTTAGTTAAGTCAACGATTGGCACGTTTTCTTTTTGACCCATATGTATTTGTGAATTTCTTAATGTAACAATCCGATTCTGGTAATATTGTTCCGGTATTTTTTAAACTTCATTCGATTTCCGGGATATTGACATTCCGAACCATCGCCGAACATTCGACCTTCCGTAGATGAAATAATCATCGTCCTATCATATATTTCAATTAACGCTTTGCTCGCTTTGTTTCTCAACTTCACTATTTATTCCTGAATAAACCCCGTCATGTAATATTGTTTTCAGATTCAGCAATACGTCAAGGAGCTGAACAGTCTTGAATCGAGAAGGGGCCGCAAACCGTTGGACGTCAACAACGTCGTCTATTGGTTCAAGAACGCGAGAGCCGCACAAAAGCGGGCCGAGATACGAAGCCTCGCTCCCGGTAAATATTGTCTTTTACCATTTCTCTCTCTTATTATGCACGCTTTTCTTTCGTTCAGTGTAGTTGTAGTTCTTCTTAAGCTCAAAAATGTCCCTTCTCTATCGCTAGTTCGACTAACAGCTGTTCATAACAGATGAAACAGTTTCTAAGAAAATCATCCATATTTGCTTTTGCATTCCCATTGGCGATTACCGTCCACCATCAGTAATTTTACTGCACCCGGCCCTTGAAGCGCAACTGATTAGGTTTTCATGTCATTTTCAATAAGAACGTAGGTAAGGAAACATTGCTGTATATTATTAATATCTAAATACAGCAAGATCGCGTAATACCTTGGGGCAGCAGGAGTTAAACTCTGACTGAAAGTCTTCCTGTTTTTGGACAACACTTGAGCATATTCTAGCAGAAATGTTTATTCCCTTCCTCCCCTAGGCGTGGTGTCCTTCCAACGTTTCGGGATTCTTATTAGTTCCATCATCAGGATTCGACATTAACGTTAAGTTTTTCCTAGTTTTCCGTTAGTTATTCATTTATATCGGACCTAGACATTCAGCTCCCTTGTCTTTCAACATTTTGGTAATACAATTTTTGTATACTTTGTAGTATTGCTCTTTTCTGGTTTTCGTTTTGATATACTCTGTTTTAAACATTTGCTTTTCAATTTTCCCACCTCATCCCCCATCGAATAAGAGTTTCTATGAGCAATTTGCGGAGTCGATATTTGTTTAGCCTTTGGTCTGTGGACATCGTTGAAAAATAGACATTTAAATTTCCGCAGTTTAAAGTGAATAGAAGTGTCGGTGTTTTTTAAATTATCGTTTGTCTGTAACCCAAAACGCAGGTCATTTCCTTGAAATGTTATTTGCTTGCATGTCGTGCAGGTTATTTCATACGTTTGAAAGCTACTCTCGGCTGTCCCAGCGCTTATTCTCTGCCCATACTCCTTTGATACACTCTGCATTGAGATGAATTAGAAGTAATTTTTGTTTCGAATTTTTGTTCGACAAGCCGAAACCGGTCTGAACAGGACGTTAAATCGCACGTATTTATGTTCCAAAACATTATAACGTGTAGCATAAACTGTTTGAAACTAATTCTTACAATCTACTTAAGTACGGCGGGGAGATTTTTTGAAAAATTAGGACATCAGAAGCATGATTCTGGCATGCGATTCGAATACTAACCGTCTAACTGCATCCCATTTTACCAACTCGAGCTCAGTTTGAGTACATTTTTTTTCTGTTTTGTTGGCATCGTCAGGTCTGCATCTGTTAAACGGTTACAACAACAACAACAACGGGCAGATTCCGTGCGAGGCCGCGACACTTTTGAACAAATATTCAGGAGGTAGGTTGAAAACAAAAAAACAACAAGATTGTGCTTAGTAACTGAATCCGGAGCATGTATGAGAAAGGTCGAGACAATATTTTTCTCAGATTAGAAGAAGAGTAGAGAGATTTCTGCTACAAATATTTTCTGGAAAGTCGCAATTAAATTTGCTGTCCTCTCTTTCGTCGTATACGGTTGAATATAAAGAACTGATATATAAATGTCTCTATCCTACTTTCTATACGTTTGTAATCTTCCCGTTATAGGCTATAACCATGCATGTGTTTATTATATGCCTAACAGACACAAATCTAACTCAAATTCTACAGATCCTGTACCGATATCTTGTATTTTTGGCCCCTTTCCCATATTCACCTCCAATATGATATAAAAGAGCCTGTTTCGGCTTCCCACCGTCGGCAGTAGTGACGTTGACTAGAAGCCGAAACCATTACTAATTCAAGCCTAATACTCGGTTGGTTAAATACGACCGTTTTTGGCGGAAACTCTTATCAGGGTCCAATTTTCTTTGTTTCAGGGCTCCACCTGTCGCTGAACGGTTACAACAGCAACAGCCAGAGCCCTAGCGACGCGAGCGGAGGCGGCGGGGGCGGTGGCGGGGGCGGAATGGCCGGTAAGAGCCCGGGGAGCGCCAACCACGAGGAGTTCGAGGAAGAGGACCCAGTGGACGTGGGAGATCCGGGAAGCTCTCCCCCGCAGGGCGCCCCGCTCTCACTCACCACCAGGAGTCCATCCGCCACCAGGGACACCTCACCCCAAACCGCGTCACCACCGGACCCGACCACCGTGAGTCATCAAATTATAAAACGTTTAAAACAAATTCAAAAGGATCTAGAAAGTAGTCCAGTAATCGATAATAAAGACATTTTTCCTTTGCGATTGTATTTCTCAGAGAAAGAACAAAACATGTACCGCGCAGTGGACAAAAATTATTTAAATATATAGTAACAGTAAAGTAATTTGTATCATTCACAAGGACAGATTTAAATCTAAAGCGGGAATCTCTTAATTGGGGGCCACCAGGAGTTCGGTAAACACTGACAGAATAAACTTTTTATTTCAGCGAAAACAAATCTTGTTTTATCGGCATGACGGGCTTCCACCCCCCCCCTCTTAGAGTGTGACAGTTAAGCCTATTGTTACCCGGACCGTTTATTGTTGAAAATAATAATCTGAATAATTTATCTATATTGTTTGAGTTTCCGGCCCCATCGGGATGTGTTGGTATATTTTCCGGGTTGGATTTGGCGAATTTCCGCCGCAGTTTCATTCTTCGGGCACAATTCAGAAACGCCCATTGTTCTCGTCTTCATTCCGTCGCCGTCACCCTGTTATACGAGTGGTTATTGGTCGCTAAAAATCCAATCCTAACTAATTATTGCGCTCGGAGGAAGGCTGCCGGCTTCGATGTGCGTTTCCTTTTCCTTAGATAGCAAGTATTGCATATTGGATTTTGCATGGAATGTATAAATCCTGATGTTTTTGGGTTCAGACGAACTATTCTATTATCCTCTCCATCAAATATTTCCTATACCACGTGCCGTAATGGCTTAGATAATAGTCCTTTAAAGAAAAACTCTGCCCACCGATATCCTTAAAATATTTTAACCACGGGCGGCTGAACGATGATACGGGAATTCCTTAAAATATTCTTCCTCGTGCGCACATATCGCATTCTTGGTTTAATAGCTCAAACGTTAAATCCCTGACCCCTAGGCGGGGGATTAGTTTACTACCCGGAGCTGTTTCATTTAACCAGCCCAAAAAACCTGTTGATCGAGGTTAATGGGGGGAAAACCCCCCTCGCGTCGTATTTTTCGGTCTATGTTCGGCCCTAATAAAACTTCCATCTTCCTACTATCGGTTTATGAGTTTTCATTTTTTCCCCTCGTCGAAAAATAAAAAGTTCCCCCTCTTCGCCTTTGCTTTACTCCGCTTAATCTGAAACTTTTCCCGAGTGAAGAAAACTGTGCTTGTCTTAGGGATATCGCCCGAGAAGTTGAGAACGGTACGGCGTCATCTTGGTGCTTAATAAGTTTAATGAAATCCTAACGGGGTTTATTGCATATAGTTTCAATGCGGAGGCGTTTTATTATTTTATTGTAACAGGTACGACTATCTAATTTGGCTATTACTGTCCAATGACCACGGTGCCGACTGTTAAATACTCTTTAATTAACTTTAAGAAAATTAACCTGAATTTCTTTTACACGCGGTTCAATTAAATGGTGCATAGACATGTAAATGGAGCCACTGTCGGAGAACGCGCATTATGAGCGGATAATGAACCTCGTAAATTCATTCTTTTTATATTGCGCTTTGGAGAGTTTCAAATAAAATGTTGAGCTTTCATTTAAATTCATTGTAGTAGCAGTTTAATTTAAAGCGGAATGTCAGAACAAGCGTAAGTAAAATTATTTGCCGCGTTCTAACACTGATCCAATTTGCTTTGTGTTGTTGTGGTTAATCGCGCCGTTAACGTTACGGTATGACTTCTCTTAGAAACGGCTCATTTCGTTGTATTGTCTTGTAATTGCTAATTGCATTTGAATTCATAACCCCTCACAGTCACTTTAAAGCCTGGCTTACAGTTTATTTGGATCGTTTGCTCTGGGAAATGGAAGAGGTCACATCCGATGTAATTTCGGGATTGAGTTTCTTCACGAGGGAGAATACCGGAAAAAACTGTGTTCAGCAATTATATAAATATATAATAATCGGACATAACAAAGTCCACGCCTGGGACCGCGGCTTTGACCAGATTGCGTACCTATTCAGTGAAAGGGAACGTGTACAATTGCAAGCTATTGCATTGCAACCCTGGTATGGGAAATCACTTCCTACTACTTTTACGCAAATCCGGCTAAATGCTATAAATTTCATATAATTTACAGCCTGTATTCGACGGCTAATTATTTGCCACGAAATTAACATCTCCCTCGCATTTTCCTGTAAGTAACGTATTTGGTTCCAAACTATTATAAATCGGTTTCGGGCTCTCTTCCTCCGTCAGTAATATGAAGATTTAAGTGTCGTTTGTATATAAAGCGTACCGGAAGTATGTATAAAGCAATCGGAGACAGAAAATTGCGAGATCATATTCACAAGCGTCGCCGATTTCCTAAAAAATAATAATAAAATTAACGAACCGTTTTTCTTTCAGGTCGAAAGCGGAATCAAACAGGAACCCGCTGACACGGATCAACAAAAGGCCGAGAGCATCAACGATAACGTCGGCTCAAATAATAATAATAATAACAACAACACAAATAATAACAACAATAACCCGAAAGAGGAGCATCACCAGGACATGTCGGAAGAGGAGGACACGGAAGACATGGAGGACGCGATGTCGGACGGGGAAGAGAGCAAGGAGGACACTAAGAGCGACATCAGGTCACTGGGCGGGGGAGTCGGTATGAGCGAGCTGATGCAGAGGAGCGCGCACGGAGGGTTCCCGATGGTGGCCAACTCGATGCTGAGCCACAGCATCATGTACATGACGCAGTACCTGCCGGGCCTGGGGCCGGGAGCGGGTGCGGGGCTGTGGGGGCGGCGGGTGCGGTGTCGGCGGGCGGGGGCGGTGGCGGGGAGGTGGCGGGGCGGGGCGGGTGCCGCCGACGGCCCAGGTGCTCAACCTGTCCGCGCTGGCCGACGAGCGGAGGAAGCGCAACAGGACGTTCATCGACCCGGTGAGCGAGGTGCCCCGCCTCGAACAGTGGTTCGCGGTCAACACCCACCCCTCGCACAACCTCATACTCAAGTACACCGACGACCTCAACAGGATGCCCTACAGACAGAAGTTCCCCCCTCTGGAGCCCAAGAACGTCCAGTTCTGGTTCAAGAACCGGCGCGCCAAGTGCAAGCGGCTGAAGATGTCCCTGTTCGAGCCGGCGGCCTCCTCCACCCCGACGTACCACCACCACCACCACCACCACCTCTCCCTCCCGGCATCCCTCGCCGACCCCTACCAAAGCCCCAAACTCCAACAATAATAGGGCGCTGCTCCCATCGCCCTCTGTAAATAGTCCCTACGTATAATTCGTCTAATATTTATTGTGACTGGTCGCCGGGGGAGCCCTGACCGTTCCTTTATTTCTGTCGTATCACTACTAGAGTTAGGTCCGCGCGTGACGGACTCCTCCCCGACTCCGCTTGCCTATTTCCCTCCCGGGGAAAATACCTCTGGGCAATGTACAAATTGTATGTATTATAATGGATAATACGAGAAAATGTTTCTACGTTGTGTATACCGAATTTTGTTACACAGATCGATGTTGTTTACGACTTTGATTTTTTCTTCGTTTTATTATTATTATTATTAAAAGAGCGAAATATGATGTTTTTCGCCGTTGTTGATCTCAGATTTGAGAGTATGTGTTGGAAAAGCACCGTTGTTTAAGTTTGATCTCCGTGCTACATTCCATTGATATTGAGAGGACGGACGGTTCCGATAAAGCGTCGCGATTTTCGGAGAATCGATGAATTGTTCCATCCGATAGATAATATGGCCACGCATATTCGAGAATATGGCTGTGCGTTCAACAAATTTTACCAAAGATACGTCGCTTCTAAGCCTGCGTTTAAATCGTGTAAAGTGGCGCGTATAGATTTGTTAGTAAAAAAATGTTCTGTTTATTGAAAAAAAATATTAGATTGTGGCTATCGATTAGTATTGAATTACAGACTGTGAATAGTTTTTACATGTATTACGTTTGTTGTTAAATAATTGTATATTTAATGGCAAGAAAAATGTGTATTACAAGTATAAGTGGCAGTGTAGATCTATATAAATATGTGTAAAAATTGATAAAATATTCCATGTAAATATACACCCAGGAAGCTTTAAGTTGTAGATTTTTATTTCTAATCACCAGACCCCAGGTTTCCTTTCTACAGACCTGTTCAAGTAAAATGGCCTTCGAAAAGAAATAGAATCGAACTAATCTTTTTCTACAAGACCTCATCATTCTTCTTACTTTAATTATTTTATTGTGTTACGGATAGCAGATCGATAGCTAGGGCAGAACCGACCTCGGAAATATAATTATTAAATAATTGTAGAGATCTATTTGAAATGTGTCAGACTCATGCCCTGAGCTGAGTCAGAGACTACGGTAACGAGCCGAGCACACGTCCCGAAGGCGGAGTGAGCCCGGTGATTGCGGAGGTTGGAATTACTGCTCCGGTGCCAATTATTTTTTAATCTTAGCAGAAAATCAGAAAGCTAGACAGATTCACACTGTAGCAAAGTTATTAACGCGGCGATTAAGTACCGCAGTTAATCAACGTATGAAACCAAGTCGCGATCATTTATCGTTTTATTCCAACTGACACAGTTGGACGCCTACCACCTCCGTAGCGATCCCTCGTTTACTCGGATCCTGCATTATATTTTCACGAAATTCCGGCAGTTATATTCGTCTCATAAATATTATTTCCAAATATGAGTGCCAAATATAAGTATATTTAGTATTTAGTAACTAAATTATTTACGGCTCTACGAGCACTGTTAATATTTACACTGTTAATACACTGCTGGAGAATTGCACTCCAGATTAATGTTGCGTTGGAGTTGTCTATAATGGCTATGGTCCAGTCGAAGAATGTTTTCAATCGGTACCGAATAATTTCGTGTCGGACTCGGGGTACCCAGTATCGGGGTTATACACCGCCTAGTTTAACCCGACAGTTATTCGGGTTCATAGTGGAGGTGTCGGGGAAGAACCGAAGTTCCGACAGTCGGGGCCAGATTACGTCCGAATCCGCCGATAGGTCCGGAAATGAAATAACCGGTCGGAACGGAGGGCGAGAGTCGGACGGCCCGGATTTGGGATCGGTGGACGGCCTCGGGGGCGGGTGCGGGGGCGGTGGCGGGTCGCCGCTTTTGTGGCGGCGGGTCGCGGCCGCCTCCGACGACGAAGGCGCCTTATCTGAGATTATGACAATGGGCCCCCAACCCCCCCCTCCCAGACCGGTGACAAGTGACGCCGGAACAGGGGCGCCACCATTCAGCCGTAGGCTGACGAGCCTTATCTGCTGCCCCAACCCCACCCACCTCCCGCTCGTCCTCCGCAGAGGCCGCGATTTTAAATGTAATTAACAAAAACTCGTCGATGGGGGGGGGGCCTAACTTCCGACGTTTAATCGGAAACCGGTTTTGAAACATTGAAACGGGTATTCTTAGAGATTGGGAAGCGGGAAGGACAAAAGGTCCCGTCACGGCGGATTGCTAAAATTCTTCCGAATGCCCTTCTAAATATCACGCGTGAATTTTATATTCCCCGTAACTACGTTCAATAAATAAAAATAATAATTTCGATAATTACGGTACGCGAATTAATAATAATAATTGTATACTCTCAGTAGGGAAACGCCAGGTTTAATAAATAAGTTGAAATATAATAGAATTCTGCGGGGTCGAAGTATCTAGGCCCAAAACAAAATATCGATTCATTCGATGAATTTTCTCGATGAAACTTCCTAGGAAGATAACTATAATGAATTCCAATGTTTTAGAGCCAATAAATAAATATTATGAGAGTATTAAAAAAAATGTTGTTCGGACGGGCGAGTTCCTCCTTTCGGCGTTAGGTGGTAATAATTGTCGTCCGGACGATAATGGGAGATGGCCGAGGGGAGAAGAAAGAATCGGGGGAGGCAACTGGATCTTAATTGTTGTCTTAAGCGTAAATGGCTTGGGCCTCTGCGGCCCCCCTCTTAAACGATTTATCGGCCGGGAGCCCGGTGCGAGGACGTGCCGCATTTAAGGATCGCTTTATTATCTGAAGACGGGAATACGGGGAAGTCGCAGACACATAAGGCATTACAGTTTACCGGGGCGGAAAATAAACTGTTCTTCTGCGCAAGGGACACCCGAGAGGAGTTAATCGGATCAAAGGCCAAGATACTTAGAAGGAGGAGAGAGAGAGAGAGATTGGGAGAGGGAGAGGGAGAACGTGATCCGAAAATAGTTGCCGGATTTTGGTGCCGTGGATTGGTGGACGTTATCTAGTTGGGCGTCCCGGACCTAATTGGAGGCCGGCTATAACTCAAATAATAAGGGCTTTCCCCCGGCCCGCCAGATCCGACCGGACCACTCTAAATTTTAGCCCAACGGGAAGGACCCAACTAAGTAGAAATTGTGATCCCCGCACCACTTATAACAGCATTCTTACGCCGCACGAAAGTTTTACGCCTCGTGGGGTGTACACCATCGCCAATGGGCGACTGTTCGGCTTCATTTCTTGTTGCTTCCTCGACAACTCGCATCAATTGGTTTAAATGTTGGTCAACAATAGGGATATTAATTCTTAAAGGGTTATATCCGAGTATTAGTGCATTCTCTCGATTGGCATTCATAAATGTTTCGCTTTCAATACTGCCTGGCGACCGGTTCTTTAACGTTAACTTCTGAATAAATTTATTATTCCGCGTAGAATTTTCGTGAGGACTGTATTGTGCCAAACACCGGAGCGGTGATCCTTAACAGTTCAATACGCGGGACGCAGTTAATGCGATATGGGGCCGAATGGTTACAATGGAAACTCTCGCGAACGTTTCAATATATGCAATGAGCCCACCTTGCCAAGGAAATGTTCACAATTACCCTATCGATTGTTGTAAAAATGTCCTCCGGCATGAGTCGCCTCGATAATTTCTGTGAATAATTTCGCTCCTCTCCCCTGGGGTGAATTCGCACCGTACTGGAAGGGGCGGGGTTCATTATACTTGAGTCTTGAGGCGGGGCACGCGTTCGCCCCTAAGTCCGGCTTTATTTCGACTGGGAAACATTTCAGTTCGGTTCGGAGGAGAGGACGGCGGTTTTATATTGGCCCGGTTAGTGGGGGCGCCGGCGATTAGGCGCTCCGCGTCGGGTTCAGGTGTAGAGACGGCTCGATTTTCCCAGGTGAGAGGCCGTGCCGAGCATTAGGCGGCGCGCCACATTGTATATATGCAGCCCCGGCCCCCAAACACAGTCTTTCCCCTCACGGATTTATAAACAACTCGGCGAGCCTTTTTTGTCGAGCCCCAGCCACTCGATAGGGGATAAAAGGGGCTGCAATATATCAATTTTCATTCCGAGCTACCAATAAAACTCGAGCAAGTTACAACAAAACGTATATGTAGCAATTGTCTAATATAGTAATAATATTCGATACATTTTTAAATAAAAATTTTTTATTTATTTTCTTATAGATAATAGTGAGTAATTAGAAAAATATTGTATCGCAGAGGTGGACAATTCTTCGGAAATTAGAGCCGGGAATAATAATTTCATTCATTTAAAAAAGCTATAAAATGATAAGTGGGAGTTAGTAGAATAATAATTAGTATTCTTCGCTGAGTGAGACTAGTACATACAATACTAGGATATTTTTTATTATATTAATGACATTTTAAATTAATATTCTCCGCGGCTCTTGAGCATTAAAAAGTTTACGAGAAGTTATCGAAGATCTGGTCCGTCACCATTGGTGATTAGATTGGTCCATTTGGCACACCGAAAATTAAGTTTAAATTTGACACGATAGTTAAAATAAAATATATAACTCTCCTAGGTAGCACGTAGGTATTGTGCTCAAAGATCTGTGATCTTTGAGAGGTTGAGGCAGATATCCTGGTTGATATCTGGTGCGGATCGTTACTTTTCGGAGAATGCAACTGTCGGCTCCAATCCGCTACCGAAGTGGCTGGTACCAGCGGCTGAAAACCTAAAACAGTCGACAGAGATCCCTTCGCCCTTAAAGGGATGTGACACTGCCGGCGCTGCTGCTCTCAAACGCTTATTTGGTTTTGTCCCCCCCCAGGTCGGCTCCCGGTAGGGACCCGCTAAAGGATTTATACATCCGGGAAGAGGAGAAGCGTCACTCTCACAGGATCTGGCAGTCAAAACGGAGAATTTTATCCGCCGGCGAAGTGTTTCTCATCATCTTAAGATATCTGTGTGAGTTTCCAACAGTTTCGTCACGAGGCACAACGATAAGTCATTATTTTCTCGTTTTAACAATTACCTTACTATAAATGAGATTATATTCCGGAAAATATGGTGGTCAAAAATACCGATGGAAGTACTCGAAATAATGCAACCGGTAACAATATTTCAATCGCGCGCGGAGAGGCGCGTCAATGTACCGACGCGATGGAGGCAAAAAAATATTTATCCTCCTATAGAATATAGAACGTTTCTATTGTCTTTTTTTTACAGGGGACATCGTCAGTTTCTGAATGGGGAGGCTCATAAAAGGAGAAATGAGGACCTAAAGAGGTAATGGGAAGATAGACGAGGGACTCGGCGCACGGGCAATTAACCACGGAAATTATTAAAGGATAAATATCGTATAAAGTAACAAGTATCGTTACGAAAGATGTAATCGTAATAAAATATCAATATCGGTCCACTAACACCCCTTTTATCCCGTCATATTGTCCACTCTACTTGAGGACTGCGGGAACACAACGGCGCACTAAATAGACTGAACCCGCAATACAGTAGTGCAATGCGTGAAGGTGGACTAGTAGAATTTCATACTGCGACAGTACTTTATACGATTAAGTCCCATTATAATAAATGGTTAATGTTACAACCCTAATCATTGAGTGGACAGAATTGAAAAAACAAGTGACTACAGGAACGGTAAGGTCGCTGGTTGTATGTTCGATGTTTGACCCTTGGGGGATAGATATTATATTTGCTACTCTCTAGTGGCGCCGTCTCCCCTTCTAATTGGACGGAGATGATGCCTCCTCGTTTCTACTCCCTCAAATGAAAAGAAATAACTCCTTTACTTCTTATTTCGCTTATAGATAATAATACCCCCACCCCCCTACTGCAGCGTAGGCTCCCCCAAGGATAATGAGAATAATCCGATTCTTCCAATTAAATATATCAACTTTTTTTCTCCCGTTCTCATTACCCCCGACTTCCTTCTTGGGCCAATCTTTACTTGAAAAAAAGTTATCATCTCCGTCGAAAAGGAGTTCATACTTAGCTACCCCCCCTCCCCCGGCCCCCGCCGTCACCGACTAGGGGCTAAGTCCACAGCCCGACGAGCTTACAACTTGGCTCGCTACCTCCACCCCACCATCATTCCATTAAGTATTTTCCTTAAAGGAGAAAGGAGCTTAGGCAGATTTAACTTGTCCGCGAACGAACCGCCGCGCCCGGCGAACAACGTCCGTCCCATAATAAAAGTTGGGCCTGTTTTAAAAGGATCGGAAGCGTCAAAATCTGTCCGTTTTCGGGGGCGGTTGGGGTAGCGGCTGGAGGGGCGGGGGTTGGGGTTGGTCGCACAATGGAGGACGCCGCCCCAGGAGTACTTCTTGAGCCGGGTACTTAAATTACTTGGGGCCGGCAAGTTGGGAGGATGTCGTCCAATAAATAATAAACAAGTTTGCGGAGGGCTCCACGACACGGGGGGCTTAGACGCCAACCGATTCAACCTCCACCTGCCTCTACATAACGCTGATATCCAACCTATAACCAAACTCTGCTTACATATTGCCAAGGGGATGTAACCGATCAAACCGACCTATTAAATAATATTAAAAGATTAAGTTAAATTAAGTTAAAGCGTACTAACAATATATTCATTTAGGAATATTATTTTTAAAAGTATGGAATTAACAATGAGAATTATAAAAGGGGCAAACTAACAGAAAATGAAAGTACTAAGTAATGAAAGAAAAATCAAAATGAGTTCATACGAATCCTATAATCCTTAGCATAAAATTATACCCTGAGTCGTCAACAAAGTGAACTGAATCTCAGGGTTTTAAATTGTCTGGATAATTCTGTGGCAATTAATGTAATTAAATGTAGGACGGTACCCAAGGAATACAAACAACGCTGGTCCGGAGCACACAACTTAAATGAATAATCCTACGATACCGATTAGGCCCTCCTTGGGGCCAATCCTCCAGATTTATGCCCTCCCAAAGGACCCGAAAAACGATCTTGAATTATTACCCGTTTCTCTCGCTCCCCCTCATAATACTTCCTCGCCCCCTCCAACTTCCCGCCCCTTTCTTACAATTATTTAGCCGGTAATTATTTAAATTTAAATTCCTTCCGCGAAAGGAAAGAGTCCACTGTTCTTACATTATCAATAAATAGCTGATCCAGTTTAAAGTAGAACACTGATCCTGTCCGCAGTAACTTATTGCAGGTTTTACGATTGCCGGTGTGCCATAACTGATTAGGACTCCTCTTCACTGGTGTGCTTTCACGTGTACAGTCACATAATACACGTGACAAATCCGCTAGCCTCACTACAAGTAATGAAATCAGTAAGCGATATGGATATATTTAATTACGGCTTTCATAGTTTCCACAGCGACCAGAACTCCAAATGAACAACTGAATTTCAAGTACGAAGCGCTGAAAGAACATTCCCTTAGGTTTTCTCCTCGGCCTTCATGATTAATGGGCCAACGGACAGTTAAATGACGATGGATATTTCCTGCCTTTCGCCTTTCAGCATTAAGAACGATATACTTTCAGAAAATGCAAACCTGCGTCTAGGATATACCCCGAATAGGTTTCCTAAATTATAGGCTATCTAAATTTATAGTAGCGATCCCTGTGTGCAGTGCTCATCAATAAGTTAAATATTTCAATCATTAGAGTAATGAAATATTTTATTATAGGGTTTTATTCAACAAGATGAAAAATAACACGAAGGTTTAATTACTTTTGCTTATACTTGTAAAAGCCGAGCGCTGAACTCAATAGAGAATCTCCTTGTCGGAGTCGACTTCATCGAAACCGCACTTGGTCGCCTGTGCGAGAGCTTTCATAAAACCGTTGGCCGGTAAATTTTCATATCGTAATTTCTATTATTTTTCGGGCGGCGGCCAACATTTCACAATATGTAAAGTTGCGGTTTTCCTGCCGGCAGTAGTTTTCCTTCCCGACCCCTTTCCATCTTCCCCTCCGAGTCATAATTTCGCGGCGTTAAATCTTTTTGGCCGAGTTTTATATAGGAGGAGGGGATGCCGGGGCTCTATTCCGGGCGGGCGGCCCCAAAACCAATATATCTTTCTTTATCCAGGACCGACGCCCCTTTTTATAAGGATGTTTATTGCGTGTAAATTATATCCCGGACCGGGATATACCCCACCGACCGGATTTACTGTTTTCCCCATAGTCGGGAAAACTTGATCGGACCCTAAGGCTAAGAGATTTTCCTAAAGGCAACGTTAAAGCACGGTAGAATCAAAAATTGTTTCCCTTCTTTTCTCTCTTAGATGACTCTATGCTCGCTCGATTGCCTTATT
Source organism: Lethocerus indicus (assembly GCA_019843655.1). Classification (NCBI taxonomy): domain Eukaryota; kingdom Metazoa; phylum Arthropoda; class Insecta; order Hemiptera; family Belostomatidae; genus Lethocerus; species Lethocerus indicus. The sequence goes on along the minus strand of JACDQD010000007.1, from coordinate 5,158,017 downwards.
TCGTGTTGACACTGGATCAGATCAGTCCTACCATTTCCAATTTATACTAATTTGCTATTTCTCAGGTAATCTCCCAACATGCGGTATGTTCAAAACTCTCATTAACCAATTAAGGACAGAACGGTGACTAAAAGCCGAAGCAATTTGGTCAAATATGGAAGTGGAGAAATTTAGAGTTGTAGTACTCTAAAATAAACCGTAGTGGGGTTCAACTATTGGTTTTATCTAATGCCTTTTTCGGTCTTCAATGCTACTAATTTTAGTTTTAACCACAGATACTTGGCCGGTTTATGACGAAACGGCTTGGTGATACTTTATACAAGATGGCGCTACCGAATAACTTTTTAACTCACATTTCACCGATATCTTGTTCAGTTAATTACTGACACTGAAATCGGCGCTCGTGTAAAATATTTTATTTGAGTTTTATTATATATTTAATTATATATTATATAACTTGGAACGAAAAAATTTCGGTTTATTAAATGCGGCGCGAGATAAATAACGCCGAACCACTGTAATGGGAAGTGGTGATGCGCTGTGCGCTCCAAATAAATAGTGTAGGTGGGAGGCGGAAGCCACCATCAGATAGAGGGGGCTAACCACTTATTAAATGAGTGCCGTACGTATGTCCCAGCTTTATCTGTCGCAGTACAATAAAAACGCAGTTCTGGCAGGAGGGTGGGCCAAAAACGTGGCCCCGTTTTACGAGTCTGCGCCTTTTTTATAGTTCGTCGGCGGCCCACCTCATTACCGGCGGCTTAAACATCGCCTCGCGGCATCGGCCACAGCCAGCTGCCGGCTCCCTCTCCTCTCTCCACTCTCTCTCTCTCTCCCTCCCTCCGTCTCTCTCCCTTTCTTTCCCCCCGTTTTAAAAGGAAGAGGCGTTTTCATCTTTGGGGGTTGTCGTCGGTGAGAAGAGGTAAGGGGAGGGGGTGGTGAGGGGTCGGAGTTGAACTGATTGTATCGGAAGTCACTTAGCGGTCTCTCGCTTTCTGCTTTCCCTCCTGGGCGGGTGGGGGTGGGTGGAGGGAGGTCCTTATCAAAATCGAAGTCGGTGTTAAGCCGCGACAATGCGGCCCGGCTTGAACTCACCAGACAGGAAATTAAAGTTATTCGCTTTCTGGAACTCTCTCTCTCTCCCTCTCTCCCTCCCCCTCTCTCTCTCTCTCTCTCTCTCTCTCTCTCTCTCTCTCTCTCTGTTTGTGCCGCTGTCGTTTCGGTTGTCGGTATCGAGCGGTAATCTTCTCCGTTTGTCCTGGCAGCGTCAAAATTTTCAATCCACCCTCCTCCCCGTATCATTCCTCCGACCCTCTCGACGCTTTTCCGGAAAGCGTCCACCGTCAACCGTTTGTACGAACGTACGCGACTTTAAAAAAACACAAACTGATATTCTCCCTCGACCAATTATCCCGTCCACACCTGAAAGCTCCGATTCAACGCGAGGTTACTGGGTCCGCTCGTTTCGTCATATGTATAATTGCCATTTGTAAATTTCCCAAGTAAAGCCTGAATAAAACAATTGTAATAATTTTAAGAAAAGGGGACTTCTGTAAATTAGATTACGGTGACCCAAAAAACCCAAATAGTACGCCACTTATAGGAGACGCTGTTTGTTTATCGAGCCTCGCAATCGATAAATTTAGCCGGATCTGCGTTCCAGAGGACGTGTATGCCCCATACCCTCCGCCCTAATAATTTGTCTGGGCCAATAAGTAAAAGGCGGTAAGCCCGGGCTGCCAGCTGGGCGGGCTTCTTAGCGGCGGCCTCCCTCCTCCTTCGGGGACCAACTTAGCCAGTTAGTTGCCGCCGCTATTTATGCCCCATTCGAGATTATCGAAGCGCACTACCCGCTTCTAAGTTGGCGAGATATATGGGGAAGATCCCCACCGCCACCGCCCATCACCTCCCGGGACTAACTTGAGAGGCTCCCTGGATTAGTTGGCCATTTCCTCGGGACTTCCAACGCCACCTGAGCTTTAATCGATAGCCCGGAGAAAAAGAGACCCGGCCACTCGCCATGGCGGTCAGTCACAACGGTTTTATCTGCCCCATCGAATGTCCCAATACCGTTATTGAGGCACCCGTCTACCTTTATGCCGGGGTCCCCTCGCATATTGTCCGGGTGAACAGGTCATGAGACGGTCATTTTACCAGATAAATTGAACCGGAATAGAATGAACAAAGAACATTTGTTGGAAGCGGTCTTAAAAATCTTACTCCATCCAGTGCCTCATGAGTCTTGTCCGTTTCATTCGACCAAATTTGCGTGTAGAGTTGGAGTATAATGGGGGAACTGAATCATAATATGGGGTAGAATTTTTATGGACGATTAGTTATAAATGTTATTGTTGTATGTTATTGTGTATAAGCCGAACATAAACGGTATTTTCTATAACTTCAGAGGGAGTTATCTGGCACAACCCCATTTAGTAAGATTAGAGTGACTAAATTAAGACGTCTCAAAAGGTTTAACGACAGTCATAATTAAACGAGCTGCCCCACTCGTTTCTTAATGTCGGTTAATATTCCATTCGGTTAATTGTTATTTGTCTAAGAGAGATGAGAGGGAGGGAGGGGGAAGGAGAGTTGGGGGTCCTGTGACGACGAGACGCTCGGGGAGGATGACACAGGCACACGGAGGCAGAAAAAATCAATAATAACTAAGCGAGTGGAAGGGAATAATTGGGCGGGGAGAGTTTATCTCCGGGGCGGCGGTTGGGGCCGGCCACTCAGACGGGAAAACCGGGAAACAGACTCTGGGGAGAGGGGACAGAGAGAGAGAGAGATAAGAAAAATACAGGCAGTGATGGCCAGCATAAAAAAGTGAAAACCCCCCCCAATACCGCTCGTCCTCGGGCATGCTGACAAACCGACGGTACGATTTTATTATGATCGTCTGTTTCGTTATTGTGACCCGCTGTCAAATGTGCAAGTCACCCCCCTGCTTACGATATGCAGGCCTAGGGGAATGACGGGGGTGTCATCACCCGCCGTCATTTTCTAAATTATTTCCACATTTAAAATATAGGTTTACTCGGAAATTTCATTAAATTAAATTTAAACCATTATTTCGCAACAAAATGTTTATTCTGTCTGCAAAGTTTTCATTGATTCCAATATACTTTATTAGTATTTAACACTAACCTTTTAACTTATTGAACGGGTTTTATCGTGAGTATTCATCGTAAATGTAATTATCTCTTTGCATTTAGGCATATCAGTTCCATGTCCTGTTACGGGTTTGCAAATGAGAAATAAAAAAAAATTAAAAAACACGTTCCAGATATTTTCAGAGTGGAATATATAATGACTATTTTCTAGTCGAGGTCTGAATGGATGAGTGTTCAGGGTTTTCGTTTCAATGTAAATTATATCCTTCGTGACGTTCTCATTTGTCTTAATGTGCGTTCTTAAATTGAGTATTTTCTTAATTAAGTATTTAAAGTAGAACATTTGTTCTAATGACTACTTTACATTGACGTATTGCCAGGCCTCAGAATAATTCACGCGGATTACTGTAAAAGGCTTAAGTGAACTTACTGTTAAAGCAGGTAACCGTGAAAACTCGCAGAGTCTACACTTGAGATAGTATCAGTAGCGGCATGGTTCAATGACGTCGTTGAATTACGAACCGCCTCTTTTACCCACAACTCTGGCCTATAGGCCTATACTCCCATCGATTCATTCCTAGCGTGTCAGATCATTTTTTAAGTTTCCAATAGAAGAATCATTTAGCATCGACCCAAAGATGGAAGTTAGTGTCATCGGCCGCTTTTAAGACCTTCATTATATCACAGAAAGATGCTGCTACTGAAAATTATGTAAAGCCGAAACCGGCTTTAGCTTTAGACGTAATAGGAGAGGAGACGGAAAATGGACAAGAGATGATAATTTTATATTATATTTAACACCGAAATAAAATAGTTTTGCACGAAGCTGTCCTACAGTTTCATAAGGTGTACGCTTATGTAAGTACGCTTTAAATGATTTTAAATTACTTCCAAGCAGCCCTTACACGTACTTACCTCTTTAACTTAAAGTAGTCTAACCTAACCTGGAGCTTTAAGATTGTGTGGGAGCTGTGGGAGTATAAGTTTATCCGGTTTAATTAAAATAAGTGCGCGAAACGGGCGTTAAGGCATTTAGGGGGTCTACCGGGTCCGTCTTATATAATGGAAACATTAAAGGAGGAAGTACAGATTGTTATACCGTGTTAAGTAATAGCCCCAGGCAGTAAATTAAGGCGCGGGGGCTGGTGCGGGTGCGGGCGATGAGCGTGGGGGATGGCTCCCTCAAATAATAATATAAAGCTAGAAAGCTATAACTCACCCCTCCGAGCAACATTAAGATTACTAATCTTTAATCCTGCAGAACCCCTTCGTCTAAAAGTTAAGATTTACTGCTCCGCGGGAATTATATTGTAACCCACCAAGGTGGCGGCGAGAATTATTATGATAGAAGACTTAGCAATCGTTATTATATGGAAACCGGCTTATCTGCGCTTCACCCCTCCCTACCACCCCACCCCCCACCCCTCACTCCCTACCCTCTCTTTCTCTCTCGCTCTCGGTCTATATGAGCCTTTATACAGTCTCCCTCTTCTTCTTCTTCTTCTTCTTCGCTGCCGCCACCACCGCCTCCGCCGCCTCCACCGCGTTTTCCCCGAGAATAAAATATGGCCCCCGCGCTTTGGCCGCGCTTTTCATGAATCTTATTATAACCGGAGGGGCAGATAGGCCGCATCCAGCATCCCGCAGCTAACTTCACACGATAAAGGAGTTCACCCCCGACGCCCCCCACCACCGCCTCCCCCACCCCCCAACCACCCACTTCTTTAATCCATCAAGCTACCCTTTTTTCGGCCAGGGTGTCCCCGCTACCGTCGGCCGCCGATTTATTTTCTTCTCTCCCCCACCGAAGCCGGGAAAGAACTACTGCTCCAGTTTACCTTATTTTTTCCCCGGGTTATTATTATTATTATTATCCTTTTAAAGGACGTCAGGCGGATAGAATTATTACTCCCGAGGAGCCGCCCACCCTCCGCCGTATTTCGTTTCTTAATAAAAGGGCCCGGAGAAATTGCCTTTCCCCGGCCGTTTCAAGATTCCGGAGGGGGATTGTTTCTGAAAATTTTTGTTCTTTTCGGCTGTTATTGAAAAAGAATGCACTGCCCTACTGGTTTTACCCCCTCGTGTACGATCTGTTAGCCTGGGATGAACACAATTTAGATATATTTTTCTGTAAATATACGAGGTGTTTCTTTTTTTCAATCGAAGAAAAATTCGATCTCCAGATCGCATGTGAAGGAACGATCTTACTTTCAGTTGCAAGTTTGGATAATTACCATATTCCAGCTATCAGGCATTTCTCGATTTATTCGCAATTTTTTAATTATATAATTCGCTCGGACAATCTAAAATAGTGAATTAGGGTCGAGAATTTCCCAATAACAACTGTTTTGTTTAGCTCATTCAGTCGTCTCGTCGGTATCAGTGATCATTTTGCTCACGCACTGCCCGGCCACTTGTCCTTTAAAATTAACGTCCGGACTAATTTATTTGTATCCCCGCCCATATAGTGTTTAAGTGGCCTGGGAGACTACCCCAAATTCGCCTTACATTCCAGTAATACATATTTATATATGCGTATGTGTATATATATACATATATTCGAAGACCACCGAGGGATTGGCAGGACTATTCTAGGACGTCGATAATGAATAAAACTTGTCAATTATCAGTGACTGGGGACGGTAATATCGGTGAGGTGTGGCCCCTCCAAACGCTCCCTCAACCAGTACAAACCCCCTCCCGCCGCCACCCCCGCCCACGTCACGACTCAGCCAATTAATTTGACTTAAGACGTCGTCCAAGCGAACCAACCAGATTACTGCTTTGACATAGCGACACGAGCGACCGACTGTCGTCGATCCCATTACCCATTACCGGTGGTGGTGGGGGTGGGCTTGGCAAACAAACAAGAGGTTGAAAGGTTGAAGTGGGCTCCTCCTCCTCCTCCTCCTCCTAGCGGGCGGTGTTTGCTCCTCCTCAAGACTGCGGTCGACCCGTCAGATCAAAGTAGCCCCTCCAAGGATGTTTAAACTGGGGCCCGATAGTAATGGCCAATTAGGTGGGCATTAATGTGCATTGAGCGGCCGAGAAGGAGAAAGGAGGCGAGCTTTAGGGGGGGGGGCCCACCTCCGGTAATTAGTAAACATAAACGATTTGGTCAACGCCAACCCACCCAATTAGCTTTGTTCGGACCTGCAAACGTCAGGCCCGCCCTTTCTAGCTCCTATTATTCGATTTCGGCGAGAAGTTAGGCGGTCCACTATTCACTCTGAAAGAAACTGTACAGACCGAAGCCGGCACGAGCGTTTTTTTCAATGGAATTCCAATGCGGTAGTTCAATCTCTTTTCTGCGGGGCATTTGTGAAGTTTTTGTTCTGAATACTGCCCGGTGACTGGTAAAAGTTGGCGAGATAAGCGGCGACTCATTGTGGCCTCTCACAATCGGCCCACAATATTTGTTTGTACCGCGAACGTTTTTAACCGAACACTTAAAGAAAATCACTTCTTCGATCCCGATCAAAACCAGTTTAAACTTGATTTTTCTTTATAGTAGCGTTAGTGAGCTGTTACCACAGGTATGTTGTGTAACACATTGTTGGTGTTAAACATAATCTAGAAACAGTTTTCCCAGACATAAATGCCGGTTCTAACGAATGAACCTAATATTAACTGACTATACGCTACAATTTCGTCGCGGGCTGCAATTATATCGATATTTCTGAATTGTTCAGTAAAGTACTGTTGGAAACAAAACGCGTTCAATAGGAATTCCGAGGGGGCCACTCGTGTAGGGCGTAATATGATTTCCTAGGCAGATGGAATCGCCGATAACGTCGAGGTGAAATTTACGAGGGACGGGCGGGAAAAAGTAAATGGGACCATATTTTTGGGCAGAATTGGAGAGGAGGGAAGAAATCGGCTAAACTTCATAAGGCGGAGGGATGTACGGCCGGCTCGAGTTTTGTGGGGTTTCTCTCAAAACCTATAAGCAGACTTACGTGTCTGTGTGTGTATTGTGGGATGGAATGGACTGGGCCTACAGCTTACAAACTCTGGGGACGAGATAATCGAGAACTGTATTTGTTTTGTGCGCCGTTTAGGCAGTTGCCGGGTTTCTTGCCGGCTCGCCCTCTCGCCTATTATTGAACCGAGCCGTTTGTTTGGGGTTTGGATAACGTCCGGCGGCCCCAAATCTATCACGGCTTTTCGCCATCATCGCTCCCATTCCCTCGTAAATATAGCGAATAGTAAATATTCCCGTATACCTCGAATTTAAACAAGAATACAAAACGTAACCTACTTAATTTGTACATGGTACTAGTGTTTGTAATGTCATTATTCTAGCGATCTTCTTCGCTGTTAATCTCAAGTAACAGTATTCTGTCTCGGCTTCAATTGAACGAGAGGGAGAGCTCTTTTGGGGTAAATCGAAATTAATCAGGTGATTAATCTGAGATCGGGTAATGGTTGTAGCCAATATATTTAGGTACCTATTAGGGGATCCGCGACGGTTTGTAGTATCTATCTCTACTGTTATTGCAAACGGGATGCTGGAATGATGGAATGTTGTTAACCAGTGCAGAAGCGCGTTTGAGAGCGACGATAATTTATCAGAGATGCAAATAATAATAAATAGCATAAATCTCGAGGTTTCTCCGGTGGGCGCCGGCTATTGCAGTCATAACTCTCGGCGTAACACCTCATAATCCTAGAAGTGAGTAAGTAGTTGGCGGGGGAAAAAAATACTAATAAAGTAAGGACGATAAGTAAGTAGTATAGTAAGTATCGGACAGATTAAGCCCCGGCGGGTGGACGCGAGGAGCCTGAGAGATAGAGTTTTTATGTGGCCTCGTGAGGGCCTCCAACCGACACGTGTAAGTCGGGTAAACGGTGCGGGTGTGCTGAGGGGAGTTGTAGCTCCGACCAATCCTGAATTACTGGGGTATCTGGCCAGTGCCGGACCAGTTAAGAGGCGGCTCAGAGCGGCATCTCCACTATTATTCATAGCCGGTGGCAGGGGAGTCTACCCCCCGGCACCAGCCACCTCTCCTTGCTTCGGCTTCTTCCCTTCCTTTAACTTACCCCTACTTTATGAGCGCCGCCTCCCCCCGTACTCGGTACCCTGCCCTAATCGCTTAATTAATTATAGGGCGGCAATAAGACGCGTACGCGTCCCAGCTCCACACGATGAATCGCTATTAGCAGCGTGCATTTATGCGATGGGACCCGGACGTAGTCGCAGGCCTTGATTTCGCCGTTAAACCCGCAATTAAATAACACCCATTACGAACGAAAGGAATCAACTCTTAATAAAATAAAGTAAAAAGGAAATTAAATAAATAAAACAAATTCAGTTTGGAATACCTGTTATGTAGTCTGCGAGAGTTTGTTATACCGTAGTTCCCTGCAGCTTTCGTCAAAAGTTCAAACCAGCGAGGGGACATAAGATCTGATTTCAGTTTATTTATCAGTCTATTTTCAGTGTTAATGATACATATTTTCGTTTATGTACGTTTAAATAAATACTCCATACTTTTAAATAATAGCATACTGATGAAGGATGTGTTGGTGATGCTTAAAAATTAAGTTGTACTTAATGTTGTTTGGCCCAACAGTGCAAACGGCTTTTGTCAATCAGAGAACACCGTATTCTCAGTGTCGCGACACGTTTACAACATTGAATATCTCAGTGCAGCTTCCAACCTCCTGGACGCCATACGGTTTAATGGAGCACGCTACACCGGGCTCAAGATTTCAAGAGAGGAGTTTTCGAAGTAACGCGAAATCGGAATACTCGAGAGTGTAGCGGGGACGGTAAAGAGTTATAGGGGGGTGGATGGTGGGAGGGGTGCTCTCGAGAAGAAGGGACTAAAAGATAAGGAAGCGGCACGAAGTGGTAGGAATCGAAGTAGCAGGGTATATTGGGGCTTTAGGCATTCGGTCATCGCTGAGAGGATTTGACTAGGGGCGGACAGAGGGACTTAGCCGGGTTTTTGCCTTCTGTCCTCAGTCCGGGGGCCGGTGCCGGCGCGCGGCATTATTCTGATGACCGAGAGCCATATTATCCCGACAAGCGGATTCAGCAACAACGCTGTCCCCGAGGCCGGGAGGACTTACATCATCCCCTTTCCTCCCCTTCTTTTTTTTATCGTATCAATATCCGCCTAAACCCTTTCTCCTTTTTATTTTGGACCGACTCCGCTCCACTCTCAGCCACACACTTTTGTCCCTACAACCAAATGTGTAGTATTAGTTCATAGTTTAAAATATTACCTCGGGCGGTACAATCCATGTAATTTTCATGTCTCGGCCAGAAACTACTGGCCAGATACTGTAGTTTGAGTTCCAAAATTTATAGATTCGTCACACACGTACCGAAAATGATAAATCGATTAATAAACAGGTTTAAAATTAGGCAAAAATCTGAACTACCTAAAAAAATCCACGATATTAATACATATCTAAGTTTCCAAGTAATTTTTTGGGTGTTCGGAATACCACCAGTATCACGATTTTCTGCCTCCTCCCGCCAGTAACATTAACTGTACCCGACGTACTGAGAAATTACAGGCAAATGTATAACACCTCAGGGTGAGAATGGTTTTGTCGAGAATGCGCCCCCTTCGATATAAAATGTATTATTTCTGTACAAATAATATTGAAAATTTATTTTCCTGTTTCAGGCTGCAATGAATGAAATTTTCTGTGAATAGAAATAGAAATATAACCTTATTATAATAAAATCCAATAATAAAATTATTGGAGAACGGCGCCATTAGTAGCCTTCTCCCGCCGTGCTCTAGTGTCGTGCGGTATTGCCTATCTGCTTATACAAGGCGCTCTATTATTACACCGCCCACCGTACTTAAATATTGTTCGGACGTTCGATATATTTCTCATCGCGAACTAGGCAATAAAGTTATATAACTACATAAATATTTGTATATATAATTATCGTTAAATATATACTGTTACCAGTATTTTAGAGATGATTTTTTTTGTTTGGATTAAGAATTAATGAAATACATACTTTTTTCCGAGCCATGTTCGAAGTGGCGCGGTTTTGCTGCCATCTGGTAACCAGTAGCTGAAACAACACTCGTTTCCTTACACTGCTGTAATCTAGTATCGAAATGTTTGAACTAAAAGTACGATAACTACACACACTCAAGCAGAAGAAAAATAATCATTTCTTTTAATAACAATTTTCTGATAATCAAAGAACACTATTTCTCACTTCAGTTCAATCTTCATGATTGCCATACTCATTGAAAATCTTATTAATGTTTATAGACCACTAAGCATGCATTACCAAGTTCTGAAAACTACTGTTCTATTTTATCAATTAAGCTATAATTATAATTGATTAAATAATTAATCATTCCGACTAACATGAGGTACTTAAATATAAGTGCAGATTTATTTTGCTGAACCTAATTATGTACAATTCAAAACCAAAGTAAACCAAAATTTGTTATGCTTTAACCAGATTATATTCCATTGTATAGGAAGACATCCAAAAATTGCAGAATACAAATTTTAAATTAAACTAATATTAGGACTATTAAAATTATTTTTAAACTAATTTTATTTTTTTCACAGTAAAATAACCGGGTATTTTCTGGTTATTTTACACACCTCCGGTTATTTTACATACCTCATGGTTTCATGTATGCAATGAATTTTATTTAGGAATTCAAAGCTGAATATAATGAATTATGATAATAAAATATATACAAATCTCACACTGGTCATAACAGTTCACAGTAGGAATGTTATAATAGTCCTACATAATATAAAGTAATATAAAGTACTCAGTAATATTATGATTCAGTTTGAACCATTATCTAATTAGAAAGTAATGGAATCATTCTTTTATGTATTTTTAATTTGTTTCCAAAATTAAACCAGTTAATATGAAGTCATAATATTTCAGTTGTAACATCATAGAATGTAAATATTTAGTTATTTTAAAATAACTTCATTTTTAAATTTTATTATTTTAAAGAAATTTCCTCTAATGACATATAAATTAAACATATGAAACTTATCTGAATAAATAAAGATACATACAATAATATTTATAATATAATAAATAAATACAATAACATTTATGCATAATATTATTATTATATTATATATTATTAAATTAAATTATATTATATATAATTATTATTATTATATTTATGTATAATGTATATTTATTATACATTATAAATATGCCAACAGCAATGTCAAGTAAGTGCCTGATTAATATATATAATCTCTAATTAAACTAAAATGTTTGGTTTATATATGTAATTCTGAATATATTCAATATACTTGGTATCTCATTTTTCATATATATATATATAAATAATTGCAAATTGTAATATTAATAAGGAAATGAATTTCAGCTGTTAATTTCTCTCATGTGAATTGAGTACTATCAAATGTGACATACTAATTTCAACCAAATTTAATAATGCATATTTCAAAATGCCCTTAATAATATATTGCTCTTTCCTTTATCATTTAACATATGATATACTGCATACATATTCCATGTATATACATAGAATGATAAAATAGAATTGAAATTTAATCAGAAGTCAAGTTAAATATTTTGAAATTTCAAAGAACAAGAGATTAAACTGTAGACACATAAGTCATGCTATTTTATCTATATTTTTCTAAGTATAAAAATGTAATTTATAAAAATTGTACATAATATATATTGTCACAATTTTGGTTGAATTAATCTGGTGCATAAGATTAGAAAATTGATTGGTAGAAAATAATACTGCATTTTACTGTAATTAAAATACAGTTGAATCGATCCAATTTAAATCCAATTGTCTTACATTGTACATTTCGTATTTTCAAAAATGTTTATTTAAAAAAATTAATGGTACACTGGAGATTAAATTTAAATTTAATTTACCACTTCAAATCAGGAAAGTCAAAGCATTTTATTTCTCACATATTCCATCCAGAAAAATCATCCAATCTGTTGAATGAGAAAGGACCAATATTTGACAGCCAATTTGAGATAATTCTGCCCATATGTATGATCAATTTAAACAAACCATAATACCATAATACCATGTAATACTTTTAACATATTGCAATTTGAAAAATCATTGCTTTTAACCAGTGTGCACTACTTTTACCCCAGTAGTTGAGAATGGAATAATGTATAGGACTTCAATAAAATATTTTCAACCACATTTCATAATTTGTAACCAATGGCCAAATTAGGTAGGCACATCACATGGTGAGCGACTCTGAACTAGAAAATTATATTATAAAATAATCAATCATTTAAAATATGTAAGAAATTTCACTCTGTCATTGTACAACTCATCCAGTAATGAAAATTCAGTATTTGACTTAGTTCACTCAAGTAGACTTAGAGAACACTCATTCTGTTTTGATTTGGCAATTGCACCGTCGCCAGGACCTAACAAACTATAGTTTGGCTGCTCCATATTTCTGCTGTCGGTGGAGTATCTCTTCCAGTCTCACTACTGTCTAACTTCCCGACCTCCGAAGTCAATCTCCATTGGGCTAGTCCCTAAAGGCAAATATGCACAGTAATATTTCAACAGCGCCGATACCACAGTGCTGCCACGGCGACTCCCACATTCCAAGTAACATTAAACATTTCGATATTCTAGATGAAAAAAACCTTTCGATTGTCGTAATTTATTTTTATACGATACGGCCGCCGTTTTGGTCACAGATACGACTGACGGGTTGGAATTATTCGTCTCTTAATGAGGATAAGTCGAACAGGATGGGGACTGGGACCATATAGGCGAGTCGGCACAGAATATCGCAATAGTGATCCAATATTGAGGGGGTGATCCTGTGGGATGGAGGGAGGGAGAGGGGTTATTTCAGAACTCATTTGGGATGCCCGAGGGGAATGGAATATTCATTATGGTGAAGGGGTGTGAAACCGTGGCGGGGGTTGTGAGAGGGTGAATGGTGTTTGGACTGTAGGCCACCCACGTGTCGTCACGACCGGAATGATTCATCCCTTCTTCCCGACCGTTCCCTCCTGAAATTCTTTCACAACAACAGAACCACCATTCACAACCGTCGGCCCTGAGGGGAGATATTTAGTCCAGTCGGTATACTCCACACAGATCAACCGAGTGCCTCATATATTATAGTCTCTACTATCGCCATCAGGATGCTCTTTCACTCTTAAATTGTTTCCATATGTTCACATTAATTTAAAAGACGTGTTAGTAATACCATAATTCTTGCGGTTTTATGGCACGAAGGTCTTCCTACACGAAGACTTGGTCTATGCATTTCAGTTGCCGGTGGGGTAATCCTGTTTGCACTGCCATTGCAGGCTCTCCTAACAGAATCCTTCTTTTTCGTTCTTCGTCCGGTCGGCATTGGCGATAGTTCAACTCTCGAACTGCCCAAAAAGGTCGTGTAAACAATTTAAAAATAGTAATATTGAACTGGAAGCAATCGGCGATTCAATTATTTACGGGCAAAGTGAAGCCACTGTTTCGCAAGTTCTGGGCGCACAGAAGAATAATTAGAAATATTTTCATCACTCGGACAATAGTCTATTCCAGAGGGTGCAGAATACATTATAACACACTTTATGTATATATATATATATATATATATATATATATTGTGTGAGGTGTAGCTGTTGGGTGAATGGTAGTGATGTCGGCACGTGGTTGGCCTCCCATTCAACCTCGGCTCTCTGACCTACCGCCCCCAACTAACCTGTCCAGTCCAAACGAGATAGCCCTACACTGAGGGGGTGGGTTTTGACAGTGTTATTAATTTTTCTTTCCCAGAACTGAAAGCCGGGCTGTTAAAATAACGGAGGGATGAAAATTTTCGAAAACAAAAAGCGCAAGAGTAGCGCTGTTTGAATGGAGAAAACGGTTTGAAGGGTACAGGGCGGCCCTGTTTTACCGAATGGGGGCGTGGCCCTTAAGTGCGGGGGTGGCACGTGTTTGCCCCAGAGTCCCCCATTCAACCTCGCCCCGGTTCCTTCAGCTTTCCTTGTGAAAACTTCAATTAGTCGTGACGGTAAAACATTATCCCAGAATCTGTGTGAATTAGCTACACTTCACCTAACTACTAACAACTTAACAATTGAACTGATGAAGTACACTTTAGAGCACTCTGGAGTTATATAGAACCAATTTAAATGCTTAAGATTTGACAATCTGGAATGATTGAAAACTTTGGCCCCGGCCTCTTCTCTCGGGGGCAAATTAGAAATTCTTCAATATAGGCGGTGACTTTAATACTTAAAGACATTTACAGTCACTCTTGTGAACTTTAATTTTTTAAGTGACTTCGTTCCTTTATACTTTAGACGCATTATTTCTATTCCTTCCAAATGATTTTTTTGCACGTTTCAAAGCGTCAAAGTCTGTCACTATTAATTCATCTTCCTTAATCTACTAGAGCAGATAGATCCTGAATATAATTCGAGGAAAGGCAACATTTTTTCATTCATCGACCACATTCTACAATTTAGAACAAATCAGGATTCTCGTCACATATCTTAAAACTACATCTGCATGTGAGTAGTCACTGAATCTGTACGGGTACTACAAGATTCAGGGCTGCATATGCCTAGAAGTATACTTGGGGCAAATAGAGTTCGCACAATGTAAATAATTTAAACTGATTGGACGACAGCGTGAGATATTGTTTAAGTTACAGGGAGTAGCCCTAAGGAGGGGATTGTCAGTAGGTCATGGGGAAGGGTGAATGGTAGGGCAGCCACGTGCCGGGCTCATTCACCACCCCCATCCCTCAATGAATTCCCAGTTTCCTCTGTCGGGCCTAACTTCCCCTACACCCTTTCTAACGGATCTGCGTACCCCCTGCACCCCTGCAGCAGAGGCAATGGTAGTCGCAGTAATGGTAGTAACGTAATTAATACCAGTAGTAGTAAATTATTCCACATTTGTTCACCTGTTTATGACCTTCTAGGGCAGTTCCTGTGTAGTTTTCGGCTGATTCTGTAGGTCTTTTACAACAATGTATCCGGTTTAATTCATTATCAGTTCTTCTTTTGGAGTTGTATATTACTACTTCGTACCATCATAATAATTAGTTTTCAGATCCAGACGAGTATTTCCAACTGGTTTCGTTGTTTCATGGCGCGCTCGTCAACTGCGTACAGTATATTTTTAGTTTTCTCCACGTTCTAACTTCAGTAAACGGTTTTTCACGCGTCTCAAGTTATTTTTCACTTGAAGAAATGAAGTCATCCGGGCTCTCGTCGCTTTTAGCCCGTTCAAATGATTTTCCAGTCCCTTGCAGAAGTCTTTTCTAAGGTCTTGCGGGGTCTGCAGAGGCCGGCCGGACGATTACGAATTCGGACCCACTCGTGGGGGCCCATAAGCCCAAAAGCCGGCGGGGGGCCCCACCTCGGCCCCAGATTCTGGGTCAGATTCTGGATGGGGGCCAAACACGTGCCGCCCCCCGCCCCCAATTCACCCTCCAGATAGCTACCCATTCATACTTCCCCACAGTTCATAATTTTGGAAATTACATTTCAAGAAATAGTTTCTCGATTTAAGTCTTTCAGATTTAAGATTTTCAGAAGGAAATGTTAATTTTAAAAATAACAATGTCACACGATGCAAAAGTAGTACATAAATTCAAGTATTAACACCGGCAATCCATTATTTGTTTATTATTGGAGGAAATCATGAAAAATTGGGACCACGATTGAATACACCAAAAAATACTATATTCGTTTCTAAATTTCATTTTATTACAACTGGGTAAGTTCATAATACTCTACAGGATTAATGGTTGATCATTACTTAATAATAAAATTATTTCAAGAAATACTGAAAATATAGAATTATTCCTGGCGACTGGTAAGCAAATTAAAAATCAATTGCGAATTCGAATTGAATATATGTAATCAGATATACGCACTGTAGATTTTCTCTGTGTGAAGGGGTTCAAAAAGGCGATGAAAACTGTTGCATACCGAAGGAATAGAAGAGTGGAGAAAGAGAATGGCAAGAGTGATGGTACTACTGCTACAACTCTGTTGTTGGGTAGCGCGTGCTCACCTAATTTGGAGGTAATTTATTTGTGAAAAGTGAGCATTTCCACCGCCCTCCTGTTTGTAAACAGAACCTTGGCTGGTTCGAATATAAACAGTGCTCTGGATGGTGGACCGGATGGGGCTACTCGAGAGTGGGATGGCTGGAGATGCCAGCCTGGCTCCCGCTTGCTAGACGTTCTATTTTCTGCTTCTGCCCCGCGCCCGCCTTCCTTTCTTCCTTCCTCTTAGATCAACTCTTTTAATAGTCTTCGGTCAAATATTTCAAATCCGGTTTACAAAAGATTAAAAAAGGAACAAGGAAACAGCGTATACGGACCGCAGCAATCATTTCATACATCTATTCAGTTCTTTTGGGGGCGGTGATTTTGTTCAAAATCGCTACCTGTAAGCACAACTCACGTGCCCTCAAAATTTATGGAAAGTTCAAATTTGTAATTGGCCCAATCACCTATTTCGTTCCTTGCAATCCAGTGATGCGATAACTGACCGTTTTTCTACCCCGATGAGGTAACCGGACGAGCGAGTGGATACAAAATATCCTACGAGTGGGGAAACATGTTAATCCTTCGGCAGGAGAAAATGAATACTTTCGATTTACCGGAAGTACTAGCGGTCCTTGTCTCGACTATTAGCCAGTAGAGGATATCCGGCGGTACCCGAATACTATTGTGCTCCCGTTTTCTTCATTCAGGTACTCACAACTGGTTATCTTAATTGAACGTTAATCCGTGAGAAGAGCGCTCACAAAACATCTGCCCTTCCACTTCCTTCCGCCGAGCGTTGGCACGTCCGACAGACAAAATGGGGCGTGGGGAGGAACCCTTTGCCGATTTCCTAAGTTCTTCTTAACATCCTCCCATCGATTTTTCCGGTCTCGTCCCGAGTCCTAAGCGGGACGCGACGTTTCGGCTTATCCCCCGTCGTCTCTTCTGTATACAGACCTCTGTTACTTACTACGGCCAATGAAACTGACTTGCATTCATAATGGCCGGACGCCGAGAACAAAGGGATCGGTCATTCCCTTCGCGCAATATTTTTTCTCTAAATTTATTTGCCGCGCAATTTTTCTTTGCCTGTTTCCACTGCGCGGAAAAATTGGCATGTCAAAGCCGATTATTGCGCTATAAAGGTTATTATCGGAGCGTGGATAACGTCGGTGATAAACTCCGCTTGCATTGCACATCCGGCCGATTGGCTACAATCGATCATATTGAATGGGCCGATTGATACAATTTTCAATTCCACGATCGTAAACCAAACAATGTAACAAAGAATCGGGGTTTTTGTCGATTTAACATTTTCAAATGTTTCAAACACTCTCAGCTTGACTACTCGAAAAAATAAACAATCTTTTGTATTTCCAGCAAAAAACCTGATAATAATTAATGGGATACCGTAGATTTCGTGCGTTTCTGTCTCCTCTCGCTAGTTTGATCTTTTGCTAGACAGGTTTCGGCTGCTCGCCATCTTCAGTAGCAGTGTTAGCCACTTTTGGCACTTCGGATGTTTTTTGGGCATCCTCACTGCACTGTCACTGTCACTTGTGCCGTGGTCGTTGTCTGTTCGTCGTGTGTATATATACTTGTCTTGTTATTATGTTTTTGGGGGATGTTGTTTGTCTTATTTGGGTTGAGAGGGATTTTGTTAATCGGGTTACGTCTTAAACCTTACCGAAATATGTTCTACTGAAAATCTGAACGTTTCGCACCCATTCTAATAGAAATGTGTTAAATTCCTTAGCTATTTTATTGTTCCCCCTGTACCAATCCCTTATCCGAATTGACGAGTGAAGTTATCGTCCAGGTATCGATTACCGAAGGGCCAGGCCACCCATAGTGATATTCACTGGAATGGATTGACAGACTTAAGTTAGTTTGGATTGAGCGTGGGCGGTGGACGCCACTACTGTAGGAAGCGGCCGGAGATTGGAATTATCGGGGCGGCGTGGGCCCGTACGTACTCGCCCCCGCATCGATATTCTCAGAATTAATCCTATCGTTGCCTAATTTTCCTTTTTTTTCTCTCTCTCTCTCTCTTTTATGAGCGTTCGAAAGTCGGTAGAGTCGGACGCCGGTGGGAGGGGGTAAATTTTCAATCAAGCGAAGATTAACGTGGGCGATCCTCTTTTAAAGCAGAATCGATAATTAAACTGAATCGGGATATAATAGCACCGACCGGCGGTTCGGATAATCACATTATTACCGGACTAATGTGGAAGACGTGACAACGATGGAGTGAGAATTTGTTTCCGCGGGAACTTAAAATATCATCACTCTACCCTATTGCTCATTCTACTCTCGTTCGTTGAAGTTTTGATTTCCCGCCGCAAGGGACTTATCCAGTCGGTTGTACGGTGGGCGCGTCATAGGACCGGGAATAGAAACAAACCGTGGACAGTCGATTGGTTGTTACATGTCGAAGCGCAGTAACAACGCAGTGACAGGATGCTTCGCCTGCGGCCGGATACTCACTGACACGCCGGTGTCTGACTCAGAGGAGATTCTGCTCGTTTTCAAATAAGAGATATAAGGAAACTTTTGTGGTTTGGGTCTCTGTCTCTCCGGTCTGTCTTCTGGTGAACTATTAACTCCCTAACCTAATAAAGAGCAATAAATATATTCAGTCACTGTATAACGAAATGGATTAAAAAAATTAATTCATTTCGATATGAAGTACCCGAGTCCAGTATTCTTAGTTGACCTCCTCAGGGACGGTAGCACTGTTAATGACATGTAATAAGAGGCTGTTTGTTGTGTAATTCTCGTGCGTGTAGTTAATGAGACCTGGGGTAGTCTCCTGTCGGGCAAAACGTTTCTGCATTTTGGTCGCAACATCGGATTTCTGTAAATGGCGTCGGCGCGAAAGCTGTATCTATCGTCCACGTTCAAAAATAGCACCGAGTCCGAATAAGTGTTAAGAATAAGGCTTGCATTTCGAAGCCGCGTTTCGAAACAAAAAAAGAGAGTAAGTGCCGGCTTATGTGCGGAAGCCGGCGGGCCCAGAATAGTCCCTCCCCTCCAAAAACGGTCCCGAACGCGGATTTCTATTAATACGAGTCTAATCATCACTTTGTTTAGAACAAAGATAGAAACGGCAACGTCGATATCCTCTGGACTTCCTCCAGGCACCCACAACAACCGACACTCCATTCTCCGAGCTCGTACGCCCTTATTAATAAACCGACGTCCTTAAAAGTTACAGTAACGACTGCCTGTCAGGACAGTAAGTCAGGAACTGTCCGTATTACGATTAATTATTCTTTAGTCACCCGGCTGGAGGCACAGTTTTGTTTCTTCTTTGGAGGTGCGCGACGGTTTGGAATTTAGGCATTTTGGTTGACGCGGCTGACGATGGAGGAAGGCTGAAAAGAACCAATATTACTGTAAATACGAAAAGATCTACCAGCCAGCATATGCGTGCCATCCTAATCCCGTATATTGTATCAGACAACCTGCAGAAATATAAATAGGTTGTAAATTTGGGTCTTCGATCGATTCCGAATTTGATTTTCACACGCTATTTATATCCGGAAACAAATAATATCCCTAAGAAGTGGTTAGGGACAAATTGGGCCCTCGTAATTGGGAACCGAATTGTTCCTTTAGTCCGGTGAAACGACGCCATTCGTTAAATGAACAATGGAATGGGCGGTGAATGAAAAAAGGGATGGCAAACGTTTGAATGGATGCGAGAGGTGGATGTCGCGGAGGCCAAGTCCATCCGGCGGCGGAAGGAAGTTACGTGTCGGTCCCAGAGTGGGATCGATACGTCCGCTTTCCAGACAATTCCTGTCCAAAAACCAATAGCTTGAAACAAAAACCAACTGGACGGTTCCAATAATTAAAACGTAACGCGCCCCAATGTCGCCATTTCAGGCAAATCTGTCGTCAAGCCGAAATGACAGTGGGACGATTTAGGAAAATACGTTGTTTACCTTTCAGATCGAAACTGATTAACCAGAAAATAAAATATATTTTTTCCTAAGGCATTCTCTGACATAATTAGGTTTTTTTTATGGAAGAAATTACCCTAGTATTATAATTGTTGTAGTTAAAAATAAACGAAATAAAACTTGACGTTTCCTTTATTCGGATCAAAGTACTATTATTGCTTGGAACTTATTTCCTTTCTTCTTCACACTAACCCTATATTTAATCTCAATTTTTATCCTAACAAACTGTACATAACGCGTTAGCAAAACATTAAATTAATTATTTTCCTCTAGGACATCCGCCTAGTGTGGACGGCGGATTGGTAGCTCTATTTTCCTCTCATTTTTACGCCCCATTGTCTAATCAAGGATAAAGCACCGGCTGGCTAGTTCACGGCCCAAAATAGTTTGCGTAGGCGTAGGAAAACGTGTTTCTGGAAATCTAAATGGGGCCCCGGAGGAACAGTAAATTAAATAAAAAAAAAATGTTATCGATATAAGCGACAGGAAAATGAGTGAGTAGGATATCCTTGTGGGGTCGGAGGATGTAAAACTGTCATTGAGGATGAATAGGCGGGCGCTTCTCAGAAGCCCCCAGAATAAAACTCTCCAAAGTTAATTATTATTTCGAATTAACGCTTGTAATCTGGAAGATGTATACTGTTTATAAGACGTAGAATAAAATCTAGGGATTAACAAAGTCTGATGAGTGAATTGACGCGAATCATAAATTTTAATTTCATTTCGCCATAGTTTTGTATTCGTTCCATTATGTTTGCATGTCGTACGGTCGCTCTTAAAATCCCGCCCTCTCAGTGTCATATGACAACACATGTATAACATAAATTCTAGGGTGGATGCCACCTTCTGATGAAGACCCTCCCAGAGGGGTAGTACGTGATGTGTGTTAATCCCTTAGTATTATACTTGTGACGGGTGTCGTTTAGTGTTATATTTCGGCTTGTAATTGTCTCTCGGGGACATTAATGCGATCTGGAACCCTGGGGTCGCTATTGCCCATTCACCAGTGCTTCACTACAATTTTTCGTAATATGTCCCAATTAAGCCAACTGTGGTGTTCGCTTCCAGTGGACAAATGGGTCCTATTGGTGAAGGTTCGGGGCTTATTTCAAGTTCACACGTTTTCTATCCCACTACTAGTGACAATTACCGTATATAAATGATAGCTGAATAAAGTGAAATTTCTGTCGATCCCCTTATTATACCGTCGTGGCAGTTAATCGGTTTTGATTTTATGATTCAGAGAGTTTCGGTTTTTTCGAATCGTACTGTATCTCCTGGATAAAAAACGCACAAGAGTGACTTCAAAAGTGGAGGTTATAATATCATAGTTCCCGATAATACGGGTGGTTCGCGTATTCCAAGTAATAAATAGGGAAACGATCCCGATTCCCAATCGTAACGAGATTAACGAGATATCCCACCCACCATCTGGCGTATACACCAGATGGACCTCCAGTTGATCCTTTCAGAAGAATTTCGGACAGCGGCTCAACACCTGCAGCCCGACGTTGTCCTCAGTTCGAGTTTTATTTTCAAAGTTCTTATTAATCCTCACGTGTGCCAATAAATCTTGACAGCCGGTAAGAATCACTCCCACACGTCGTAGTTAGAATACAATAGGCGCGAGTGAAAATAAGTTGAAAAAATAATACTACCAGGAACCATTGTACTCAGTATCCCTGTCGGGTTCTACTGTTACTCGTGGTGTGGACTTGTTACGGCCGGCGGGCAGGACATTTCTCATGGTATAATAATATCGGCATCGCGTAATTCAACTCGTCCACTTTAGTTATACCCGACTGCGTTCTTCGCACGGTGAGATCACACCGCGCCTCTATTTTTTTTTTTTTTTTTTTTTTGTAGTCGTTTCTTTTTAATTTTCGTTCGCGGCCCAAAACAATATTTTGCGACTTGACGATAGCCAAAGTGACATATTTTATGTGACAGTAAGTCAAAAAGTCTGGCGTAAGAGTTACTTTTTCTTCCGTCGAAGGCTCCGATTTACCAACCCCGTCGATAGTTGTTACTTTATGAACTGTTAATATATAACTCCATCTAAAACCGAGGCGTGACTCCATTCACTCGTTGGCGGAGAAGCGAAATCGCCGTTTTTTATGGCACTCATAACTTTCAGGCTTATATGAAAGTATATATTTACTGTCACTTAACAAAATATACGTAGCAGGGTGTGACAGGCCGAAACGGCCGTAGTTTCAGGCCTTGCGGCAAATAAAATTTTTTGGACCGAAAATTACACAGTTCCGGCGACGTACTATGTAGTGATTTAGAGTGCAAAAATGTTGTAACATAAAAAAATATCATTCAAATAAAATTCTGCAGCCTTAAGTAAGGGGAGTGAAGAATACAATGGCCATTGATCGGTTATTATTGAATTAGCGACCAAAAATGGCTGTTAGGTTGCGAAAACTGAGAAGGTTATTGCGAAACAATGAATGCAGTTGTTAAAACAATTCTCAATATGTCTTTATTTAGGCCGCTATATCAGATAAATTTTGGAAATCAAATTATAAAACAAATTCTCCAGGATCTGTTTCAAGTTTTATAAGTACATAGTATAGTGTGTCCGAAACATAAAACAGAAATATTGTTCTTTATTCTAGGCGATTACAAATAATACAGTTGTAGCGTAGATAATGTATATATATAATTATAATTATAATAATAATTATTATTATTAACTGACAGAACCTACGGTGTCTCTATCGTCCAGCAAAACCATAAATAAAACATTGTAAAGCCACTATATAACGATTCCTAATCAAGTTAGTGAAATATTTAATAAATTTATACATCAACGTGTATCATTAAGAGTATGAGGTATACTATTTTGAAATAATTATAAAAACCCGACCCTAATGCAGGAACTGAAACCGCTGCTGCCACCGAGAGCCTTGGATGCAGGTTATTAAAATAGCAATTCACAACTTCCGGGGAAATTATTGTGTGTATCGCGTGTCCGCGACTCAAGGGATTTTTCCAAATTTGTCACGCCGGGAAATATCCCATAGCCGAGTGTTATTACAACGGTTAATTGGCTCCGTTTCCTGTTTGGCGGTTGGATGGAAACTCCCTCCTCCTACCTTCAAATTTCCTCCCGTTAAACAATTGTCCATTTAATGGCCCCCGCAATCACTGGAAAAACCGCTGTAACATGAAATGTTATTCGTTTCTACGAGTATTTATTTATTTTTAAAAATAGTTCATTTACATTACCAAAGTAAAAATTCCGAATTGGGTTTAAATATAATGCTCGCGACTTGTCGAACGCGAATTGAAGTTGGCGTTTTAAATTTAGATGGATGGAAGCCCCGGGAGTCCAATGTTATCGCGTGGTCAGGGCCCCGTTAGGGCCCACACGAGGGTATCGCAACGTATCGTATCCGACGCTTCGGAATGTGCGTGCAACGCACATCGGCTTCGTGTACGCTGGGCGACAACAGGGACGGATAGGATTATACCAACCTAAGTGGTTTAATTCGCAAACTTTATAAATTCAATTAGTCGAAAAGTTGTCAACGGCAATTCGTGTATGACTTCACCTTAGATGGAATTAAATCGTTTAGCAACTACTAAACTACTACTACTGCGACTACAATTTTTATCAACATTTTGTTTGGTCGATTATTTATTTCTTAGTCTTAACATATTTCTGTTTTTGTTCACAATGAACCATTCGATCGTCCAGTGGCACCCGTAGATTGTCTGTCGACGCCACAAGAAGTGCCCAGTAAAAATAAAAATGATGTACATTCGTAAATATCGTGAACGAAGACTGTTGCCTTCTACCAGGGATACGAAGAAGCCGGATGTCATATGTCTGGCAGTGGTGATGAGGAACCAGGCTAAAATAGGGGTCCAGATGGCGCGTCCGAAATCAGTTAACATGCCCCTAGCACTCGGCACCATTATCATTGAGAAAATATAGGTTAGCTAATTGCTTATCACTATGTGAAAAAAATAAAAAAAGTATGCCACCTTCGAATAGGTCCCCCAATTGACGGAAAATTCGGACCGTGACCGATAAGCTATAAGCTATTCCAAAATTACCAATCTTTTTTCTATAACTGTATACAGTTTTCTTTCATGTAATATTTCTTATGTTACGTGGATAGTATTTCCTGTTGTTCCTTATAACGATGGTTTAAACAGCGAGTTCTTAGAAATATTCGCATTAGCAGCCCTGCACGAATGAAGTTCAATTTCCGTCTGTCCCGTTTACGTCAAACACATTCTCGTGACTCAGAACGTCGCAGATTTGAGAAAATCGCCCCAGCCCTCAGAACGATTAGGACACGCACGTGAACGTCGGAGCCGTCACATCAGATGAGTCATCGCTAATGGGCATCACCATTAGAACTAATAGGCCAACAGATAGATAACGCTATCGCCACGAGGGAGGGGGAGAGAGAGAGAGAGAGAGAGAGAGAGAGAGAGAGAGAGAGAGAGAGAGAGAGAGAGAGAGAGAGAGAGAGAGAGAGAGAGAGAGAGAGAGAGAGAGAGAGAGAGAGAAAGAGGAACTCCCCATAAAGGAAACACCCAATAAGTGAGGGACCTAATAATAATGAGAGAGTCAGTCCCTCCTCCATCATTTGCTTCTTTTAATTCCGACTTTCGACGCAAGATGATGAGTATTTAATAATAGCAAAAATATAGGTCGTAAAAAATGAAGCATTGTCGTACACACCGATCGCGCTCTAAGTCATAAAAATACTAATTTCTAAGTAATATATTCGAGGTTTGACTCAATAATGTTTGAAAATGATGTAATACGAAAATATAAGCACATATAAAGCGAAAACATTTTAAAAAATTGTAGTGCAACACGGACATGCGCGGTTGAATAAAATTTTGCACACACTGATTCCCATTAAGGTATTTTTTATAATAATAAATCCCATTACGCCGAGATTTTTGAGGCTTCCCCAAGAAGCGCAACCTCGTCCCGTATTTAACGCCCACAGTCGCTCAGATCGATAAATATATCCGACCGTATCTAACAAACGGATTGCGAATGTTAATGTTTAACAGCAGTGCAAAATGCGGGTGCCACTGATGTTGGCGAGCAACTTAGGACGACTGAAGATTGGAGGCACCTGCGTGAAAATGAAATATCTTAAACTGAGAAATAGTCCCATAAGTATATTAAACTTGGATTCGGTTACTTCACTGGTGCCCACTTTTACCGGCCCTAGGCTTCAACTAAATTGAAACAGGAGCATTAATGTTTTATTGTCGTTCGTATTTTTAAAAGGGACCATTCCGGACGGTATTTCGAGAATCGGAAAGCAGCCGGTCATCTAATTTTATTCCTCGGTCGATTCCTGGTACGCTATTTAAGAGATGTTTCATCCTCCAGATGCGGTTTACTACGCCCTGTCTCGGAGTGCCTCTGTCGAAGTACGGAGAGCGAAAAATATCTTCGGCCTTCGGTGAGTGCAAGTTTGAATAGGAACCGCAGATCCCCAAAATAGATGAAACGGAATGGAAAATAAAAATCGAGCCACTTTTCCGTAATCTACAACGCAGCTAGTTCTGCATATTCAAAGGTATGATTCTAAAGTCTGTCTCCACTCGCATTTTTACCCTAAAGCCAGGGTTAATTACGAAGTAAAATAAAAGTTTATACTCATAGGGATTTATGCTAATATCCCAAACCCTCTCTGAACCCATAAGAGTTATGGTTTATGCTGAGTTGAAGTTGTAACTAACTGTGCGCCTTCCTTTCAGAAAATAATTAATGTAGCTTAGACAAAACACTGTATAAAATACTTAAAGTAACCAATGGACTAACTAAATCTACTAGTTATATTACTGATCAAAATTAAAGTCAGTCCCTGAAATTATTCTCAAGCATAGAATATTTGTTTCTTCTATAATAGAATTTTAATACTTTTCTCTTATACGTTCTGTAACCTTTTGAATATTGCTTAGGCTGTAAAACATCAGAGACGCCAATACCCATTTTGTCGCGTGACTCGATACTGTTTTCTTGTCTTTCTTCAAATGGGGAAAACTAAGGCGGTAAAAGAAATAGAATGGCGGGTGAAGGGCTTGGGGGAGGAGTGCGTGACGTACACGAATAATCGGAGGCGGCGTTTATCCGACTGTTCAATCGGCCTCAGCCAAAATAGGCGGAAGATATCTGCCTGCCCCAAAGGTCCAAAGGTCGGACGCGGGCTAAATCCAACGGTAGTCCCGTCGGCCGATTTATCGGAGACAGATCCGACCTCTCGTCCGACTGACATTCTACAGAACATCAGAGCAATGGCCTTTAACAGAAACCATTTCTAGCGACAAGCCAATCATATTATCGCCACTCGCTTTTTCCGCCGGCTATTATAATCATAATTTACATATTATAATACTCAATATTATTATACGCATTTTATGTTTTTCCATATTAATTTATCCGGTATAAACTGAAACAGTGAAAATGTATCTATAAAAGACATTTACGTTAATCTATGTTAAAAACGGGGCAACCTTACCCCCGCAGAAATGCTATATATTCTGATAGTACGTGCTTACTAATAAAACATTAGTGAATAGGGCACAGGAAGAAAAAAAGCGTAATCTATTAAAACAGTCGAATTTTCAAGTTTACGTCCTACGTGTCCGTCATATGCCCGTCAACCCTTCGGAGCGAGGGAACGTCGCAACCGGAATGCAGCGGAGGAAGGAAGGAGGGGGCGGGGTTATAACGGACGGAAAGAGTGAGGTACGTGCCTCGGTGAGGTGGGGAAGGCCTGCACGCAGGCAGCAGGCAGCAGGCAGCAGCTAGCAGGCGGCGGGCATGCGAGCCGGCCACCAACCGACCAGTCCCTTAACAGACGAGCCCGCCACTGGTAACGTCTTCTGCTTCCTGTCTGCCGCTCTTATATCCGTAGGAAACGAGCCCCAGGAAGTGATGTAATTAAGCGTTTCCTCCTTTGGGCTTGAAACTCTAGACCCACGTCCCTATTACTCTATATGCCTCTTCTCAGTTCTCAAACTCCTTTTTAACGGGGAGCCAAAATAACGAACCGCAGAAATTATTTAGAATTCATTACACAGTGTTCCCGATATCTATCTGAAATCGCAAATTAAATACTCCTTCATTTCGATTGGCGAATTAAATGTTACAAAGGATAACCACATGTGTAACAAACACTCATCAATCTCTTTCTGTTTAGGCCTCTTTAAATTTACAAGTAGTAGATTATACTGTATTATGCAAGATTAAGTTGGAGGGCTGTCTTCGGTGTAGTTTATTAGAGAATTAAATACATCAAAATGCCTGTGCTCGCGGCCTACGTAGACTGTGTACACCGAGGCCGTGTATTATAACACTATTTTTAATTCAGGAACGATTTCAAAACAGGAATCTCCAATTTCTAAGGGAGAAATGTTCCTTCTCGCTGTCAGTCGAGTGACTGTTGCAAAATTGACCTCCTCAACAGCTCGGGGGAGAATTACTGGACGCTTTAGCCCCCATCCCCTCGGCGATATAAGTTATGAAAAGAACTATTTGCGGGGGCGTGAGCGTGTGCGTGTGTCCGTGAGCCTCCCCCTCATTCATGGGGCACCCTCCCACCCCCCATTCATCCATTGGTCGCCCACTCAACTCCCCTTCCCCTCTCGCTCGCTCCCTCCTTCTCTCCCTCCCTCCCTCCCTCCCTCTCTCTCTCTCGCTCTCTTGTGTATTGATTGAAGCACGTCCTGTCTCTCTCACTCTCCAACCCCCTACCAGGGGTCCGTCTCGTCCCACGCCGCCCCCATTCACGGCGCCGCACAACCAGTTACATTCACAAAACCCTCTTTATGTATATACGCCTGTATTTAAATATATTTATTTACGCGTCTATGTTATCGCTCATTCCCACGCACCCTTTCCAAATTCTGACTTTAAACCTTCGTACAATCATCGATAAAGAATGCATACAAATTATTCTATATATCTAGCCGCTGGTATAGTCCTGGACATACGTCATTCTTTCTTTGCACATCGAATTCTTTTTATCAATTTTGTTTCTCATAATAAGTAAACTAAAGTACTTACAAAATGTAACTGACGCTGCTGAAAACCCGAAACCTGTCTAACGTGGGAGAAAATCAGCTAGTTGTGAGCAAGTGCGTCCGTATTGAACGCATTTCAGCTCAACTTCGTAACACAGACAGAGCCAAATTATACCTGGAAAAATATCGTGATAAATATGCGATTATTATTAAGGTGTCGATCCACCGGAACTTGTGCAACGAACAACGATTTTCGAAAACCTTAACGATACGAATGTTTTATGTCCGTTCAGGAGAGTCAATGCAACAAAGCGTATCTGCCACAAAGTACATATTTAACAAAATTATAATATTCGTTTAAATAATCCTGGGATTTAACGGTCACTGTAATTACTGGACAATACGACAGCAACAGTGTCCTTCAATGGCAGCTGACATGCATAAGTCACTAATGTTACTAACGTATTTTAACGACGGTGCGATATATTTTTCGCAGGTATATATTTCTCAGTTTGCAATTTTCCCTCATAACAGTTGATGTTCGGTCTTTAAAAGACGCAAGGCACAAATTCCAGATAATTGAAAACACGGGGTAAATAAAGTTCCGGGACCGGCGTTGATGAAGAACCGGACAAATTTAAAATTTAGTTATCCCGTCTAATCTACTCCCGGTTGGTTTTTCGGAGAGGCATTATTGTTGTCCGAATACTGCATTCGGCGCAGTCATTGTTTTAATTAAAAAACAAAGTTGCAGCCGGCTGTCGTTTGCCGAGCGCACGCTGAAATTTCCCTGAGTCACCCCCGACTCACTGAAAATCAATGAATAGACCAGGTATATACCCCGTATTATCGCCTGTGACGCAACTCATGTTTCCGCTGCCCGTATTCAATCTGAGACCGGAGAGGAGGGTCCTTCCGATTTTCCCTATTGGCGGTAATAATACGGTGCGGCCGTGCACCGTTCCCCTACAATTAGTGTCGACTGTTGACACCCGCACAGCTGCCGCAACAAAGGATCTGCAATTTCAGGCTTAGTTTCCAACTGCTGATGGCAAAATATCTTATAATAACCGGTCACCGGGCAATAGATGCAAAACTTTGCCTTATGCCAACCAGCGAGAGAATGAACAACAAGAAAAAATTACGTTGGAGATGCGCCAAAAACCGGCGTTTACCAACACCTAGTGACAACTTTCGGCCCTGTTTCCGGAACAGTTCAGTTTTTCCTACAATTACCGAATATTTACAGTCGTATTTTTCTTCTCCACGTGTTTACTTTCTAAATTTATGAGAACAATAAACGCCTTGACCTCCTGTACAGAGTCTTCCCCTTAAACGTAAAACAAGAAAGATTGAAACCGTCCGAAGTGAACAGTTCGGTGGGTCGGCTCATCGCCGGCTCATCACTGCCAAGTCCAATTGGGTTACTGTCCAGTTTCTCATGGGGTTTTGTTCCAAGACCGATTTTCCCAAGGCTCCCGGCAGCAACGGCTGTTCTACCTCTAATAGTAGACGTTTTTTTTCGCACAAGAACTAACTGTACAGTTCCCACTTACTCACGATACCGCTCTGTACACCGTAGAGGGGTTAATTCGCCTGTTCTTAACTCCAGTTCCAAATTTCAACATGTAAAGCGTCGTCAGAAAAGAGAATGTTGAAGTGCTGAAGAATTTTGGTTTCGTTGGGATAAAGTGTTTCCCAACTAATAAAGTGTCAAATAAATCTGGTTTTACGTTGGAAATACTCGAAAGAATTCAACAGTCGGAAATGACTAGGACAATCCTCCGGAAGCTTTAATGAGGATGTAGTGAGTCCCTCCTGTTATTTGTGGGAAACAAATCTTCATTTTCATTAACCCCTGAACATTATATATATATATATATATATATATATATATATATATATATATATATATTGTCGGCAACGGTGTTTTTTTTAGTTCTGATTGAATTCCTTCGATATTTGCAGTAACTGTCCAATAACAGGACAGCTCTTCCTCAATTCACTCACCATACTAATTAATGGGACAGCTGTTTCCAAACAAAAAAGAGTATTCTATAGCCGTATAGCTTGTATAAGTACGAAGTGAACGCGTTTGACTGAAACATTATCCGTAGAGCGGATGTGATGTCTAGAGGAGGAGCCTTCGCCGGCGAGCTGCTATCCCTGGGCGTTGTACACATTACTAGAGGAAACTATGGCCCTGTTTGGTGCTTAGTCACACACTTAATCGCCGATTAAAGAAGAAAGGAAAGCGGAAGTGATTCATGCGTAACGGAACAATTTATACAGCGACAGCTGTACCCAAATCGGTTAATAATAACTGTTATTCCACAATAATGATAATAATTACGCCTTCAAGTAATGAGGATGTGGGAATTGGTTCCTGAGCGATTTTTTTCTAAGCGCATTGCAAGTTCTCTTTTCATTGATTAGGTCGAAGCATCCTAAGTATTGCTTTTACTAATTATTACTAAGACCAAAACTCGATTTAAAATGAAGAAACACCACCTTGCAGTTCATTTTTTTCGGGCGACCTAACATTTTTCCAGGATTTATAATGTTGATGGAAGGCAATTTCACGAAAATTCAAGCATTCAATAGTTGCGAAAGCTGAATTCGTCAGTGTGAGTGTTGTATCAAATGATTTTTTTCACTCGTGCTATTCTATATTCGATTTAAATACGTATTATTTATATAATCGGCCCATTGCTTTAAAATTCTCAGGACCGATTTAGGCTATAATTAACGATCGATTGTTCTAATACTTCAATATAGTGTGATTACACAATTTGGAACGTGTTTTGCTACATTGGCCGAGCGATAACTGTCAAGTGCACGACCTTTTTCAATCAAAGTGTATTAACAACACAATATTGTCGATAAGATATCGAGACTCTTAAATTGATCCGACATATTATGTTCTAGTATCGTGTTTACCCAAATGATGCGAATTATTAATTTTTTGTTTAATCGGGATATCTAAAATCAGTGCCTACTAGAAAGTGAATATGTAATTTAGAATACCTGTTTTGTGGTCCGCGAGGGGTTAGAATACCGTATAGGGGGCGCTAGTTTATCCGTGCAAGTGCACCAAACGAATTTTAGTTAAGTACATTTCCGCACCACCCTCAGGGGGCGCTAGTTTATCGGTCCAAGTGCACCAAACGAACTTTAGTTAAGTACATTTCCGCACCACCCTCAAGAGGGCGCTAGTTTATCCGTGCAAGTGCACCAAACGAACTTTAGTTAAGTACATTTCCGCACCACCCTCAGGGGGCGCTAGTTTATCCGTGCAAGTGCACCAAACGAACTTTAGTTAAGTACATTTCCGCACCACCCTCAGGGGGCGCTAGTTTATCCGTGCAAGTGCACCAAACGAACTTTAGTTAAGTACATTTCCGCACCACCCTCATTGGGGCGCTAGTTTATCCGTGCAAGTGCACCAAACGAACTTTAGTTAAGTACATTTCCGCACCACCCTCAGGGGGCGCTAGTTTATCCGTGCAAGTGCACCAAACGA
Organism: Lethocerus indicus; assembly: GCA_019843655.1. NCBI lineage: Eukaryota > Metazoa > Arthropoda > Insecta > Hemiptera > Belostomatidae > Lethocerus > Lethocerus indicus. Next base: position 5,126,380 of record JACDQD010000007.1, on the reverse strand, counting down.
ACTTTAGTTAAGTACATTTCCGCACCACCCTCAGGGGGCGCTAGTTTATCGGTCCAAGTGCACCAAACGAACTTTAGTTAAGTACATTTCCGCACCACCCTCAGGGGGCGCTAGTTTATCCGTGCAAGTGCACCAAACGAACTTTAGTTAAGTACATTTCCGCACCACCCTCAGGGGGCGCTAGTTTATCGGTCCAAGTGCACCAAACGAACTTTAGTTAAGTACATTTCCGCACCACCCTCAAGAGGGCGCTAGTTTATCCGTGCAACTACACCAAACGAACTTTAGTTAAGTACATTTCCGCACCACCCTCAGGGGGCGCTAGTTTATCCGTGCAAGTGCACCAAACGAACTTTAGTTAAGTACATTTCCGCACCACCCTCAGGGGGCGCTAGTTTATCGGTCCAAGTGCACCAAACGAACTTTAGTTAAGTACATTTCCGCACCACCCTCAAGAGGGCGCTAATTAATCGGTGCAAATGCAATAAACGAATTTTAGTTAAGCACATTTCCTCAGCACCCTCAGGGGGCGCTAGTTTATCGGCACCGATTAACTAGATTACTAAAAATAACCTTTTTTCAATATATTTTGGATCCACAGGAGAAATATTATGATCGTAAATACGCAATACCAGATAGGTTTCCTGTCATATATTTGGAACTCAGATCCTAATAGTTGTCACCAGTTGTGTGATCAAATATATATTTTACCGATGATCAGACAAAGACTTAATTAAATTAAGCCGATTAATAAAATCCCTCCCAACCCAAATAAGACAAACCACATCCCCAAAAACACAATAACAAGACACACATATATATATATACACACAGGACAAACAGACAACCACCACATTACAAGTGACAGTGACAGTGAGGTGAGGATGCCCAAAAAACACCCAAAGTGACTAACACCGCTACTGAAGATGGCGAGCAGCCGAAACCGATCTACCAAAAGACCAAACCAGCGAGAGGAGACAGGAAACACACGAAATTTACGGTGAATATGTAAATTAAAATTATAAAATTTGAGTAGGAGAAAGAATGTCAAAGTTAACAAAAAATATAGTAATCGCAAAATTTCTAGTAAATTCCTGTTTGGTTTCATGCATTTTGTTAATTACCTAATGCATTAACAAACAGAATGATTTCTATACCAGAAAAAGATTTGATTATTAAAAACATAAAAAGGAAATCAAAAACAAAAAACCTAAAAAATTTGACATGGGAAAACGCCACAATAGCTTGTACCGAGTTAATTGTTCGAATCATTTCGCAATTGTTTACACATATTAGGCAATATTATAAAGCATCTGTTGGTAAATCCGTAGTTATAATTTTCAAGGCTAACTTACGCAATTATTAAAATACATTCTGTACTATCATAATAATTTCGAAATCTTATTTACGGTTGACATGTGATATTCTTTTCTCAATCGGTGTTGCTCTTTCAATTCCTTCACGCATCATTGAATTTTGAGAATGTAATTGAATCAAGCATTGAAGACTACACTTACAGTAATTCAAATCTCTTTGTAATTTGAAATCTTATGCAACCTAGTTAATTATGTTTCTTTTGTATGACTAGCAAGATTTCCAGTATGTGATTATTCATCGTTGAATGATTAGTTCTCATTCATAGGAAAAATATTTTGTCCTTTAAAAAATTGTCAAGTTATTCTCGAATTTTCCGAATTGGGTCATGTATGCGTTACCCCATCTGTTGTTTATTAAGCGAATGAAATTTGTACATATATCTATCATTATGTAGGGATTTTTAATTGCACGATTTTAATTGTACTCGTCGTTTTCAACGCCGCCGGGATTCGTCAGTAGAACCTGCCAGTACTGAAGTTAAAATCGTGCAGATGTCACAATTGTCGCTGCAATGTAAGACAACACTAATTTGAAACTCCAATCAACAGTAAATTTAATTTTATCTTGAAAAAGCAAACAACATTGCATGACCAAATAAGGAATAGAAACAGCGGGCGGCAAGAGCGGTGGAATTATTTCTATCGAGAGCAGTCAACATATAAATAATAAAGATTCCGCTATCCATTGTATCCTTGTAGAAATGACGAAACAGCGGAAGATACGAGAAACGTACGGCCGTCCTTGTATGAATCATATCCGCTACTGTTGTTTTAATCTGACGTAAATTTCGTTCAGAAGGCGACATCAGTGTAGAGTCATGGCGAGCTGAGGAATGCCACGCCAGTCATCGCTTCGATATTTTCTCCTGAAGCCGTCGGGTCAGACATTGCGACAGTCGAAACGTCGCACCTGTTTCAACTGCCCCATGATATCACCACGCCCCCAGAGCTTCTTTTCACTTGGTATAAAACTGGAAACTGCCCGGTATAAAAGTGCAATGGTGGAACAGGCCGCCCGTACTGGTTCCGGTTGTCTAAACAAGTTTTCGATTCCAATTCCGAGATTGAGCCTCTGTACATCAATCGAAATATTTGATCCTTTACCGACAGTAATAGCTGCTTTTCCCAGAAAGTCAGTAACCCGTAAGTATATAGAAACAGTTTAATATACCTGTTTTCTGGTCTGCGAGGGGTTGGAATACTGTCTGTCCTGTACTGTCACAGTACAAGTGAAAGTGACAGTGCAGTGAGGATGCCCAAAAAACATCCAAAGTGTTAACAGTGACTAACACCGCTACTGAAGATGGCGAGCAGCAGAAACCGGTCTAGCAAAAGACCAAACCAGCGAGAGGAGAAAAAAAATCACGAACCTACAGTATATAGAAACAGATAAAGATATGAGCTGTTTGCGGAGTACAGTTTTCACCATCTGTACTTACTTGAAATTTCACGGTAACAGTGCGGTAATAGGCGTTTAAGCAATCAGTACCCACACGCCTCTTTAGACCGGTTTCGACGACAATAGAGTTTATTTCACGTGTAAAAAATTAAATAAAACTGAATATATTTAATTAATAATAGGCCGGGGGTGGACTCCCAATGGTCTTCCCGATGGCCGATGAATATATCAAAAACACCCAACAACAACAAACCTAATAGCGCACAAAAGACAAAGCGCAATAACAAAGAGAACTATAAACACAGAAAAACAACAATCCTGGGCCAAATACATTTCAGAAATGACGCTAACAGCACGCTCAAAAACAATATGGAACAAAATTAAATAATCAACAATATATTACAAATATACCAATAATCCGACACGAAACAGACCCCGTGAAAATAGCTAACATAATAGCGACAGAAATTTTCCCAGCAACAAAACATACAACGACGATATAAACGAGGCACCACTAAGAACAGACGATGACTTCACAAGACCTTTCACAAAATACGAACTTGAAGCATCGATAAAAAAAATTTAAAAAACGGTAAAACACCAGGCCCAGATGGAATCTGCCATGAAATGATTACTGCCTTAACAGACAAACAACAAACACAATTACTGCTCAAATTATATAAAAACATATGGGAACACAGGCACAGTACCACATTCTTGGCTAGACATCACAATTATCCCAATATTACAACCCGGCAGAAACAGTACATACCTTCTAACCTACAGACCAATAGCACTAACTAGTATTTAAATAAACTAGACAATATTATTTTTTCGCCCTCGGTATTACCTCCTCTGCTGATTTGGTTTCTCGACGACGTGAATTGTATTGTTGTAGCAGTCATAGTGCTTCTAGTAATTCTGACAGCCGCTGTGAAGTCACACTAAACGTGAAAATTATATTCCGCCGGCCTCTATATTATATACCATTTCAAATTTGAATTATTTATTGTATTATAGTTTGCGATGTCCTCGGGATTCTTTTCTTTTCTTTTTTTTATTTGGTCACTGAGCTTATATAACTCTCACGGAGTCACATTTCCTTTTGTTCAGATGTACGTCCGCGATGAATATCGAGTTACGCTGGAAATTTATTTTCTCCGGTATTTATTAGGTTCTTGTTTCTAGATCATATTAATTTACACATATGCATACACATTAATACCACTTCACACGAAAGATCATTACCGTCACATTACCGGGCGATGGTCGGACCGGACAAATATGGTTAGTACTACTGTATAGTCTGGTTCCAAAAAACATGGTCCTACCTACTAACTCACAATCGTGAAGTTGGCATTTTCGTTAGCGAAAGTAATCCGAGAGGCCTTCGAAAAATGTGATCCCGCTAGCAAATCTTCCCAAAACTCTCTTTAACTTTTACCCTCTTCGAGGTCCCCAATAACCTGCCCGGAGATTAAAAATCAGCTGGCCGCTCTTCGAAATCGATTAAACGGCTTCCAGGAATTACAGGAAGTACTTACCTCTTTTAATTACTTTACTCTTAAAGCTCAAGTCCTCTCAATGGAAATCGAACTTTCGTACTGTTACGATCGCGCGCACTATTTCTTGATCTGATTGCAGTTTAAATAGAAGCGTCCAACTTCCCTTCCGATTAAAAATTGTCTCCCAAAGCTAAGGTTTTTTAGATCGAAGAAGAACTTCTGCATGAAGCGAAACCATAACAAAAAGAGAGGACGCATTCCCAATGAAATTGGACTCACCTCACGAGATTACTCCGAATCCCTCGAAAACCGTAAAAAAATTTGATTTAAACCGTATTCGTTTTATCCATATTTCTATATGAGAAACTGGTCAGTTAATGGGGGGACATGGGAAGCGGTCTCCAATCGTCCGTAACTATCTTTACGCTTTATTGTTATCTGTTATAGTCATAAAAGAAAAAAATACAATTCTTGGTAAAGCAGACCCGATTTATTCATAGGCCTCGGTCGGGTCACTTCCGGTTGGGTATAACGTCAGGGGGAAGGCGTTTTATCGCGCCTCTGGTCTGACTAACGCCGAGTGGAGGCCTGCGGACAGTGTAAACACACTGCCTCCGATCTGTTCACCCGACGATGTGCACCGCCAGCAGGCCATGTGCGTCCTTATCTTTCCCAGACTGAATAAATAGAATGCGTCAATTATTGGAAAATAACTCGAATGCAGATGGACGCCCTGATCCCAGTGAACGGTGACGCGATATGAAGAGGTATGGCAGATGTAGAACCGGATAACAGGCGCAATTTATCTATTTTCGTTTTAATTTTTTGTAAAGCACGGACTGAACCCAAATTTAGCGCAAGTTAATGTTATTACGCCATACATAAAATTATCCCCTTCGATATTCTCGACTCGAACTGCTCCCGGTTCTAATAGTAATTCTAAAATATTCGTAATAATATGTAACATATACCCTGTCCTCATTTTCAGGAGGTAGAAAGGGCCGAACTTATCCCATCAATCTTTCACTTATTGAGAAAATTGGAAGGTCTCTCCGAGCCCTTAGAACCTTGGCTGAGTGGATTTTTTTCCTCTCGGAATAGGGGTCTGACGGCCTATTGACCTAAAATGGCGTGGATATTTCCCTCCCGCATCCCACCCAAGGGAGAATAGCCCGGTTGGCTCCTCGTGCCCTAAAGTTGACGGATATTATCTTGAGACTGAAGACGTCTACGAACTGAGTAATCGAAAACTCCAAAAGCGTCAGTATTTGTGAATGTTTGTGTGAAGATTTTCTTGTTACGTTGTTGTAAAATGTTCAAGCCATAAATTTAAGTGTGATCGTATCCGTGGAAGGACAAGGGTGCAATGCGGTCATTTCCTGAACGAAAGCACCGGGCCAATCGGGAAGGTCTTTTATTCCCCCTGACTAATAACAATATGAGATCACATCCAGATGTCTGATAGTAAAGTGATGTAAATAGAGTCGTGTTCTCACGGCGTTCCCCCTTCGTTTTCCTTCGGGCGGCCCGCTGGCCTACTCGGAAGTGGAATTCCACATCTGCATCGTTATTACCCGTTCGAATTGCTCAAGCCAGCGTTGCGTTAGCCCGTGACTAACGTGGGACCCCGGGTCGTGGCCGAACCCGCCAGAAGGAGCTCTTTTGTCCACCATTCGTTACTTTCCACTCACATGTAAAACACTCATCGTGTTGCCAACATGACCCATATATGGCCCACTACCGCCTTCTCTCATTATTTATGTATGTATGGACATTCAAAAAAAATTTCTTTGATGTTCGACCGCCAGTAAAATGGTTAATCCATTCATTGTACGGTTGTTTTCTTTGGATGTGGGGGGGAGGGTAAAAGGATATGTTACTACCCTGGGGCGGTTTCTTTCCCCTTCAAATAGAGAAGAATTTTTCTACACGTACCTCATGATTCTTACCTAAATACATAAAAGTAATATAATCGCCTTCTTAATAATTTGTATTATTTTCAAACAAATAAAATAATCGAATACATGCGAATTTTCTGGGCGCTTCAAAGTGCTTCCATAATAACGTCTCAGCCGGACGAAATCCTTTCTGGACTCATCGTAGAGCGGGCCATTTCGAACCCTCGCGGACCCAAGTTTTTTTAAATTTTAGTCCACAGTTCAAGTTCAAAGTAATAAGTACATAAGTTAAGTTTAAGACCATGATTCAATTGATATTTATTTCATCATAAATCGTGTACGACTGCGGACCGCAACGTGCGTGATATCTCTTATGGCCTCCCTCCCCCCGAAAAGCCCCGTTTTGTCAAATAGGCCCAAGAGAGGGGGCGGTTTTCACCCTGGCTGGCAAGGAAGTCTCGGGGCCCGAAGCCCGCCGAGGTCTGCCGAACCGGTTCGTCGGTCCAGCGTGGTGATGATCCAGTCACCATCGCCTTTCTCATTCAACTAGCTTCGCCCCTTCCCACCCCTTCTCACTCGCTCCTACTCGCCCATTCACCCCCTCGCGCCCCCACTCAACCCCTCTCTCTCTCTCTCTCTCTCTCTCTCTCTCTCTCTCTCTCTCTCTCTCTCTCTCCCTCTACAGTAGTCGGGTTGCTCAGCGTTTACGTATTTCGGGAGGCAAATTATAATTTCTTCGCTGAATCTTACGTGGCCAGGTGACATAATGACTATTTTTAGGTCGACGAATATTTCGCTCGAGTTGACAAAATGGATTTAACGTGCCGATTTAATACCTCCACTCTCACACCTTCTTACTGTTATTGTAATATTTATTGACGGCTTTACCGTTGATAGCGCTCACAACGCGCTCCGCCGATAACGGTAAAAAAAAATTATATTCTTTATGTAATTATTATAATTTTATTTATTTTACTTTCAATAGCTTTTTTTCCGTCAACAAACAATAGCTAATATGTATTTAAATATATCGCGTATTAACTTTATTTAACTAAATGTTATCGACTGGAACCACGGTTGCTAATAATACCATCGAAATGTGCACCAAAAGCAGCAAAACTGTGCAAAAGCCTAGGACTAATTCGTCCTCGTCCACGGGTGGTATTGCATTCTCACCCATTGACTGGGCTCCCCCTCCCTCCCTCCTTTCACCTTCCCCTCTACTCCTCATTCTCGCACCGATCCCCCTTCCCCTCCGGCTCTCCCTCTCCCGCTCCCTGTGAAGCGCTCCCGGTGCGTATTGATTGTAAGCCCAGTTGAGCGGAGTCGGCCGTGTCCTTTCCAGTGTTGACTCGGAGCCCGGACAGTGTGCATCGCTCTTGCTTTATCCCTCTCTCTCTCTCTCTCTCTCTGTCTCTCTCCCTCTCACTCTTTCTGTCTTTCTCCGATCCGTCTGTCACACAGCCCATTTCTTTTGATCGGATCGTCGGCCGTCGTCTCTCTCTCTCTCCCTCCGGTAGCCCTCTGCCGGCGCCGGCCCATGTTATGTCCGCTGGTCGGACCGATCAACGCCAGTCCGTCGCCTCCTCCTGACTGCCGCACTTGGATATATTGCCAATAAAGTGAGTACTCGACACAAAAATATATATATTTCAATTATTTTTAGTGCAGGCGGGGAATCATTCCAGAAATTACCAGCCTCTTCGGTCTTTAGAACGTCCTATCTGTGGACGAAAGAAAATTAGGTTAATCAAAAGTATGTCTGTGCCAGATAACTCGCTACTTGAATCAGTCTCTCTCGATTTACGCTAATAGGTCGAAACACCTTTAAAACCCACAGTGTAGTACTAAATTGCTAGATCCGTAGCATAGCTTCCGAGTGTTGTTTGTTGTGCTTATTAATATCTTCCTCAGTACAGACTTTTTTCCCAATGCTTTATGACTGAGTGCATTAAACATACCTTGTTATTATATCGCGATAGTACGAATTACCAGCAATATTGCATATAAACGGCCGGTGTTTTCGCTGAATAATGTTTTCGGGCCAAAATCTTGACCTTAGGATTGAGAGTATTATTGGTATGGTAGTTATAGATATAAATCTAAGCCCCAAAATGTAAGGCCGAGATGCCTAAAGCAGATATGACAAGTCTTACGAGTTTGAGATTTATAACGTTAATGGATGAGGAATTCATCCTTCAACGTGGTCCCCTTGGCGTAAAGATATTAATTAACGAAAATCGCCGAAAACTAGTTGCAATTATAACATTATGCTTTTCTATATTTTTTTTCCGTTTTAAAAAGCGTTTTATGACGAAATAATGCAAACAATATCGTATTGAATGAATAATAAGTGATCATTCGACTAAAGTTTCGTCCTCTCTTTAAACGTCCGTACTAAATTTATATGTACAGCCGTAATAATAATAATAAATATAGGTTTATTTTGAATGTAAATAAAGTTAGAACGTTGTTCACCTTTCACTGTACAGATTGCTCCAACTCGGCGATGTTTGTAACTCCAATAATAATCGTATTAAGGACGTCAACTTGTTTGGTGACTAATCCATGTTGCAAGTAATTCGAGGAAACAATTAATAATTTACTCATCATTTGTAAAACAAAAACTATCAGTAGAACCCACAAGTGGTAAAATGTATATATGGCAAATTATCATCTCTCAGGGCCTTGCTGAGTCTTGATGTTCTAAACGCAATTTCTGTTGGGCTAAAATTTTCGTATAATTCACCAATGGAGGAGAGGACACTGCACGCTGCGTAACGTTTCATTGTTATATCACACTGAGTGCAACTGCTAGAAGAAACTGCCCAGTTTATGGTCACGTTTTAATCAACGAAATAGTGTGAAAGGTGGCTTAATGAAATCAGCATCATATTGAATTACATGTTGAATTATTATCAGGAGCTAGGTCAATTACTTAGTCAATTAGTAAGGCTGCCGTCGCTACTGGCAACGGTGAGATGCTTAGGGCCAAACAGAAATAGAACACAAAATGGCCTGTACATTCATGATTGCGTCCCTGGTTGTTTATAAAAGAATGTTCAGAAAGAATGTTTCAGATCAACGTTTTTCAGTCGGAGACCACAAAACAGGTATTCCAAACTGAAAACTTAACCATTCCATTATATAAATTGAACTATCCGCATAACACCAATATTTACCTTGTGTAAGAAAACGACCGTAGTGAAATGCGTTTGGGATAACGCTTTATTGGCGATGCCCTACACCGAATTGTGTTCAGTACGATATTGGCCGGTTTAAATGGACGCCAAAAGTGAAAAAAGAAACCGGCAAGAAACCGTGTCGTCGGCGACCACCGGACGACGGTCCCACTTCCTTATTGAACAATGATAATTTACTTGTTAGCAGTGAGCCCAATTGTTAGTGAACTACCGAACGGAGCGTTCCCATGTTTCCAGACTGCTGAATGGCCGACGGTTGAATTCGTTTCGTGTAAAAACTGCTACGGATGGACCGACAACAAATTCCTACGGTCCGATCTTGTGCACGCATTTAAAGCACTTTCAATTGCAGGACTATCTAGACGGAAGTCGGCGCAATTAGTATTCCAGCCGCCGCAAATAATTCGGACGGTATTCATCGCACGCTTCTTCGGCTTCCCGCCGTCTTCAGTAGCGCTATTTTAGGAAATTGAAAGCCCGTCAAAAGGTGGCGGCAAACATCGATCAAGAGCATACAATGGACGGGGCGTGTTGAAGCTTTATTACCCGGCATAATTGGGAATAAAGCGTTATGGCCGACGGTACGATTTTCTGGGTAAAGTACTAATTTTACCACTTTGGATTACTGTCGATCGCAGGGATTGAGTACGCAGTGGCATGTCAGCTCACTGGGTTACTACTTGGGACGGCGAGAAGCCGAAACCGGCATACATTAGGAGCGGGTGATTAGATGTGGAAACAGGTAATCGAAAGCCCCGGCAGACCTCATCGCCCGTTCTTAAAAAGGACCTACATAGGACGATAAAAATCATCAATTGTGAAAATGGTGAAAAACATCCCGTCGGTCCCCAAAGAGGCTCAAAATTACCGGTTGTCCGAAATGACCCTAGCATCTTCTTCGGGAAACAAGAATTCTTTGTAATTTTGGAAGAGGCCGAATAAAATTACTGGTTTTTGTAGAAAAGCGGTCCGTATCCCCTGTAATTAGCCAGCGGGTAACCACCTCCCGGCTATTAACATGTTTAAGGTCGTATTCGGAAATAAAGCGGGTCGATCGTCCCGCTCGCTCTTTTTTCCCGTTAAATGTTACGAGGTCTCCCTTAAGGTTAAATGAACCCGCGCTATGTCGGGTCGCGGGCCCCGTCTCCGCTGTTTTCCAAACCGACATTAGCGTATAGAGAGAGACCGCTTTTTCGACGGACGAGTGTCGAGTATTTTAAATATTTTTTGCCGATCGCGAAACCTTAGGCGCGGCCTTAAATGGTGAAACATGGACGGCGGGGAAAATGAAAAAGTGGAACGAATGATGCAATACATTGCTGATACGTCAGTAATATTGGCTTTCGAATACGCTACTCCTTTTTTTAAAGAAAAAATATTACTTACTAATTTACAGCCGAAACCTGTTCTGATAACTGATTGGCGGTGCGTTGTAATATCACTATAAGCTTCAGCTTTTTGACTTGGTCTAGTGCTAGACCGGTTACCATATTTAATGACTAACGGGTTCAGTCCCAGACCGAACAAATGAGACGGAGCAGCTCAACAGGCACGATGAGTAAATAAATATAAATTACTTATTTACTTAAATTCTACCTAACATTCTGAGAAACTAGAGACCCAACTAGAGGCTTCCGATGGAACCAACGCAGAATCACTGGTTTTCGTCATTATCAGTAGTGGCGGGTTGGTAACTAACAGAGAACAATCAGGTCCTTAACCATCAGGTACTGCTACTGGAGTACGCCGAATAACCGTATTGGTTCCATCAGTATTCTTCATCGGTAATTCCTACACGTATTATACCACTCGCACTGACTGCTAAGAAACTACAGTGAAACGTGACAAAAATTACCAGTTTCACTATTACCACTGGTTCCACGGCTCTTCGCCAACGACAGTAGCGTTTCTTCAGTAGTTTAAATGAGGTATTTGCACCTGTCGGTCACCAATGAGGCATCCTGTCAGCACTAAGCTACTATTATATTCTGCCAACCCTACCTCATCTTATCTATTTACGATGACGAAACCGGTTCTAAGGCGTTAACAGCCCGGTTGAGATATAATATCTGGAGAGCGAATCTCTTATTATGTAGTATAATGCCCGTTTCATAGACATCATATGTTTTACAACCCCATAGTGTGAATTTGTGGAAACTACCATTTTAAAAACAGCTAATGTGGCCATCCAAAGTATTGATGAAATTAGTGTCGGAAGAACTGTATTCATTATTTATTTTTCATCATTTGTGTAACTTGTTTGCTTTACATTTGGGGGGTGGTATTTTCCCTACCTGTGAGAACCATTTTTAAAATGTATAAAATTATTCTATGAAGCCATAAAACTAAGGATTGAAACACAAAATCGGGTATACGTGTATAAGAATCGTTCCTTCGTAGACGATATGAACTTGAATATGTTTGCGAGATGCAGGAGTGTAATTACATGGTTGGAACCAAATTATCGACTAGTGAATCAACACCAGTATATATGGAATGAAAAGTTTTCAGTTCTCTAGGAATAAAACTCGCAGGAGAGTATATTAGATTCTGGAATTTTTTTTCTTACGTTTCTCGATCTTCGCTGCTTCGAATTGGAGAAAAATAACGCAAGTATTCTAATAATTAGGCCCGTTTGAAAGTGAATCATGCGGCGTTCCATTGAGAGCGAGCATATTATGAATGGGGGTAGGCGGCGAGGGGTTTATCCGGGGGAGGTGAATGAGTCCACACACAGTCAATGGTCAACCGGAATTCATTCAGAAATGAATCGATCCCTTTTTCCGGAGTCCCGTGGGCGTCGGAGGTTTTCTCGATTTTCCTTTTTCTGCATCCCGAACAGAAAAACTGGTGGAAACGGGGTGGTTCCGACTGGCGGGAGCCGGCTGTTAAAAGTCAAGGCTCGGATATGGGGAAGACATCGCGGCTAAAAGTCACGCAGAGAATGACGTAATTTCCAGGCGTAGAGGTCGAACAGACAGCAAATGCTTTCGCGCCCAGTTAACCCAGAGGTTTACATCAGTTTCTCTCAAGCATAACCCACCGTGGTCGTTTAATGCTGTCGAAATTTCAAGTATAAAACGACCGACGACAAATCTCGACTGAGAAAAATTCTATATCGATCTATTTATTTATCGTTATCTTTTTATATGTAAGAGGAATCATTTTTCCCAAAATAAATTTTACTCACTTCTTTGTCTGGAAGTTCGTATTTGGAAAAACTGTTGTTTTATAATTAGTTCGGAACAAACATCAATAAGAAAATACTAAACAGGCGTTAGGATACTGTGAACATCCGGTTTCGGTTATCTTACCGCGATTACTTAATTTGAACTCGAGATTAAACTTGAAAAGCAAAGAAAGTCGCTTATAAAAACAGGAAATGAGTCGCGATAGGGAGATAGGGGTTATGTGTTCGGAGAAAATGTGCACGTACCTGCAATTGAGTTTTAAAGTGGCCATGAGCGATTTACTCATTCAGAACCCACCAGGAGGTATCATTCAATAATAATTTAAGCCATCGTAAGTTTTATCATTTTTTAATATTTTTAATGAGAAAAAATTAGTGAGTTGACCTGTTAAATTAAAAAATAGGTAGCGTGACTCTGTCGAAGTAGGTACTCGAGGACTGTCGTACCTTGAGTTCAACACCCCTCAACAAATCTGTCTTTTATTCGTTAGCGCTTTAACTATTATTTTCTTTTCATATATTTATGTATAAATGCGAATTAGATAACATAACTCACTAGGCAAGCCACTTGACCGAATCTATCCATGTCACCTACTTTGGCGTTATCAGTCAATTAGAACATAAATATTGCGACGTTTCAATGGAAAACCGTCTAATATGGGACTGCAAGTGGTCAGTAAATCGCACATAAACTCAATGTTAATTTTAAGTCTCTTGCGATGTTCTGTGATTGCGACCTTTCTCTTGCCACCCTCTGTGAAGACTTGAGCGCGACAGTCAGTGCTAAGTACTCGCACTTGGATACTATTGGTCTGCACCCCTTTCATTGGTGTTTGTGATGCTACGAGTTTGTTTTCCTTTTTTGTTGTTGTCGCTCGGTTTTGTTGCGAAGTGTCACCCCGTTCCATCCAGTTGTTGTACTCGGGTTTCCTTTTGTTCGCGCCTCTGAGCGGTGTGAATATGCAGTGGCGTGGGGGAATTCATTCTCTCCAGTTTATTTAATGCCGTATTCCTCTGTGATTCTCGCTCGCATTTATTACAAATAAATATATGTTGAAATATGTAATTGATGAATTGAACATTCCCAACTCCGGGTCCTTCATATTAACTCTAGCATATACGAACCACCAAAATAGCCACCACTTAGTGATAAAGAGTAATTGAAGGTAAATTACTCGACTACTAAAAATGGATCAACTTAAGACGTGATCAAACAGACGTGAAGAGTTTGAAAAATCACTCCCTTTATAATATTCTCTACCATCACAGGGCGATTCGGAAACGTTTTAATCTACCTCTTGACTATGTTCCATAATAAATTTACTAGTTTTGAAATATGCAGTAAACAAAAATTAATGTGGTCCACCACGGCATAATTAACGGAAGAAACCTTGTAAATGTTGGACACAGCGCCAAATAACACAGGATCGAGACCTAGTGAATGTTTTCTATCTGTTCTCTTATCCGTGTTCCATATATTGAGAATTATGTTTTAATTGTTCTGAGGCCTGATAATTTCTTATAATGCTCAAGAGTCTTGGCCCTCTCACTCTCACTCCCTCTTTCCTTCCCTCTTCCCTCTTCTACTGCCGTAATACATATATAAACGTTACGGTCTTTCCGTTTCCCCGTTATTTTCCCACCCTTTTTCCTAGACAATTCTTCCACCGGGGATATTTTCCTGGAGAAAGCTCTTAACAAAGAGTTAATTTGGTTAATTAAAAGAAAGAAGAAACGGGCTGAGAAAACAAGTGTCTTCGTTACCAGGGTGAACATACTGGCGACCTATTTCCGTTATCAGCTATGAAAGTAACGAGTACAATCCATAACTCACACGTATGCAGTGTTTAAATATGCATTAATTATTGATATAAACGCAACCGTCAGTAGTTACTGATCCCTGAAATCAAAACTAATCTAATATGACTAATAACTCTCATCGGGTTTAAACATTGTTCATTTATCTTACGATCTTTGTTCCTTTTAAGAATGGCCATTATTTAGTCTTTGTTTTTCAGTAAATTGAAAAAAGAAATTCTCCGATTTTTTGTTTTTGCACCTTCGTGATTCATTGAAGTAATGCTCAATTTCTCTCGGACTATTGACCCAATAAAAAACGATTCAATGTCGCTATCAAGGAATTGTAGCGTCATAGTTAGATCCATTGCAATTGTATTATTTACACATTCATTGATTCAACTTAGAAATAACGATTTTTATAAAGTCTGGTTGCTGGAAATTGAAGTTCGCCAATTGGACTACCCAGTATTCCCCCTAACCCCTATTACCTAGTGGTTAACTTTACTAGTACTACCGACTGAACTACTATTTTCCAATAAAAAAAACTTTAAATGCATATATATACTAATAGAAATTTTAGGCCGATATACGACTTCATAGGACGACTCATGAACCGGATGCGAAGCGGAGGTTTCCGTTTTTTTGTAAAATTCAAAAACATATATTTCAAATGAATTGTAATCTTTAAACAGCCCCGTGAGTCGTTAGTGCGGTATGCCATTTGTCGTCACCTAACGGAACGTCACGTGCAGGTTTTTTTTGTAAAAATGCAAGAAACGTATATCTTAAAATAAACAAATTGTAATCTCTACTCTACCCCCGCAAGACGTAAGCACAGTACGTCACTTATCGTCACGAAATTGTCACGTCATTGTTTTACAGATAAAAATCGTTCGCTGACAACTTGAAGAGTGTCACAAAACATCGGTTTATTGCCTGACGTTCTGCCACCGTATACAACTTATGCCGAGTTAGTTTCCGACGGTTCCGCCGTAAAACGTACTATATTTTACCTTCAATTATGATAAAGTCCGTCGGGATGGAGGAACACGGAGTAACTGCACTTTCCGTAGTTTTGAATGCGATGTCTGCCTCCCTCACAGGTAAACGATTCAGTATTTATTTATTATAGTTATTTAATTGGATATTTAACGGAACGTCGAAGGTCGCGATTGCATTGAGCTAAATTTCACGGGCGTGTGCCTTTCCCGAGTCAAATTTGAAATTAGCTAGCGAAATTTAAGTTATTAATTTTATCCGCCTAGGCCTTCGGCTTCTCATCATCGTCAGTAGCATCCCATTAATAATCTAGAGAGATATTTACGCGTGCCGGTTACCAATGAGGCCTCCAGTCAGCACTCACATTACGCTGTTATTGTACGCTTTATCTATACACAGGCGGCATTCCTAAAAAAAACTTGTTCCTTAAAACCGTATTTCTTAATGGCTGGTCAATATTTAAAGATGCCTGCCAGCAGAACTTACCCGATACAAAAATGTAATAAACAAATTTAAATATTGTTGGCTGAATGTTGATGGGGTGGGGGCGGGTAGACCGCCTCAATAGGAGGACCGCCCGCCCCCAGCACCGTTTCCAAGGCAGCGGTCGGACGCACACCAACCACACTGACAGCAAATGGACGTCTCCTCGGGGTGACTGCAAGTCCTCCAACTTAGTATAACAAGTACCACCATTGCCGGTTGGTTAGAGGCGTCCACAACTCACGACATCACTAAGGTTCCCGGTCAACGTTGTTTCGACAATTTTATAAAGTGCGTTCATTTAGTCTTCTCCATTAAAAACAATATTCTGATCTACAGATGGTCTGAAAAATAAGTTTAGTAGTAGAGTGGCGATAGCTCAGTTTTCTCCTTTAGAAATGTTCTCATAGAAATGGGCTACACGGCTAAAATAAGGATCATTTACAACTACTCAGAGGTAAAATTTAAAAGTAAGAAATTTGGAATTATGATTTATTTTCATTTTTCCTATTTTGGATTCAGAATAGACTTTGACAACAATACTCTAACCGATCGCTATTCTCTAATATCTCTATTCTCTTATTTGTAATGAAAAACCTTATATTCGTGTATATTTTGTTGAAAATATAAAGTGAAGTACTATACCTATCGCAATAAAATACTGTAAATATGGCTCAAACTACTCTCGATTTGAGTAGCTGATTTGATAGTCTAATAGTCTATTTAATTTACAATAGCTAAATCCTAATACTTACATAACACGAAATTCGCTGATTATAATGCAAAAATACACTTTGTATAAGAAAAACAATTGGAGTAATACTATGCATTACTAAAAAGTATTAAAATTTCGAAGCCATTTTTACACGCAACGACCCATTGATAACTGGGATGTAAATCCGAATTGTAATATCCGTGTTTATTTTTGAAATTTAATTTAAAATAAAATCGTATAATATACGGTGTGTTAAATTCGCGTAAAGAAATTTTTCACGGATGACATTTTTTGAGTTTTCACAACATTGAAAGAAGGACGAGAAAATACTGTTGTAGAAAATAATATTTCAGGGCTATTTTTTTATTCTGAAAAATTCCCAGTATATTCAATCTTCCCAGTTACAGGGACACTGACAACGGTTTTTAACTTATGACCCATATCTTCAATCCGATAATAACGCGTAGAAAATAAAACTATAAATAAAAATCTCATAGGTCATGATAATTCTATTGGGTGAAACTCTATCTCTAATGTAGAGCGAATCAGTCCGATTAAAAAGGGGGATATCCTATTTGGAGAATAACTACTATTATATATAAATAACAATTATAGGCCCAATTCTAGTAAGAAAACAATCGGTACTTTGTATCCGCTGATAATTTGATTAATTATAATAATGATCATTTCATTATTTTGATAGTATTTTGTTCATGGCGTTTAAAACACTTTTGTATGTATTAAACCGTATCGATACTAAAAATATATTAATTAAATGTACGGAAAAAAATTCCGTCATTAAAATACGGCGCATTCTGTTTGTCCACATTTTTATAATACGATAATTATAATGCTTAATTCGTGCATTTAACGCTACCCTACGGAACAGCTTATTTAAATAGACTAAGTCAATACTTATGTGCAAATATAAATCAATATCACATCAGAAATTTCTATCCATTTGTAAATACCGGGTGTTACTTTTTATTTCTAATTATGTTTCTAAGTAATTGATAGTAAATTTTAGAAAGACTACTAAAAATAATTACAATAAAACCATTAATATATCAGTAGGATTAGCGAAATATACAAGAGCGGGAAAATTTAAAATAACGGAGAACGCTACCTGACGTTAATGTATTGGCAACATTTGTAATTTTAATATTTAAAAAAATACACATTTTTATGTAAGAATAACTCCAAATTTATATAAAAAGAATCTTATTTGGAAGAATATTTACTCTGTATTTTTTTACTCGTGAGTATATATTATGACAATGTAGCGTTGGCAACACTTGTCAAGCAGCAATATGGCTGCACTTGCCTTCAAATACAATAGTGATAAACTGGGCGGAATAATAGTTGTTTTCAAAGTGTATCTTCTGTGTTTTGCCTCATTTTACAACTTCGGAGGTAAAACTCGACCCTATCTATGTTAACGGCATGACTTTTTCGATAGTGACGACTCCTGTAGTCTATGAGTAGTTTGAGTTAACTCGAGGTCCGCGCACAGATCAATAAGTATTGTTTGAAAGACTTCTCATGTGATTGTTCACCTAGGTCCGGATCGAGTCATATTTTGGTTTCGTATAATAATACGAGTATGTTTTATACCCATTCAGGATGCATGCTGTTATATGCATGCAATATTTTAAAAACACGAGCAACACAGTTACAAGTTCAAAGTTGTATTTGTAAATGGGAGCTTTTAATAATTGTTCAAATATTAACGGTTTGAATTTGTACCTTTAAAAATATTTATTTGTAGAATGTCCTTTTATAATTGGCTCACTGTTATTGCAGGATGCAGGAAAAATCTGGTCGTTTTATTTACCTATATTTAAGAGTTATATGTTTGTGGGTTTCATCTTTGTTAACGTAATTGTGTATGTGTTCATAATGTTTGATTTGAGTGGTTTCTCCTATACTTGGTTTAACATTACAGTTTTTCTTTGTTGTTCATGCTTCTGACATCTTATTTAATCACTATCACTAATGAATTCATCTTAAAAATTGTGGCAGTATCATCCTAAGAATATTAACTATCATGAACATGTATTATGATGACTGCATTATAATTGGCTTGTAAATTATTCCAAAACAAATAAAATTATCATTTCTATGTTATACACATTGATTTGATGTTAAAATTTTAAAACTTACAGGTATAAATATTATATCTCAGCAATGAATCTTGTGTTTTGTTGACAACATGAATCTGTTGGAGATGTATAAATTATATTACAAATCAAAATATTTAATGTAATTTAATTTTTGTACTATATTTAAAATGTATTGATCTAATATTTTTTAGTTTCAATTGTTCTTCATTTTAATCACTGAACATAGAAATTATCCCTACACTAATTGTTTATTTAAAGGTAGCAATTGTTTTTTGATTTAGTTTACACAGTAATGTATTTATCTTGCTGATTCACATATGTTTACCAACAAATGTTTATCTTGTATAAATACTGATTCATGCATATTGCTATCAATTTGTGTACAAATGAACTGAAGTGCTATAGGTTACAAGTGAATCATAACAAATATAAAATACAAAGATATTTGTGTTGTATATCTTTCTGTGTTCATTGAATCACATGCGGTTGTTATTTCAGTGAATTAACTGTATAGTGGCTGTACTCAAACTTAACTTTTGTCAAATCTTACAGTTTTTTTACACCCTTTATAACCTAATTATTCTCAATTTTGTATTTATTATTTAATATCATATTAAAATCTCACAGGTGTTGTGTGAATCTTGTCATTGCAGTAATAGTTTTGGCATGATGCTTCATTGATGACTGATACATTGTATCATGTGGTACATGAGTTCAATATAATTATGGCAAAAATCTGCTAATTGTCTATTACAACTGCCAGAAGGCATGGAAAACATGGAAGTGAGCTTCAAAGGTTGTGAGCCAATGCAAGTGTTTTAGTGCTTAGGGTGTTCCCAGATTATTTTATCAAGTTAAGATTAGGGTTAGATCATGTAAAATGGACCAAGTTTCATGGGCTTTTTATTTATAAGCATGAATATTTGGAGTAAATATACTTGTTTTATGCACAATGTTTGTATGGTATGCCCTGAGGCTCCTGATTAGAATTTGGTTTGGTGGTCAGTTCCTTGATGACTGCTTGACAGAAAGTGCAGGTTTAAGAGCGTACATATAAAGAGTTCTGGGATAAAGAGCATTTGAGTATGAAGTTGGACAACCCCCAGTGGTAGGGCAGATAGAAGAATTTCATTATTTAATAATAAATATAAATGTTTGTTTTTTTACAGGTTGTGAAGGAGGTGTAATATTATATGATGATGGTGATGAAGGGGAAGGTGAGAAGGTGGTGGGGGCGGCGGTGCCTTTCCTAGGACCCAGTCTTCTTGACCGGCTCATGGGGGCACGCGCCACCCCAACCTGGCAGTCAAACCAGTTATATCACACCAACGACAATCAATTTTTGGGTAAATAATTATAATATCCCCTTTTGTAGTTTATCTATATATAAGTACTTATTCAAAACATGCGATTTGAAAAAAGCCTACTACATAATCGAGACAGCTGAAAACACCATAGTAACAGTACAGACAGGATGCTTTACTATTATGTTTTAGTGGTGCTTAACTAGTTTACTGACGAAGGTGAAAAGCCAAAACCGATATTTTGGAGACAGGAAACTTGAATCTCATCCACTGCAGCAGCTAAACTGTACCTTTTTTTTTATCGCAGATGATGGTTTCAAGATGGCGACTGATGGTAAAGGATTCAAGCGAGGTGATGTTTTGGTCTCTTGGGGGGTTGAAGATGCAGGGAGTGCTCTCTCCAGGTCACAATGGCAGCTTCCACTTCTGTTGTCTCTAGTCGCACTCGCTGCGGGTTTAGCTATTTCATTTGTGGTAAGATTCAGATTTAATATTATAAATCTAAATGTTGTATGTATAAATAAAAAAAATAAATAATTTAGTTGGCTGATCCAGCAGTTGAGTAGTGTGTTGTGTTCTACACAATGGACTGCTCAGTCAAAAGAAAGAGAGCTCAACTCTTGCTGCAATCTTAAGAACCAACTTTACCATGAGTACTGTATGATGTTTTATTTATATTAAATTTTTGAGAAATAGCACTTAATATAACCACCAACATAAAAAAAATTTGGTGTGTCCAAGTATCATATGATAAATTTTATTTACATGTGTTTATTGTGGTAGTATTCATGTTATGAAAAAATATTTATTTCTGAGATAACATCAACATAAATAAAGGTTTCAAAGAATTTATTATTGTAAAAAGCATTTGGGGGCACAAAATTATAGAATTTTTATATGTCCTGTATTATAATATCCTGTAATATATTATTATATGGAAATAATTGATTTATTTTAAAGCTAGAACTATAGATCTAAAATTAATTTGTTGTAATATTGAATCACTTAAGAAGTGATTTAAACTATTTATGTTTTTGCTCTAAAACCTGTGTTTAAATAATTTCATAAACAAGTTATGTTTCTTATCAAAAACAATCCTGATTTAATTAATGTATTCTCAGTTTTTTTTTCATATTAATATTCTTATAAATTATATTGATATTTTTGTGTCTAAACTGTCCCAATCTGAGTTGGATTTTAAACCTTTTCAATTCATTCATAGATACCAAGTAATTTAATTAATTTTTGTTGTTTTCTTTTTGTAGATATTAATTTGGCTCAAGAACCAGATGAGCTCAAGTGAAAAGGGTCGTGGGGAGGGAGAAGGTTGTGAAGGAGGAGGTGAGAGCATCCAGTGGATTTGCCATCCTGTCATCAAACCTTCAACAACTCCCCAATGTGATAGTTTACCGCATGAGAAGCATCCTCATCATGCTGGTTCGTTTGAATTATTTTTTTCATTAATTATTTGCAAAGTATGTTGGAACTAGGTGTAATTAGATTTTATCCTGTACTGAAAAAAATATTAGTTTGTATTTTGAAATTTGTATATTTTTTAGTAGTGTAGTGGCATCCACTTGATTCATTGTCAATAATTGTTTTTCACTCAGTAATTGTAATTATTTTTCACTTGAGCCAATAAAATAATAAAAATATGCCTCACAAGTATCTCATATAATGCCTGACAAAATATGATCAATTACAAAAGGGAATTGGTATTTGGTAAATTAATCCCAGAGTGTAGCACACATTTCCCATAATGAAAACTGCAATATCTGCTAGAGAATCTTAAATGAAATTATTGAATGAAAAAATTCCAAGTACATGGAAGATATTACATTTTTTTTCTAATTGTCTTTTATAAGATTCAAGTATTATTTTCCAATAATTATTCTCTAAGTGTGCAACGTTCTAAACAATATGGAAAATGCTTGGTCAATTAATTTAATTTATATTCAAAATTCCTTTCTTTCATTTGAGTACAGAATTCATTGTGGTATTATTATTATTAATTATTGTTAAAAATCTTCTCTTCAGGTACTCATTCAGTTGTTACTGGAGTTGGAGGTGAAACAAAGAAAGATCCAGTCAGAATTCGGGCCAAGGGACTTCTCGAAAGAAGAGGTTCAAGTGCAAGTCTTACTATAGATCTGATGCATCCCAGTCAAGAAAATATCACTGTTACTCCAACAAGAGAATGGTAAGTGAAATCTCAATTGTCACTTTCTTCAGATTATTTTTTATTAGTATTAAATTTGTATGAGAACTAGAATTTAATGCATTTCTCTTTTTTGTATGGAAATTGACTCATAACTTAGATCAGGAACCTATTAGGAAATCCAAATAATAAGTACCAAACCTAAACCAAATTTTCTATTTAAACTATACATTCACCAAAGGGAAGCTGATTTGTTTGTGTAAATATTATTTATAATTAATAAACTGTATTGACGCACTACAACTATAGTACCACTGGTAATAAATAAGTAACTAAAATAAATATTGTCATTTTGATAAAATTTGAAC
Source organism: Lethocerus indicus (assembly GCA_019843655.1). Classification (NCBI taxonomy): domain Eukaryota; kingdom Metazoa; phylum Arthropoda; class Insecta; order Hemiptera; family Belostomatidae; genus Lethocerus; species Lethocerus indicus. The sequence continues at coordinate 5,103,859 of JACDQD010000007.1, read as the reverse complement.
ACAGAATCACAGTCATATACAAATACATAATGAGTGTTGTAAATATAACGTATACATATTATTTTTATTTAGAACATATGTAAATAGACATTTACCTATATTATATATTATCATATATATAATTAGCATAGTGGCATTATTGTAACCAATGAAGGTGTTGATGTATATGCTGTTTATATAATGTTTTATTGTATTTAATTTTAAATATGTTCCATTCTTTATATTTTACTGATCTCAAAGTTTATAGACATTAAATTTTGTTATGATTGTCTAATATATTTTCCATGTTGTAACTCCTATTACACTTATTTAGAGTTTGTATTTTCCAGAGAAGCTTAAAAAATATTTTTTAAACATTATTCGAACTATTTATTGATTTATTTATTTTCAGCACTACAGAAGAATATTTACTGTCACTTGGTAATATGCTGAGTCGTCAGCAACTGAGAGCATGCTTACGAGATGTCAGAGCTTTGCACAGAGAATTTTGGGATCTACCTCTTAATCACCCGGACAAAGTTAATGTTCCTGGAAGTTGGGCAAAAAATAGGTACATAATTTATAGTGACAAATAATATGTTAAATAATGCATATTGAACTTTTATTATTCTGTAAGACTAAAACTATTTTATTATGTTGTTTTATTTTTATAAATCTGGAACTATGTATTGATATTAAGTGCACTCATCAATTTGTTAAACAGGTATAGGACAGTGATTCCAAATGAAGGGACTAGGGTACGTTTACCTTCAGATCCTTCATCTACCGACAATTCTACTGGTTACATCAATGCAAATTATGTTAAAGTGAGTTCTTCCAAAACATAGTTTTTTAAACTATATTTTATATTAAATATTTTTCTCAAATTTGAACTTTGAAAAGAGTAAGTATGTTTGGCTTTAATTGGTTTCATAATTAATGAATTCTATTTGGTTTCGTGGAAGAATGTAGAAACTGTTTTCAACAGAGCTTACAACTGTTACATTATTATTAAATGTATGATTTATTTTCATTTTGTGTTTCAAAATTATGACTGTAAGAAGATTGTAATTAAGTTAAAAGTTGTATGGTTGTTATTTTCATTACATGCACATATTATTTTGGCTAATATGTATTGACTAAATTTTATATTTTTAAATATGCATCTAATAAATATTACCTTGATTTAGGGTTATGATGGTGAAGAGAAGGCATTTATTGCAACACAAGGTCCTCTTACCCACACTGTCATAGATTTTTGGACAATGGTTTGGGCCGAAAAAGCACCAGTAATTGTGATGATTACTAAACTTTGGGAGAAGGCTCGTTCAAAATGTGAACAGTATTTCCCAACTGAAATTGAAGCCAACACCATTTATGGTGACTTTATTGTTACTGTTACGTCTGTTCACAACAAGGATGGCTATATAATGAGAAATTTGCAAATACAGGTACTTTTTCAAATAAGAGATCTTTTCAAATTCTTTATCATAATGTATTGGTCTAATATATATACTTATTTTTTTAACAGAAAAATGATGAAACTAGAAAACTGGTGCATTTCTGGTTTGATTCCTGGCCTGATCATAAGACACCGCCAAATGCACACTCGCTATTGAGCCTTGCAAAGGAAGTGGAAATTGCTAGGTGAATATCTTGAAGCATATCAACATAAACTCTTAATTTAGTTCTTCTATTAAATTGGTTGATTTGTTTTTGAAAAATGGAAGCTTTCTCTTAAGAATATATAATATTAAATTATATGCCTCAAATTTGTACTAAATGTCAGACAAGATGGTTATATTAGACTAGAGGTAATTTGTTGTTTTTGAGAATAGAAAAACAGAAAATTATTCTTTATTTTACAGTAATAAGTCAAACTTTGTATCACATAATATACCTTGTCTAATCTAATTTAAATGGTATAAAAAAGAATCATTTTAATAATTTTTACCGAACATTGTTTAGGTTTCAAGGAGTTCCTCAGAGAAGGTTGTCAGCCGCATGGCTGAGCAGTCCACCTTCATTGAAAGATACAACCAGTCCCGTTCTAACATTAGGAACCTTAGAACTGAAGCAAGAGGAACCCGAAGTAGAAACAAAACCTTATTTGATCGAACCTCCGGTGGAAACTATTAATGTAGAAATGTGGAAGTCTTCGGACGATTTGAGAACTAATGTCGAGTCTGGCCCAAGTAAAAAACGCACGAGACAATCCGAGGAATTTGATCACGTTCGCAGTCCAGGCCAGAGGTTCTTCAAATCACCTCTACCCCAAGACGGATCTACATTTAAGTTTGGCCGTACACCGCACGGAAGTATGCCGGCCTCCCCTCACGTCACACGTATTGATCCAGAATTGAGATCCAAATCGGAAGAGTGCGGAGGTCACGACTGGGAGGACTCACCGGCTTTCAGCTTTGACGATCCCAAAGAAGACGACTTGAGGAAGCACGCCGACACGGTATTCTGGCGTTTTGAAAAGCTGAGCACCAACAGCACGGGCAGCTACGATACGGCGCAGAGCCCATCCTGGCAGAGCTTCGAGAAATGCGGTAAACTCTCGGCCGACAGCCCCAACTGGACGGCCGAGACCAGCCCGAACCTTACCGGCTCCGACAAAAGCCCCAGGACCAATTCTTCTTTCGACAGTCCCGCATTCACAATCGGGTCTAGTGGGAGCAAACGCTGGCCGCTGAGCTCCGACAGCAAGAATTGGACCCAAAGCTCTGGAGACAGTTCGGTGTGGACTGCGAGTGAAGACAGCCCGCGCTGCTGGGAAGATGTCGCTAGCCCGCCGAGGCCTCCCGTCAGTCCCGGTGCTCTGCTCAGCCCTCGCTGGCTCGAAGGCAACAAGGGAGCTCCCGCAGGACCTGTCATTGTACACTGCTCAGCCGGCATCGGTCGCACTGGCTGTTTCATCGCTATTTGCATCGGGGTTAACCAGCTTCTGGGAGAAAACTGTGTTGATATACTTGGAATTGTTTGCAAGATGCGTAATGATAGGTAAGAAAACTACTTATTTACGATTAATCCATGTTAGAATGCTCAGGGCATAGAACATGCACCTGGGGGCCCAGAGGGCTGCAGTTCAAATCTGCCTCTATGCCTGTACAAAGTAAAGATGGTGATTAAAGAAAACACTCCTGAAATAGATCGTATGGACTTTAACAATCTGTATTAGAAGCGCATAACTGGTCACAAGTTGCTTCATTGCACTATATAACTAACAATGTAAGCATGAATAAATGAATCTGTGTTTACCGATGTTAAGCGAAATTATCTGGTTATAAGCGCATTTTATATTAGAGTTTTTATCCACTGGGAGTTCTTGCACATCTCTGGGTGTTCAGACCAAGTTAGGTTAAGCACCCAGTATGCTATATTTCATTAAATCTTGGGAAAATTATTTTCCGCAGTTAAAATTATTTTGCATACACCTGTGAATAATCTTTTAAATGAATTATATTACGATTCACATCCAGGTATTCTCCCTGCAGTTGTGTATGCAGGTGTGTTGTGCCACTGGTTTGAGATCGATTATATATTCAATGTTCGCATCGCTGATATTATTTCTTTTCCAGGGGTGGTATGGTGCAGACTGCTGAACAATACGAGTTCATTCACCGAGCACTGGCCCTTTTGAGAAATCATTGCCCGATCAGTCGGGAGAGTGAAGAGCCTTTCAGAAGGAACACCTGAGAGAATTTTAGTAGCAGTTTGCTGTGGTACACCCGGCACTGTACCCCATTGTGTACCCTTTGTGGTAGTCAAACACCAAACCCCCCTTAAGGGGCAGCGTCATTGTGATCGTGTTCCCTGAAAGCAGAGTGTTGTGTTGATTTCTTTAGACACGGCACTCTGGGGCGGTCCACGAGTTGGTTATTAAGGAATCCATCATCGGCCATTTGTTTGTTTTGTTTATTCACTTTTAATTTTGATACCTTAGCTGTGGTTCATATATAGAACTGTCTGTGTTCAAGGCATGATGAAAGAAGGTAATTCCCTTTTTTTTGGTTGTTTTTTTCTGACACGACTTTTACCAATTTTTAATTTCATTTCATTTTGCACCGTCGTCATGAAAATATGTTCACTTTGATTCCTGTAATGTAATTGGTTATACTTGTAAAATAATCGTAGCTCTCATTGTCTTGCATTTAGATGTGTGGATATAAATTTATTAGCGAGAAATTGTGTATACTCAATGAAAGTACCATTACACGATTGTGGTGCATACATAGATATGAAATCTGTATTACGTATATATCATCGAACCTTATTATCCTTACTCACTGTGTGCAGTGTAAAAATCCTTCCCTATGAGGCATCGGACAATTTTATATTTTTAGTGTTTCTATTCATTATTTAAGTTTTTCTTTTGATATTTTATTGTAGCTTTGTATTTCATAACATGATTTGTATACAAACTGATTACGCTTAATGATGATATTTAAATAAAAAACAAAAAAATTGAGTCGAATAAATATTGTGTGGAGATTATCATTCTTGTCTTAAAATAAATATTTAGTCCTAACTAAATTGATATAAATATATATATATATGTATTATGTACATAATAATTGTGCAAATGCATTGTAAATGGTTTGGTGCATTTAACAGTTTCATGTTTGCATTTGAATCACATCTATACTTGTTTGAATTATTAAATATTTATTTTTGGTTATTTGCTTCTTCATTTTTTAAATGTCACATTTCAAGATCTCATATTTACTGATATGTCCATCGGTCATTATTGTGAATTGTAAATAATTCTGTATCATTAGCCTTTTGAGTGTAGCTAAGGGTAAAAGAAATACTTATTTGTGATACTTATAATTTGCGTTATCATAAAAGTAATTTCTATCGAGTTACAATCTACCACATTTGGCTGTAATCAAATTAGTGTAAGTTAAAAATTACTGTAAGGTACATCTATATTATACATGGGATCATGACATATTCTCTTAAACAAAAAAAAAATAAAATTTTAAAAATCAAGTAAGTGTGACAAGAATTTTGTGTGTGAATGAGAATGATGGTATATTTTAAATGTGATTGTGTTTTGTTTTAAGCATGAGAAGCATTGTGAATATACAATTAATGTTATTTGTATGAAACATGTACCTGATTACGTTGTATGAGTCTCAATTGAGTAATTATTAAAAACTCATTCCCTGACATTTCTTAAATTTGATTTTACATTTAGTGGATAGTCAAAAACTGTACATAATTTTGTTGTGTTTGTTAAATTTTTATTGTAAAATTTCAAAAGCAATTTGTAATCTGGAGTTTAAAAAGAATATAGGTATGCATACCTGTTCTATTTTTTTATTTAATATTTTATAATATCAGATCCTGTTTTAGAACAAGAATTCTTTAACTATTCATATATTTTCAAATCTGGATTCTTGTTACATTTTTTAAATTGAATACATATTTTTAGGAAAAATTACACAAGTGAATTTGAATGTAAAATTGAACATTGTTTATAAACTTTGAAAGTCAGTATTGATTTTACCAATCTAAGAAATAACAATTGAAATGTATCCTAAAGACTTTAAAGTGTTCTCCTCAGGTATGCATATTCATATCTCAATCTGCAGATTGCGCACTCCAAAAGATATAAGTTATATATTTGATAATTATCAATTGCGCCTATAATTGTCCTTTAGTTTGGTTGACTTATTTATTATATGCTTCTTAAGCTTAGAAAAGCTTAATGGCTAGATTGTTTAGGCCTTAAAGTAAATAGATGCAGAACAATGAATTATTAACTAGTTATTGATACCTATGAAACTTTTATTAAATTCACACTAACATACTTATATTTTTGTAATCATTTGAATTAATTTTTAAATTTACTCTGTTACAATGGCTGTATTTAACATACACACATCTTTTCAGTCCTTAACTTTGCTGCTCTTAAATATAACTAAATTAATTATATTTGGATTTGGTTCGAGTTCTTCTTAAGTTAGTTCTGTGTTGGTAAATAATTCAGTTATCAATTTTATTCAGTTCCCAGGCTATATGATTGCTATAATGTTAACACTCATTTAATTTTCTGTCTCCTGTTCTAGTTTTGACTTTTAACCATCAATAACATTCTGTTGGTAAATGGAAATAGTTATGTTGGGTGCTGATGAGACATCAGTCAGCATTAACAGTTGTCATGAACATTGACATAAAGATTAAAATTAAAAGTACATATATAATGTAATGTACTAAAAAACTAGTGCATAGTATAAAATTATTGAATGTTTACTGTCAGCAGTGACAAGCTGAAACTGATGTATGTAGGATAAGAACAAACAATTAAGTTGAGGGAGAAAAGTCATGCTTGCAAACCTTACCAAAAATGTCTTAAACTTATTTTCTAAAAGGTGTTGGTCTTAAATATCTTAATAGTCTTTCTGGCTTTGGGATATTATTTGGCAGGAGGCAATTAATTACTTACTGCCTTAAGGCAACCTTGCACTTAAACATCCAGGAAAAGCTGTCATGATTCAATTTGTTAGTGTGAATTTGATATGTTAAAAATATATAATGTTAAGAAAACTCTGAACACCACCTAGGTTTAGATATTTGTAAAATTAACTAATACTCTTCATCAGATTAGATAGAGATAATTATGTGTATTTAAGTAACATTGTACCCATTTGAATAGACACCAAATCTATATGGACATATGCAATACAAGTTTGTATATGTATATGTGTTTTTTCATTATGTTAGGGATGTCTTACTTGTACTAAAGTACATTTTTTTGCTTTTATCATTAATTAGCATTCATTGGAAATCACTGCAGCAGCATTAGAACATGCTTTTTAAACAATAAATAAAATAATTTGTGTATGTTATTCCTACAAAAATATTACATTTTAATAGATCCAACAAATGTGTGTATTTGTGCATTTTGATGTTCACTGGAACAATTTAGAAGCATTCAGACAGTTAATTTTCATTGAACTCAACACTATAAGTTCAGTTGTCCTCTAAGTTGTGGCAACAGCTTAATAAAATGTATAATATTTTTGCCTTGTGTTCTTGTATTGCTCTGTTCACACTAATTTCCCTCTGTTAATGTCAGTTTCATTTATTAAGTGACATATAAATATGTAATTAACTATAGAGTTAATGTCCTGTAAGAAAAAGTATATATATATACACATATTCATTAACCATTTACATTCTTGTGGTAAATACATTATGTTGAAAATATTCTTAAAATGTTTGTACTGTAAAAGTGTGCTCATTTTTTTCAGACAAAATTATAACTTTGTGTGACCTTATCTGCCTTTAATAGTGATAATGTTTTAATTTATCACCAAGAATGCCAAAAAGATTGTTATATATTCCACATATATATATAGTTAAGTCAAAATATTTATTTGTTCCTTGTTTTTAGGCTTGCCACTTTACCTGATTATTTATAAATGAATATATATATATATATATATATATATATATATATATATATATATATATATATATATGTAGTTGTTAAGTTATAACTGTTAACGAATAATTGTTATTGTGTGACATTTTATGGGTGTAAAACATAGATTTGTTAATATTTGATGAAAAAAGGTTTTGTTAAGTAGAGTAATAAATGCACTTGAATGTTTTAATTCCACCTTTATGTAAATTGTTAATTTTAAACAATATACATTAAAGAAGATGGAATGGAATTTGTGATTCAATCCTAATAACATTTTAGCAATTAGAAATGTGTCACCATGGTGGTTAAAATGTGCCAGCCCTAAGGAAGTAAATTATGCCTATAATGTTAATATGCCATGCAGACAAAGAAGACATCATTATTGAAATTAATTGAATGTAAGTTAATCCAAAGCACTCTTTTTAAGTTAATATAATTTCAATATTTTTTATACATTGGGTCCTGTTATTTAATTCCAGTGAGTGAGTTTTTGGTATTTAAATTAATAGTTAGTGACTGAAAGCACAAAATATTAGTAAAATAGGCTGGTTTTGCATTTTCCACAGGTTAAAAATGAGGTAGTTTGAAGCCCACTTCGGTTTTTAAATTTTTATATTGGCTTGAGAATTGTGCATAAAATTTGAAGAAGACACTAGAATTAATGATCATACCCAACTAAGCGAAAAATCTATTCTATTAAATTTTGATTTCATAAATTCATAATCAAAATTCATTTTTGGCTACCCAGGCAACTCAGTAATTTTTTCACCATATTTAATTAGCTAATTTAAAATGTAGAAAATACTGACTTGGGTTGGATCATTACAAGTAGGGACCCTAAGATAAGTCATGTTTGACATATGAACTTAGGTCATGTTTAAATTTTATTACGTTATTTTATAAGCTTTAACACTGGAGTTAATCATATGTTTTTTTTATAGATTTTGAACTAGTTTCTTCCTAGTTTTGGTTAAGATTTCAAACATTTTACTTCTTAAAATTTGTAATGAATTCTGAAAACGAAGAAAACGAGTTGAATATATTGGTATTTTGTAAGTTCCAAATTATTTGAAGCTATACAGGTTTGGTTTAAAATGTTTACGTCCGTATAAGAACAAATTCTCGTTTGACGCCTTTACTATGGGAAACCTCGCCTTTCGGTCATGATATCGGGAAGGCTATTCACGTTGGCAAGAACCTTCATGTTAGTCCGGTGAAAACAATGATGTGATCTGAAACATAAAATTTGGATTTGTGTGCATTTAAATTGGCTATTTCAATTTGTTTTTGGAAATGGGTACAGTACACGCAAAAGTAAGTAAAGTGGATGTTCCTGCTATGCGAAGGTTTATAAAATTCTTACTGAAACCGGCATTTTACTTCCTCTGTCTTTGAACAATTGATTTAAAAACACTATATCGGATTTTTCTTCCCTTATGTAGTACCCTGGCAGGGGGTTATGTAAATACAAACATTTTTGATTAATTTACGTCTATTTTGTTATACATTTGATAAGAAACCAGTTTTCAATGTGGTTTCAACTTTCAACTAGTACATATGGATAAATTAAAAGTTCTTGCAACACGAAACATGGCCAACTACCTTCTAGCCATTTTTAGTATGATACTAAATTAAATTCAACTGAATTGTTCGCTGTCATGGTATTGAAACTGAAGTAAAGGAAGTGATACTTTATCTGTAAAACTCTCCCTCAAAATGGACCAAACAGTAGGAGATAACCTGATAGTATAATCAGTACTTAATTAAAAATCTATTTACTTCTATTCTAATCAGTTTACTTGATTATTATCTTAACAGTTGCTTACTTTACAAAATATTCAATAGGAAATCAAATGCGTATTAATATATATTGTGGATACTTTCATATTTCTATCATGAAGTGTCTAGTTTTAATGATTTTTATATTTATTTTATTTTGTGTCTTTTCAAGGATCCAAGCTCCCCCAAGGCCATGGATGTAGCCAAAGTAAGTACCAATTCCATTCTTTCACATCTATTGATTGGTCAGTTCCAGTTTGAGGGTACATGACCTAACAAAAAATAGAAAGAGCTCGTTCTTACTTGGATATAAGATAGGAATGTAAAGTTTAAGCTCTGATGGAGCTGATCTAGTTCTTTAATGTTACAATATTTTGTGTGAAAAACTATTCTTATTTTATTCTAAAATAATTTAAACTCAAATATGGTTGAGACGTTAATTTCACCTTCTAAGTATTATGTTCTCGATATATCCTGAAATATTTTTGAGTTATTTAATATTCAGTTATATTTGTATTGTTCAGCAAGATCCACGGAAGGATTACCCTTGCGCTACAAAAAGTGCGGAGACTAAAACAGTAAACCTAAAAGGAATTGAGGTAAGTTAACACTGTATTATTCCTCTTATTAAAGTTACAGCCTTTATTTTGACATTTACAATTTACATTCTACAAGAAATGTTTTAATGACACTATTTTATTGTTGATTTGTTACTTTTTTGTAATTAGAAATGATATTTATTCCATTTAAATATATATGTGTTTCATGATACTTATGGCTATATTTTTTCTTTTCCAGGCTCGTGTTGATAGAGTAAGTGTTGAAGGCTTAGTAAGAACTAAAGAAGACATCATTGAATATTCAGTAAAGGAATTATTCAAGGCAAAAAATTTTGATGAGGTATCTTTCCAATGAAAGATGTTTTTTTATTTTTTGATTGCAATTTAAAACCTTAATTTCACCATTTACAAATGAATTGTTGCACCTTATTTTTTTTGTCTATATATATTTTTTATCTGGAGTTCTGGCATGTGAGATGTAGCCTGTATAAATCTGTCCTGTTGGAGTTACATGACTTATATTTCCATTCAAATATTATTTTTAAAACTTGTACATATTAGGTCGTTTGATTTGGTGTAGTAAATTAATTTTTATAATAGTTATACTTTCATGCTGCTAGAATTCTTCTGTCTTTCTTCTTTTGGATGATTTAAAATATTTATTTGGTGAAGTTGCTATTATCTATATATGTATTTTATTTTACAGGTAATTGAGAAGGCCCACTTTGTCCGTGGTAAACTGCAGGAATTGGGATGCTTTCGTAATATTGCAATCCATATAGACACTAGTAGCGGGCCAGGAGCTACTCCCAATGGATATGAAGTATGTCTACAATTTTGAGAATTAGATTAGGAATCACCAGACATTTTCAAGATCCAATGATCATGGGCCAAATTTATATTAAATCATGTTTAAAATTAAAAAACATATTAAGTGAAACTGTTTAGCTTGAGCTGTGTTTTGAGCTCAGTATTGTCAAGATTGAAAGAAGAGTTCAGTGGAAAGATAAAATGTATTTATACAATTTCATATAAATTTCAAGATATTTCTCTAAAATTCTCAATTTCTTAAGTTGTGTTCATTTTATTGTGTTTTAATACCATTAACTACGCATAATGGCTACAAACACATAATTGCACATAATAAATAAGGCCAACAAATTAATATGTTGTACTAACTATTGTGTTGACAAATAGAGCATGTCCAAGGCAAAATTGAGTTGGATGAGTGACTGCCCTTTGATAGCCTATAAATAGACATAGTTTGGAAGTTAACTCATTAGATTACGGCATTCATTAATAAATCAGACAGTTAAAATTATTTTATGTCAAACAGATAAGTTGCCAAATCAAAATGTCTGAAGCAGTGTGTGTGATTCATTTGAGTAATTGTTATACAAGAAGAAAATATACAATTTAATTTAAATCACCAGAACAAAGTTTTCATGGGTGTCTGCTCATGCATTATGTTGTCTTCATGTATTATTTTGATATAACTCTCACACATTTATTCACAATATAACCAAATAACAAAAAATAATTGAATGACGATTATTCTTTCAAAATCAGAAACTCATTTTGCATGATTACTATGTGTGAGGAAATATTTGTTTCCACTGTTTATGCCACAATGCCATTGTTTATGGGTATTTTATTCCAGCCAAAAAAAGTAATGATTCAATCTGTTCAAGAATATTCAACATGTGGATATTACTAGCCCATTAGTTCCAGTAAAAAATTCAGTGTTGATTTTTATATTACATTTTGTTTAATCATTTAAAAGGAGTGAAGGAATATTTTGTTTTTTCACTAGGTGTTTAAAAAACTACATATTTGACCACTTATATATTTTACTGACAAATTATTTTTGAGTGGCCTGCTTGGAAAGCCAACAGGCTTATGCATTTTTTCTTACTTTAATTTCATTTAATTGAAGCGTCAATGCATGATATAAAATAAAATAATTGAAATTATTGTAAATCTAATGTTATTTTTTGTTTTTCTCATCAACTTAGGTGACTTATCAAGTGAATGAACTTAAGCGAATTCATGGTGGGGTGTCAACTCATGTGAGCAACAATGAGGGTGTTCTAGTTGTATCGATGGGTTTTCCCAATATGTTGGGAAGGGGCGAAAATTTAAAAGGTGAATACACTTATGGTTCAAAAAGGAGTAAAACTTTCCATTTGGCATTTGTTAAACCATTCGTCAGTGCTTGGAATGTGACGTAAGTATGACATGTCTCGAATTAAGTTATCATTTATGTATTTATTATTGAAGGTTATAGGTATTGAATGTAGTTTATTTTGAGGAATAATTTGTATTTTAGGTTATTAGGACAAATGAATAAGTTTTGTAAAGATAAAATACTTATACAATTTTGTCACTGTTCAACTTGTTTAGTTCTATTTTATATACTATTCTGTAACATTCTGTTAATAATATAATGAGATACATGTGCTCATTGGTTAACAATTAAGTCAACACTGATATATCCTATCAGGGATATATATATCTCTAATATAGCCATTTATTTGCTCTCTCACTTCTTAATTGTTTGATCTTAAACTACATTGTCACTTCTGGCTTTTTTGTTTATAAATTGAAATTTTCTTTTTTATTTGATATTGCATTTATCATAACATCAATAATAACTGTGTCTCGATTTTCCAGGGGAACAGCTAGATTGTTTCAGAACGATTCTGAATGGCCTATGTCAGGTTACAAAGTTATTGACCGTGGTGTACTTTTGGATTTAGCTTTTCATCCATTCAAGAGGGTAAATAAAATATGTTTGTTCTAAAAACATCTGACGGGAATCTATTTCTCAAGGGACACATTCATAGAATTCAATATGAGAAGTTGCATGTAACAACACACTACATTTATTGTGGTTTAAAAAAAATTGAAAACATTTTCATAAATATTCCAAATCCTGGAGAAAAACATGTCATTGCCTGCAAGATTATAGTCAGATAATAATTATTTCTGAATATAGTATATATATATGATTTTGGTGGTACAGCTATACTATTATCCACAATAAAACCCATATGGCTATAAAATGCCATATAAATAAATAAATAAAATGCCTAATGTATTCATAGATATAAACTCATTATTATTATATTATGTTGTTTCTACAAACCATATAAGACAATGTAATTTATGCCTGACTAAATACTTAATAAAAAAACATGTATGTTAACATCAAAATGTTCTTACAAATGCAACAATATTCATATATTATCAAACAGCTATAGAGGGGAATAAAATAAAGCTTTCATTACAAAAATTCATTTTCCCTTTTACTTATAACATGAATTAGACATAAGTTGTTAGTTCAAAACAGTTTTAACATCTTCCCCTTTTGTTCCATGTGCACTTTTATCACTCTTTGACATATCAAGTGGTTATAAATCTAAGGATAAAAAAATCTGTTTTCAGGTGAAACACAACTTGCAGTGGGAAGGAGACTGGCGTGAACTGGGAGTCGGCAATCGCTACGCTTCGTTTGAAATTAGAGAAAATGCGGGGAACACGCTGAAGTCATCCATCAGACATATTGTCTCCTACGACGGTCGGGATTCGCCCATATTTCCATCCTGCGGAACTTATTCCACTCTCACCACCGAATATGCAGGTGTTGGAGGCAATGTGGGTTTTGTCAAAAATGAGTTCTCGCTGCAGACAAATCTACCCATCATAGATAAAGACTTCGTAAGTTATTGTTTAAGAAACTTTTATTTGGTAAACTCTTGGTCATTTTAGAAAAGGAATTTAGAAACAATTTTAAATTAAAATATAAACAAATTCAAAAGCTGCTGGCTGTTTTGAGTTATTGCCAAACTAAAATGTCTTACAAATAATAATCAAAAAGTAATGTGCAGGGATGAACAACTGAAACATTTTGAAAATTATTATCATTGAGGTTCAGTAAAACCTTTTGTGCCATTAGAGCTTAACTAATTATGGACTCCTCGAGACACGAATTATTTTCCTCATTCGGACTGAATGATCATATATGAATGTCTGGCATTATGATAGTATTCTAATTGACAGAGTTCTTAATCCTCCATATAATGACAATTTTAGGACCACCTACAAAGTTATTTTTTTAAAAATGCCACCTTATGTATAATATAAATCAAGTATAGTCCTTCTAATTGTTTAATTTTAAGCTTCATAACTTTTGCATGTCATTGGTCACCAGTTTTCATAATGCGAATGAATTTGGTTTTCAGGTGCTCCAAGCATCACTGAATGCTGGTATTATGAATGTGGTAGACGAAAACAAACAGCCATTTGTTTGTGACAACTTTTTCCTGGGTGGTCCCCTGTCTCTGAGAGGATTTGATTTCAGAGGTGTTGGTCCACAGGCCGATGGCAATTTTGTGGGTGCTAAGGTAAGTTGTGATTAAATAATGTCAGATTTTCACTCATAATTACAGTCCTACTTGATAAAATTAAAGCAATCGGGACAGTTGTTCCTTTTCTTTTTTCCCAAGTAGAGATTTTAATTTAGGATGAACTGAGAATTACATCATAGAATGAAACCAGACTACCATGACTTCCAGTTTTAATTGATACTTTCATTATGTATTATTTTATTATGATTTAATGTCAAATTTTCAATTATTATAAATTAACCTCATGATGATCAACATACTATTTATTCTTTTGGGTAACAGTTTTAAATTTGTGACTGATACACAGTACATTTTTAGTAATTAGATGCTGTGAACTGTTACTCAAAACCTTATTTAAAAAGGTAAGTTAAGGTATTGTCTTCTTATAGATAATTTGAGTTTGCAAGTTTTTATTGTTAATTGTTCCTGTTATTATTATATTTCAATTATTAGGAATTCCCATTTATTTACTTTGTAATTTATAGATAGAGTACTGAAATCTTTGAACTCTCTTCATATTAGCTAATGCCTATAATTGATGTACTGAAACTAAATTTGTCAAAGCTAAATGGTTTATAAATAAGGACTAACTCATTGTTTTCAGGCGTATTGGTCGTGTGCTTTGCATCTGTACACACCACTTCCATTTAGGCCTGGTTCTGGAGGTTTTGGAGACCTGTTTAGAACACACCTGTTCTTAAATGCTGGCAACATTGGCGATTTCCAACTGAGTATGTCCTGTCAAATGTTTATATTCTGACAGGTGTGGATTGAATTTCTGCCGCTAAATTGATTTCTTAATTTTCAGGTAACTTCAATGAAATGTATGATGAACAAAAGGAAACATTGCGTATGGCATGGGGCATAGGGATGGCACTCCGTCTTGGTCACATGGCAAGGGTTGAACTCAACTACTGTTTTCCTACAATGTTCAGCGAAAGTGATAACTTGATCAACGGTGTCCAGTTTGGAGTTGGAGTAAACTTCTTATAAAATCTGGGTGTATGATTGGTGGTCTTCTGTAGTCTTTTTTGTATATAAGCGTACTGCCATTCTTTAGTAAAAAAATTCATTGTAAATTGTGTCAATAGGAATAATAAAATCAATCATTACTTTGTTGGGCTCGCGTTTATAATTCTTGTGTTCTTCACACTTCTCTTAATTTATGTGCGGTGTATTCCAAATTATAATACCATATTCTTGAATTCCATTTTCAAAAGAAGTCAGAAGTTTTTCTTGAAAGGAATTTAAATTCCAGAACTGGGCAGTGGTAGCTAGTGGCTAAATGTGAAACAATGAAACTTTGTAATGTGAGTTCAAGTCACACTAAAACCCATATCCCTGGGTGTTTAGACCAAGTTAGGTTGACTTGTTTTAGACTAAGCTTAATGAAAATGGTATACAGCTAGTCCATAAATAAGAAAACATTCGCAATTAATAAAAACTATGCCTGTGATGGAATTCAAACCCATGATCTCCCTATGCATAGATACTCTTACTGTGTAATCGTGTTTTACCATCTATATCAATTAACAGATTTCGGTTTTTAAATTAATTAAAAATAATAAAATTCATATGCTATAAAAAATTGATAGTTGCCATATTATTTAACCTTTTTGTTGTCAAATGCATTATTTGATTATAATGCACAGGAATATTCCTAGGAATTCTAAAACAACTAAATGTGCTGGGAAGTACACATTTAGATATCCCTATGAAAGGGTCAAACTACAAAAAAAAAATTAAAAACAGTTTTAAATAAATAATAAATTATGTCTTAAAAATGTCTTACTTTGATAAATAATTGTGTGACTTTAACCAGCAAAATTGAAAACCTGGTATTTCATTTCAGAGCCAAAATAGCAGTGCATAATTTTTTATTGACAATTCCACGAAAAATTAACAACACAAAATTCAAACTGTTCTCAAAAAATGTCTTATAAAACAATGTATCTATAACAATTGGTTTTGTTTTTTTAAAAGGTTTCTCAAAAGTTTATTTACATCAAAGCATATTATTAAAAATACAGTATTGAATAAACAACAATCACTTTAATTTAATGCACAGTAGTTCTTTACTTAGTAATAAGAAACTTACTTTATGGATAGATTACTCTTTGACTTCCAATAAATATCACTACTTCTGGAACATATGACCTTATCAAATTTTTATTGGCACAATTGTAATGTGCTCAATGAAATAAAATATTCAAAGACCAATGTTACTATTCGATATAAAAAAATTATATATAAAAAAAGATAACAGCATTCATGATTTGACTATTGACACCCTATAATAATAATTTGTTTTAGGTGAAGTGACAGTGCATTGTTTACAAATTCTGATTGTATCTTCGATTATACAATTGTTACCCTTCCCTTTTGAGCTCCACAATCACAAACACAAGGATTTGCCGAAATTAAAATAACAATAACAAGCGATTTGTTTGGTATAACATATTCATTCATAGCTTATAAAATGTTCAATGGCACACTATTTGAATATACTCAGAAACACAGAACCAATATATTTTCCCCAATGGGCTATAGGACTAGATATCCACTTTTAAGATTTGTCATCAACATCCAAACAAGTTAGAACAGTTCTCTTATACTTAACTCTCGTGAAGTTTAACTAAGAAACACATCAGGCTTTTTCTGTTGTTTTCTTCAGTATGACAACCTTATAAGCCATACGCAACTTACTCGATAATATTTCAGTAGCATTGCTGCACAAGTCAATAAAATTAACTATTAAGTGCACAAGGTAAAGGATATTGAAATTACAAAATCTTCCCTCGAAATTGCACTGTAGACAATATTCAAACAAATATCTTTTTTTAAATATATTTAAATATATATACCATTATGTGTGTATATACTGCATATATATATATATATATATATATATATATATATATACATACATATACATTATATACGACTTGACAAGGTGGTATAAAATTAACTGGAATAAAAGATTGCGATAGATACATATGATAATTTTACAATATCTAATTTGGTCAAGAAGCGTAGTAGAATATTAACTATACATAAATGTACACAAAGCCTTGTGCCTTGCAACCTCTTCTGAAGATATCAATCCAATTTAAACAATTCACTGCAGGACCAATGCAATCTGAAATTCAAGTTTCAAAAAATTATTTATAAAAAAATAGTTATTGAAGACAGGAAAGTTATTTTATATAACAGAAGGTTGATACTAACCTTGTTCGGTGGCATGGAAGGACATCTCCAATTAAATAAGTAATACTGCAAGTTACCATCACCTATTCCAAATTTCAATGGTTCTAAAAATTCCTTATTATCCATCAAATCTAAAGCATTGAACACATCAAATCCAGCCTATAATGGAAAAAAAAATTTGAAATTAGATAACAATTGTTTTTTTTTTAATTTTAGACCTGTGATTCTTAACCAATGTTAACAGAATTATGAAAGACCACCCCTCCCCCCTTAATGGGACTGCAAAAATGTCTCCACAGAAGACAAAATTCTGAATAAGAAACTAAAGCAAAGTGGCATGTTAAGTTGAAATGCCACTTTACTATTACAAAGTACACTTACCTTGCTTCCAAAACTAATGATTATTTATTATTAAGTTAAACAATAAAATAATTTTAAAACTGATAAAATTTCCAGTAAGGTACAACTTGTGACATTTAATGTAGCTGAGTTAACTGCTGTAAAGTTAAAAACCACATACTATAGCAGAATCCCTTATTTTATATACATATTTTAAAAGGCATGTTTATGCATATTACACATTAAGTCACCACATTATAAACCTGAAATGTTAACTAAGCATAATTACAGTCAACAACCACCACTGGGACCACTGAGTCCCTATAATCACACACCAATGCAATAGTTTATCTTTGTATTTCATAATAAGAGGAGAACGATTATGAGCAAAAAAGGAATCCATAATTAGACTTAAACTTTAATTGTTCGTGGCTCACAGCCAACCAACAAACCAATTTAAATCCAAGGAAAATTTCTGATTGGATCGACTTACATTTTTTGCAGAAATCAGAGCATCAGCCATCAAATCAACCCATGGTGTACGTGTTGATACGTTATAAAAGGAGTAGGCCGCTTTTAAACTACGATGAACAGAATGGTGCATCACAGTAGATGGCAGTGTATAAAAGCTCACCATGTCTACAAAAATAAATTTTTACATTTAAACTACAATAAATTATAGTATATATCATCAATATTGAGAGACATCATTATGAAGATTAGTCTAACCTAACCCAACAAAATTTAACACAACCCAACCCTGCTTAACCTGACCTAAAATAATGTTTTACTCCTAATTATTAATAATTAAAACAATTCAACAAGAATCAAGTTCAAAAGACACATCTAACATAACAAATGTAAAAGTGGGTATTATAAAATACTATATTCTCTACATTATCTGCAGATAAATAATAATAACAGCTTGCTTAATTATAGATTATTTATCACCCACATGTACCATGAAAATTATGAAATTGAATTTAAATAATTTAAAACAGGTATATAAGACTTTTATTTTGTTTTCTATTCTTAGATTTCATTTGAACAAGCTTAAAGAATATTTTGTTTATCTAATAAAAAAATACAAAAGGTACTAATTTTGAAGTTTTTTTTTACAATTTATCATAGAATCTTGTAAACAACAAACTTACCAGTAATCTGACCACTGTCTTCAACAACATAAGCATCGACAATACCAGATTGAGGTAGGAACCAGTGCCTGAATTCATCTTCTGAGAATATTGGCACCAAATCAAATTTTGATAAATACTGTAATAAAGTGCACACAAATTACAATTACATTGGATGCAGAATAGAAAATTTCTTACAATATTAAATGTTAAATTCATCTTTAAGATATATTTCAAGCATAGAAAAGCATTAAATTTACTGTACATTCTTAAGCTAAGTGATGCTGAATAACACTTTAACTGAGATAAAATAATGAAAAATAAAAAAAATATTAATCAGTTTGTTTTATCAGAAATACACTAACTTCAGATGATGGATGCATAATTTATTCTGACTATATATATAAACCATGTGAACTTGCTAAAATAAGTCTGCATTGTGAATGAGATATTAGTGGAATAATTTTATATTTGAATTTATTCATGTTTATGTCCATATTTATTTATGTCTTATAAATGGAAAGGAGCCAAATATACATTGCTCTGCATTTATCTATAATTATTTAATTGTGATAAATATAATTATACTATAAAGACTAATTATTTTTAATTTACTTGTTTGTGGACACTTATTTTTTATAAATGGAATGATTTTTTAAATTTATATCTCATTTGTACAAACATATCAAAAACTTTAGAGGAACTTATTTTTATTAGAGATTAAAGTTATGTGAAAAAAACAATCACACCTATTAAGTGATTGTACATAATATTTTCCCTTAGAATATTTAAATGCAATTCAAATTTGGCTCTTTTCCATTGATAAAACAAATACATATGGGAAATTCAAATATAAAATTGTTGGAACGAAAAATAAAAACTGAAGACAAATTATTAACATGCAATTCTTCAAACTTACATCTAACAAAAGTTTCTGGGCCTTTGGCAGATCAGCCACTGTCAATTTCCTGAACCCAGGGGTTTTAGTCTGTTCAGGGAGTTTGTACAATTTGAGAGTGCGTTGCATTGTCATGTTTCTGCTCAAGTGTGAAAACTTGACCTCAATCAACTTTTTAGGATTCAAAGACCTATGCCAGTACCTACATTAACAAAATCATTAATAATAGTGATACGTTCTATTGAACCACTCTTAAAAATATATATAATAGTAGTATTAGCCATGTGGTTGCAGCTTGAGAGAGAAATGGAGAACAATTTTATGTGACAAATATACAAACAATATACTTCTAGCAAATTTAAATAAATATATATGTATACACACAACAAAATTTTACATATATATATATATATATATATATACAGTATTGTTTGTACGCAACAAAATTAACTTAATTTAACTGTATTTATCATTTAATTTTAATCACCTAATAACTACTAAGATTCAGTGCTACCATGTCCTTCTTTGTATCTGAAGTTACAAATGAAATATTGTTGAGAAGGTGTTCTGTAAACTAACAGAAATATATTCTTATATAACAACAAATACTGAAGTACCATTTAAATCTGAACACAAAAGTCAAACTAAATGAGAGGAAATTAGATAAATGATACTCCATATATTTCAGAATGAAGATGACAGTCTCCACCAGTAGGAAAATTAAGGTTTATCTTCTACTTTAAAAGGATCACAAGTTATGAAAAACATATTGGCCAGTTCAGATAAAGTGGCGATAAATTAATCTTAATTAGTATATTGGAAAAGGGAAATACAATTTAAAGTACAGGCTGGCCTATCAACCTAATGGTTCACATCCTGATAAGGTGAAACAGTTCTGAATAAGTATTTTTTCTAACAGCAGACAAAAGTCCAGAAATATCTTAAAGTATCTAATAAATGAGGATATTAACCACTATCTACTTGTTGATAATAATAATAATTTATACAATAAATAATTATAAGATTGTTCATTTGTCTTTGATGATAAAATGAACTCATTTGTTACAATATTTATTACTGGTGCTTATTTTTTGATATAGAATCTATAGATAATTTTGAATGACATATTTAATGATTAATAAATACCTGCATGTACCGACTGGTTTTGGTAAAACAACTCCGGCCGTATAGACGGCTTGGAAAATTCCTGTCAGATTGACTCTCCTTGTTATCTCTCGGATTAGAACAGGAGCAACACGCTTGCTGCGAAGTTTTTTATGAACGCACAGAAAATTTATTTCCACCATTTTCTGTACCCTGGGAAAAAAGAACAAGAAGAAAACACCAATGTAATAGTGTACCAAAACTCTTTGACTTTCTGATTTTGGCTTTTTATCATTATCAGTAGGTTTCTGGATTTTAGATCCACACTCACTTCAATAACACATGTACAAGTACTGGACATACACCTAAGTGATGGACTACAACCTGCTAGAAATTAAACCCAGGAGTACTCCTCCCACCCTAGGGAGCTCTTAACATGCTCTTCAAATTAAAAACAGTAATGTATTTATATATTTTATTTTATTCCCAGGAGTTACTTTATCAGGACTCACGTTTTATAAACAGATAATGTTGCAGGTATTGCACTGATGAAGCCAACCAGCCTTCCTGACTTACTGACCCTGACACCACAGTGCCATTCCTTCTTCCAGCCTGGTGGTTGTAATGCCCTTAAATTAAAATTATTATTATTTTAAAACAAAATGTGATATTTAAAAAAAATAATTTTATTTATTCGATATATCAATCAATATGTAGTTGTTGTTGTACCATTTGAGGAACTGAGGTGGATAATCAAATCTGAACATCGCATCATCGTCTTCAACGTAGTTTTCCGTCAGTAAAGTGTAGAGTTCCTTCAGAACAAGAGGATCATCCAGAACAAGGGTGTCCCAAGTAAATCCGTCAGGAAGTGAGTACGGTTCTTGCCTGATCGATGATATGGGTTTGTCTGGTTCTATAGATTCATTAACAGTTATCTTTTCATCTGGAAAAAAAAACTACATTAAGTTTCTCAAGTCATATTACATTAAATATACACAGTTAACTGCTCAGCTAAAATTGAAAGTATATATTAGAGGAATAGTGAGGATATAAACTCACCCAGTAATTATTAGTTAATTTAATTTTTTTTTATAAAACATCAGCCTATTGACAGAATTGATAGCAAGTAGAAATATATAATAATGATATGACCATGTGCACACTTGAACAAGTAATAAGAATAGTAGTAAATGATGTTCAAATGAGTGATTTAATGCTTGTCATGACTAGTCAATTGTTTTTTTAAAACTAATGACTACCTTGTCATCTACTAAAATTCAACCTAATTTTGTACTTACAAATGTGATCTGAATAAAATCAGGTGAAAAATGAACAAATGGAATGGAAGTATAATGACAACTTAATGACTTATTGATTCCTAGGAACTTATTTTAGTTTGGTTTAGTTAAATTAAAAATAAGGAATACAAAATTAAACATCATTCTAAGTAGTAAATCATCATTTTCAACAAAAGATAGAACATGAAAATTATTATTAACTGCCAATAATTTTAGCTGGCTATTTGAAGTGGATAACAGTAACTTATAGAAACATTATAATAATTACTTAATAATAACTATAGTCACAACAGTACTTTTTTGAATTAACAGAGATGTTCATTAATTCAGTCCAAATCTAGGTTCTTCTTAAAGCTGAATTATTTTTTCATAAATAAAAGATGTCATAAATACAACATGGATCTTTTTTGAAGAACAAATTTAAAAGAATATGCTCATTTTAATATAAAGGAAAGGTTCCCAATTAGCAACTGTTTATTTCTAGATGGCAGTCAATGAAAATAGAGATTTTGCTTTTCACTAGTTAATTAAAAAACATGGAATAAAACCAGCAATGTAAAAAAAGAAATATGCCACCATTTTCAAATCGACAATGATTAAATCATCCTCAAAATATCTTTGATACTGAAATATAATATGGAAATTTCTACTGGTACATGTGTCTTAAGCAGAATTGTTTTATCGAAAATTAAGAATAATTCACAGGAAGCTCAATGTATGATTTTTTGTTAATTTTTCTTTCTTAAAGGTACAAGGCCAACACCTTTAATCATAAATTGCTGAATAACATTCAGTCATTGAAAGACCTGTTGAATTAAGGCAGATCAGAAATTGCTTCCAATTTCCACTCACAAATGTAGATTGTAAGTGCTAAATTATGTCAACATTCGGATGAAATAATCATATTAATGAGCATTACAGAAGCGTTATACAGAAGCCTCACCCATTTTTGGTACGGGCTGAGTGCTCCAAAACTGATACTGCTTCTGCATGGCTTCTTCTGTTGTTTTGGCTGGTTTCTGTTGAAATGAAAACACTTCCATCGCCCGTTTTATATCCTGCAAAGAGACAGTGGCTAATACTCTATGGAGGTTAAACAACACATAAATAAAGTGCGTGGTGCTTTGAACAAATACCTGAATGGATATGTTACAGCCCGTGGGCAGTTCTTTCTCGTTAATTTTGACCGACTCCACGGAGCTAACCTTGTTTGTGTCCGCATTTGACTTCTTTCGCCTGTTCCTCTTCTTGGTACTTTAGAGAAAAACATAACAAAAACCAAACTTTAAATAACAACAATAAAAAGTTAATTACCCAATGGGAGGGGGAGGTCTTGTGTTAATTAGGGACCTGTTTTGTTTTCAAATTAAAATCTGGATCAGGCACAAATGTATGACATCAGAACTCTTTTTGTCATAGTAATCTATACGTTTTATTCGCTGATTATAATCTAAACACCTATTAAATAAATAACTTTTGTCTAATCCTTAGCAGTAATCGCGATAGTAATTTTTTTAAATTTTCCACCTTTTAGGGTCAGGGTATTTAGATTTAAGGGTGGACATCTGCACCTTAACATAGGGCGAACCACCGATTTATTTACAATTTGCGGGGTAGGTTTTGTTTAATTAAAATCGGAACATATTTCATAAACAGAACCCAAAGGTTCACTATATTCCAGGGAGACGGGCGCTGTAAATTAGTTATTTTAGTATGCCGGAATACTTCGCGGCAAGCCCTCAAATTGACGTTTTATACACTTTTTCATTCAATTTTTCGACAATATCGTTCGTAACTGATGGAAAGATGGGAGGCCATGCCCCGGGGACGGGTCACTCGTACCGGGAAATTAGAGATACTCCGGTCGGAGCCCACGTTTAGCCCGATAGAGGGGAAATAGGAAATGAAGAGCGCCCGAATAGAGGGTCAGGGATCGGGCAAAAATGGGGAATGTCCGAGGTGGCCACAACCGGTGCACAGATTAATCGGCCGGGGGGGGGTTTTATTATAAATTGTCGGTCCCCGAGCGGAGACTCCGGCTCACCTTTTCGATTTGGAATCCTTCTCGTGGTGGTCGGACGTGCAGTCGTCGTGGTCGTGAATTTCGTTTTTCCCGTCCATTTTTCAAAAAAGCAAAAAGGGGAGATAAATTTATAAACAGAATCGATTGAACGGTGGTTCCTCCGGGTTACTTTGCAGAGTGCAACATACTATCCAGTGGTGACTGTATCGCGGCTGTGGTGGCGGTGGTGGCGGCGGTGGCGGCGGCCCTGGGGTGGGGGTCCCCAACTCCTGTTTTCAAAAGACGCCTCTCTCTCTCTCTCTCTCTCTATCACCCCGTGCTGTCCACTCTGACTCTGACGCGGGCCACATTACACTTTTTAAACCAGTTCTATTAAACACGCGGCCGTTTTATCTCGGCCCGCGATGGCCGACCCTCCCGTCTTTTCTTCGATGCGCTCCGAATTCCTGGTGAGCTATCTTGACCGACCGGTCGTTGGTTTTTCTTATAAATATCCTCCCTCCACGTTTCTTTCTGGCGAGTCCGTCCTTTTATTTACCGTTTCGCCGTTTCTCCGCTAATGTGTCTGTGCCTTTAGGTGGAAGTCGAAACGTCTTTCGAGGAAGGGATTATAGACGGCCTCAAGAATAAATTCAATACGCTCCAAGCTCTGTGAGTACCAGATTAACCTTATGTTGTGGTCACGAAATCTATTACGAACCGACTTGTTTCACCGTTGTTACTTCTGTTGACTATTGAATAGTGTTGTTATGACGTTGAATTCCAGGGAATAACTCGGTAAATTAAATAACAGTGCGCCTATTTGAACTTTTATTTTTTTTCTGTTAATAACGATAACTTGTTATCCTAATGTAATCTTAACAGAGTTGAATTTATTTTTCTCACTGTGTAATTTAGGTGAAACTTAATAATTACTCTCGGTATTAGTTATAATAGAAACGTATATTTATTAACCAAACTTATATTTTTATCGGACTGGATTCCCTGTTTAGTTTAAACCTTAATTCAAATGAACAGTTCGTGAGATGAATCAAACTTAGGGCCTCCCCTTCTTTGCAGGATTGTTGTTTTTATAATGCTGCTACACTTTGTTGTGATAGTGCATAATGTGTCATGATTACGTACAGTGGTACTTGGCTAAGTTTTCAGTCGTAGATCAATTGTCCATTTGAATTGCATACTTAATGTATAAGAACAAGCTACATTGGCCACAATGATCTTACTCTCACAGAGGTAGGTCCTGGGTCCTATTCCAATTTCTAACACACATATTCGTCAATTTTAAATTTCAATTAAATTACTGGATACAGGAATTTGGAATCCCCAATTTATTTTTCATGTGTCTGTTAAAAGATAAAAATATTTTCATTGCGCTAATAAATTTTACAATTTGCAGGAATGCTCAGAAGGTAGCTGCATTGGAACAGGCGCTTCGAGATAAACTTCTTGCCATCCTTGAGAAAAGGGGATATACAAAAGATACTTTTGAAAAATTCATCTCATTATGCATTTCACTTTGCCGAGAGAAGATGATCACTCCTGTGATGTCGGTGATCCTCCTTGGGGATATATTCGACGCTACAACACTTGACATTTGTCAGAGCTTGTTCGAGTTCGTCGAAAGAAATGTTTCTACCTGGAAGGAGAGTTTGTTTTTCGCCACCTGCAAAAACAATATTCTTCGTATGTGCAACGGTATGAAGAAATCCTTGAACATGTAACTGACCCTTGATTTTAAAACTTAAATAACTTTTTCTTTTTTATAAATTATAGATCTTTTGAGGAGGCTATCCAAATCGCAGAACACAATATTCTGTGGGAGGATTCTACTTTTCCTTGCAATGTTCTTCCCTTTTTCAGAACGATCAGGTATTCATTTATAATAAGCAATTCTAATATCAGTCAATTTAAGTGTCTATGTGCCAATATTTAGTGATAGTTTAAGCTAGGAGTCTTCAAACTTTAGCCAACGTGGGAATTCCCAGTTGTAAATCTACATAAAAGATATTATACAGACTAACTTATCTGAAGTTGGGCGATTTAATAAAATATTAAAAATTGTGGCATTGATCAAATAAATGTGTTTAAAGGTTTTAAAAATCCAATATGATATTTATTATAATTGGAGTTGAATTCTATCACTAGATAGTACTCAGAATTCGTCCATTGCTATGGGTATATATATATATATATATATATATTAATTAATTTATTTATCTAGATAGATATAGATATACATATAAGTAGAAAATAATAAGTTTTTTAAAATTTGTCTTGGAAAATTTTCCTATGCAGGAAAGATCAAATGTCTGTATTTGGAAATGGCAAGATACAAGTCAGAAAGAACTCTACTGTTTTACTGCAATTAAAATAACTTATAATTCGAACAAAAAAATTATCTCCAGAAGATCTAGTCATCAGCTCTCTTCTGAAGACAGAAATTTTTGGCCAAATAATGTCAGGGGACAAGTGGTTCCTTCTGCAAAAAATGTTCCATTTGAAGGACAAAGCATCTGGTCTCTAGGAATTAGTTTCAAGGGCTGTCTTTGTTACCAAATATATGTCACGACTTCTATTGATAAATGTTTCAAACTTGGGTAATAAACATCTTGAGAAAGAATTAATTTAGAAAGAAAGAAACCAGTAGAAAGGTCAATTTGGGTTTTAAACAAAGACTGTAAATCTATGTATTCTAAACAATAAATTAAAAAAAAAAAGAAAAGAAAATTAGATAATATGCCTGCTGTTTTGTTTGGTATGATATGGTTAATTATGATATAAATAGAAACATATGAATGAAAGGAAGGCAACCCTCTCTCTTGTAAAGTATTCTGCATTGCAGAATATGGAAGTAAATAAACATGACATGGCACTAACTTATGTCAGTCCAGCACAAATCATTAGTGAAAAGACAAGTTATTTTCAAAGATGAACTTTATAATAGATAACCATATATTATTTTAATTAATTCCTTTTGTGTATTCTAAGCATACAATATTTGTATTAATTTGGTCATTACCAGAAACAGTCAAAGAATCCATAAATTTGATGAAAAATTTAAACATTGACATATTTCAGTATTTTTCTATGTATTAAAATTATATACTAAAGAAAGAATTTTTAAAATTTTCTTTGGATTTTATTTTCAGGCTTAAACATTGTTAGTGAGTTTAATTTAGACAATGTAACAAAATACGGTACTGAGTCAAATCAAGAAGATATGGACACAAGTACAATGGAAGAAATAGTTCATGAATCATCGTATGTATCTTCTGAATATATTAATTATGTCTGTATGAATTGTTGAGTGTTACAATTGTCATAAATTAACACAAGATATGTTTTCAATATTTTCAGGATCAAAATTGATTATAATTTTTATGTGAAGTTTTGGTCGTTACAAGATTATTTTCGAAGTCCTAACCAATGTTACAACAAAGTACAATGGAAAGAATTTATCAATGTATGTATTTAAAATTAGGAAATTGTATGACATACTGTAGAACCTCATTAATCCCAATAATTAGGACTAATATTTGGTTAATCTGTACTGGTATTTTATCTAAAGCAAAATTGTAATTGTATATGTCTGTATAATTTTTGGAAAATTATTTTATACTTACTTATAACTAAATTTTTGTTTGATGTGATGGTGAACAAGAACAGGGATTATTATCTAAGTCCAGCTGTACTAAGTGTTAATGCCCAAGATTTTGATTATTCATCTTAGCAATTTAAATGTCATAATTTTTTACTTTAAACATTGTTTTAATAATTTAATAATAATTGTATTTTTCCAGCATTCGAATGCTGTATTGTCTGTTTTTAAAAACTATAAAGTGGAAGCTGATCCTATGGAATTTGTGCAAAGTAAAACTGAAGGACAGCATTATTTTGCAAAATTTTTGACCAATCAGAAACTTCTTGTACTGCAGTTGAACGATGTTAATTTCAGAAGGACTATATATTTACAGTTCTTGATACTATTTCAATTCCTGAATGCCCATGTCAAAAGCAAACCGTAAGTATTTTTCTACTTTTTTATTGACAAATATGAAATGGTAAGTAATAATCAAGTATTTCATGAAATTCTCATTTTAAAAATTAAAATTTTAATTTGTTTGTAGTTCTCACTTATTTCCTGTCAACTATTGAAACAAAATTATTTAAAGAACTGAATGAATATTGAACAAAATTGTATAAATGAGGATCTATAAAAATGAATATTTATCTTGTTAACTATTTTCTCTTCAAGAAATGGATTTGACACTTACTTCATAATACATTAATTTAATAATATTGAAGTACAGGTTCTGTTAAAATATTGTGCATTGTTTGATTCTATTTTATTATATTTATTTTGAATTTAATAATTTATTGAACCAATATTTTTGTTAAACGTTATGACTACTTTGTTAGATATTATTTTATTTAAGAAAGTAAGAATACATTTTCAACTAAATCACAGATTTATTTTGCATAATGTTTTTATAATAATGTACTAGAACAGATTAAGAGTATCACAATTTACCATTCATTAATTTTGATAGAAATTCAACCAATTATAATTTGTTAGAATATCTATACAGCACACAAACAAATTTCAACATATGTTAATTCAGAATGTTTGTATGACAAGGAACAATAGAAACAATTTTATTTATTCAAATTCTCGGAATAAAATATTTCAATGTTATGAGGAAATAATAATTAGAATTGTAATGTTTGAAACTTGATTCAGTATTAGTGGTATGATGTTACTTGATAATAACAAGAGTAATAGTGCTCTATGTAATATAATTGTTTCATTTTAATTTGGGTGTCCATAGAGGCAGTGTACTATTTAGGTAATATTAAAGTTGCATTAATTTCTATAGTATAATAGGAATAGCTGCAGTATCATCACTTGTGCCATTCTCCATTTCGTGTCACATATTGGATCCTGTGATAGTAGTCTTTTAGTAATACAATAAGGTATTTATGCATGACACCTGCCAATGAAGTATCTGCCAATGTTATTATTGCAAATATTCATTTTCTTTCCCCTTTCACTTGTTTCATGATCTCGGGTAAGATCTGAGATGTGTTCTGACACATTAGTATGACAGTGAAGTTATATATTGTTGCATCCTACAACCACTGTTGAGATATTGTTACACAGCATCATTGTAGTGATAGTTCTAACAGGATTTTTCATCGGCAGCTGACCTAAGTATATCAGTTTGTAACTAATAGAATGCTATTTCAAATAAATGAAGTAACAGGAGATGAGTGATTATATTCATTACTTTTTTCTAGGTGTTTACAAACTACAAATACTACATGCATAAAGCTTGAATATTCATTAAATATTAGCTAACTACAAGCAGGATTCTTTAGAAAATTTGGGTCATTTACTTATAATTTTTATCACATTACTTTCATTGTATCCAGTAAGAATAACACAGTATGGAGGAAATATTTCTTTGGTTTAATATTTCTTACAAACACCTCTAAAGGCTGATATTTGTTTGAGTTTCTCATTTAACTTACACAGGGTATTTTTATTGTTTTATTTTTTATTGGATGATTTATATTTTACAAGATTATTTAAAACAATAACATATATGGTCCATTGCCTGCACAATTATTATTGTCCATTTTCCTTTATTTTTGCCAATCTTCGTATCCTTCGTCATCTGTTCCTCTCTTCCCTCATTCATTATCAAAGCCGAATTTCTCTTCCCCTCTTATTTCTTACATTTTGTTTGGTCAAATGCTCAAAAATTACAGAAAAATTGAACAATGAAGCTAAAAAGATCCACTTCTTTTCAGACTATTTTGTCAACAGATGAATAATGATAGATGGCAAATGGGGAATGATCGTGTTGTGTACAAAAAAAATTGTGGAATTTTTCGTGATGTAGACTTGGAAGTTCTCTGGAGAGCCGCTTGAATTGTTAGTTGCAGTTTGTCAAGTGTAAAATCATTCATCAGTCATCTTCAATAATTTTCAACTCTACTGAGAAGACTGAATTCTATTGGGACATTGGATATTTACATTGATTTTTGAGGACTCTGGAAGATCAGGATTCGGGATTAAATCTATTTGATATTTGACTAACACTGGAGTGTGGAGTATGAAAATATCTGTGTTCATAAGGATCCTTTTTATTGATTTAAAAGAAGTGCATTCCTTCATTTAGTCAAGAAATAAGAGAATGATTAATTGACTCAGCATATTATTGAGAACCCATGAGGAAAAGGAAAAAACTAATCAAAACAGTTTCATTAAAAATCATTTATTTTTATTTATATAACTTATACTTTAGCAGTGCAGTTAGAAACTAAATAACAAACAAAACAAAACCTAAAGAAAGGTTTAGTTAATGTTTCTGAAAATTAAGGATAAAAAGCTTGAGATTGCAAAGACACGTTTTATGTGACAATGAAGAAAATATGTCGGTGTGAAAATATCATCTACAAGACATAATTTTATGAAAGATAGAAGATACTTTCTTTGAACAAATTTTGGTAAAGGAACAAGATCAAGAGGAACAATGAGAGAGGTACATCATGAAGAAGAAGAAGAAAGAAGGCAATATATCATTTAAAATAACATTATTGTATAAACAAATAATATTTTAGGCATTTAACAGCACTGCACAGATAACTTGTACCAACAAAAAAAAGTTAAGAAATTAAGTAAAGGTAAATTAGTTACTTACACGTGAAGAGGAAATAAATGAAATAATGAAAGTGAAAAACAGAGAATACGATTCTGATGAAGAAATAGAAATTATTTATATTAACCAATAAATCTCAAGTTGGTTTTGATTATAGATTATGCCTACAGAAAAGAATCAGATTGAAACTTTGAAACAGGAATGGAGTTTTAATACATTTAGAAAGTATTTAATGTTATCGACATTATTGATCATTATTTTGTTTTATTAAAAAAGCTGCATATATAAGAAGAATAAAAGAAGTCATGAAGTATGAAATTGAACCGTATTTCCCGAGGTGAAACAGGTAGAAAACTGAGATGTTTGATATTTACTTAAATTGAAGGGAAGAAATATTTCCAAAGTATTTTGAAGAAAAAGAATGATAAAGGGTATTTAATATGTTAGATCTTCATCCGGTGACATATGATGTAATTTATCATTTGAACAAGGTTCATTTTAACAATTGACAAGTAGTGCCAATCAATAATCGAGGATCTTCTGCAGCTTATACTGTGAATTTTTAGATATACTTGTTGGTACAATAATAGTCTCAAGAAAAAATAAGCATGGTGTTCAAACCAATTAGCTGTAAGAATCAGTGGAAATTGTGGAATATAAGGTAGCTGTTTATGTCAATATTGGAGGAAGGAATACTGGAGGACTGGATACTGTTTATGTCCATTCATTATTTTGGACTATTGCAGTATTACTACAAGATGTATCTGGATAAATGCAATGTCATCACAACATACAGTTTTGAAGACCGTCATCGATTAATTCTCATCACCCTATGGAAATATATGAGCCACGGCACTTGACAAGAATGTTAACCATGTCGCTGAAATAACTTTAGTTTGATGCTAGGACATCATCAGTCTAAGTGGAGAAAACAATGATGTTGAGCTTTCAGTTCATCACTTCATTGAGGGTAAATTATCTGCTGATCAATTAATAATGGAAATTCAAATTTGTTTGGCCATTCAGTTTCAATATTATATATATTGGTTTAGGGATTTTCCTTTTAGTAGGGTGGACAACATTTTATCCTATTATTATACTTTGTCATCCATCACACTTCCTACATACACCCACATATATAGACATACACAAAGTCATAATGTCAGTATACTTTGAATATTATTGTCTGTTTTCTTTTCCCACACTCTGTCTTTTTCTCTCTCTGTCTCTCTCCCTCTCTATCTCTTTCTCTCTGTGTCTATTTATGAATAACAGCAGTAGAATTTTATAATATAAATGTAATTTGTATATTATTGTTTTTAGGGAATCTTTTGAATTAAAACCTGATCAAGTTGAGTGGGTAAAAGAAACAACCGAACTTATCCATAGGCTTATAAGGGAAACACCACCTGATGGGGAACAGTTTATGGAATCTGTCTTAAAAATACTTGAGGTAGATTCTTTAATATTTACTATAGCAAGATATCTAAAACATTTTGTAACACCTTTTGTGGAACAATTACATCTGATTAGTTCAGAAGATATTTTTTAAAAAATCAGAGTTAGGTTTACAGAATTAAAGACTTAAGCTATTATTTGTAGGAATATTATAATACCACAATAATAGCCACAGGGAGACTAATATATTTATTGGTAAATAATTGGCTAATAATTCACATTTTTTCCTACTGTTTTTCATGCTTTTCTTTTTTTTTGGTGCTAATTCAGTTTATAAAATATATTTGAAATACTACAGAGAGAAGAGCACTGGAATAACTGGAAAAATGAGGGTTGTCCTGCATTGAAGCCAGTTTCTGCCAAAGGCGAGGGGGCAGCTGTTCGCCCAAAAATTGAGGAACCTGTTCAATTCGGACGTGTCTTACAAGAGGATAAAAAAGATACAGACAAGTTTTATGTTGTATGGTTAGTCAATTGGTATTCTCTAGATCTAAATCTGGTCTTTTATCAATAGGAATCAGTTTATTTTATTTTTTCTCTCTATCTTAATGCAGCAAAGACGGGTCAAAATTATGGCATATGAACAATGATGGTGAAATGGGAAAATGTGAGGTTCGTCAATTTGTTCCTTCTTTGAAAACATTTTTTGAAGAAGTGATTCAACAAGCAGATCCATCAGCAATGATTGAACCGAAATACAAGTATGTATTTTTTCAGTTTAAAATATTTTTCTTTCACAAAAAAATCAAGTATGGAGAGTAGATTTATATTTATTTATAAGTTTATAGCAATGAATCTACATTATTACTATTGGAATATATTGATATTTGTTTTTTTATGACACTATCACTTTTTCTCAGCTGTGTAAGTTTCCACTAGCGGTAAAGTAAAGTTTATTAATTTTTGTTCTAGGAAGGTGAATGACATAAGATATGCATGGGCTGCACTCAGATTGCTGAGACAAAAGTCACCACATTTTTATGCTATTGCACACAATCCTATTCCTAAACTGCCAGACTTCATTGAGGAAATGTGCAAGAAAATATCCAAGGAACCTTATTATAACGTAAGAAAGAAAGAAATATATTGTTTCTATTTTTCTGCATTATGCAGAGTATGGCAATAAAGTTCAGGGGCAGGAATAAAGGAATGACAAGTGTAGGTTCAAAAGATTGTACTGCGCTGACTTTATATAATCCATGAAATGTCTTACCATTTCATTCTTGCTTCAGTGATCAGTCTTTAAAGTGCAATCTCTTAGTTTCATTATTATCTTTAGGAAATGCATGGAAAATCTGGTATGATTGTTGAAGAATGTGCAGGTGCACTTTCCTTTCATTCAGAAGAAACTATGATGTAGAAAAACAGTTGCTTCTGTGGCCCAAATTTGTTGTGGAGTATTAAGTCTAAACTACAGACTGAATATAAACTGAAATAATTATTTCCCCAGATTAGTTGTAGATGACATTGATTTTTGTAAAATTTAACTTTTTAGTAATCTCTGAACTTTATTGTCTTACTGTGTATGTTTCTGTACAAAAAATTAATTTAAATTAATTAACACAACTCACTGCAGAAGCTTGATATTAAATTTATCCATATCATCTGCTTTGGCCTTATGAGTTATAAAAACAATATAAATATTGTGTTTTTCATGATAACCCAAACAACTTCTTAGGCAAGAGTTAGTCAAACCTAACATTTTTTTATCTTTACATGAGAAAAACAATTGGGTTTATAAAATGTTATAATTTTATGTTTTATCCAACTGATAAAGTCAAAGAAGGTGATATGGACATATCTAATTTATTTTAGCACATTGTAAATTAAAATAGTTATCTTGCCGAATTTTCCATTGCAGCTACTTTATTATGAATTCTTAGTACTATACCAATTTATTTTCTTTTGTTTTTAGCAAACAGCTAAGAAAAATAAACCTCCTCCTACTACTTATGAAGAGGACCAATTTGATACAGCAGGAATATTCAAACTCCCAGAAAAGTATTTGAAGGAATATGTGAAAAAAGAGGAAGAAGCGACAACAGCATCTTCATCAACAACAATTACATCAACAACAATAGCTGAGGAAATAAAAAAAAGAGAAGAGGAAAAAGAAGTAATGGAAGTGGAAATTGAAGATGATGTGGAAGTTGACGTAGGTCCTGGTGCAGATTCTGATACTGAAACAAAAGGCGAAGAGCTATTAGGTTAGTACAATATTTCATCAATTTTTATCAACTAACAGTAATAACTTAACTTTGCATTTTTTCATGAAAGCAGTTATATTTAGGAAATATCTAGAGAAATTTCCACATTTCCAATTAATATTAGCAGTTAATGGAAAAGTTTTGTATTATTAAGTCTGTGTAGCATTTTCTAGATAGTAAAAGGAGCTCTAAGTGGTCTTAGCTTTGAGTTCTTTCATTGCAACTAATTTTCATCCAATTCTGTAGAATATATCAGTAGTTATGTACCACATATTTTAACAATGATATAAATTTGATATATTCTTCAGTAATTATAAACATGAGGCAGAAATCATTGGATCTAAACTAAATTCAAAACTCAAAATACATATGCAATTAATTATCAAGTTTCATTCAGTATTATTTCAGTTATTAATATAGCAATATTTTTTCCGTTTTAGAATCAAAAGAGCCTGCGGATGAGGAGGAGGCTGTGGATGAGGAAGAGGAGGAAGAATTAGATGAAGAAGAAGAAGTGGATGAAGAAGTGGAAGAAGAAGAAGAGGAAGAGGAAGAGATTGAAGATGAAGAAGAAGATGAAGAGGAAGAGGTAGAAGAACTAGAAGTAGAAGGTACAGCAGTCACCACTACCACTACCACAAACGACGATGAAGAGGAAGAGAAACCCAAGGCAAAGAAAGAAAAGTTGAATGAAGAAGAGGACATGGAAGAGAACAGCAGGAAGAGGCTCAAGACGAGCCATGATGTATCTTCAGAACTGTCGGATGATGAAATTACAGTAATTGAGCAACAGATTGACAAACATCTCGAAGTAAACGGAGAACCAGCCAAGGAGTCCGGTGATGAAGAAACAACAGCTAGTGAGAAACCAACAGAAGAAGAAACAAAAGATACAGCAGTGATTGAAATCAATGAGACGACAGAGGCAGAAGTAAAATCTGAAGAACTCATTCCAATTGTGGTTGAAGAAGCTCTCCTGGAAGAAGACAAAGTACTTGAGACTACTGATGACAATGAGGTGATAGAAATTGATCTGGAAAAAGTTCAGGATCAGAGTCTCATCCAGAAGATTATGGGGGATGAGAGCCTAGAAGAAGAGAAGAGATTGTTAGGGGAGACTGAAGACGAGAAAAAAGAGGAAGAAGTTGTCAAACCAGTTAGTAGTGAGAGTAAGAATGAAGAACCGAAGGAGGTAAAGGAAGTAGAAGAAGAAAGGAATGGTGTTGAAGAAAAAGTTGTCATCAAGGACGAAGAAAAAGTTGTCATCAAGGACAAAGAAAAAGTTGTCATCAAGGACGAAGAAAAAGTTGTCATCAAGGACGAAGAAGAGGAAGAAGAAGAAGAAACGGTAACTAAGGAAAAGAAGAAACCCAGCCCTGAAAAACGATCCAAGCTCAGTGAAAAACAACTGGACCAAATTGCTAAAGCTTTGGGATCTAACTGGCCAAAAGTGTGTGAAAAATTGGGTTATAAAGGAAGTGAGGTGAGTTATTTAAGAACCTTTGTTTGTTCTGCAATAATATGTGTACACTTTTTTTGTTAGTAGTTTGTAACTAGAGAATAATATGTATGGTATGATGATGAATTAATTTTTAACAAGTAATAACAAAAAATACAACTGTGTAAATATATTTTTATTTTCAAAAGAATTTCCAAAAACAGCCATTGGTAGACGTACATGCTAAACAATTGGATTTTAATAAACCTTTCATTCAAATAAGTTTTACCTTTCATAACAAAAATTCAATTGATACTGACTGACAAATCAAAGAAGTGTGCTCTAAAATAAAAAATAATAAAGAAGTGTAGCACAGTACTAGAATTACTATTAAATTTTTTTTTTCAGATTAAAAGGCTTGCCAGCAAGGGGAGCAATGCAGAAAAGTGCAAGCTTTTACTTGAGAAATGGCTGAAGAAAAGTGACACATCAACAGAAAAGTTACAGAAATGTTTGAAAAGTCTTGGTTTTGACAGTGCAGCTAGAGTGATATCGATATGAAATGTAAATCATTTGTACAGTGTATCTATTTATTTTAAGTTTAAAGTGTAAGAATATTAAATATGTTTGTTTATAAATTGGTGTATTTTTGTGCCTGTAAATTATATACTTTGGGTGCTTATTACTACCTCATGAGATTCTAATTTTTGTAAGCAAAATAAGCTCAGATGCAAGTACATACAAAATAGAGAATTACATACAGAATTTAAACATTTATAATTGTATATAAGCAGATTTAGTGATTCATTCAATCTTAAACATAATTGTCTTTTATGAAACGAATAAAAAATTTAATCGAAATTTTAAATCTGTTTATTAAAATGAACAAAACCGGAATAATTAATAATAATCAGCATTATTATCACATTTTCTATCGGCAGTCACTAGCTAGTTCATACATTCGCCGCTAGGCAGTGATACTAGTCAGGCCTGATTTGTGGCTCCCTCTTGCGGTGAACACTGAAACTAGCTAGTGGACCGCCTATTGAAAAGGTGTTTTGTTTACTCTCATAATCACTACCAGTCACACAATTTCTAAGTAAATTCACTATTAACACATTTATTATTTACTAATCACATTTATTATTAACAGTGTAGGCTGGATAATCAATATAGTATGAAACGAATAATTCAGGACAGGAGATTTTTGTTTAAATATGTTTTAAAGGGCTTATTATTCTATGTTATGTTATTATTATTATTATTTCTTATTATCTAATCTTATGTTTATAAGTTTATATTTTAAGCCAATTTTTATTTTGGTGATAAATAATCCAGAACTGAAATACCTTAAGTCATGATCAAAATAAGCTCAGATGCAAGCGCATACAAAATAAAGAATTACATACGGAATTCCTGGAGGTATTTTAACTGCATAATATAACTATAACTATTGTACAGTGGTAAGGGTCATCAATGAAAAAAGGAAATACACTGGAATTTGGTTTATTAAAAATAAAGATAATACAATATTTAAAATATTCAAAAATATTTCGCATACTGTATAATATTATTAACATTTCATCACTAAGGTAACAAACAATGCGCTAATGGATCTTAAAACTTATTTCATCTGTGTATAGAAGTACAACACAAAACAGTGCACAGCTCTAGATTAATCTTTGTATTACATTGTTAATTTTGTGGAAACACAAATAATGGTAGAAATCATAATGAATTTAATTTTAGTTTAATTCAGTATTCATTTATCAGTTTGAGAGTTGAACACAAAAAAAATCTGTAATAGTATATACTAACACGTAACATTAAATGTTTCCAATCAAATTCTAGTAATGGATTTCACATCTCATAAACAAATGAGTTTACAGTAAAGCTGCTATTAGATTATAAATGCTTACCCAAACAGATTAACATACCAATAGTCAAAATAAAAATATTACACTCGGTTTTCTGCACTGTTCCTACAGTGATTCACTAAATGAGAAATCATTTCTTGCATATGGCAATTGTTAATAAAAACAAAATTATCTCTTCTAATATCTAATCGAATTTTTCTAATTTCTAGATTATATTTTTTAATGTATAAATGAAAATTGTCCAAGTAACATCAATAAGAAGATTATACATTAAATGAAAAAATTATTTCAGAATTCAATTAAATCCGGTTAAAAATCAAATTTAAAAAAATCTATAAAATATAAAGCAATAAATATTGCGGTTGCCTCGTAGAATAAATTACAATTATTTTCTCAATTTGAATTTAGCGGGAAAATGTTAATTGACAACTTTTGCTTTACATAAAAAATAGCGTTAAACCTTTGTTTATATCGCTTTAAAGAAATCTTACTTGAAAACAAACTATAAATATATACATTCCACTGCCTGAACAGTTAAGTACTAATGACTCTTTTCTTTAAATCAACGAGAAAACCTGCGAATCAATGTATACTTTCAATACTTAGTTCAATTTATACTCGTGAGGTCTAATTGGCCAGAGTTCAATCATACTAT
The DNA here is from genome assembly GCA_019843655.1 of Lethocerus indicus. Lineage (NCBI taxonomy): Eukaryota > Metazoa > Arthropoda > Insecta > Hemiptera > Belostomatidae > Lethocerus > Lethocerus indicus. Next base: position 5,065,386 of record JACDQD010000007.1, on the reverse strand, counting down.
ATATTTAGATATAATAAAGAGAAAGAGAGATAGAATAAGATAACAAAATATACAATGGTCAAATATACAAAATTAATATAATAGTACAAATGGAAAAAATATATTGGCCGAGTTTCCAATTCAAAATTAACAGCAAATTTTAAGATGCGATTCCGTTTTGAAATAGTGCGGCTTTTTCCTTGAAAGCTGTCCTCCTCTGTGCTTTGTCTTCTTCTTGCCGCCTCCTCTCCTCCTGTTCCTGCCTTATCTCGTTTTCAAATTTACTTCCTCTTCTCAACTCTTCAATCTGCAATCGCGCACATATAAGCAGATTTAGTGATTTATTCAATCTTAAATATAATTGTCTTCTATGAAACGAATAAAAAATTTAATCGGAACATTAAATCTGTTTATTAAAATGAATAAAATCGCGATAATTAATAATAATCAGCATTATTATTATCACCTTTTCTATCAACAGTCACTTGCTAGTTCATACATTCGCCGCTAGGCGGTGATACTAGTCAGCCTGATTTGTGGCTCCCTCTTGCGGTGAACACTGAAACTAGCTAGTGGACCGCCGATTGAAAAGGTGTTATGTTTACTCTCATAATTACTACTAGTTACACCATTTCTAAGTAAATCATCTAATGTATTGTTCACTATTAACACGTGTATTATTTACTAAACACATTTATTATTAACAGTGTAGGCTGGATAATCAGTATAATATGGAAAGAATAATTCAGGAGAGGAGATTTTTGCTTAAACATGTTTTAAAGGGCTTATTATTCTATGTTGTGTTATTATTATTATTTATTAGTAGTAATCTTATGTTTATAATGTTACATTTTAAGCCAATTTTGATTTTGGTGATAAATAATCCAGAACTTAAATACCTTAGATCAAGGTTTTGAAATGAAAATCTCATTTCATGGGAAGAGCTAGGTTTTCACTCATATTTTTTTATTTATTCTCCTTCTTATGGTGTTTCTTGGGTCATGCTATAAGAACTATATGAAATGTTACTGTTAAAAAAAATTATTATACATTACAAGCCTCAAGGATACTGTTCTTGAGATGGGTCCTTACCTAGGCAGGACTAGGAAGATGCCCCCCCTTTATTTCTTAACTAACCCTTCTATTCTATGTTATTATGCCGGAAATGGTCTATAAATGGACCGACAACTGAAGGGATTATCAAGTTCCACAAATAAATGCTCATTTAAAGTTGTTTTACCTTAGCTTCGAAAAAGTTCTTGGCTCCACAAACACCAACTTGTTCAACGTCTATTTCGGTAAGTTTAGCCAGCTGGCTCAGTCCACTTTCTTCTACGAGTTGACCAGCCTTCGCTTTGCGAAATATCAACAGAAACTGTAAAATACAAAATTTTCATCAATATTTACTAGAAAAAATAGAGGGTTGCACCAATCCAAGGGGAAACAGACGAATTCGGGTTAATTATTGTGTTGATCTATTTCTTTCTACAAACTGACGGTGTTTTTAAATTAATGAATCTGATTGAAACAAAAATAAATTCAAAGGCAAAATGGCCAACGACTCGCGCCATTTTCTTTCGCAACGCAGTAATATACGGAGCTCTGAGTGCAGTGGTTATACAGAGCATTCTTCTTGGTATAAATATTATTTTCAATGATGAACCGGCTGAAAAAACTATTTATTTATATTATTTGCGTTCGCAATATAAATTGAGTACACATCAAGTTCCAGACGTTCGAAGAAGTATAATTATCAAAAGGCTACTTTTAAGTTTCATTTTTCTCCGCTATTTATTTCACAAATTATCCCGAATTTGCTACAGAATGTATCATAATACAATTATTAAACTCGTAGTCAGTGACAACAAAAAAATAGATTTTTCATACCTCTCTGAAACTGATTTTGTTGTCACCGTCTTCGTCGACTTCTTTGATCATGGCTTTGAGCCCCAGATGGGTCTGTGGGGCGCCCAATTTTTCCATCATCCTCTTCAGCTCTTCAAGATCCAAGTAGCCGTCGTGGCTGTCATCGTACCTGAAAAGGGAGCGACGATACATTTAAATACGAAGTACAAGAAGAAGGGCTGAGAGAGGGTAGAAATTTGCGGATATTGGTACTATTGGACTCTGGTAGTTTGGGTCCTGGAGTAGCCGAAACATACATTAGAAAATTTAATAACATACATTTATTAATTTAAATGTCAACCTGTCGATTTATATATTAACGAGTCAATTATTCTGCGCTCCATCAACCATTAATGGATTCGCGGACTGATATATCATGTAAAAAAATACGTACGGAAGGCACATTATTGCAAACTGCAATTTGCTTTTCCCTCGGCATTCCGAATGAGAAAAATACTAGGAGAGAAAATACAGTAAAGTGGTAAACATTATAGGACGAATAACCGAGCTCCCAAATATATTTAAGAACTATCCCGATCCGTTGGAATCCGAAAAACCGCAAGAGATATGAGAAAGAAGAGGAGACCACAGTAGGGGGATTTCGATTCCCGGTAGCGGGATCACCTTTCTTCAGATTCCATTAATAATGGTTAATTTTTTCACTAAACGTATACACTATCTTACAACAAAAATTATGGGAATTCGGTTTGGGACAAAGGACTGAGTCGGCAGCAGTTATTATATTTATTGTAGGAACCAAATTCATATACGATCAGAGTTGGCATCATCATATTTAGAATGCCCCCCACCATCGAGGACGCTATTCTTTAACAAAGGTCAATTTCATTAAATCAATATCCGATGGGCAGAAATTTGAGGGCCACTCAAAAAATGAAGCACACTAGATCACGATCTATATACTAGTGTTTCATTTCGTGACCGATTATGTTTTATTTTTTTAACTTTCCAACGACAAAGCCACTTGGGTTAATAACCGTTTGCGAATATAAATTCTGTCAGTATCTACGAATCGATGACGGGGATTGATAAAACTTAAATCGATATCAAATAACTAACTGCTGTGGTAAACATTTTAAAAACGTAGTTGTGCATGTAGTTGAACCTCCAGTCGTAATATGATGTCTTAATATCTATGTATAGATCTCAGTAAAGTTATACATTTACTGTAAATATATCTAAGAGGATGCCTGAAAATGCAATTTTGTATTTTGTCATAATTCCGGTTGAGTGCAGCTGCCACTAAAACGGTATATTGTTGTTATCTCTAAGATTCATACAATTTTCTTATAAGTACCCCTATAAGTGCCCCTATCACAAATGAAGTTATGCACGGTCCAAGTGAAAGGTGGTTTCCTTCGGTCTTATATTTGTCCTATTTGAGCAGATCCGAACAAATATCAGTCCGGTTTATCGGCGTACCGAGGAAAAAAGAAGCGATAGAAAGCCGTTTCGTGTTATTCGAAAAGGACGGCACTGAATTTGCTTTCCCCTGCGTTAATTTGATTTTTGCTTCTTTTCGTACACCTAAAAAGCGGTGAAAGTGGTTGTTTGGCGGTCAAGTGCCCGAGGAGGCCATTCATTAACCTCGCCGACCTCTGACCTCCTCCACCCCTCTAATAGAAATACACACGACCCACCACCCTTCCATGTACTCTTTTACAGCTTTCCATCACTCAAATAAACAGGTGGACTCGTTTAATTTATGTATAGAAATTTCAGTTTTGGTTTCCGATACATAGAAAAATATTCGGGCTAGTTCATATGTAAAGCTCAACAACCACCGTAGTAAGAGTGCAGTGACATAAAATTAATCACCCATTTACGTCCCGGAAAGATGCTGCCACTTTTTATGTAATAAACAAAAATATGATTGCAGATTAGCCTAAAACCGCGAGTGCACGGATAATTTAAACAACACAAAAATAAAAATCGATCTGAACAGAAAGAAGAGCGCGTTAAAATTGATTAGTCCACAGTTAGGAACGTGCTTGTCATCTAATTGTTAGGAACACTGAGGCCCCCCATTAATTATGAGGTATTTGTCGACGTTGTATATAGCGACAAATTATGCCGTTTGTTTGTAGGGCGTAGGTTTCGGTGAGTAATATTGCTAACGGGGCAATGTTAATAATTGAACATTCGGTGTTGGAAAAAGGGAGGCGATACTCGCGTGCTGTGCACAACCCCTTCATAAAAATATGATTCATTGTTGTGCGGGTAATCACCCTTATCAGGTATACGATACCTATCATCTTTAAGCACTATTCCTCTTCCGTCTAGCCCTGTCCGCTCTCTTTTCGGCTATTCGACCCTTACCAAATACTATTGGAATTCATAAATTGTAAAAAAATTCTCTCAGTTTTGTGGTTAGAGCCGTCCCCGGTTTTCGTAATTCGTTACGGTGGCAGAAACACATTTTAGTGGTATATTCGAAACTAGCTATGCTGCGTTCTGAGGCGAAACCTGTCTAATTCAAGACAAACAAGGAAAGTGTACAAAAAATCTCCCACTCTGGGATTAAAACTGTTGTTTATTATAACCGTCGTTAATTTTCAATTCATCCTTTCTCCGAAGCAAACGACCATATAAATACTTTTTTCCTTATACTGGTTGATAGCATAACTAGGCATGACTGCCAATTCCGCTCGATAAGTAACGCTTAAAATAAAATACAATCAATCCCACCAACCCCAATGTTATTATTTAATTGAAATTACAACCATTCAGAATATATTTCAAAAAATGTATTCTGGGACAATTCTAATAATGATAACTTAAGTTCACTTTTCCTTTCTTCGAAAACATGTTTTTTGTTATATACTTTTTCTGTTTTGTCTGTTTTCTGGGTCTTGCACTTATCGCCCACTCTGTCTATAACACAGTTTCGCCTACCTTTTTCCCAATTCCGTCACCGTTCCTCTGACCAGTCCTACGGGTGACTCAACGACCGTGTAAGGTCGATTAATTAATATTCGCGCCGCCGGTGAAACTATAGACCGCGATCCGTACCGCCTGTTCGTACCCCCGTCCAGCGTGTCCACCCGGCGTTAGTCATCCTCACAGGGATTAGCACACAGTTGTGTAGTATGATTCTTAAAATCGACAGAGACAACGTAATGTGGCAAATTTCATAGCCTAAACGGCTATTGAAAATGATCACCGATCCTGCGATAATATTTCGCATATTATATTATGCGACAACATGAATGCCTCTGAGAAAGTATGAAAACAAATTGCGGCTCGATTAGTACCGGTTTAATTTTACGAGCGAAAATTTGCTTTCTACACCGCGGCGTTTTGTCGCAAACTGGGAAAAGGGCCGGCCGTGATAATTCACGAGCGAGAATTCATCGACGGAAGAAAGCGGACATTTATCATTTTCATTCATCGTTATATCCTGCCGCGCAACCAAGCGGCGCTTTTCCGATACGATTTAATTCAATAATTGGAGGGGAAATAAAGGAAAGGACAGCGAAAAAATGAGGAATGCATAGAAAGTCGACGGTGGAAACGACCACACTCGTCTTCATTAATAAAAAAAATCTCACGGATTTCTACATCCCGGAGCCGTAAAACACATTTTCATTCGTATTCCTATTTTATAACGTCAATGGACGTTGAAATTTCTAATATTCTAATATATAAAATACAGAGTAGCTGTTGAAGTAAACAGGCAAAAACTGTTAGGGAAGACTAAATTTCGGATACGGTCGCGTGGCCGAGACCCACGTGTCGTGCACGTGTGCCCCCTTCCTATCAAAAACCAAAACAACGACCCCTTCCCAGTCGTTCCAAAAATGGAACCGCCTCGCCGGTCGCAGAGGAACTCCCTCAAAGTTTCTTTCATTTGTATTCCCATTATGACGAGACGGGAGAACTGCTTCGGGACGCCGACAGCATACGCCAACAGAAATGAGTTGGCCGAAGATTTCAAATCAATAATCAATTCATTTCCCAGAAATATATTAATTCTAACGAACCGATCGGAAGGAAGATAGGATCAAATTATAGGCTGCCAACTTTCCCTCCCGGGGTAATAGAATTTATAAATTTAAAAAGACCTTTCATCGCCGACGAGCATTAGTTATCAGATTTCCCCTTTTTATTACGTTACACGTGCAGTTTGTGCCAGTGACAAAATCTTTTCGAGACCAAAAAATTTGTATCTGTTAAATTACAATAATGATGTTGGACAAGCATTGTAAAATAATGAAAACGAGTAAACAGTAGGAGAATTTGACAGAAAATGATCTGCAGTCTGCTCTTTACATCGTGCAATAGTTCTCCATATCGCACTATAATTCGCTGATGATGGAATTTTTCAATTTCTATTTTGGTCGTTTCCGCGATGAATTGGAGGGCCCTTTGTTGGGGCTGTGACGCGTGTTTACATTCGGTCGGCTTCCTTACGGCTGTTTGCCGACTGGGAGGTGTTGTTGTCCCTCACCGTTGAAAAAATCGCCCAAAGAATTTAGAATAGGCTGACAAAGAACGCACGGACGATGATTCACGGCTGCAGTCGCTGCAAATATCAACTTGAGATTTGAATAATGCGCTGACTGGTAAGCCCGAGGCTCCCGTTTAAAAATAAAATGGGCATCTTATCGCCCCTCCTTGTCACTTCTGTCTCCCGTCTGATATTCGGCCTTAATCTAGACCGGTATCGACTTAATGTAGAATATAAACTTACTGATTGCAATTGGAGTTCCAGTTTTTCTTTATTCCCCCGTAATATTCATGCGGACCGATTCTGATCGCGAAATCAAGGAACAATGCTTGATGTGATCCTCACATTTTAGGGACGACACTCGGTGCAATTAATGGTATAATTTTTAAAGCGATAAACTTACAACGGTGATGGAGCGAGGAAGAAAATTGCGCGGAGTATCTAGTAATATATAAATACTACTGTTGGGCAATTTTACCGAACAAGAACAACAGACAGGCCTCAACTGTTGTTGAGGGAAAGTGGAAAGAGTGCGACCGCCGAGGTCTGTGGTCACTACCAGCGACGAAAATAAATCTTTTTTGTCCGGTTCTGGTTGCCAATCCGACATTGCTGTGGCCGTGGACAGCCGTCAATTTTGTAACATCGATCTAAGGTTAAATAACAAACAGGTGGGCAGTTTTCTCTCTTCATGCTTCGGAAATAGCACGGCTGACTGAAATCGGTTTATAGGAACTGAAATTATTTCGGGAATTTATGATTTGATACACATTTTAACCGATTAATAGTCTGTTATCTACACGTTTCGAACCAATTTTGCAAACAATATCGGTGTATTTTTTTTAATATACGGAAGCGCCATTGTATCTTCCGCTGGCGGAGGGGAATAGTTGAAACCTGCGTTCTGGCCTCGATTCCCGCATCAGCGACAGTTTACGCTGTGGGCGATATTATCGCGTATGTGTCACGAACTGTTTGGATGTACCACAACTCTGCACAATAACGGGGAAGTCTCCACGTCCTACACAAGCCTGTAGCCTTGTACGTCCGACTTTGCCAACGACGGACAAAATTTATACTTAGACGAAACCGCGTCTGTTGTTTTTTTTACAAAATGTTTTATCACTATAGGGCGAAGGAAACTGGGACGAAGGAAGTGATACACGTGGATCCAATAAACTGTCACTGAGCGTAGGGCCTCGGACAATAGCCATACAATGACCTGGTAACGTATGCCAAATAACCCCCGTCAAATACGCCAGGTTATTTCTAACTGAATGTTCACAAAGATCAAAATATTGATACAACAAAAGGACAAAACAAATATGATTACATATTCTAGGGCGACATTGGACAAGATTTGGCTCGCCCACTGCCGCGTGTGGCGGTTCGATGAAGTGTGAATAGAATAGTAGGGCATACATTGTTTGGCTCCCTCCCTTCCCCCCTTCTTCCTTTGTCTCCCAGTCAATATTTAATTGATAAAAAGGGAGATCCTGATTACGCGCAAGGACGCCCCGGAGCTTCCCTCTCCGCGGGGGCCACGCGCGTTCACATATAAATCCAAGTGTGCGACGCGCACACGCGTTAACAGCACGCGCACATAACAAATATATATAAAATCGTCATGCTGGCATTGTGCGATGGCGATGAGCCGTAATGCGTCCACCTTAAGACCAAGTCGGCGAACGATGACAGAAAATCGCACGAGGGATGATGCCCTAGCATTCATTATACTATAGAGTTGTAGACGATTTTGGTTAGTTACGCCATAATTATAAATAGGCATAACTGTCAAAATTTACGTAAAGACACAAGTGCACAAAATGAAAAAATGATAAAAGGCGAGACGAATATTGTAAAATGCATTAATATTGTTCGTATGTATTATAGACTAAAACTAAAGGACCAAAATTGTATCCGGGAAACATTTTTAATTCAGGCTTAATAAATATAATAATAAAATAAACAATTATATATATATATATATATATATATATATATATATATGTACAATTAGAATACAGAATGACATATGTGTATTCCACTGACATGTTTTTATAAATAGTTTAAAATCAGGAAAGGCACCGCAATGACGGCTGATAGGACCTCTGTATTCAACAACTCCCCTTGTTACTCTGTTCAAATTGGAATTGGATTTGGCAACCATTTAGAACCGTTTCAGCCAAAACAACAAGTCTCGGCAACTGGGATTTTTATTTTTGAGAACATTTCTAGGTCAAAGTGCAAGAAATCAATACCGTACTATTTCGGGAATTGAAAATAACACTGAACGAGGAGTTTCCTTTATTTCCAATTATGACAGAAGAATTTTTTTAATGGTGTTTCATAAAATATAGGTATTCTATTTTGAAACAAATTCATTGCTCCAGAAAAGTAAAGATTAAATTTACAAAGTTATTAAATGATTACAACACAATTATTAAAAAGTTAAATGAACCATTTCCTCGTGACGTGTTTTCGCCTTGTGTAAAATAAGAAAGATGAATTATAAATATCGAGTTTAATTAACATATTGGGCGCATAACAGCTAACCCCTAACTGCGCCCTGAATAAATATAAATGAAAAAAATTCTCAATTTCATTCGTTTCGTCACTACTTTAGAAAGACAACAACAGTCCCGAGAAATAACTTTTCACACAGTCGGTTGTGGATGAAGCATCCTGCACTATTACTGTGGTTAAGCCGAAACCGGTCGAGACGAGACAAAAAATTTCTAGAGTGATAGTATTCCAAACCATGGACCTTCAAACAGGTTTATTAAAATATTTGTAATAATGTTATTTTTCTAATTGAGGAGGAGATGCCGCAAATGGCACATATTGTTTGCCAAAGTCTTTTTCCATATTTTCTATACATCTATTGCTGCTGGAAGCGAGCATATTATAAACTCTACCGAATAACTATACCGCTCAACTGAAATTAAACGTAGTTCCAATAATTCAGTGTAGTCTAGTTCGCTCGAGAAACTGCTTTATAAAAACGTGATCTAGCTACAACAGCTAGTTGTACAGTAGCTAGGAACACAACGGCTAATTACCTATTCAAATGTTAATCGAGCGAGCGCAGAAGGAAATAAAGAAAGAGAACCTAACAGGAATGGGGGGATTGCATTTGGGACTTCCTCGTGACTGGGGCCGCCGTTGGAAGTGATCCAGCCGCTTTTCTTTTCAGCCGCCCTAGCCTCCGCCTAGTTGCTATTGGCGTCACGTGGTCTAATGTCACGAGCTTCTCCGTTGGCAGGTCCATCCTCTTCTACACCGCCCCGCTCCTCCTCCTCCTCCTCCTTCTTCTTCTTCTTCGGGACGAGCAGAAGCCGAATGCCTCCGCCTGCGATCATTAACTGAAAACGTCGCAACGACGACTAGAAAGCAGCGAAAGTCCGTCCTGCCCAGTGTTGCCACCCTTCAGAGAACTTGCTCGCCGTTCACTTTCCTCGCCCTTCCCGCGGGGCTCGGGGGAGGGGGGCGGTCACCGAGAGCGATATTTAAATTGTAAATCCGCCCGCCCGTTTCTGTGTTTCGAATCAAATTTCACTTCCGTCGTCAGTCACTCGGATGCACTTAAACTTGCATCACTGCCAGACAGAAGAAGCTGGCAGAGGGCCGGCCGCGAAGTCCCTCTTTCCGATCTTGCGTAAAAGAGAACCAGTTGTCTGCCGGAAAAACTGGAGGATTTCACTTACTCGTTTAATCGTGTCGGACCGGTGTTTGCGTTACAAGACGAATTTTTCAACACTTTTCGGTTTTGAAAAACCATTTTTCAGCACCCGTATGCGTTGAAAAACCACTTTCCAGCACGGTTTTGCGTTGAACAACCATTTGTCAGCACGGTTTCGGGTATCAAAGCAACTTTTTAATTGGATTTTGCGTTGAAAACCCACTTTCGAACCCGGTTTTTGAGTTGAAATAAATGTTTTCAGCATGGTTCTTCCGTCCAAAAGCAACACGGTTTTTGCGCCAAGTAGCCACTTTTCAGAACGTTTTTTGCAATGAAAAAACACTTTTTCGGTGAAAATGTTTGAAGAAACAAAATTTTCGTCCTCCTGTTCATAGGGCGAGCGTATCGTACTTTAGGATCCAAACACGTTTAACCCAGGAGAGAAATTTATGGGCGAGAGTTTTTGCAGAGTTTGTAATTTGTATTCGGCGTTTGGCAGCTCGGTTCAAGCTGGGCAGTCAGGCAATCCTGTTAAAAGTTTTAAGTTCAAAGATCCCGCGAGGCTAACCGACTTCAATGCGGCTAGTACCAAACTATTTCTAGTTTAGAAAACCTGTTTTGTGGTCTGCGAGGGGTTGGAATACCGTAGATTTCGTATGTTTCTGTCTCTTCTCGCTGGTTTGGTCTTATGCTAGACGGGGTTTCGGTTGCTCGCATCTTCAGTAGTAGTAGTGGTAGTCACTTTGACACTTTGGATTATTTTTGGCCATTCTCACTGCACTGTCACTGTCACCAACATTTTATTGAAAAAAGGCTTATACATAATATACAATAGGCTCTTATACACGCGCTCTACACCTAGAGGAGCACCTGGAGGTCTCCGGGTGCAAGTGCACACAATGAACTTTAGTTAAGTATTTCACAGATAAGCACATTTTATAACTTACCTTTTTATTTTATCTTACAATATTAAGTATTTATTTTTATATGAAAATTTTTCTTTCTCTTTAAATAAAAATTATTAGATATAGCTTAGCTAGCGCCCCCCTGAGTGTGGTACGGAAATGTACTTAACTAAAGTTCGTTTGGTGCACTTGCACCGATTAACTAGCGCCCCCTGAGGGTGGTGCGGAAATGTACTTAACTAAAGTTCGTTTGGTGCACTTGTACCGAGTAACTAGCGCCTCCCTGAGTGTGGTACGGAAATGTACTTAACTAAAGTTCGTTTGGTGCACTTGTACCGAGTAACTAGCGCCCCCCTGAGTGTGGTACGGAAATGTACTTAACTAAAGTTCGTTTGGTGCACTTGTACCGAGTAACTAGCGCCTCCTGAGTGTGGTACGGAAATGTACTTAACTAAAGTTCGTTTGGTGCACTTGTACCGAGTAACTAGCGCCCCCTGAGTGTGGTACGGAAATGTACTTAACTAAAGTTCGTTTGGTGCACTTGTACCGAGTAACTAGCGCCCCCCTGAGTGTGGTACGGAAATGTACTTAACTAAAGTTCGTTTGGTGCACTTGTACCGAGTAACTAGCGCCCCCCTGAGTGTGGTACGGAAATGTACTTAACTAAAGTTCGTTTGGTGCACTTGTACCGAGTAACTAGCGCCCCCCTGAGTGTGGTACGGAAATGTACTTAACTAAAGTTCGTTTGGTCCACTTGTACCGAACTAGCGTCCCAACGAACTTTAATTAAGTACATTTCCGCACCACACTCAGGGGGGCGCTAGTTAATCGGTGCAAGTGTGGCGGTAAGAAATGTATACCAACCAGCTAATCGTGCCCAGATAAATGGAAACCGACCGAGAAAATGAGTACCTAAGTACTTTTATACGACTATACGTAGCGATCGCTAATACAAGTAATGGAGCACAATCGGAGTCTTTCTAATTACCAGCCTTTATAAGAAAGCTATATAATCAACTTCATAATTCTATCCACTTAAGTATACCACATTCCAGATTTGTAATGGGTTCATTGAATACAATGTGGTCTCTTTCGTCGTCAGTTCCTGTTTGCCTCCGATCAGAACAATGGAAACTAAGTAGTAGTAGTCCGTAATAAGTGAACTGTTTTGCATAATATTAAAATTAATCTGTTGTCATTCAATCTATAAATAATCTCCAGAGGGATACAACGAGATCAGAAAAGAAACCTCCACTATGTCATCTTACAGTATGCATAGTAATGTGGTTCTTATATGAATATAATATGTAGTAGTATATCAACGCGGAATTAGTAATGTTCTTGTGAGTTATACTAATAGAATAGCGTAAAATTATTTAAATATTTGTTTAATCTTCGTTAAAGATTCAGCATGAATTAATTTTCGAATGATCGTAGAACGAATTCAGTAGTAGCTCGACTTTTAATTGTCTAATATCGCAATAAGGTAAGACACTCTCCTTTTAACAATACCCTGTTGTATGTTTCTTCGACTTGTTCAATCGATTGAAAATCTCCTTTAAAGATTTTCTTTTCAGTTTTTAATAAACGATTATAATTGGTGGGCAGAATATAAAATGAGAGGGAAAATACTCAGGATAAGTAATCAATACGGTGGTTAATGATCATCAACAGGTAGCTGAGAAAGGATTCTAAGGCGTGAGATAAGGTGAGAGGGGGTGGGGGTTAGGAATCAAAACACAAAAGAGATGGTCAACAACGATAGCGAGTAAATTAAGCCTCGCTGAGAGAAGAGACTCTTCTGCGATTGTGGGACGCCGCTCTCCACTCCAACCTATATCCGCTCTCATTTTTTGCCTTCTTTTTAAACGAAACCAATTAAATCTCTCGCCCTATATTGGAGCAGACGAATCTAAATATCCCAGAATATCCAACTCGAATGCAAATTAATGCAGGGTATTCCGAGGGCCGAACAACGAAAGGTCCTGGGCCAGTTCGAACTTAAAACAGAAAAAAAGGCCTACACCAGAAAAAAGCTCTACACTGGGACCAAACAAGCTGGAGGAAACTAATCATATTGCTCTTATCCGGTAATGGAGTTACAAGGTCCGTACAGGCCTATTATAATTCACCCATGGCCACTTATCATTCTATGTATCACAAGACCGCATATCTATAGAAGACACGATTTCGGAATTTTTAAAAAACCTTTACATATCACTTATTATATATCGACTTCTCTGGTGACGGAATGGTTAACGTCTCCAATTGGGGGGATGATGGCTAAATTAACCTCCTGACCTCGGCCAAGCTATCGATTGGAGAAGACCTCCACCCCCTCCCCTCTTCGCCGGCTAGTGACGTCAATCACAGTCACTTGACTACTTCTTCAAGTAAGAGACAAAGCCCTTTTGGGCGGACACCGAGGGGGGATCAGGACCCCGAATATTGTCGCGAAACACTTGCGACGAGATCTTATCTTGAATATTCCCCCAGGGGATATGGGTCAATTGAGGAGTTTCGTGCTTTGTACGGCCGGATGCGGCGGTCCAGAGAGGATGAGCTCCCCTGTCAGGGCCCCGGACCTGAGACAACTTTATCGATTGTGCCGGATTGTGAGCGGCCACTGACGTCACGGATGTCGTCCGCACGACCACGCACAGGCGCTTCACCTCCCCACTGATATCCCTAATCCTGCCTCGTCCATCATTACGATAACGCCGTAATGGTTATTTTAATGATGCTCGAAATCGGTCCAGTTATAGATCGCGCCGAGCAAAGAGAAGGCAGATCATCACAGGTGTGATAATATATACCTCAATTCTCCCTGATCATATTTTTTTATAGCATATTTTAGGTTTATTTATTTTCCTAGAGCAATCGGGGCAGCCTCCTGGTAAGCCGTAGATACGTCCGGCGTTTCCCCGCCCCAGACAAGAAAGAACAAAGTGGCAATAAAACGTCGATGAAAGAAGATTCAAATTACAGCCTAATTATTGTCCCGATGTGCTTAAGAGTCATTTGCATTCGTTCAATACTCCGACTGTTAATGGATGGCACTTAAGGGAATTATGCCTTAATGCCAAAAAACTGGCGACGGTAAAAGCCCGAAACCATTCTAGTCTTAGGAACAAGATTATGTGATGTTACCGAAAGAAGGTATCCATCTTCGAACCAAAAAAATGTGGATTCGGATGTCAGTTTTTTAGGATATTTACACGTACTATAATAATTTTTATATACTTAGAAAATGTCAAAAGGTATTTTAAAACTTGGTAATCTTCCTTTATAAGGGCGCTTATAATGACGGACCGTGGCGGCCCATAATAACCGAGTCCCGCACTACAGCCAGGCTCATAAATCTTAAAACCCACTTAGGGACTTTATATCTTCTCTTTAGATCACTCTTATTCAAGAATTCAACAGGTTTCTGGGGCGGATCATTTAGCAACACATGATATCTGTCACAAAAGGCTACGTACAACAAAAACTTATTTATTACACTTATTTATTGTCACTGGCATGGCTGATGGTTCGGCCGTTCACGATAATATTCCCATTACTTGCGGTTTCACTATCTGTTATAACTCTTTCGAGGGCTCTTCTGCCTAATGATGAGGTCTTAAGTCATGCTGCCCGCATGGCCTGTAGCAAGTGCTCAATATCGGCACGGAAAGAAGTAAGAACCTTCTCTGCAAGTGCTTCCGAATTGTGGACTTCTTTAACCGGTAAGCCCAGGCGGATAGCCACGCAGAAGTCCTTCGTAGGATGGAGTATAAACTCGGGTCTTCAGACCCCAGGACTTTCTAGCCACGGGCCTCATCTTCACTCCCACCTGGGCGACCTTCGCCCCAACCTCACGGCCGTGAGGCACGAACCTCATACCACGGTCCAACCATATACAAAGGTACCGCGTCTCCGTGACCCACTTTATTCCACTGGCCTGGACCAAGACTCTGGGCTGTCTCTTTGAGCTTAGTCGACCTTTCAGCAGACTCCCTCGCGTTTTACTAATCGAGGTACATAAATTAGTCTCCTGGGCCTAATTTCGATGTCGGTCGATCGAACCAATCGATATCAGTTCTGCTTCTGCAAGAACCGATCATCCGCTTAGAGTACGTTCCTTCCTTTGTTGAGGTCGACAGAAGACTGTTTCAGAAAAAGGAGCCTAGGACCTCGTTACCCTCTTTATCCTTCCTTCAACTTGGTGTTCGGCGCCTCTCATAACGACCTGCCGGCCGCTGATGTACGATTGTACCGGGCGGAAGGGGTTACTGGTATCGATTTGTAGAAGTAAAATTGGGTCAGTAGGGGAGCAAGGGCTGGCCTATATTGCGGCAGTCCCATTTCCAGGAGGTCCTGCGCACTCAACTCGACACCTCCACCCTGTACAGCCATTGAATGAAAATGAGATCCTACTGAGCGCTTAGGATTTAAAGCCCCCCATTATCCCTTAAACAACCCAACAGCCCTAGATAGAACACATTACATACATAGATCAATATAGTAGGTAGTTCGTTAAATTTCGTATTTGAATTATTATTCGCGAATGGATCTCAAATTATTCCGGTAAACTTAAGCTGATTAATTAAAGGCGCCATATGGATTAGTTACCGTAAAATTAGGATAATCATCGAATGGAGCAGTAATCTTTTTTTATTTTACAGATCGGAAGAATATTTTGTTTATGAATAATTCAAATTGTTGACGATATCCGTTTCGTAAGCGATCTAGGCGCACAAAACGCGTGGGGGGAATATCTCTCAACTTATGTAATCCTCGTCTATAAGGATATCGTAGGCCACGTACGTAGGCCAGAACATAGGAGGCTGGGTTGGGAAAGAATGAAAACCCGTCCGCCCAACGCACACGGCCTCCTGGAGAAACTATTCAAAAACAGGAAAGTGCTGGAAATAAGGGACCGAAACTTTCCAAAGGGGCCGGTCTTTCATTTTCATCGCGACCCTTCCTTCCTTCATTCCAGTGTTCTGCACTGGAGAGAGAACAAAAGGACGAAAGGAGTTCTTGAAGGAGCGTTAACGCGCGACGTTTAATGAATGGGCTTCCGCTGGGTCGCTCGCTTAACGGTTCCTTGCTTCCTCCTCCCGCCGGTGCTCGGCCGCGCTGGAGCTTATTGTTAATTCATTTAGATCAAGAGGGTTCACTACTCCCTCTATCTCCCACCACTCGTTCCTACCTATTCTCAAACATCTACTGCCGAGAGGAAGAGCCTCCTCTATATTCTCAATCAACACGGGGTTCTCCCCCGTAATTGTCTCATCAATTTATTAGGATGTTAGCACTACAAAAATTAGAGGAGCCATCAGTTTTAACTCTAAAGTCAGAGTGATAGCTTATTCAATTAAAGCCTAATAGAAAAATCCCCATCGAAGTCGAAATAAAGGTCCCTCGGATTTTGTACAGAATGTTCGATTCTTGTTTCGAAGTCTGATTTCTTAACATGTATTTCCAGTCAGGGTTGGTGGGATGTCTTTCAAACATGTATAGCTATCTAAGCGGTAAATACTTCCGGGCCGCAATCTGTTGCCTCTGCAGCCGGGGAAATTGTCCCCATTATCGCTACCGACACTGAACTTTCAATTATCATAAGGAAAGACAGATCCCAAATTTTTCTCGGAGTTATTATTATTGTTCTGATTGATAATGGAAACGACGCAGCATAAATAAATAATGCTAAAAAATTGAGAAATGTATTCCGTGGATAGAAAAAGGAGACAGAAGGACATATATCTTATAAATCCCTTAATATTGTTCAGGTTTTGATTGAATGCAGGACATGAAAGGAAACTGAAATGTTTCAAATCCTGTTCCCGCACTCCTGTTCCGGCCGTTTCTAACAGAGGCCACCATTTTTTCAACGGTTCATTGTTACAAAAGCGTTGCTAATTGAATTGCAAGAAATCCAAATTCACTGGCCATTGTCTGCCCGCCGAAGAATCACTTTCATTCGTCCGCCCATTAGCCGCTATGACCTAGAACCTCCTCTTCGTTGCGGTGGAAATAATGATAATAAGAAAAAACTCTGGCTCGAAACTGGGACGGAACCGCTACTTCCTTTCCTGGAACGAAACCAGACGTCGCGACTTGTGCGAAAGGAAGCAGAAAATATATTAAAGTCGAACCTTCACGCAATTACAAATTACCAATGTCAGTCTCGTCAATTATGACTTATGAGAGGAATTACCATGTGTAACGGGAACACTATTCGATAAAGCACGATGGGAGAAATAATATATTTTTATCTCCTTTATTTATCCAGTATATTAGCGATAGTTAGGGTAAGTGCCTGCTATGAAAGAGAATCTAACAGAATAAACTTATACTAACTTATTTCTAACATCCAGGGTGTATTAAAATAATATTTTCATCTGTTATTAATTTATTTTATAAATCATAATACGGCACTATAAAAATCGTTTTTGATTACGATTGCACGAAACTCTAATCTGGATGAACTCTTTAACGTTGAGAATTTAATATTATGTATGTAATCTAGAATATGCATCTTAGTAAAAACATCAATCTGCCCAGGAGACAGTTCCACTCATATAAATGAGATCCGCTGATTTATAATTCAAAATGAGAATTGCCGGATTAACGAGCTCCTCCCTGAGAATCCTCCCTCAGGACCGCCACTTAATCCGCAGAGAAAATTATAGCCTATAATTAAAACATTGGTAGTCGCAGTCTGGCGAACACGTCCGCAATTTGGTGCAGAATTATCGCCCTTATTTATTATAATATTTTAAACACGACTGCAACGGACAAACCTATATAAAATTCCTGGCACTGAATCCAACCAAAAAATAGAACGTGACACAAACTGGTCGGAAGATTAGGTCGATAATTATGAGGACAGACTGTAAAAGCGGATTTAGGGGCTCCCGTCAGCTTAATCAGATGGACGAAAACGTAAGAATTAAAATGTCCGCGTGCGTGCGTTATCGCTATAGATCATCTTATTACTACAAATTATATAAAACTGAAACCAGCGACGCTACGTTGTGGACATTGTGGGTCAATGTTCCTCAAGAGCCGAGACTAATATCCTGTTCCGACACACGATTTATGTTCTTTTTATTTTTTTCCCTCGTATTTAAAATACTATTAGGAGAAATCGACTTATGACATTGTCTCTGTATCTGACAACTTGTCTCGCCCCAGGCGCTCGAGGTACTCATTTCTATATTTAAAAAACTCAGTTTCGGGGTCAGAAAGAGCATCATTTTCAATAACCGGATACGCTTACAATAATGTACTCACACATATAAGTAATTACTATATTGAATATTGTTATTGAAATAATTCGCGTAATTCGTTCATATTCCAACAAGGAAATAGGGTTTCTTAAAGCAACAATTGTGTTATCACTCCCTTTAGCGTCTCCGCTCGGGGCTTGACGCTGATAGCTATCAAAACAGACAACGAAGTCCTTTAGCCGAGCGGGAATCGAACCAGAGACGGGAAGTAAACAAAGGCGGGGGGTTGCGCAATAATAATAACGATGGCGCAACGCTGTGCCGTTGTTCCGCCCTCGGAGAAGACGGGACACAATGTGCGCTCATTGTGTCCTCCTCCTCCTCCAATTATCAATGGTCTACTCGGGCGGCTAGTGAAAGAGGCTATTAGTTCGGCCTCCTCTCACAAACAGGACTCGCATAACTCCCGTCCACTGTGTACACACATCCGAGGTAGTGTTAATTTATAGGTTAAATGCCCAAGAATCGCCGCACGAGCCGAACCCCACAAGTTTTTGAACCTCGAATCATCCCCAGAATTACTCCTTATTACAATATTCGTGTTACAGCAGACCGAGCCTGTAATTTCATAATTAGGTAATGTTATAATCTTACATTTCCCTGTACTTTGGTACGCGCCTAATTTTTTTATATCGATTGAAATCATAACAACTCATTTAGTTGAGACCTAGTAGTATTACTAGTCATTATTACATTACCTTATTAGGTATTACGAATACCTTGTAAATAGCGATCGGAAGTGAAAGATAAAAAAAAAGTAGTATTAATGGTTTCGACATGATCGATATATTCTTCTATTGGAACATTGGAACTAACAAATGTCGTTACTGTAAAAACAGAAGGTTACAGATGTGGTAGGTTCTAAGAAATATATGCGAGGCCGCCGTTAATGACTGAGATGGAGTATTTGAAGTTGAGTAACACCTCCCATATTTTGACTTATTTTAGATCACTTACTTCTTTCCAGCTCGAATAGCGTTTTGTACATTCGTTATGGGATATAAAGTAATTAATTAATAACTGCATGCGTTTGTAATGTAATCATTGATAATTTTTCTTAATTAAACTACAAATATTAGGTCACAAACCCCTCCTAAGATCGTGTACTTCTTAATAGAAATGAATATTACTATTAATATAATATCTTTAGTTCACTCCTTCCATTAGCTATCGACAGGTCAGTTGTGTTTCATTTTAATTAGACGTTACCCTTAGTGCATAATTATGTATTTCTGTATATAAGTTGCGTCAACTAGACTACTATAATTAATTGTCTACAAACAGAAATAAACTTATAATCGCCATTATAGAAACAGAATTAAATTTCTCCGATATTTTAACCAGAAATTTAAATAAATTAACAGGTTAATATCTGAATAATATTTCGAAATAAATTCTGTTGTAAATCTTATTTTCGTGTCGACTGTCAAGTGGGCAAAAAGCAATGTCTTGTTCTGCGAAAAACTGGACTGTGAACGGTCGATTTAAAATCTAAAACGTGTAGGATGTTTTCAAAGGAGGTCAATTGAAGGGTCTTGTCTTGTCCCCCGGGAGCTACCAACGGTACAACCACTGGCCACATACAGACAGCCCGACGACATTAACCACTCTAAGTAAACAGTCCTTTTTGGTTCACATATTCTCTTCCTTAAGTTCAGTATCCAAAGCCCGAAGATAGTAACTGTTTATAAACCCCTAGAAAAATATAGTGCAGGAAACAGATCTACATCATTTCTGGATAAATAGCTATAACAGTAACAGATACGGCTAATATTGAATAACCTCATTACTTTCCAAATACATATTGAACCGTCCTACTGTAACTTATCTCAAACATTTATTCAGCATAACGTGAAGTTCATTATTTATACCATGAGGTACATTCCAGGTCGGTTCGCCATGGTCTGGATCTCGAAGTTATGAATCTCAAAACCGTCCGATCTTGTCGGTCCCAGAACTTGACAGGACAACGGAACATCCATGAGACTATGAAATATATATCCAGTAGAGTGAATAGAAAAATAACATAAGACACTACCCTACCCCAAATGTCCAAACTCAACCATTACTTAACTGAAGTTTCTACAGCAACTCGAAACCATATACATCGGTAGCATCAGTGATAAACACGTAGATTTTCGACGAATAGCATGAAAACATTATTGTTCTAGTGATAACAGAGTGGGGAAGGACAGAAGTCACGAGAGGGTTAACTACCTTCTGGAAGGCAAAAACGATGGCACAGTTTGTCGGACATATGGCGCTACAAAGGCGTGATGCAATGTTTCTTTGTTAGTGCAAAAAAGTTCACCAAAGAAATGATCCCGATTTAGTGCGAGTACAATGCACTATGGGCTCTCTGAACGGCCCCTTCTCGGTGTTATAAAGCGCTGGAGAACATAGTTATTAAAATCGGAAGGAAACCCTTAAGGGGGTGGCGCCAACGTGGTTAAAAAGTTCTGTCTGTTCTCACAGACATGTGGCGACTGAAGGGGGAAAACAATTATAGTTAATTATGAAAGCATACCAACAAGACATCGGTGGCGTTGTTTCATTGCGAAATATAGTACCATGAATAATAAAATTTGAGAATTCGAAGTACGAATAAAGTGTTAATTACCTACGAACTGCTCTCTGGACGTATGACAAAAGATTTTTGTTTAACTTTTAACAAAAATAAGAGGGTTAGAATTATTTAAAAAGTTTTATAATTATATTTCACCACAGATTAAGGTTCCAACCTCGCCATTCCAACTTATTTCTCGGCAAAACTACTACTCAGATATGCATCAGCCTCGTTCATAAATTACGAACTCTGCGGTCATAGTTGGCGTGCAGGAACGGAGCCCCCGTTCCCGCAGCAATAACTAGATAGGGCTAAACTACTTTAAAGTTTTGCAGTCAAACTAGCCAATGCCGAACAATGGGTGCCGAAGCTTTGAACTGTTCCTGTCCTTTCGTGTTTTTTATTGTCCGCGGGAGAGGCGAGAAATGGTCGGGGAAACAGTTGAAAAGAACAATAGACTCGGAGCCAGCAGGAGAGGAAGTCTGTGAAATGACCTTTGTCGCATTGCATCAAATTCCTTTTTTCTTCAAGAAAATTCTTGCTAGTCGTTTCCTTGTTTTCCGATAGGCCTTCGGTTCTAATCGTTGTCGGAAAGTGGCGGATCGCGTCTCGAGGTAAGTGAATTTTCAAGTTTTTCGAAATACCGCTGTTTGTAGGATGTCTGCGGCTAAACAAGAGAATAAAATTATCCTTCGAACGACCGCAATGTTATTTCCTTCCAATTTCGTGTCCTATCGATTAGAATATCGACCCACGCGGATGACTCACATATTATCGGGATTATATTTCAACCGTTCCGGTTTTATAATGCGGTCGCAAAGGATTCGCGAACACTTACAAGATATTTAAGGCAAGGGGTCGGAATATATCACGCTCGAGGAAATAGGAACAAGAAACGCAAAGAGTTGGACCACATTATAATTATATTACCGGCTAAAGTCGAAACTACTACAGGAAAACATTTTAAAAATATTTATTGATATTCTAGTGGTACGGTGTTTTAATATTATTTAAAACCTTCTTAAATACTCCAACATTTCAAAATATTGACGAAACGACCCCTAACGTAAATGAGGATATGATCGGTATCTGATTTAAACAAAGATACCACAATGTTATCTTGTAATCTGCTTCCTGAACGAATTTTACCGGTCCATGCATATCCGTCATTGCCGCAAGCTTCTTTTTATAATTGGCTATATTACACCGGAAGAAATATTACACAGTCAATATGCGAAAGCTTTGTTTTGCAAGTTCGTTAATAGATCTTATGAAAAAGAAATTCGATGCCGAAACACGTTTCCTCTGTTATCAAAACAATAATACATAAAGTAATCAGTAAATTTTATTTTCCGAACTTTCGATAACTTCCATGGTTAAGGTTATTATACAAAGTCTAATTCGCCAAATTACGGACGATTCCTGACTGGACAACGGTGTAAGTCGTCTTCTAAGGATGAAGTTTAGAAAGCTACCCCAGGTGCCCAAGGTAAGTTGGTCGCCAATTACGGCTTTGATGAGATTTCAGATTCAAGTCCCGGACCCGTTGCAAGTTGCTAAGTATCGGGTGTGGGCGACCGGCGCCCACCAATAAGAAGAAAGTCGTGAAAGAAAAAGGGCTGTCTCCTCCATCTTGCTCCTAACTTCCACTGAAGATTTATTTTATTATAGGTTTAAAACAAACAGGTATAGCACAGAATTTCAGAAATAGGTTGCATTATGCAGTATATTAGTACTGTAATGTTATAGTACTGTTGTATAATATATTGTGGTACTTAAAATGTCGGCTTCTGGTAACATTTATAATAGTACCGTGTCACTGACGGAATGCTACTGACGGAGACGAAACAAGTGTTACATATTTATTCATTTTCTATAACCTATTGTTTAAATGAATTACCCTCTTCAGAGACTTTGTTACTGGCATCTCTCTTCTCTGTTAATCTCGCCTGCTTAGTGTCAACAGGACTTTTCACAGGCAATAAGATTGGTTAATGGAAAAGAAACCGAAACCGGTCTAGCTTATGCAAGCTATATACAAGCTTATACAAATACATAAATTAGCTGTTCACATACATAAAAGGCTTATTCTCGTGTAAATGAAAATACTTACAAGGAGAGTAGCCGGGAATGCTGAAAAACGTGGTACGGGGGACGAGATCTATAATGGTCACGTATTGGGACAAGTGGAGAGCCTACGGATGTAACTGCCTAATTATACTTTCACTCGGGACAGATTTATAAAGATTCACGTTCTTCATCGCTCCTTCAAAGGGGAACAATGCTTCACGAAATTGCTTCCCCAGTGAGGAGCCCGAGTCCAAGCCGTAACTCCTATTACCCGTTCACTTTTTTTTTGTATCGAGGTGTTTTCCTCAGTGTCGAAACCAGGGAACGTTTTCTATAGTCGGGCGTTTACGCCGCTTTTACCGTCGCCTCGGCGGGTAACGTTATCGCGCCTATCCTGCTATAAACTGACTCCGTTAGATAATCGCACGGTCCCCGGTATCTTCTCTAAGCCGGCTCTCGCGTTGCAATATTACTAAAGCCAAATCATTAATCGGTACCTTAGCAGGTATACTGCTCACAATAACCTAGGCATACTTGAATCGTACTCTCATGTCACAGTACCGCTGCTCAATCATACTGGTCGCCCGCAAATTCCACACGTGTTAGTGTCTAGTTTAGTGGGCTTCCCTTTAAAATGATTCACATCCGACAATCGCTATTATCCGCCTCTTGTACGACTTCCTTTTCGCCTCTCGGCTTCCTTTCTTTTCGACGCGGTCGCATTTCCTTTCTCCGGTCTTACGAGTCGGATTAATAACCAGATAAATCGGCGAACGTTTGAATCTTCGACGGAGTACGCACAATTTCAGGTAAACTAGACCCCGCTTTTATCTGGCCACTGGGCACGTGCCTAGCCGAGAGCCCGTTAACCAACGGAACTCGGATCCGGTCCGGAAGGTTTCAGAACATTATATCCTATTACTATTAGAGCAGTAGCACGGTACGGTCAACGGATGATAGCCAGTTACTCCTGGCATGCAGTCTTAGTTATAACGGAGTTATCGTAACAGTTTAAGAAGTAATAGCGTGCAGACGTAATTAGTCTAGAAATTTTTGTTAAAATAATGAAATTCAAATGTCATCAACGTTAGCGAATATATACTCAACAGGCGTATTGTGATAAATTGTAAGCTTACAAACTGTTAATTTTGTACCTTATATTTATTTCTTATTAAGATGTGAAAATGGTTTATGGAAGGGTTGGAATACGCATCCTGACTGCTTTTTATTAGCAGTTCTTCAGGATCGAATCATCGAACCAAACTCTACAGGCTATTCCGGTGATTTTGAGCTCTACTCGCAATCAATTCGAATTTGCAATCGAACGACTTATATTGTTTTAAAAGAAATTACGCCCTTCGTTGTTTCGTAAAATGGTCGCGTACTTTCCGTAAACGTAAGGACGCGAAATGATTTTGGAACGCCAAGAACTGAAAGTGAGTGGTCGAGAGGGAGAGTGGAGGAGCGGCTGCCGAAGAGAGACAGAGAGAGACTGAAGAGAGACACTGGGACACCAACCGGTTTCGTAATATCGTGTTCTCTACACACTCCTCTACCGCTCCCCGCTATTCCGCCCCCTTCCCCTCCGCCCTTTCCCTTCCCCGTATCCTTCCACATCCTTCTGAAGGACAACATAACAGTGTGTGTGCGCGCGGGCGCGCTGTAGCGGCCCATAGTCAGTGTGTGTGTGTGTGTGTGCGCGTGAGGACACTCACTCAGTTGTTGTCATCCGATCCCTGCCTTGTGTTGTTAACGCACTGCTATGCGTGTCCTCCACCTCCTTAGTTCTTCGCCCAGGGGCCATTCAATATCTATTGTCTCTAAGAGCGTGACCACGGTCATCGGAGGATTGTCGTCCACGGGCAGGATGTGTCGGACAACTAGTTTTCGGTCATTTCGAGGAATAAAATAATATAGAATATTTATTAAAATGTTAATAATAACTATAATTTTATAGGGATAATATGGTACTAGTGAAAATTGATTCTGCCGGGCTGCCAGGCAATTGGGGCCGTTGGGAAAGTTTAGAATGAATTATTTTATTTAATAATAGGTATTTTTTGGGGATCTGCGAGCATAAAACAAATACGCTTTCGACACATGGTGTACGTAAATTTTTCTGAAAAATTTAACTATCCAGCCTATTTCAGGAAACAGAATTATTGTTCGGTATGAATTGAATTGGCAAAATAAAGAACATCCTAAGAAGATGTTGCATAGCCGTGTACCTATCAATGCCGAAACTAGATAAAATAGTAGGAAACAACTGACGAAGAATGTTCGTACCAAAGAGAGAACCTCAGTATCGGGTTCTGCGACAAAGTACTTGTTAACACGTGTGTAATAGACCGTGTTCATATATATATATACAGGGTAACATAAATCAATTGAGCGAGATAATGTCAAAAACAGGACGCAGATAACGGGGTAGGTAAGCCACAGAGACCTGTTGTTCTACATCAGTTTAGATAAATATCTAGCGTTGCGAAGTCGGTGGCCACTCAATCATGTACATGGCATATTAGTTAGCTAATACGCATCTATAATATAATTGTTTAAAAATGCTTGATTTTGAATAAGTGGTTTAACATGTAATTTCCTTTCATTTTAATTGAATTACATGTCATGGTTACTGCGATATAGCAAGTTTTAAAATTAAAAATAGTGTCAGCCTTGGTTTTAAATATTATCCGTGACTTGATTTCTTACGCTTCACGAAATGGGTATATAATACAGCAATTAATATTCACCACCTCCCAGATAAATTACCTGTCTAATATACCATTTGAAATAATTCTTAAATCCTTAAATAAGGTTTTTTCAATAATTAAATCCTGTGCAATTTCACGTTGGAGTCAGGATATTGAATTTTGTGGCAGAGTGTCGGCAGAGAGCCGCGTAATGAACCAATTAACAAGAGCTATAAATCTTGGAGCTCAATTTCTCAATTAGGCGAGATTTTCTCATCCCTCGTTCAAGGATTGAATTTAATTGATCCATTCAGATTGTTTGCTTCGAGAATTCAGCCTTCAATAATAATTATATTAGTGGAAATAAGTTCTTTATCATATTCAGCAGGATGAAAACAAAGGAGTAAGAAAAACTTCCCAATTGAAATTAAATTGAATTTAAATCGCAAATTAAAATTTGATGTGAAAAACACGTAATGCACATCAAATCTGTATTGATTGACCTTGCGTACGTTGCCTTGGTAATGTTATCCCAGCCAATATTCTACTGTCATAATGATACTATATACAATCTTTTAGAGCAAGATTTAACTTATGTATTCCCAATGTTTTCCTATAAATGTAACTGCATATTATTGAGAATCCTACAAACCGATACAGTGTAGGTAGACAGGTACAATATTGTAGACAGCGAACATCGATGAGTAAAGCCAATTATTACTGTTCTAAGTTTCAATAGGAAAACACAACTTTCACTTCGTATACTCGTATATTATTACGTCCCATATTATTATACCAAATTAACACCTAAATTTGGGTGCGTCCCTAAAATGTGGAATAAGTCCAACTATTTTGAAAGTAGACGAGCGAATCACGAAAGGGCGGACAACAAAGCTCTGAAAGGTGCCACGTAGGCTCAATGTGTCGATGAGAATTGCCGATGTTATAACTATGGGAATGCTCGAGTAGGGGATGTTGTCGTGGGGTGGGATAGGAAGCAGGAAGCCCTGACATAAGGGTCTTACCGACCCCCGGCTAAAACCAAACGCCGCCTCCGACCGCATTAACCGACCAAATTACCGGGCTACTTAAGGCGCTCCAACTTTATCAATTTCAACTCACCGT
The DNA here is from genome assembly GCA_019843655.1 of Lethocerus indicus. Classification (NCBI taxonomy): domain Eukaryota; kingdom Metazoa; phylum Arthropoda; class Insecta; order Hemiptera; family Belostomatidae; genus Lethocerus; species Lethocerus indicus. The sequence goes on along the minus strand of JACDQD010000007.1, from coordinate 5,038,716 downwards.
ACCGACGGTTAATTCCCTAAATTGGCCACCCGCCGCCACTTAGTCAAATTATTTTGCGCCGAGGGACGGCCCTGTAAATATTGAAAATTGAGAAAGTGAGATTGAATATCAACTTCGCAACCCTCATTAACCATTTCATAGTGTAAGTAGAAAGTAGATACACACTGAAATAATTTATTTTGTATTCAATCCCAAGATGTGTTTTGATTCAGCCCCGTCGATTAGGAAAACAGAATATGCAATACCCATGATACATTTTCAATATCGTGGGTAAATTCGTTCTCAATGAAATACTCCCGTACTATCACTGGTTAGAACTGTAGCCCCATTAATGTAGTGAAAATATAAGCACACTTGAATTAACACGAACTTAATTACACGTAAAGTTCGGAGAAGGCAACTTACCGGTCGCATTTAGCGATAAATCGAGAAAACGGGAATGACAAGATTGTTTCTATTTCGCGTGCTGTTGCATAAAGGCTGGAAAATTCCGAACGACTGAAATGTTGTGCAATGTTTGGAATGCAGCAGAAAAGGAGATGATTAAGAAGGTCGTGGGTCCTTTTAGGAAAAGAAGGACGACCGGCCAGGGGCGGGGCACCACGAACACCTCCTCTTATATGTACCTCGGTCCAATGTCAACAACCGGTCAGCTTTGAAAATCAACAGGAATGTCCTAAATTAACGACGCAATTAACTTTTTTTTTCGCCGACTTAGATGGAATTTATAGATTAGTTAATGGCTTCGACACATTTTGAGCCCGAACAAAAACTTGGAAAGGCTAATTGAGAGTTGCGGACAAGTAAGGAATCGGACTGTGAACGGGTTTCAATCGCGCGTATCGTCCGGAATTCTAGCTCGGCGCCCCAACGTTTGAGTGGACTACAAGGTCTCCATTCTCACATAAGAGGGACAGGAGGCACTTCACAATATGTGGACCGAGCGAAACTGGAAGAACTTACTTTTAATACCGCATTTTTCGGGTATATTGTGCCAGGACAACAGAACTTTATACGTAATGTACTATAAAATGTGAAAATAGGCTATGGTCATGCGTAAGGGTTACGAGGCGGAGCCCGAAACAATATTCTCCCTACAAGTAATGGATTGAAATGTACTCATCATTCATATCAGTTTCTGTCGTAGATTCGGATCAAATATGGGAGATGGGGGGGGGGATAGTACAATAAGTGGTTGAAAATCTATTATACAAGCCATTTCTGAATTTCAATCACTCTAATGGATAAAAGTCCCACTAGTACCGTGTTACGTATCGGTATACGTATATATACAAATACCCTGATATGAAATAATCGGTAGAACGCAGAATAATCAGTAATTACAGTAATTTGTCGAATCCATTATTCAGGACCCGGGACGGATATTTACATGGGCTCAGAAAAAATGGAAGGCTACTGAGGATTTCACAATCGACGAACGAGTCGACTCGCATTTTGTTTTTTATGCCGTTGTGTATTGCTGTTGCGCAATTGTTTGTTAACACCGTGAAAAAAGGAACAGCGCAGTCCAAGAGCCAGAAGAAAAACAACTCCACGGTCGATGACCACGGGAGCTGGAGAGGCGTATAGGGACAACCGTGTTAATTAAGAACAACGCAATTGACTATTGATTTGATTGCGTTCTTAGACTCCGAACCGTAATTGAGTTCAGACCTTGTTTGGGGAATACAAATGTGTTTGTTGGGAGCCTGCGCACAAATACGGTATGAATATCAACAGGTGAATAAACCGGAAAAAACGTTCAACTATAGAATAATTTATGTATTAAATTCTTTACGCTAAATATTGTCATCGTTATAACATTTTCATACATAGACAGTATTACTAGTACAATAGTTTAATTTACTCTGACGTAGGACCACACATCGTATAACTGATGATATTCCAAATCCTTACAGATCTCTCCAGGAATATTTAAGATTAAATATATTATTAACTTCAAATTATAATGAACCTTTTAAGTTGAGATAATTTTATTTGAGTTGAGAAAAGAGTGGAGCCATTATTAGTACGAAGATCAACTTTACAGTTAGTTAAAACAAGGCTGGCTTTTTAAAATTCATCAGTGTTCAATGTGCTGGTTAATTGCTTGCTTACTCCGCAGTGCAGGATTTTCCGCCCACTTCGCACGTTAATTGCGTCTCCTGTCAGAGTCTTGGTTTTAATAAAAGAGAAAATGAGTGTCCCTAATGTCCCGTCCGTTTAAACCGATTACGAACTGGACCCGCTTAAAGGAAGTGACAAGTTTGATTTTCCTTCCAAACAGATAATGCACTAAATTATATCGAATAATGAATAATATATTGATAATACATTGAGAAATTTCACTAGTAATAATTATTATCGGACTAGATATGTATAATTACTTACGAATAGAGCGATTATTTTTGAACCAATGAAAATAGTACTCACCTGCGACAAGAAACAAAAAAATATTATACATAAATATATTTATCACTGATTAGTGATAAATACGTATTGGTGTACGTCGCAGTGTATGATACTTGTATTCCCTCACGTTTTGAATATTTCAGTTTGCCATTTTCTTTTCTCTCTCTCTTGACAGTATTGCGAAATGGCATTCAGTGCAACACCGGTAATGTACGACACTAATCAAATACTGTATTTAATAAACAATGGAACTGATAAATGAAAATTACGGATTAGAATTTATGAAGTATGAATCGAAAAAGTACGACCGGACAGAGCGGAACGCACACAAGACGGACAAGAAAGGGGGGAGTCGGGCTTTGACAGAGTCACGTGACAGGGCGTGTTCAATCGACTGTAAAATATGGTCGGGGTGTACCGTTACGATAATGACGATGGTACGCGTGACTTAACAAAGTGTCGCCGATAATTGGTATGCGGTTGAAATTCCGAGCGAACCTTGAAGTGGTGGTCCGTTCTGGACGACGAACGTGGATCGCTAGGTAAACATCCTGCTCTCAGCGTCCTGAAGGAAGCCTTCTTCACTTTACCAGTGAAGCTCTACATCGTGGGCACGCTTCTGTCTTCCTGTTTTCGCGACTGGAGTGCACCGGTGCATATCCTCCAAATGCGATACCGTGCATGTCAATAGGATACGTTCCTTACTTGTCTTTGTTTGGGAGAAATGGCTTACCTCATTTTTTACAGTTAACATTCTTAATTATAGATCTATTTTTCTATATCCTTTATTCAACTTCTAATGGGTTTCTAAGGGGCTTCTAGCGTCCAGTTTTCAATTTTACATCAAAATTGTCAGACTACATTAATGTCAGAAAAATATCATCGGATTACAATTGCAAATAAATACGAACAAAAAGTAAAAGATTTTTACACATTTTCACACATTTTTTTTGCCACGTGGGTAAATCACACTGGAATGGACCAATTAAAATAGGTTCGCTATTTTTTTTAAGTCGCGTTCGTTGTATATACGCGAAAAGTCCCTCAAAACAGCTGACACGATAAGAAGGACTTGTATATTATTTTAATTAATACATTTTCAACTCAATTTTTTTGCGAGCTTCGCTTGTGGTCGACCACCTCACTTGCCTCGACCTTGTTAAGTGTTCGCAAAAAACCGGTCCACGTTCACTTCGCATCATACAATAATTCACCCCAACAGATAAGAAAGCGATCGACTATTAGATGAAATAAATAAATATAGAATAATAAATATTTGTACAGCCGATTGCATAAACGATGCGTAAACGTAACTTCAGGTCGTCGAGATTCGAATGAAAATGAAGTACATACGAAATATGTACTTCATACGAAATATGTGAGGTTTACTACCTCGCCTGTTATATAACGCTGTCTTATCTTAACTCTCATGTCGGCGCGGGAGTTTATCGTGTACCGGTTGCCAGTGACAACACATCTTCATTGCGTTCATGTTTTTCCTGCTACTCGGACCGCTTTCACATTATGTTTCCTCCATCCTTTGACGAGATATGACGGGCTTTAATGTTTGTTGCTTACTGTTCTAATGTCTCCTTCCGATTTGTTGAATTATCGTGTCCGGAAGTCGAGTGGAAGAGATTTATTTAGCCGGCCCGAATAAGAGCGCTACGTCGTTTGTATATGGACGTGGTCCAGATCGTAGGATTGGAGCCCCGGCAGATGAATATTCAAACATCCCAGTTTGAAATCGCGCCCGACCCGAGGTCAACCGGTTTTTGACCGGCCGCAAACCGCCACTCACACGCACAAGACAGACGCTTTGTTCGATTTCCCTTTCTACAAGTATATATATCTTGACATAATTTCAGGTTCGTTCAGGATTGGCCAGGATTTGGAATAATATCATCGAGATGTCACCTTTCCCCGACTATTCTCTCAGTACTTAATACTGATTATATTGTGACAACGTCGGCGGGATAACGGACATGTCGGTATTAATGGTGGACAAGCTGAACATGGAATAAATCTTTAGGTCGTTTGGTTCAAAAGAGGATATACAGACCTTCTGAACCAAAATAGGGAACAAAAAAGGCACAGGAGAACAGATTTTAGAGAAAAGCCAATACCATTCGGAGATTCGATTAAATTGATCAAATCATGTCTGCTCATAACTGTCAATTGAAAACCGGGTACGTTGTATGCATTTGAAAAACATATACCAAACATCAAATACAATCGAATGCTCCGTAAGGTTAATATGGAGCACAAGTGAAAATTGGGATGAATAAAACTGCTGAAATAAAATCGGAGACAGGAATAAAAACAAGAACAAGTTCGACAGCCACTGGTAAACTTCATTCTCCTTCCAACCGCGAAACTTTCGCGATTTATATCGCACCGCGGCTTCCTATTCAAATTAGACCTGCTTTCTTTCCGATTGCACGGCTATAGCTCTTTATCAAATTGGCACGGTCAGCTTAAGATTAAGAAATTATGGTTTCTCCGATAATAATTTCATGCGCCATCGATAATTCAGTTTTTCTGACCTTCCCGGAGTAGATTATTAAATCGCTTAATAATTAATATATGAGAACTGTGGTGTCGCAACAAGACTATGTCGAAACCGGGATGCGGGTACACACATAAATAACCGAGGCACAAGAGCGATATGCGAAATCGCATCATGCACTTATAAAATGGGTAAATCAAAGATATCGCAAACAATTTTATTGTTGCTTTACAAAACTTTTCAATTTACATAATGCTCAAAAAGTGCCTATTCTATCCTATAACACTAAATACTTCCCTTCAGTTACTTAAGTGAAATGTGACTATGGGACATACATATCAGAATATTTTTTAAACATATATATATATATATATATATATATATATATACATAACAAAAGTATTATATTCCCTTATTTTCATTACTCATAATCGGTTATTAGATTCGGTTTAGAAGGAGCTTAATGCCTAGAGTAAGCTTAGAGCTCTTTTACTTTTATTAAATAACTTCTTAAGTGAAGTTGGGAAATTTTAAAACGACTAATCGACAGGGAAAAGCCCCCCTCCCCAAAATCTGAGTTTTCCTTCATACTTTCCCGAATAATATAAAGGAGAAAGAGAAAGTGATCCTGCGAAGAGGTCGAGGTCAACACCGCCCAGACAGCGTAGCACCAACACACCAAATAGAGGTACCAGCCATTCCTCAGCCCTCAATGCTAAATACAGTTTAAAAGAATGTCATGTTCTGAGATAATAAGATAAGAGATAGTTTGGATACGTTGTCCTGTTGATTCAAAATGTATTGAAAATGTTTATACAGGCGCTCTACACTTAGAGGAGCACCTCCAGAGGTCTCTAAGTGCACCCAATGAACTTTAGTTAAGTACATTTCACAGTTAAGCACATTTTTTATAACTCACCTTTTTATTTTTATCTTACAATATTAAATTTTTATTTGGCTATGAAAGTTTTGCCTTCTCTTTAAATAAAAATTATTAGATATAGCTTATCTAGTGCCCCCCTGAGTGTGGTGCGGAAATGTACTGAACTAAAGTTCGTTTGGTCCAAATGCTTCGATAAACTAGCGCCCCCTGAGGGTGGTGCGGACATGTACTTAACTAAAGTTCGTTAGGTCCACATGCATCGATAAACTAGCGCCCCCTGAGGGTGGTGCGGACATGTACTTAACTAAAGTTCGTTAGGTCCACATGCATCGATAAACTAGCGCCCCCTGAGGGTGGTGCGGACATGTACTTAACTAAAGTTCGTTTGGTGCACTTGTACCGATAAACTAGCGCCCCCTGAGGGTGGTGCGGAAATGTACTTAACTAAAGTTCGTTTGGTGCACTTGTACCGGTTAACTAGCGCCCCCTAAGTGTGGTGCGGAAATGTACTTAACTAAAGTTCGTTGGCTCCACTTGCATCGATAAACTAGCGCCCCCTGAGTGTGGTGCGGAAATGTACTTAACTACAATTAGTTGGGTGCACTGGCACCGATTACTAAAAATAAACTTCGTTCAATAAATTTGGATCAACAGGAACACTTTTATGATCGTAAATACAGAATACCAGATAGGTTTCCTGTCATATATTTGTAAGTCAAGACTTGTTCTTGTTTGAAGGCATGATTTGAATTGTCGGTCGGCAATTAAGGTTTGAATAATAGAAGGCAGCGAAGAAAAACAGAGGGCGGAATTCTCACAATTATTTGCAATATCCGTCCTTGAATTCGACCTTCTTAACGAAGGTCACTGTCGTGCTTTAAACGATGGGCTATAAATGTGCGCAATTACCGCACATATAGAAATAACAACGAGAATTAGGACTTTCTTTAGGCTCGTCGTCATATTGGGACGAAAAGAATATGACGAATATGCATGTATTTGGACATCCGAGTAACCCGTGAAGTTTGATTTTTCTATTCTAAGTCCATCACCGTGGCTTGAGGGAGACCACCGTTGTTTGCCGCCCTACAACAATGCCCGGACTATAATCTAATCTCGTCTAATCTAAGCTAAACGAATCAACACAATGAGGTGGACCACCGGCGGCGTATCGGACCCTAAAATAATAAGAATTGTTCCTCTATTAAATAACCGAAGCCGATATATACACCCACTAAGACACAAGTATAAAAACGTGGAAATGTACAAATATTCGGATACAAACTATCTTTGCAGTCCTTTCCTGTGGGCAGTATTGGATGGTTATGGTTACCAGAGTATGGTCACTAGTGCGAGCATAAGTTGAGTCTCATATTATATTATTCATGATTCTGTAATATACTACAGAATGCAGGACTATTAATGTTGATATGCATATGAAGTTAGCACGAGATTCAGTGGGAATGTCGTATAAATCTACCAAAAGTTATCGGGAGCACTACTGTTACTACTACTTCTACATATATTTTTGTATGGTATATTAGGTATGCGTTAAATTCTGATGTAAATTACTCTGTCATAATTAAATTTGTTGGAATTAAATGTCGTCATTATACAATTTAATATAATAAAAATTACATTAGCCGGAAAATACCACTTCGAAATGCGCAAACAATCTTGGTAAATTCCTTTGAGTCACATACTGGACAATGTGACATGGCGGAAGACCAAGATTTCCTTACGTGATTCAGCGGTCATTTTCGTTTGTCAAACTTGAAACAATGACTCATGCTTCCGTTCTTTGCGTCTGTTATAATCAGGTACGACTATTTAAAAAGAATTCGGAATACAGAAACCACGAAGAAAGTTAGTTCGCAAATAAGGCTTCAACCAAAATGGGCTCTGCTATTTAAAGAGTCATTAATAACATTTTATTTATACGAACAAATAATAAATTTTAGTTTATTTAGAAAATCGACAGAAATGCGTAACGGTTCCATGTTATATCACATGATATAACAATAAACAATTTAGGTCGTTAATGTTGTTTCAACAGATGGGTTTTCATTACTGCCATAAAACGGCGCACTTTGAAATATTAACTCGAGTTTAATTAATCTGCTCAGATTTCGGAGATAATTTATTATCGCCTAGGCGGTATTTTTTACTGCGACGCAGGAACTCAGAGAAGTCTGGCTGACAATGCGGACCCGACAAATACTGCGTACTTTCCCCACTGATAATAACGTAATGACAGAGATATAAAGTATCCGACTGCTGTTGGCCATTTATGATAACTACGAAAACAACGACTAATATTATAATGTTTATGCCATAAACGACAATTAAATACAAGATCATCTGGATTGCCTCAGGTGGTAATCCGCATAAAAACCTAGTTAGTAAACTGATGATAATATATCAATTAGAATGATAGAGAGGGAATTTTTGTTTTTAATTTCGGGGAATTACGTGGAGTTTTTGTTCGAGATAACGAGTTCTTAGTTATTTCCTTAGAAATAACACATTTTAGTGATTACAGTTTCCATATTCTAGATCAGAATGGACAAAGAATAAAAGTACGAGGATACAGAAAATCAGAAGCGTCATGTTGAAATTTTTATTCAAAATGCCCTCAAGGAATAACTTTCCGGAAGGAAGAACAAATTCTCTCGGAATTAATTTCACTTTTCGTAAGTTCGTGTTGTTACCTAACTCGCGGCGGCGGCGGAACGGCAATGCTGAGAAAGTTTGCCAAATCAACTTATTTTAATCTCATTCGGTATAAAGCATACAGGGAAACGAAAATAGTGGATCCCACTTACTATTTATCGCGCTGCAATAAAAATCACCGATTAAGATTCGATGTTTGAAATCCGTTTGAGTAATCGAAACCAATATCAATAAAACCGAGAAAGTAGCTTCCTAATACACAATTCCGAATTTAAAAGTTCGTTTTATTTCGAATACAGTTACAAGGCATTAATATTGATGTCCCGAGCTTGCATTCTCCGCCAAATGAATATGGGAACGAAACGGTCAATTTTATAGTTTCTAAACTTTCCATTAGTCTTTATTTTTTATTTCCTTTTACGAGCACCGCGTTTCCTTTTACACAGCTCCAATTCACTTTCACTGTCGGATCCGATTATCATTCAACGTTTTAACCACGCGTGTTGCGTCCCGATATTTGGGAATATATTAATTCGTACCGTAATGAGTTACATAAACGAAAACGATATATGTACCAACGGTTCGTGTTTATTTTTCATTAACATAGACTGAACAATAATGCTGAGTCGATCGACATTCAGGAAAAAATGCATCATTTTGAAATCGAAAATGGCGTCTTATTTCAAAAGGAAAACCAGCCTGTGTTCCCGGAAGTTTAAGCAACTGTGGAATTCGTTACGATATCAGAACATCGAGATTAATATCACCAGTACATAAACAAATTGTACTTTAAGGCACTGAAGAGTCTTCAGCCAAAAACGCTTGGTTGCTTACAACATCAATATCAAACATTAAGTGTGATGCTTAAATTCGTTCGGATCTGCTACGTTTTTAGAAAGGATGCCAGATCCTTGTAGTAATCAAAGGAGCGCCCCTCAGGGCGAACAGGGCTAACGAGCGTAATTAAGAAAAGAAGAAAACAAGGAAGGGAGAAAAACTCGTCGCTTATTCGTACAATCAGGCGACGTTAATAATCCTCTCTTATGATCACCGCACAAATGCCGTTTAAATAGCCGTCAAGTCGCTTCTTCTCGACTTTCTCTGCGACAGAAGTGAACGGGACTTAATAAGACCGGGAGCGGGGGCCAAAAAAGAGACGCGAAAAGAAGACCGACAGTTAAGCGGTTACAGATTCAAGTGTGGCAATTTCAACTTGTAAAAGAAGAAATGAGCGGCGCCAATTAGTGGGCCCATCCTCGTATTGACGGCCAGAGCACTCATTTAGAAAGTGAACCATACTCCAATTAAGTGTGTCAAGATCGCGAACCGACCATTAGGAGAAACTATTTTCGCCCACTCGGAAGTCGGGCGCTAATTTAAACCTCGGATCGTATTTGCCGGAAAACTCTAAACTCCAGTTGTGAATAACGAATTAAAATAATTGAGCGCTCTGAGTAATTTTCAAAGACTCGTGATAAAGGATATAATCTACATAAGAATAACACGGCTGAAAGCGGGATTCTTTTCTGACAAAGCTCCTCAGTCCTCTGCTCGTAGCGGAGGCTTAGAATCGGTGGGCGAATTGCGCCTTTTAAATTCGATTACAATACCGCCGATTGTTAACTGTTTAAAGCAATTGTGGGGTATAAGTATCTCGGTGTCCTATTGACAAGTGTTAATGCTTATTGAATACCGCCTTCTGGTCTTCGCTCTCGACAATGACCCACATTCAACTGACCTTTTTCTCTCACTCTATCTCACTCTCAATCTATCTCTCTTCGCCCCCTCTCTCTCTCTCACTCTCTCTCTCTACCGTGGACTGAGTCAGCTATTCCGCTGCGTCTCAATCCCGTTTCAAGATACGAAACGCAATAGCAACACTGATTCATAAGTTACCGATATCGCTTCTTACTTTCGTTTTACGTTAATGAAGTCTGACAAAGTTTCAGTTTGAGATAGCGAAACGATGCGGAAGTGCTTAATGGGAAAATTAAATACGAAGCACCATCATTCAGCAGGTTTCATTGATGTATATATGCACGGAGTTCCCTTATTCAACTTCAACTTAATTCAAGTTACTCTTTACAAGTCAAACTTTTTCCAAACCTAATTCAACGTTCAACCTATAACTGATGGACCCAGAGGACATGTATTTACTATACTAATAAACAATCAACGAATCCATGCGATGGGCGAAACGTAATGGCCCATCAATTAATAAACTCGAGGAATAGACGATTTCGAATGGGGCATATACATTATATACAGTGTTTTACAATGTGGCGAAAGGCCGAAAACAAGCGAGTCGAGAAAACGTTACACGTAGAATTTCACTTCCATTCCACGCGATGTTCATTAGTCCAAAAATACGAATTAATTTAACAATAAATCCTAATTACTCGGATTTTATAGTACGCTTCATAATACGCTTTATAATTAAACAAGTATTATGTAACACTGAATAACGTGTAATGAATATTCATGTAATGGACAGTCCTTATAACAAGGTTACGCTATAAGAAATATTAAATTATTGATCGAAAATATTAATTTTTATTAATTAATTATGACCTGATATTTCTTTTCTATAAATGTAACGGGGTGGTTTAAACATTTTCGAAGGACCAACTTGGTGGGTGATAACTGAGATACGACTTTAGATGCATCTTGTTAGAGCGCTAGAACAATTATGGTATTAAATTATTGTGTAACGAAAATAAACACCATTCTTTCTTCATAGTAGAATGTAATTTCTACTGCAGTGTTAACAATGGGACAGTATATCCTCTGGACAATACGTCTCCGCCATCTTACATAACGTGTTTACACGTGAAACCCCTACCTTTAAACAAGACAGATAAAAAGTATAAGGCTGAGCCAGAATGTAGATCTTATAATCGAATCATTTTGTGAGTTCAGAAAATAACAATATAAATAAACTCAAATTTAAATTTATAAATTTTCGATTACTAATCTCGACATCAGATAGACAATACGGTTGATGAAAGGAAACACTTGGTTTATGTGTAACATTTTATATCTTTCACTTACCTAAAGGATTCAAATATAAAATTCATTCTCTCTGAGATAAATAAAAGATTTCACGCAAAAATGAATGTTATATTAATATCATGTCTTCCTTCACGCAAATATTGTAACGAAGGGTCGAACAGATGTATTATTGTAGTTTCGACAGTTGTTACACTAAATGCACCGAAAAATTAAACGATTCAAAATTCTATAGTAACACTTATTAATAACTTACTACCATCAGCTAAGGGAACGAAATAATTTCCTTGCACGACTATATTTTCGTACGTCTCGTGCGTATAAAGGGTGGATCGAATAACCATGGATCGGGGTTGGTTATCAGTGGTATTCAGTTCAATACCAAGCTGGCTGAGCAATCTCACTAATCGCACTGCCTTACCCGGTCATCACGAGTCCAGACGGGGTCGGTTGAACACAGAAAGACACTTTTACTGAAACTGGAGCTCCCGGGATTCCAGCTGTAATTCAGGGGAGATTGCAGGCATTCGGGACCGCTCTGGGATGCGCTCGGCTTAGAAGGAGCCGACCCTCACCCCATGCCAATTACCAGCTTCATGCCAAACCCAGATACGGAAACAAGGCCATGTCCTACCCCTAGAAGGAAAATTCATGCCACCTTCTTCGGTTCACAATAAACGGGGGTCTTTCAATGACTCTCGAATCGGATTCTAATTCTTTTAGAATGTATTTTATTATCATATATATAAAGTGAGATCATACACCGGACTACTACAATATGAATTCCACCTATTTTACCAAGAAATTTAACATAGTATCAAGAAAAACAATACAAACATTTGGGAAATATTCCAGGACGGCATTTCCCGCAACTAGAAGTTTTAGCGATCAATCATTTCGCTGTTTCTGTTCTAGAAAATCTAATAAGTTGTCCAATTTCAGAATATTGATTTTTTTCAGAGGAAACTTCTCCTGTCCGATTATATCTGTCTTTCAATCAATTAATTAGTGTCTGCCCCTGACCGTTATTTTAGGGCGGACTTCATGGTCGCGTGTCGACCAACAAAAATCCACTGATTATCATTTCACCGTTCCTAACTTGTACCCATTGCAGACATATGGTCTCAGTGAGTACAGGAAAATATATACATTCCGTATCTTCTCTATTAAAAACAGTGCAAACACTTCGGCAGCATACGGTTTAATTAACGTATATAGAACTTTAGTAAACAATATAAACAACCGACAAGCCTATAATATTGCTTCGTGTTTCTAAAAAAAATAACTTTGCTGAGAACTTTAAGAGAAGGAAATGTACAGGATTTCAAAAGTACTTTCAATGGATTATTTTATATGCAGGATATCGAAAATAGTTCTGGTAATTAAGGTTTCGTACCATACTAAGGCGAATTTTGTGGATCAATAAATTTTCTAATACATGAACCAGCCGAAGGTAAATATAATTCACCCGGTACTGTGAAAGGAAAAGATCGATTGCCAGAGCAAGAATTTGAAGCTCCTTTGACACACATGGGTGAGTAATACTTTGAGTAAGCAACAATTAAAACCCAGCGCCTCGCAATGGGCGCGCCCTCGTTTCTGCCTGCGCGTTGAAGTCTTTTTCATATAAGGCTTTCGTTAGTCAGCCGCGGGCCGAATGGACAAGCGTCTATAAACAATACGCGTGGGACTTGCCGATGGGCAATCAGACCGCACAACCCGGCGGTCATATCGATGAGTCATATCAAATGGCATCGGCGAGAATGTCACCCAACGCATTTGAGGCTATTCGGGTCAGGGATAGGTCCCGGCACTCGAATTTCCCACTTTCATATTCACAACCCAGTGATTTCGGCATACATAGCGGTTCTAGAAACTCCGGTCCGGAAGAGAAATCCAGTGAAATGACAATATGCATATAATACTGATTTGAGGAAAATAACTCGGTGAGCATAAGCTCGGTGGTTTCATATAACTTCCTTTTCTGGAAATATTATTTCAACAGAATATCTTGCAAACGGACCAGACGTAAAAGTTTTTACAAATGATTATTTTTAATGTTATATGTATTTAGTTTAATTTTATAATTATTCAGTTGTTTACCCCAGTTTAAAATACTTATAAACAGATCAGCCAGGAGTCGGAATATTATACAAGTCGGATCATGACTTCCATGACTCGGTTGATCTTATGCACTCCGTTGATAGGCCCTGTAATACTAAGTCAATGCCACACGTTGGCAAGAAGCCAAAACATGTCTTGAAAACAAACGAGGCGAGTAAAAATCATATATATTTTGTTTTAATCTTTACTTCTTTATAAAGGTGTCGTTACAAAATAACATTTTTACGTGGTATTAACAAACGAAAGCAAAGAAATATTATTTCCTCACGTCAGAAAAGTCTGTATCCCACAATTTGTTGTACCAAGAATAAACGTCTAACGGAGTCATTAGATGTAAAAAGTAGTGGTCGTGAGAAAAACAATGACGTTACAAATAAAAAAATAACAATAATAACCGGTCGGGTACTAAGGCTACTGGGTGTCCGCGGTTGTTGTGGCCACGTGTCCTTTTAACGGTCCGGGCTCCAGATAAGAGTGGAGGAGCGTGCGGACATGCCTCGTGCAACCGCCGACGCGATTTCGTTACACGTTAATCGCAGTAAAAATAAAAGCGTAATAATAAACCTGTTTAAATCGAGGCCGAACGGCCGTTTGCTGAGCCCAAGCCAAAGAACGAAAATGAAGGGATAAGGGAATCACTTTATTAATCAACGAACCCCGAAAAACGGGACCTGAAGATAACACTACTTCACGTTCAGCGACTTTAGTAGCATTCATTTGTTCGGGCGTGGAAAAAAAACTCAATATTTCTGAATCATAAGCCCTGGTTATAGTAGACAATTTATTGCACCGGGAATAAGACGTTTAAACCGAATTTATCGTCTCATTTCGAAGACAAGTATCTGGCCATAAAATAGGGCCCAAATCCCCCGTACTCATAAACCAGTCTCGACTTGTTTACGTCTGTGAAGTGAAGTAGTAGCGGCGGTGGTGGGCGCAACGGTTTACCAATTCACCGGAAGTTTTTTATCATCATACCTCTCCAAGAAAATTGTTTTTGTTTCTTCCCGACACTTTCAATTTCGGTTATCGAAGACTGAGTACTCAGATTCTGGCGTTGAATATCAATGATGCTGGCGGCCCGTCACGTACTCCTAGCTACGTTGTCACCCGCCGACGTTTTCCTTCTGTTTTAATATATCGGACGTAGAATACAGGTAAAAATCAGCCTTCTAGTATCGACGAATGTTTTGACCTCGGAACTGATATCGCAGGGTTCATAAGTAAATAATAATGTAATATACCGACACAATAAATATCGAAAGCACGGTATGGATATACGAGAGCCTCGCAAAGTATCGACACAGATATAAGCAGAACATAATATGACTATAAAAATGCGTGAAACCATTTTGGAAGAAGCTGTTTCGCTTTTTATATTAGGTTTAGGGCTGTTAAAGAACACGCTATCAGTTTAACTTGTCAGTTTAACATTTGTTCGATACATTTGACCATGTGTCTTTCTCTTTCCTGCCGCTTTTTTGTCCTCGGACTCGGTTTTGGTCTCACTCCGGCAGGAATGTAGGCATCATTAGCGACGAATTATAGTGATAGTGCTCCCAGGATTTCCATTGACTGATGTGTGATGGATAAAAGAGTGTTAACTCTGGGATGTTTTTTCTTATTCCAATTGCTGAAGTTGTCGCACTGCACACTAAGACGGCTGTCTCTTCGCCATTAACCCCACTGTCCATGTCTGCCCCGCTCTTATTATTTATTCAACCGTGAAAAAAACGCCTTCGGGATTCATGCCTTCTGGAAGGTCGCCAATTTTAACACTCGCATTTAAACTAAAAGGCGTGCGACGACCGTCATTAATTCTCAAGGACCGGCGAAGGTCCGAACGAACTGTGTCACAATTTCGATTTCGTCCCGCGTGGCGAAACATGTTCAGCCAAATTCGTAAAATGCAATTGCAATCGTTCATTTTATATACACCGTTGTCGTGACGACGAAGAATATGTTATATGCGGGCACGGGAGATCGTGGATGCCTCGGGGGTCTCGGGAGGGGAAATGTCGCTGGGATCAGAATTCCAGACCCTTATATATTAGATGCCTTCTCGATTGCAGTCAACGCCTTGACCTTTGCGCGGATCTTTCCGACCGGAGCGGATTAAAAAAACAGGTGCATGCCGAGGAAGAGACAATTATCGGCTGTTGTAAACAACAATGCCAGCCAAAGTTCACCGAACGTTTATTCTCAACAGTGCCATGCACTGTCTCTCCTCGCTTTCTTGGTAAAAGCTGGTATACACTTCTCGCCATCATCAATACCTACATCGTGCCTATATCTCCAATATGATCATTGTTAATCTTTCTCTCAAATTGTGATGTCTTAATTGTGGAACGATACAATTTCCCACCATCAATTGGATTCCCCAGCATTGGATTCAATATTCCCAACAGATAGATGAAAAGTGACACAAATGTTATCAGAAATAGATCCGCGTTTGTTACTGCGACAATAGAAATGAATAAATCCCGCTCCTGTTGTAGGGCCGCGACTGTTCTAGTGCCAAAGGTTCGATTCGGTGGTAACCGTCCTGGAAATTTTCCGTTAGACCATTAGTGGAATGAACACAATCAATGCCTAATTGCATGCAGGCGAGACCACAAACGGCAGGCGTTATGAAAACGGGTTTATGAAACACCTAATGGATTCTGTTAAGTAATTAAATAAGTTGCAATTGGACGGCAGGCTTTACCGCGCACGGCTTCGCAAACAAGCTGCTCCTCTGCACGCAATAGCTTTTTCAAAATGTAATACATTTTAAATGACCAAATTCGAGCCGATTTAAGTTCGCCTTAGAATAATAAATTAACATTAAAAAATATGGTTACTCAAAGTATTAAACCTTATGCGTTTTTTTTAAATCACGTGTGTAAATTTTAAAATTGGTAGAAGGAACATTATGATATATATAAATGTGTGTACATAGTAAAGAATTGAAGGATTATGAATGAAACCTTTCTGAAAATGTACGACAGAAAATGCCAATCGGTCGTTAGAGATCATTTATGTAGATATTCAAAATGAATTCAAAGTACATGTGAAGATGGAGACCGCCGCCTCAGGAACGTGATCAAAGATCGGCCCGTTAACATTTTGCATTCAAAATAAACGAGAGCCGCTCCTACTTGAACCGAATGTTCATTTGAATTCCTTCCATATTATTACTTCTCATCGGGCCGACCGCTCTGGCTCTGGTTTCATGTTTTTATCTTGGAAATAAAAAGTACCGAATGCCGATCAATCCACGGTCCCGTCTGCGCCGGTCCTACGCCCGGAGAGACCTCAAATAGGGGTCCCAGTTTGCGATTGTATTGTGAGGCCTGGAATTTTCAACTTATTTTTTACTTTACGGAGCGTTGTCACGTTCAGAAATCTCTGACCGAGGGGACATTGACACTGCTCCTTGACCTTTACACCTGAGCCTCCTCTCCCTAGGCCCTCCACTTTTATTTCAGAAACCTTTTTATTCTTTGATCTATCCGCCAAATATTTCAGGCTCACGGTTGAAGGTATAAACACAAAGGCACATAAATTTATATTACCTGACATGTATTCACTTAATACGTGCAAAATAGAATGCAGCCCCGTGAAATACAACTGGCGAGACGACCAACTAAAACGAGAGAAGGAATGAGGAGCGGTAGTAAGATAGTTGGATTAGCGGCGGATATTTTGTTTCCATATTTATACCCTTCCCAATTTATGTGCGTTTGTCCTTGAGCAAGAAGTTTGCTATTAACTAATTATTATGTTCAGGACAGTATATATAACTTACGAAAATAGGCGTTCATTGTAGTACGGAATATCCATGTACTCACCTGCAACAAAAAATAAAATAAATAATATTATTTCTAAATAGTTAAAATTTGATTGGATGTTGAAGTACATATATATTTAAATTTTATTTCCTTTTCGTCAATAGTCTCTGCATGACGTAAAATAATACTTATTAACCGTATAATTTTTTCGGCCAAAATAATTGAAGATAAATTGTAATGGTTGTTTGCGCGAAATGTTTGAGGCATTAGACGACCTCGGGGAAGATGGCCTTTGCCAGATTGTTGAAACACCGGTTTTTCCGCAATTTTGAAAAGTCGCCGACCGTTTAAGAGCGCAATCAGAATATTTACACCAATTAACTGTCGAGACTGCTTCTCTAATAACTACACTCGTGGCGGTCACTAAAATGGGAATGATTAAGCTTTAAAAATAACGGTTTTTCAACGACTTTAAAAACAGTTTAGGCGTCGTAAATTCTTCGAAACAAAAAATTATTCGCAATGTAACATCTAAAATGCGTTTCGAAAGAATCTGCGATTAAATGAACTTCATAGAATCTATATCCTTCCAACTGCTTGCTCCATAACAGTAGCTTATTACGAGAAGATGCAACTGGTAGAGAACAAAACATCGCAAGCGTGATGTTCGATCTTCAATTTTTAATCTACTTATTAAAGCAGACAATGTCTCTGTTATTCAAACGCAGACTATTGCATAGATTTGAGAAAATAATAAGCTGCGGCGATAGTATATTTGAACTAAACTAAATACAAATTACAAGCAGATACTCCCGAATTTAGACCTGTTGAGTCCTATATGTTTCCTGCAATTAATGGAATTATATGAGAACCAAAGTAATTGCTGCAATAAACATGTAACATCGAAGTTTCGGCAAATACTCGCCTAACGAAATATCATCTAAAAGCGTGTTCACTCTGTATGGCTGTGGGCTTGTTCCAAAACACAGGTGGCCGGGATTTGTCCAGGACGGAAGAGCCGTCAGAATCTTCAGAAGCGGAAGCCGGTGGCAACCTGGCGCCCGCACCTTGTGGGAGAGTTCAGATTCTGAAGCATACTGTCGGGTCGCTTCCTAAAATGATTTTTTGTGGCCCGACATAGGGCTCAACAGCCGTCCACATTTCCTCCGGCTCTATAGTATCGGCTTAATATCGGCCCGAGCACCATTTATTATATACAACGCAAGGACCCGCTTCATTCGGCTACACCGCCCGGCATGACGTATATTCCAACTCGATATATATTGCAAGCGTAAAGGTTTGCATTTACGTAAAGCTCCTGCAGCCTATAATATGGGCCTGAAGTCAATTGGTCGGTACTGAAGAAAATTATTTGAAAGTTACCGCCATCTGAAATTCATCCTCTTTACGACACATTGACGTCCATTTATATTAGGCTTTGACAAATTGGCCGTGTCTCATTCGGTCATCAACGTCGGCAGTAAGAGTGATTCCTGCTCTGCAAAAAGGGTCTTCAACTTACTTAATCTAAACGTGGAAAATAAGTAACTTTTCCCAAAATTGCGGTTTGAGACAAGCTGTATTTTGTTAGCGTACTTGTTAGTCATAATGCCTGAACCTAATTTGCCCCAAACATAGCGCCGAAGGGTAGCGAGTGTTATAACACGTCAATTTTTGTTGGAGATGAGAGCGGGAAAAAGGATCTTCAAAGTAAATCAGTTTGTTTGAAGGGCCATGTGGGAATTGAAAGCGGGGCTCTTGAAAGAGATAACGTGGGCGCGCACATGCGTGCTGGGGCTGTGGGATGTGGGCGCGTGCACTTAGGTGTGTTATGCGTCCGAATATCCAGTTTTAACAAGGCTGCACGTGTGCAGTGCCCGGCTCACGAGATGCTCACCTGCTCCCTCCGGCCCCCATAGCCGGGACATACGCACGCGCACTCTCCACACACAAGTCAGCCCACACGTAGTAGGTTTGTTGTTCTGTCTCAGAGAGGAGCAAACGCTGAGAGTTATAACCCGGTTTGGGCACTCCCCCACGCTGCGAGAAAAAACTGCCTCTCCACTAAAATAATTTTTTCTCCGATAAAAAAATGAACGAAAGAATAATATCGACCAGTAGTATCTTCATCCAACACGGATATACCTTCCTGGCCCGACTTTTTATTCTTGAATTAGAACAATATACAGCTTCTCGAGATTTTCCCTAATATTCACTCAGTTACTATCGATGGGTCGATCTTAAACATTTCTGAGATTTTCTTTCCGGTTTCTCATACCTCGAGATAGGTCATTCACCCGGCTTAAATGATCACCTAAGTCATTTTGGTAGTTGCACATATCAACTGGGTTAGAAGGTAAGGAAAACACGCTTGGAAACAGTGAACAATTTCCGGCATGCACTCTTCATAATCATCGAGTAAATTTATAGTTAGAAGGGGACAAAATTGCACACACTTGTCGCAGAGATTTACCGAGCTTTAAAGTACGGAGAAATCGGTCGTTCAAGAGTACCTACTAGAAAGTAGGGGAGAAACAACAATTAGATCGGCGTTAAACACGTTGAGCTATGATCTCTCGGCTGTTACCTCACGGCAGATTATTGTTATCATTACCGCTAGTTTTCTTATTGTCGTCTTACTTTCTCCATAGAGTAATATTGTATATGTGCTCATTATACATTATACAGCAGCAACATACGATAAGACTTATTACTGGTCCTGTCGCGCGTAGGGCGATAAGCACATCCCAACGTAAGAAATGGGTCTTATTTGTTTCTTAAATGCAAACATTTAATTTCTCAAGAGACGGGGATTGAAATGAACAACCTGTAAATAAACAACTAAAGCTAGGCAGCCTATCGGTTTAAAACTAATGTTTCCCCAGTTTCCTACATACCTAGATCAGTGCGGTGCACCGTTACGCCAGTGCGTTCGTCTCAGGAGAAAAAGGTCCCACTTTTCCTTATACGGGACTCTTAACGTCCAGTTACATCCAATATCTGGGCCCTCCAGTCGATAATAACAACAACAACCCGTGGACAATTCATTGTCGATATTCTCGAGTTAGCTTCGGAACGGGGTACAATAAATTCTATGGCCTCGGATTAGATAGTGGTTAGGGTAAGAATTTTCTAGAATTCACGGAGGAGTATACATCACGACGCGCGATATCATGGCGGATATTGGTCTCTTTTTGGAGCATTTTTTCCGGCTTTTTGTCAGTTCCGCCACGTACGACGGATATTTTGTCCGCAATCCCTGGAATCATGCAATATACCGTAATCATCAGTGAACTCAGTTACTAGCTGCATTTTAATTTCAAACAAACCAAGTTAACTCATTTGTAACTCAGTTTATTTTCTTGGTTATATTTTATAATTTCCCAGTTGACATTTCACAAGGTCAAAAAAAAGGTCTTTTATTTTTATTTGGGAGGAAACTGTATTTTAAATTTTGGCTCGAAGAGTTTGTCCTTTAATTACCGTCCCGGACTATAACTGGCCGACGTTTTCTCACTTCTGTAACGAATTCATACATGGGAAATTCTATTTGCCATTGTGTTCATTATAATCGGTAACAATATAACAGTCGTTTCCACCGCATCTTTTATGTATTCATTAGAACGCGGGTGAATGATTCGTTTCTGTTGCTCGGCCCTAGACAACAACGGGAAACTGATCATATTTCTTGGCTAACAGTCCGAAAGTAATTTAACATTCACAGATTTCCCAATCGGAATATTCATGCGAATAATATCCGAGGGAGGTTCCCTCCACGGGAGAAATAACACCCTATTAATATACGCCAAATCAGTTTTGCTGGGTTTTCTCCAACTTCGATATTCTAACAAGCATATATTTCAAATTTATAATTATTAAAACAGTAAAATATATTAGAGATTACCTATATTTCAGGTTAGTTCTATTGTTCCCAACGATTCTTAAACAATATTTCATTTTAAGCCAGTACAAAAAATCTTGTAAGCAACGGTTTTATAAGTTTGTTAGTTGGGGCCTCAAATAGAGAAACTGAGAAACTGCAGTAATATGAGTATAATATTATTAATTTTCGTACTTATATGTATGTTATTACATTTTTATTTCTGTTAGGAATGCAAATAATAAATAAAATTTAAGAAATAAAATTTCTTATAGGCTTTTGGACAATCCGGTAAGTTTAACAAGTCGCGATGTTTAGTACGCCAACAAAGATTTCTCCAGTTTCATTCGATTTTATTGAAAGTGAGAAACAAGGATAACAATCACAAGTATCGTAACAACTGACAAGAATACCCCAGTACAATTCGCTTCCTGAAGCATGACTAATCGGCCAATCAAGCTTAACGATGGAGGAATCGATCCCGAGAAAAGAGCCTTTAATATTCAACTACTTTAATTTTCCAATCAATTATTAAGCGATCCCACGATAACTGTATAAGAAGTTAGTATAATTTTTAATTGAACGAAAGTTCCGCCACCGGGACTCAAACAGTGAATTGAACAAAAAAATGTATAATTTATATGTTAAAAATGAATTCGAAAAATGAGAAATACCTCTATCATTCTAACGAATAGCCCTGTTCTTTGTTTGAGTTGCTTGTAAACGATATCAATTCTATATAAATTTAAAAATTTGGGCCAGGTCGTCTATCGGTGTATATATAAAACACTGTATTTTATGAAAGATAATGGATATGGAATTATAAATTTCTTGGATATTTAGAGGACAGGACAAATTTTCTTCTTGAAATTCCGAAAAGGGAGGTAGATCTCATTATGAAAATCCTGTCAAGGATCAACGTCAAGGCAGTGTTACAAAATTTATAAGGAAAAAATTGCCCCGTGATGGATATCGGTAACGAGCCGTGAAACTCCCATTGTCGCTTCTTCTGTTCACCGTAGTCCTCTTCTTTTTCCTCCATTCCTGCCCGCTTCATCTTCCATTAGCCGGCAGTGGTGACCCCGATAACGCGTCCTGCTTATCCCCGCCGACTCACGTATTTATTCGGTGATGACAACCGTCAGCTCGGCCTCCACCCGAGAGAAGCCGGTAATAAAGAAGTGAAGAACGCCCATTGTGGAAGCCGTAGGTCGGGAAATTTCCTCTAGCTCTTTTGTGTAACCCACTCCCCCCCTAAACCCTTAAGGCGGACAACTGTTTACATCCCTAGTACCGGTGGTACTCACATAAAACGAATACAACAGAAAATATAGATTAGGTGCATTTTGTCGCGCCCGGAATATCCCCTTTCGTTTGTACTTTTTATATTTACTAAATTTCGTAAGCATTTATTAGTTAATATTAGTGGTGGATGCGATTTTCTAGTAATACTAATTCTAAAATATAAAATTAATTACATTAACAGAATAAACGATTATAATTTAAAATATAATAATCACAGATTATAATCGCGACCTTTTGGACATTAGAGCACATTTGGTCACTTATATAAGAATATTTAATTTATAATCAAACGGGAGAATAAAGTATTTTAATGAATTTACGGTTATATATATATATATATATATATATATATATATATATATATATATATATTGAGTACTGAAATAAAGAACACCGACAATACAGGACCTGAACCCGATAAGGCGTGGACACTTTCTCTCAGAGGGGGCCCGTGTGGACACAATAACTTCGTACACAATAACTGGTGGTGAGCGAAGTAGGCTCATGATTGTCAAAGCATTTCGGTATTGTGCGCTTCAGATATCCTACTATAAATGTGGATCACTAGGAGAATAGGAGTCTTTGGGCAATCTTGGCGTCGAGAAAGCAATCACAGCTGACCACTCGGTCCATCTAGACCAGCGGGCAGGCCACATTGGAATTGGCTTGATAAGTCTCGTATACAATGTACACTGTATTAATCAGAGGCCGAGGTTCGGGTATGGTACGACGCTGGTTTAATACATCATGTACTTAATGCCTGCTGGTGATGAATCACTGGTGTACTGGTTCGTGTTGTATTTTTAATAATATGTAGAATTACGTTTCTTATCCTACGCCTCTCCTTAAACTATGCTCTAATGACCTATAAGCTTGTCAGCATGAGGATGGGAAATTCACATGACATTCGTCCGTCATTAAAATAAGGAAGGATCCCGATTTAATCCCATCCCCGACTATTTCTTCTACGTCTTATGATTTTTTCTTAAGCCCAATCAGATTGAAATCCTAAGGCCGGTGGAAAAGGTGGTACTCCTCTTTGGTAGGATCGGGCAGGTAGAGATCGAGGTCAGGGTATTCTATTCTGTACGGCATATAGAAGTCCGCGAGGATGGACAAAAAACAAGTCGTCCACGTCCCATTAATCTCGGCGGGGCGCGGGGTCTCTGAACCTCTGGACCGCTCCGACGCCCCGTCTTGAATTTCAAAAACTTTATTGAAAGAGGTAAAAAGAAGAAGTAAAAGGGATGGATAGAGAGAGGGAGAGAGATAAAAAAAGGAAAAGGTAAAAAACTCAGCTAGAAAGAAAAATGACCCTATTGAAAACCATGTCTTCGAGCCACATCGACCACCACCTTATTTATAAACAAACGCCTTTGATTCCAGGACTTTGCCCCCTGTTATCAAACGTCCTGCAGTAATCAAAAACATTTTCCTAGCTAACGTATTTGAGAGGAAGGGAAAATTAAGAAACGCAAAGGGAAATAAGAATTTAAGGGAACGAAAGGGGGCCGCACAGAAAGGTTTATAAAAATATAGGATTATAACTCAAAATCGCAGTAACGGAAAATCCGAATACCGATTGATCTACGCTCGAAAAAAACCTAAATTCGACAACCTACTTCTCTTTGTATTGCGGTACAGGAACAAGTTCTTCTCTCTCTTCAGGACAAGTTGCCCCGTCTTAGAGGAATTTCGTTAATTTTTACTGTAAATATTGAACCTTGGACTTCAAAAAGTTTTTACTCTCAGACCCTCACTTTCTATCCTAGAAACAATCCGACCGATTCCTAACTCTATTTTAAGATACCTGTTTCGGGGTCCAGGTCGGTTTCTTCTCCGTTCGCTTATTTGGTAGACTGCCGGACCGGTTTCGTCATCGCGCAATCGTCAGTACCATAAGCGTTTGTGATACGAACGCAAGTTTCTTTCTTCGTTATTTCAAGAACTCGAAGTGGAAAGGGGGCCGGATAAAGCGCATTAAGGGACAATCATCCAGAGAATACACATCCTCGCGATTCAGCGCCGATAACTTATCAGGGGAGGAAGTCTGGTCGTGAGTCAGTCGAATTATATGGAAAACCGAGCTCTCCAAACAAAATTTACTGAATTCAGCCGAAAATTGGCCTACTTTATTTTTACCAACCTTATTCGGATTATCTTAATATGCAATATCATATCTGTTGATGCATGTCTCGACACAACTTCGTTTTCAGCTACCAACGCAAAATACTATGTAATATATTAATGGGTCTTGTTATAGTGCGTCTGTTTTCACGAGGATTTGTAATGAGATAAAGAACATCTTAGCAGTTAATGTGAGTATACAGAAACGTAAAGAGTAAACGTAAGTATTACGGCCGTTTTATGAAAATATCTCTTTTCCCAATGTAGAGTTGTGTAGTGCGTGCGCTTGTGTTAAATCTGTAGCCGATGTATGTTCTTGATTTGGACCCGGGGCGTGTTTACCCCCGCAGAGAAACCTTTCCCGGCAATCCCGGCTCGGAAATATCTTGATCCAATGGATATTGAATGTGGAAGTTTTATTTGAAAACACGCTCCCAATATCTACAGAGTCGACTCGCCAAGTCTCAATTCCGATCCTTGTCTCAAGCGTTCAATTTTTAGTTTCACGTGTCCAAAATTTAACGGCACGTGCAGATCTTCTGAGTTGAAGAAAACTTTAACTGCTCACACGCATACACCTAATCAAAAGTCATCGCATAGCTAATTAGGGCGATAGGTTAGGCAACAATCATATTAGCATATTATCAGCTCAATGGCTGAAATGAATTGGAGATGGCCTCGTAACCTTTAGGGTTGTGAATTAATCAACAATATAAATATTAATCAAGATCATTCGATGAATACTCTTAACATGTAACATAAATCTGCTTGTGAATCATCTATATATATATATATATATATATATATATATATATATATATATATATATATATATGTGTGTGTGTGTGTGTGTGTGTGTGTGTGTGTAGAAATTTAATATTAATAGGTGAATAATAAAAGAACAATTTCGGGGCACTATCTGTACGCCGAATTCTCATTACGCAGAGCGAATTGTAAATATTACCAAAATACGACTGGGTCTGGCTCTCCATTTCCCTTTCTAGGCGTATTGTAGAAGTTGCTGTGAAATAACAAACAGAAGAATTGAAAAGATAATGGGCTGCCGGGCTCTAGTGGATTGTACAGGGGCGTCTGTTTGTTTTCCAGATTTAGGACGGCGGACTCCCGCAGAGGAACCGAACCCAGGGATAGGATATATCTCAACTGAAACTGGTAAAAATAGATCCGGCCAATGGCGTCTCCACCGATGTTATTATTATCCAAACGCTTATTTCATCACCTTAATATTATTCGCGATTGACAATTCTTATTTCAAACGTTAATGCGGTGACAGTGGTCCATCGACAGCAGAAATATTCTATAATATTAAATTATCCACTGTTCGTCTCCTAAATGTATTCAGTACAAAAGTGTTTTTAAAAGTTGATACGATTATTTTGAAATTATTTAAATTTATGTTCACATATATCCATGCAAAGATGAAAAATAGGGAGGAGTTATACGGACTCGTTTAATGTTTCGCAACATATTAACTGAATATGATCAATGATTTATTTGTTCGTGAATTTACAGTCTCGAGTTTGTTTAAACTACCAATAAAATGATTATGTATCAACAACTCGATGATTGTCTGGAGGCAACAAGCATGTGTTAGTATGTTTATATTCTACATAAACTAAATGCAACGCTTGACATTTGATGTAAATCAAGCGCGGCTATAAATACCTCACGACAGCCAGTTTTATTATTGTTAATTCGCGATTAAGCACAAAATACTGAACACATACAACTTCCTCATATCGGCCCTAATAAGAGAGCCGAACAATAAAACGAGGCTTTATTTTATGGAGAGAAATTTACGACCGGTTTTCGCGCCGGCAATTACCGGCCGTAGCGAATAATAAACTCGCGGACGGGTGAAATTGAATTGAACCTTTGAAGTTTCACCTAAATTGTTAGAAACAGGTGTTTCACCCAAACTGTTAACTATCCCCCGGCAATATAAAAACAAATATTTTTATATCCGAAATCCTAATTAATATCTCTAATTAATTATATGCCAATAAGTATCGTTAACGTAGAGAAAGTCTGAAGGTATTTAGTTAATATTTACCTATTACTTACCTTGTTAAAAAAAATAGATCTTAAATGTGTAATCTGCGTTGTATTATAAAGTAGTGATGAAATATATTACGTTATATTATTATTATTATGAAATATATTACAAATTTCGGCTTCCCGTCAGATATAACGACAATTAGAGTAAGGAATCGTGCTTCAACGAGTTTTATTATCCTACTATTAAAAACTTGGGGGTCCACAAAATTACATAAATCATCAATAACCTAATAAACTTCTTAATTATGCTACAATCAATATTAGTTCTAAAACCTATATCTCGGATTTTCGCTTCTCTCCATGAAATCAATTGTAGGATTCTGTTTTTAATATAGTGAAGTGGTTGCCCACCTACCGCCGATAAAGTACTATCACTATCTATATTATTATAGGAATACGACAGACGATAGTCAAGGATTCAATAAGCGGATGTTCTGGATAATGGTTCTGGATTTGATTGTGGGATTGAATTATCACTGGGAAAGAGTGAGCAGAAAAAGAACGGTTAACACGTATGTGCAGTACGCATAGACGGGCAGGCAGATGTACGCAGTTAAAGTGTGACCCGAGATTAAAAAAAAAAGGTTATCTGAATCTCCCGTGATCCCTTTGATCGAGGTACGTTGGCCGAACATCGAAAACATACTCTTTGTCCATTGCACTATGTAAACCGTTCTTGTATTGTTCCGTTCGAATTTGACCCTGTCGGCCATTGCCACCGGAATAATTTCTCTTTCTTCGACCTCGAATCATTTCTCAACGTTTTATCCAGATTAACTATATCTGGATTTACAGTTACACAGTGGGATGTAGTTTGAATGTCACTAACCGATTACGGAGTTGTAAACAAGTATTGGCGCACAGCATAATTCATGAAAACAATAGAAAGTGTTTATAAGTCAAAACTTTGTGTTACAGAATATATGCATGCCTAAATAATAATATAAACCCCAACATAAAACGATATAGTTAGTAATAAGTAAGATTATGTTAACAAAACAGCAATTGCTATACAATTGAAATTTAAAACCTTTCTCACCCCAAACTTCCAAGTCCAAGTGACAGTGACAGTGCAGTGAGGATGCCCAAAAAACACCCAAAGTGCCGAAGTGACTAACACCGCTACTAAAGGTGGCGATTTTCAAACCGAAGAAATGGATCCAGGTTATTAAGAAATTTATAGGAAATTATCTCTGTCATTCCATTTCTGTGCTTCTAATTCAGGTCGCCTGTTAGATTTTTGCACGAAGGATGGCCTATCGAAGTTATCACCGTCTGATTCATTATTAATCATCAATGCGTATTCGCACTCAGCGAATTTCGCTTAACGCTTGATAACGTATCGGTTTCGTAGTTCCTTTGACGATACCACTGAGTCACCGCAGTCGTAAAACATCCTCTGATAAGTCATATCGCTGGAATCGCTAAGCAATATATTTTCTCCTTATTGAGCAATTAATTAAAGCTATTAATCATTCCTTTTTCATTTACCAGCGAATAAGAAGAGCTCACGGCTTTGAAGTGCGGACACACTCTACCATTAAATGTTTACTATCAATTATAATTTAGAGTTATAAATTTGTAGTCACCGATTAAATCCAGAACGCTCAGCAGACCGTTGGTACTTCGTGGTATTAAAGTATACATTTTTAAATTGTATGTAAAGTAAAACTAGGACATATTGTTACACATTCCAGTTAGAATTATATCAGACAGGAAACAGGTACTCGTTTTGTCTTCTGTTATTACAAGAAGAAGGAAAAAAGGGTTCTAACTAAACCCCCCTTCGCCACACGGCAAACACAAACATACCCTATTGATAACTCCTCAGCTCTTACTTTAAGTAGGGGGTTCGTGTGCGTGTGTATCCTCCGGCCACACACACACACACAGAGGCGTGCGTACATGCTAATAGCCTAGAAAGATACTCGAAAGGAGGTGACCAACCGTCCCTCCGCCGGTACGGTCATCTTGGAAATTGTTTAGATAACGTCTAAACTGGGCGGGCGCGCGCGCTCACACACCCACTGAATGTAAATAAAAACGGGCTGTTTATGGTCTGAGGCGCGCACAGTAAAAAAAAATAAGAACTGAGTTGATTAGAACGTTAATGTTTATGGCTGAGCCGACCCCAGTCGCTCCTTCCAGTCCTATTCCTAGAGCGCTGGAGAAAATTCTTAAACCTACATTTGCCTTGAAATAACTCAGAAGGAAGATGTTTTCATACGCATAATGAATGAATATGAAATAATAATTAAAATAGACAAGGTTCGGTGAGAAGAAGAGTAAACGTAGGTCAATATCCTAATTGAAGTAAACCGACTCATTTCAGTAAAATAACAACGCGGTTCTGTTTTTGGGCTTCTAAAAATAAAACATAATTTAATATAAAAGAGATACCGATTTGTTTGGGGGGAACACTCGAGTCGACTACGCAAGACGAGAGCGAGAAACTGAGAGAGACCTTCACATTGGCACACTTACTGCCCGTTTTCCTTTCCGCCTATGCCAAGGTTCCCGCCTGTCACCGCCCCGGCGCATACCTAATACCTAGGACAACGGTCAATTTACCAGCTATTAAACCTCACCATTTCCAAGCCACCAATTCACTGAGACTTGTGTCCGCAGGACCGCAAATCGATTTACAGGTTGAGAAAACGTGATTAATTTCGCGTCGTGTGCCGACGTCAAACGGACGTTTAGAATAATTTACTGTACAATAAATTACTGTATGCAAAATTCAGAATATACGCGTACACCGATTTCACACAATTATAGCGATATTTACATATGGTTTCTAAAGAATGCTAATTTAATTTATGTAAGAAACATTAACCCTTTCTTAAACGCTTCATTAGATCCGGGACTGGAGAAAACTGGCTCTCGTATTCCTAAAAAAAATCCGGAAAGTGCGGGAGGTTCTCTGTCAGGATGATGAGGTGGCCGCAGTTCGAAAATACATTCGAAGAACCAGGTCGAGGACAAATACTGAAGAGCAGGAATTGTAACAGCTTGGAATTGGATCAATAAAGTATTTTAAACCGCTGATAACAGAATCAATTTAGCGCGTGGGGAATTTGTTTTCCGCGTTCAAATTATTACGCACAACATAATGATGTGTCCATTACCGGTAATTATAATATGAAAATATTGTTACGGATACTCTTCATATAGTTGTGAAACACAATAATATTATGTACAAACGCTTTGTCTGCTGTACTCTCCAAATAATACAAGGTTTAAACAGCGATTATAATTTCAACACTTTAACTAATTGTTTAAACAGTAACGTGGAAATGAATTTGTACTTTTGTACGCATCTAAATTCCCATCACTAAATTATAATATGTATATATAACTGCTCATTTTCGTTAATATTAGAGAGAGACACAATATTACAACACATAGTTTATCAGTCGACTGTTCACTCTCAACAATTTCGTTAGATAATGAAATTTGTTTGACATCCAGAAAAGGCCACGGAATTGGTTTACACTTAATATCAGTTTCAAACAGTTCTCCGATAGAATTTAAAAATATTATACATTAACGGTAAATCTGAATGACTAGGCCAGTCAAAAGAAATTATAGAAATTATTTATATGTAACTAGACTCGTATTTAAATTGTGCTCCAATTTACAATAATCATTTAAGAATTCTCCTTACCCTTTATACTTTACTTAGAAAGTCAATAAAACATTTTTTTAAAGTTGTTTATTTGCTAAATTCGGATACTAATTCTCTGTGACTAAACTGTTAATCTCTAGAGGAAATTGAATTCCGCTTTCCCTAGTGTTTACTAGTTTCAGAATACTATTTGCAATAAGGTAAGACAAGGTCCAGCCACAAAATTCTAATTAAACCATAATCTCTTCGCCCATAATTTTGCTTTAGATTTCGCTCAGAGGACCAAGACCGGTGAAGTTACGTGTTACAGAACGTCCGGACCGCTGGAGACCCATTTCGGCCCATCGAATATTTACCGGGACCCCAGTGGCTTCAATAAATTAGGAACAGAACCTCCCCGCTGCCTTAGTTTTTCATCCATTTGTTCATTGTTAAATCCCTCCGGTCTTGAAAAAATAATCACAATTCCAAAATTTATCTTGTACTTTGTAACTTATCAACCGACATCCACTCCCACAATATTATCGTTGATCCGAAATTTTTTCGCTTGAATAAGAATGTTTCATCTCGAATTTTTATCTAAAATTTGTATCTGGTTTTTCATCCCAGGATCACTAATTTAACAGAAATTTAACACCGATCAATCAATGAACTAATAATGCTTAAAAAAAGTTTATGAAACGTTTGAAATATTTATGAAAATATTTACAATACAATTTTATTTACTGTAGTTCCCAATATATAGTACTTCAATGGTAATTAATAAAACGAATATATTAAGTGTTCGAACAAGAATTTGACTAATGCCAATTGTAGCACTTAGAGTTCAATTAGGCAAAAATTAATAAACCCGGCTAAGGGAGGAACGGAGATAGTCGTAGCTAAGCTATGCAAATTTCATTTTCTGTCGTTGGTAATTATTCTTGTTTACATACTAGTACGATCTTGTTTACGATTACATCTCCATCACAATATGCACGCATATCTCAGCGGGCTTTTACCAAAATACCAGTCTTATCTTAGTATTACGTCTCCCACAATGAAAATAAGGTCTTGCGTAGAAGGCTTGCTAGATATTTCTGTGTATACTGCTAAATTTACCTTTCAACATTTCCGTACCTAGACCAAATAATGTACAACATAATCGTTCATGTAAGTATTACATTACTGAAACCATTTCTACTTTTCCCCTCACTTATTTTAGGCCACCCAATCTACCTGCCAGTTTACCTGATTCTGAACCCTGTTTCGAACACCGTCCGGAGAAAAATTGTAAATACCAACTGCACAATAAATTTCGAAAAAAGTTTTCTAAAAGTAGAAAAAACAAATGGACAAAAGTGCAACTTCGCATGTCCTACGCAATAAAGCACTAGGAAATCAATGAATGATGTTTTTTAGGAATTAAATGTGTGTATTTTAGATTTTAAAAAATGTTGTTTTATTCATAATTTATATGTTGTTTTTTAATTATTAGTTTGTTCGTGCAATTGCTATTAGGACCGGTAGAAAATATGGTTTAAACATGATTTTATTCCTCCATCAATGTTTTGAATCTCAAGAATAATAGTTAATGACCTGGTGAAGTTCACAAACAATACGCTTTTGTGAAACTTAATAATCAGAATACATAACTATACTATAGTCAAACGATGTTATAATTTTAACTGACAGATAAACTTAGATCAGATTTTCAGACGCTGGTGTGGATAAGTGAGATATTCCACTTCGTTATTTGATCTTAAGCCAGAATAATTAGGTTTCTCGTCATCCTTTATATCAGTGATATGCTTATCAAGTCAGCACTGTCACTGCATTATTACTTACTTGGCGTGTGACAATCCAAAATTACGAATCGCAATAAGAAAACTACCCATAAACAGCCCATTGGGCTGTGATGGATGACAGGCGAGCTTCCAATCATACGTAAGTACCCCGCAATATTACTAACCCTCGGGAGAAGCGGAAATAAGCGAGCGGAGTCTGAAAAACGTAAGTGACAATACCAATACTCGTTCAATTCATTCCAAACCAACGAATACCTCGAAACAAATATTTCGGAACAAATTGTCGTGTAACAAACTCATCGGTACAGTTGCAGATATGAAGTCAAAATGTTTCCACGAAGCTGTATAATAAATACTGCATGTTATATTTGATTAAGTAATGTCAGAAAATCAGGACAGTTATCATAAATTACGTAATAATACTTAAATATTCGCTATTAGAAATAAGTATTAATTGTCGGTACTGACTTGATAAATGTCCTCTCGTATTCTTTGATCTGCTTCCTGGTGAATTCGTGGAACTCGGCGTAGACACTCCTGTGCGCCTTGAACTGGTGTTCGACCTGTTGTCCCTGGTCGAGGGCCTCGTTTATCGCCTGTCTCCTGCAGAGGATGGTCGAGAGTTCGGCGTCGGCGGGCATCTTCTCAGCGGTGGCCGTGCGTTGCTTTGGGGCGGATAGTGCGATACCTAACGTCCGATCGACTCTGGCTGGGCTGTAGGACCGTCCTCCTCGAAGTCTGGCGGGCTACTGGCACCGGGGCCTCCCTTGCCGGCCAACAGACCGCCGCTCTCCCACCACCGAGCCTATCCCAATACCCCCCCTCCCCCCCTCTACCACCCCTACCCACAGCTACCCCTAATATAAATCGAATAATTTCTTATTAAAACTCCAATTAACGGGCCACAAACAGTAATTTTACAGTATGAATCAAATTAATAAGAAAATTGACAAGCGAATGGCGGCACTCCCAACACTCCGATTTTGTACGGTTTTTGTCGTAGGTTCTTCAGTTAGATATTTAAACATATTCAGTTCACCCCCAACAATGCCTAACACTTGATTTATTAACGCGGGTACGATTAAAAATGACAATAATTACAAAAATATTACATTAATAATCAGAGAACCGTAGAAATTCTTTGTTTGGCCATTTATATTCCTATTAGTATTTTTACTGGAACCATGCGTTGAAATAAGGCATTTATCGAAGTGACTCTTTTTTTACGTACACGTTTACGTATCATACATTGGATTCTTATAATAACGATTCGGTATAGCACTGAAGACCCTCATCCAGCAGCGAGGGCAGCAGTATTGCAATCATGGAAGCGATTGACGAGAGAATAATTTGTTTTTTACCAACATTAACTTAATATTATTACGATATATGGCATTATCATAATACGTATAAGAATCATAATCATGTAAGAAAACATAAATATTCAAACAAATCGGGCGAATGATTTATATTAAACTGTACATTCACAATGTAATGACTCATCTTTTACATTGATTCTTGATCCATTTCGGTTTTTCGCAATCGTCAGTAGCATTCCGTATTATATATATTACTATTATAATTAATTAGGGGAAACACAAGTTATCATTATCACGTAGCGCCCTGAAGCTTAAGCTATACGGGACCCTAATAACCGATGATTTTGAACCCTCTTTTAATTGTTTCGAGGTGGCAAACCGAATTTTCCATCAACTATTTCTACTAATCAATGGAGTGGAACTTCATAAACTCCAGAAAATACAAAATAGAAAAGTTATCATTTTTTCCCGCAATTTTCCTGTCAAGTACTTGATAGTATTAAATAAAACGTACTATGTTAATTCGGCTTTCTTATCAGGTAAATTGAAGTAGTGACTTTTATTATCCTTACTTAATTCAGCAGTTTTATTTGTATAGAGCATAAATTACATTTTTACTCATTCATTATTATTAATTCCGCTAACGTCGGAAGCAGTAGTAGGAGCCCCTAACGTGCGAATCATACTATTAGCACTCTCCCAACACTGTTACTCTCACTGCTAGTGCTAGAGTCTTAATATCACGCACTGGTAATGATGCCATATTTCAGATTTTAATTGCGGTAAAATTACCGTGTCGGCAGAAGAAAAAAAGGGTACATTGATACATATTTCCTTTTAATTTGGAATCGTCGCACGGTGTTTTTAATAGAAACATACTCATATTCACACACACAAACACACGCACATATATAGCCTAAATATTTATTGACTGTGACTTACAAAATCAGTGGCAACAGGACAAATTCCTTGTTTTCCTTTAAATTTAATGATCAGTTATTTCTGGATTTTATTGTTTCACGTCTTTCTCCACTTATATATTCTCCACTTATAAATATCCGTTCGATTTCTGAAGAGCAAAGACATATTTACCACTTCTGGTGCCCATACTGGATATTAAATCATAAGACAAGGTACAGTTCCTAGATGTGCACGCCATCTTTTGGGAAATGTAGACAACATGAGAGAAACATGAATCTTTGTGCGCCTGCGTGTTTAGAAATTCCAACTATCTTTGAGTTTAAAATAAATAACCGATGCTATGTAATATAACATATATATATATATATATATATATATATATATATATATATATATATGCGTGTGTGTGTGTGTGGCAAAGCATACTTTCCATTGCCCTACGATGAACGTATCGATTGTTTGATTTACGTAGTTGCGGTGGAAAGGCCAACGCATGGTCGTCAGGACGGGAAATGCGAATTTCAAGAGGAAATTGAAATTGAAACGGTGTTAAAGGTCACAAGGGACGAACAACAACGGCCTAAGGGTAACCTTGATCCCGTGCAGAATTCAATTATTTCTAAACAAGAGACTCCGGCTCTGCACATTGTTAAATGTATTTTTATTCGCATCGGATATTTACGGTCACTTCCGGCTCATATGTGAACAATGTCATCGAAACATAGTGTTTCTAGAGCGGTGAAAAATGTTGCACATTTTTTGGGTGTAACGATGGTGGAAAAGCGGAGCAATGGAAATAAAATTTAATTCCGCGTTCGTTTATTCCTCGCAACTACGTATAACAACCCTATGCATACCCGATGCATGGCGAAGGTGCAATTATTATTATTATAACTAATATCCACATTTTTAATTACGAATTACCCAAATTGCTCGCTGGTAATATATTGTTACTTTGAAGTAATTATGTGCTTTTAGAGAATTCTAGTTCTGTGAGTACTTGCCTATATAAAAGAAAATGGTGCAACGCAAAACTCATTCGGGCATTTTCCTTTACTACATTAAGTTAGCTTGTCACCTCGGTTAAATTAATTTATTATTGTATAAGTGAATTAATTAATTGTATATTGAATAAGTGAATATGTGTAGAATTATTTTGAAAAGGATAAAGAAACATTTAATGGACTATACCTGAAGATTAGTTGTGCCGTTGTTTCCTGGTAAGTAGCGTGACTTCATCAGATACGATATCAACAACTATTTGTTTGCTAAATTAATTGTACAATACTTATTTTATCCCTGTTAGCTACTTTCGCGTATTAAAAGAAACGCTTTAGATGTTAGTTACCGCCGGTCATGGTGCCACACTGCTCCACCCTAACCACTCTAGTCTGCCCATTGCCTGAAAGATTAAAATCATGTACAAATATCGATCACGTTTTAAGTAAGCAATCAAGTCACTACTGTTTCTATTATTTTATGTACTGCTGTTCAGTACTATAAACAGAATAGTGCAAGGCATAACGGCGCAAACTACAAATTACATTAATTAATGTTAATATTAATACAGTTTTTGTGACTTTTAATAGTACCCTGAAGAATTCAGAAGAAGAACAACATAGGAATAGACATAGTGGTATTATAAAGTGTTCTAGCCAAATAAATCTGTAACTAAAGAAATTTAATGTTTTATAATAATCAGTCTAATAATATGTCTTTGTCTATAGCTCAGGCAATGCCAAAAAGAATCTAATTTCAGAATTAAACAACTGAGGCCTTTAAACTTCAATACATTTTGCACAAAATTTAGACTAGTGAATATATATTTTTTATTATTGAAATAAATTTAAACCAGGATTAGGAAAAGAAATTAAAGTGGTGACCTATAGTTACATAATTGCTTAATTAAAACTATTATATAATAAATACGAAATGAATGATATTTTTCATTAGTATATTTTAACATGATTCGCAAATCCAACAAAATTCGTTTAGATAACAAGTATATATTCGAAACTTCTAATATAAATCTGAAATATGTCGTCTTCATACCTCATTAGAAACACATTATTATCATTTTTGCAATCTTATCTCGGCTAGGTTTGGCTTCTTATCATAATGCAGTTAAGATCTATAAATATAGTGAAGAACTATATATTTCAATATATTTTAACTTGATAATAAAAATATTAGGAAGCATGTCTATTCTTTATTCTGAAATTTACTGGTAATTGTAAGATTATTAAATTAAATCTATGAACAATAATACACCTCTTGTTACTAATAAAAACATTTTTTATTACAAATAAAATATTACATTATCTGTAATGTGCAATGAGCAAACACTTTTCTTGAAGAAAATATTGTTACATTATTTACAATTGAACTGATATAATGAAGCATCCTGTATGAAATCATTTAAATTTAGAAAAAAATTTCTTCTTTAAAATAAATATATACAAAAAATTATTTTTTTACTGTATTGAAATCAATAATATTACGTATAATTTTAAGGTTAATATAAGACTGTAAATTTTGAGCTATTGTTTCAGTTTAATAAAACAGGGTATGCTATGAATAATTTGACAAAATAAGCATCTAATTATAATGAATATTTTTTACTTGTCAGTTGGATTTATGATTGTGACAAGTAAGGAATTGTTAAACACAACTTTCTGTTTCTAGTTTTTAACTTCTATGACTTAGCTGTATTGCATTCATAGTTTTCCACAATCTATAATTTCAAAAATCTACTTCGAGGGTCTAGTCTCCATACTCAAGAGTTAATTTTAGTGAAAATATTTAATTTATATTAGTATCTATCTTATAATTTTATGTACTACATTATCTCATATAAATGTATGTTAACAGTAAAGAAACTGGAATGGCACATCAAATGCCTACATATGTTAACTCTTGTGTTGCAATAAATAGTTTCATATAATATACATTTTTTCATGTGTATGAATTAAGCCTTGTTTTATTAACAAAACAATATATAAAAAACAAATGTTCATGAATGTTTAAAGCAAAAATCTACTTATGAGCAATAATTTATGGTTGCATCTAGAGGCTCATTATGTCAGTGCATTCATTGTATGCTCAAAATTTATTGGTTTATTCCTTTAACAGTTAGATTATTATTTATTTCATTATTGTGATATATATATATATATATATATATATATATATATATATATATATATATATATATATAATATGTGTGTGTGTGTGTGTGTGCGTGTTCCCAAAAATGGATACATAAAATTATTTAACTTTCAATTAAGGCCATTTTATTTTTTTAAATTTCAGAATATTCTATGAACTACCAGGAAATGAATAAATAAATAATGATCATTATCTTCAGTGCTAAAATCATAATTCATGAACTCATTCTTGTAGATTCTTGTAGAATCTACAAATCAATCAATATATTTCTTATAATGTTATGATAATTGCCTCCAATATTCTGTTGCAATATCTTAATCCTTTACACTGCATAAACATTATTAATTCATAAACTCAGAAATTAAAAAAACAGAATTTTATCTATTTATGATATAAATAGGAGATGGAAAAAAATCAACATCTTTTATGGAGCAGTTATTAGAGAGTAGTTTAGAACGTTTGGCTGCAGCCTGTTGTTTTGTACTTATTAGACTGTATTTAGTTGATGCAAATCTAAGACCTACAGTAAGTGATTCTCTCAATTAAGTCGTTATACACATAATTAATATAATATTATCCAGGTGCCACTTTTTTTTTTAGGGGAATATTATCAGGAAAAATTTCTAACTTGATTTCATAGATTTTCTACGCAGTTGATAGCATGTTATGTTGTAAATTATATTATTGGCTCTGCATCTAAGTACATATTTACTAAGGTTAGATAAATAATACAAACTGATGAATTGTGTACAGAGTATTCTGCATGCTGTTGACCTTAGAGGCTACAGTTAGTAGCCGGAAAAGGGTTAATATGTAAAATTATCCCTACAGAACCAAAAAGGAATCAGGTTTGTTCTGAAATTGTTACTTGCTGAGGCTGTGTCATAATTTTCTCTGTTTAAATTAGCTACGTCATCGGTGCCGTATTTATGGCGCGTGGGCTCTAGTAAAACGAGTGGAGCTGAACCGCAGGGGGAGGAGGGGTCGAGGCCTGCGTTAGAACTAGTTTGAAACAAGATCGGTTCAAGGAAAACGGGTCCCTCTTCTTCTTCTTCTTCTTCTTCTCACTACTTTCGGATGAATATTTTTTTCACTATAAGAGCTTCACTAGCCGAATACGGTAAAACGTGTAATGCTGTCGGACGTAGCTTTTACACAAGTAAAAAGCTATACTTACATTATAGCATAAATCAATATAAATTATATGATCGTCACAACTTGGGTTTTCGGTGCATTGGTAGACCGGTTTCGGTATAAGGCCATTGTCAGTACAAGGGTTAGTTAGAAAGAGGTTAAAAGTTTATACAGGGTATGCCATGTGTTGATGGAGCTACTAGATGTGTTACGTTCACGGAACAACTAGCATACGCTACCCTAAACATATAGTACTTACAAACTAAATGTATTTCTTATAATACTCTTATATTTTATGTAAATAAGACTTTCGTTTTATTTATAACTAAAACCCCCGTATTTAGGTAGCGACGATGGTGTTGTACTGAAACCGTTCTACCGATTGACCAAAAACCCAAGTGGTGACCATCATATCTTTGATGATTCCACTGACCCTTTAAGATAAGTCAGTATTGCGCTTACCTCATAGGTCTAAATAAAAATAAAAGCAGTGATTACAGATTTGACACTGCTACAAATTAAGCCAACGTATTGAGCATACATGTACTCCGGAGGTAAGGAACCGCTGGGAAAAAACCCTTTTAGCGAATTGTAGAAGAGTTTCGGGCTCATATTGCAATCTCAAACATCTTGCTACCATGACAAAAAGCCTTATTTATTAGCGTTCAAAGTTCTAGTTGGTGCTGTTTAGTTCTGAGCACTCCCAAACGAAGGCCTGGAGGTGAGTCACAGCTGGAAACGGAGAAACATTGTTTGTCGGTTCAACAATGATGAGCATTGTTGTAGACGACCGACATGTGTGATCCTATAACGATTAGGCAAATAATGTCTGTTTCTGTCACAATTGTTACTAGTTGTTCACCATTAGCAATGGCTGAGTACCGATCACACGGATATCCGAGTTTTCGATCTGAACCGGAGCTCAAGAGTGGCTTAAGTCTTGAAATTTGAGATGACCATTCTTCCGCCGATGGTCGTTTCTTACGACAGTGATCAGTTCTTGGGTATCCATCAAGGAAATCTGAACAAATCAGCTATTTTGCTATTTTATCCACACGGAGAATATTTTCTTCACTTTTCTGGCTGTAGTATAGTATCTAGTGTAGTTACGAATGCGGCCTGCCGTTATAGCGTAAAAATAGGTACAGATAGAGATATTCATTCAATTAATTAAACGTACTTACTTACATAATAGCTCACATTATTTAAAGGTTTGAGTTCAAACTAGGAGACCATCAGTTTTGAGTAAGGCGCCCAGTGTAGGCAATGCCATCAAGACAGCCCGGTCTTGCAGTCGAGTCTAACCCTGGCGCCGCGATATTCACTTAATTCTAACTGATTGTTACGACACTTTTAATTCGGTCCAGACCTATCATTAACCGTGGCGCCTGCTAATAAACAATAGTATCTATCATAAAAAGAAGATTAGATTCTGAAAGTACCAATAATGCGCTACTGAAATTACTTTACTGCTATAATCACTTTCATGAATTATACGGGTTTACCTCTTTCTAAAAATCTTACTATCAAAATTTAATTTATTTCCTTCAATACCCTTCGGTACATTTACTCTTCTAGTTTCCTGTTACTCTATCTCTCGTTAAGTTTTTACAGGGTGTACTGATTTCCGCTTCTTACCGTTAATTTTTTTAGTAACTAGCTGTAGTAATAACGGCGTTAAAAAAAATGGCTTATGGTATTCATTCAGTTTGTGTCTTATAGCTTAAAAATGTAATGATAGTTGATCCTTATTTTTATTTTATCTTTTATCTATCTAATTAAATTGGATCGTGGGCAGCATTTGCATACGCTTCCTGAAGAATGTGTTTAGAGGCCCTGTAAACTGCAGGTTGCCGATGTTAGGTTAAGGAATAAACGTCCACCAGTTTGGTTGATTGCTTCGGCCCCTGTTTTGGACAACTAATGACCATGCGGCGAATATACTGGCACCACTGTTTAATAGAATTGCGATTTAATATTTTATTATGTTTTATGTCACCATTACGTAACTCGTGTATGCTAAAGGGCTCACATTTGGACTGAGGGTAATTTTCTGCGGCTGGGCGTGCATTAGTTCCGCACTACTGGCAGAGCTCGATTAGCTCGATCGGTACTGAATTGGGCGCGATTCTATCTGAGTTCACTGCCGTTATTACACCGGAGAAACTTATTTTCAGTGGGTCGGAATGGGGAGCCCGAGACGAGCGGCCGGTACCGGTACCGGTAGAAAGTGGCGGTGTATTGCAGTCGGTACTTTCTAGCTTAAAGCGGCCGCCCAGTAATATTATTATGTCGGCGAGTTTATTATAAGCCCATTAAAAATGTGGGAATAGGTTCGGGTGGGCTCCGAGCCAGGAGGGGAAGGTACAATGGTGCCGCTCTTGTGTTATATAACGGGGCGGCTGGGCATCCGCCACCACAGCCGGTTGCGCAACCCACACGCCGCCAGAGCACAGACCACACCAGAACATAATCTAAGACATGAGAATCAGCTAAATAAATGCTAGGCACAGATTACCACTTATAACCATCGATAGTAGTTAATCCATATAAGGCGTAATAGTTAATTTATACACCCCCCCCCACCAACGATGACGATATTTTGAGGCATAGGGTTACAGAAAATTACATTTCCATCTTAATAAAACTATAAGAAAACATCAATTCACTTGAGCTGTAACACGCGCGGCCCCAAAAAAGACAACTCGCGTTATTGCTGGATTTTCATTCAGGAGCTTCGCAGAACAGTTCTGTGCCCGTACGAGCCTCAACGGAATGCAAATGGTATTTATCGTTACAGGAAAACAGGAGGAGCCGGTAGTCTGAATTCTTTGCCAAATAGAAAGTCAAACAAACGCAGGTGGAATTGCATACCTAGCACACGTTTCAGAACTACGGCTTTCCCCCCGGACTCAACCATCGATTACCATCGAGATTCTTGTTTTACCAACGATTTTTTGTAAAAATTGTATATTGATAATTACCCGATTTAGAAAATAAATTATTCGCTAATTACATTTCGAGTCATTTATCAGTTAGTAAAGTGGCGATACGATAAATAGGAAATAGTCAGAAATAAGTTAGTTTAATTAAGAATTTGTTCATCGATAATCCGGGTATGTATTATTCGTAACTAGGAGGTAGATATAAACTTTTTGAAAAATCTCAGTCGGAATTTTGAAAATAAAAACTTAATTCGATAAGCAATATGCAAATATATTTACAGTATAATTGTTATAGAAGCGATTTAGAACAATGACTCCAACGGCTAACTACATCCCGAGTTCGTTATAAAACGTATCCATGAGATTTATCCAAACTTAATGAAAAGAAAGTACGAATAGTTGAAAAATTCAAGATATTTAACACATTTCGCGTTGATTCATTAGTCTTTCGCAAGTTACGACCCAATAGAAAACATCATTATATTAGATCAACCGATAGCTTTCTACCAAATACTTATTCTTTAATATCTTCTTTTGTCGTGTGTGGGAAAATCGCACAGTGGAAAGAGAAGAATAGATTCATTCCGGTGTTTAGCGAAAGGGAATAGACAAGTCGAGCGGAAAACAATGAATGGCGGGAAGTTTTCACAGGAAAGTTTTGTTTTAAAGATTTAGTGGAGAAAGTAGTAGTCGGTGTAATGGAGGGCAGCGCTAAGAGGCCGTGCAGCGCGGTTGACCTTCTCACACTAGAAAGGGAAAGAGCACTTTCATCCGGCCTGCTAGCATCAGTGCTATACTAAACCCAGTGTGTCAGTCCCGGTGAGAGTGCCCCCTTTAGTATCTGTCCTGTCCAAGTATTACGTAAGTGTGTGTGTGATTGTGTATGCTGTGATCGGTGTCTATGTATCCGTTTAGTGGGTTCATATGTTGTGTGGCTGCATGTGTGCGTGTGTTGTGTTCGAGTGTACGTTCGTGTGTCGTTTGTATCGGTCGTTTAATCGTCCAATGGAAGTGAAAGTAAGCTACTTCTTCGTGTGTGTTCCGTGTCTCTTTAGACTCATCCCAGGATGCGGCAGATTAAATATCGAAAGGTCGGAAACCCGGTGGAAAACACGACCCGTTGCAGACGACCCTCGTTCTCAGATATCAACGAAGTAATTGTATAACTATGTGTGTTTGTAAGGTGCGAAGAATCAATAAGAAAACCGAAAATTTTTTTATAAAAATACATTTATTGCCACCGTGATTTTTTTCTCTTGCAAAAAACTCAAACCTCCCTTATAATATACAAGTATAATACAATAGTTACGTACGAAAGTTATAGATAATCTGTACACAGGTCGGACGCTCCGCGGTGCGTCGAAGGGCGAAGCTCCTTTTTAGTAGGGTCCGCTACCGCCGGGGGGTCCGTAGCTGCCGCTGGGTCCGGACGGGCCGGTGGTTCCGTGGCCGCCTCCGTGGCCGCCTCCGTGTCCTCCTCCGATTCCGCCTCCGATGCCACCGTGACCGCCATCACCAATGCCGCCGCCAATGCCGCCACCGATGCCGCCGCCGATCCCTCCGCCGATTCCTCCTCCGATCCCTCCTCCGATTCCTCCGCCGATGCCTCCGCCGATGCCTCCGCCGATTCCTCCTCCGATGCCACCGCCGATTCCTCCTCCGATTCCGCCACCGATTCCGCCACCGATTCCTCCTCCGACTCCACCTCCGACGGCGCTGGTTTCCTTCTGGGTCTTGTACCTGATGAAGTATACTTCGGGCTTGGACGGCTGAGTGGGAGTGATGGTGGGCAGGGTGATCTGGGGTGCCTCTTCGGGTCGCTTGACCAACACGTAGATGAGAGTCTTTTCGGAATCCTGAGAGATCTGGGGAATGACGGGGGCGGTGGGTGTGGGGGGAGTGGGGGCCTTGATGAAGATGATCTTGTAGTGCTTCTGGGGAGGAGCCTGGGGAAGGATAGGCCTACTGGGCTGAACGAATTCGGGCTCTGGTGGGGGGACGTGCACGTAGATGTGCTTCTGGACGGTGGTGCCTCCGAATCCGGCTCCGCCTCCGGCACCGCCACCGAATCCGCCTCCGGCGCCGCCGCCGAATCCGCCACCGGCACCGCCTCCGAAACCACCTCCGGCGCCACCGCCGAATCCGGTTCCGGCGCCGCCGCCAAATCCGGTTCCGGCACCGCCGCCGAATCCGGTTCCGGCACCGCCGCCGAACCCGCCTCCGATTCCGCCGCCGAACCCGCCTCCGATTCCGCCACCGAATCCGCCGCTGAATCCGCCGCCGCCGTGCCCGCCTCCGGAGATGACTCCTCCGGCGCCGCCGCCGCCGATGAACCCGCCTCCGGGAGCACCGTAGCTACCCGAAGGCGGTGAGTAAGAGTAACCCGCTTCCGGCTTGGCGTAGGCAAGCCCTATCAATGACACAACCTGTTGGCAAAAACGGAGACGCTATATCTTTTGGGACCCTGTCCGAGATTGGGGACCTCTAATTGATTTATTCCGCGATTTTAATTGAATCTCGCGGTAAGTAAATTCTCGAGAAGTGGACTCCGCGATAAAAACTCGTGAACTGATCTTGCGACTATTAAGAATTGTTATACAATCTTTACATTCTGCAAATACAGATGGCATGTCGAAATCGGTATATTCGAGCATTTAGAAGGATTGTATAAAATCCGACGATTGTATAAAATCTTGGAGTGCGTCGGCAAGATCCTTCGAAGGATCACAAAAGCGTTATCTAGAAAATGACCGAATAGGCCGCGTTAAATTGCTCGAGTGTCGACTTTAAAGAAGTCTGAATTAAAGAATTTCTGTTCGGTCGAATGGGCTGGAAAAACTCGGCAATTTAAGATACGGAGAAAATTCGTTCGAAAACCTTATAATTCTCTAGTGTTCTTCCGAGATCGAAGGACAGCCAAAATAGTCACAGGGGTACAACTGAAAATTGGTACCGTGTCCTGAAACGACTGAAAGAGTCGGCTTATGAATTGAATTTCTGGTGCTCGTTCGACGAGGATATAAAATTTGAAATTTAAGAAATCTAGAGGATACGTAATTCTACAAGCCAAGTATTTCTCCGTAGGGGAGACAGGGCTAAAGAGAGGGAAATTTCCCGAATGGGGCACCGTATGTGTGGTCGGGGTGTCGGTGGTTCAACTTACCACGAAGAGCCTCATGTCTGGGATGTGATAATAATCCTTGTTGTTGTCTGTAGGAGGAATGAGGAGGAACTGATGTCTTAACCGGTGCCCGGTGCGGGTAT
This sequence comes from Lethocerus indicus, assembly GCA_019843655.1. Classification (NCBI taxonomy): domain Eukaryota; kingdom Metazoa; phylum Arthropoda; class Insecta; order Hemiptera; family Belostomatidae; genus Lethocerus; species Lethocerus indicus. The sequence continues at coordinate 4,993,776 of JACDQD010000007.1, read as the reverse complement.
ATATACCCGGTTGAGGTGGGCTGGTGGGGCCTACACACACATTCACTTTTACCTCTGCAGTAGTAGCCCCCCACTCCGGCGGCCACCCTCACCGCTCATCCCTCGCCTCCAACTACCACTACCACTACCAGCACTACTAGTACTCACGCTAACACCACTACACACACACACGCACACGGCCCCTCAGCCTGCCTTTCCAATAGAGTTCCGCCTTCCTTCGGATTTTGACTATTCCCCGTTTAATATGCGAGGGCTCACTTTGAAACTCACTTTTTTTCAATTCCACGCGCCTGCCTAAACGGTCACCCTCGTCAATTTGAAATTAGCGAGAACAGTTTGAATTGATAACGATCGTTCCAAAAAAAATCTCATGGAACAATCGAGAAACAAGCCTAATATACTTGTTTAAACTTATTAGCATTACGATTCGGAAGTTCTCATATATAGAAGGTGAAGTTTGGAATATCATCTATCGGGTATTTAAAATAGATAATTCACTACAGTTCCCTATACCAATGCTCGTTAGTTACAAAGCGTGGACACGATCGAAAAGCTTCGGCCGCACAAAGGAGAGAAGATTATTATTAACTTTGAAAACCTATGCGCTTTGGTGGTTTTTAATTTCGGTATTTGGTAAATTAATTTTGGTAAATATGAATTATAAATTATCACACTCTCCTTAGTTAAACTGCTTGCCGTAAATTACAAAAACGACTTTACCGTTTATTGCAAATTGAAATAGAAACGAGTGGTGTATATTCATATATACACATGCGGTTGGAAATGTATATTCTGCACGATCATAAGATGATAACAGATGATAGCCATGTGAGTGTTTGTCAGTTTTGTTTATTTTTGGTAAGAGAAAATTACTGTTTACTTAAAAATCACTTACCTCCCACGTAGGAACATGTAGGAGAGACCAGGAAAAGTGTTTCTTTGAAACGGAACTTCTTAATGACCAATGCCACCGTTTTTTAGAAAACACCCACTCGAACCCTGTCATTAGCGGAGCTCACTCCGTTCATTGTGCTTCACATTAATAGAGAATGAATTTGGAGTTTAAAATTCAATTTTATATTACACCAATCGAAGTAACTCAAAAAGAAATACGCAGGAAACTAAATACTTGATGCACGATTTGTGTTTCATATGAATGGTGTCTTTAATTTCTTACATTGGTTCATTTTTACAAATATAATATATGTAGATTTTTTCTCGGAATTTATTATCCGCGCAATTGTGCCCGATGCCGATATGCGCGGATGTGTAGATTTAAAAATAACAATTATTGTATTACACCATATCAAATATTACCACTGTGTGCTTATTGCCATAATATTTGGTAAACTCTAAACTTGTATACAGTTATACGGTGCAGAATTGGAGAATGGGATATTTACCAAAAGGTTTCATATTCTAGTTTTAGACACGATGGAAATAATTAATTCTCCTCATAAGGGAATGAAGATTAACAGAGTCAATAGACAATTGCATAATGGGACAGTTTGTGTATGCCTGTAAATGTGTGTGTGTGTGTCTGGTCCGTTCGATTTCTTTTCCGCTTTCTCTTGTACGTATGATGATGGTCAGAATGAGGAGGATGAGGAAGTAATCCATCAATCTCTCTCACTCTCCGGTCCAAAGTCATCTTATTCACTGTTAGTTCTATTTGGTCCCAACCCGCGCCTCATTAACTGGCACTAAACTCGTTTCTATTGGCGACGACAAGAATAAAAAGGGTGCTAGGGCGGACTCTCTCAATATATTTCGGCCGTGTTAGAGATTTCGTAATCGATTTACAGCCAAGAGCTCAAATATTAATATCTCATATATCTTATAATAAAAAAAAAATCTTATATAATAAAAATAATTATCTCGTTCCATTACAGCAACTCTATAAAAGAGATAGCCACCCTTTTCGCTAGCATAGTTCGACTGACGACGGTGAAACGCCGGAATCGATCCAGCAAGTAATCGAAACAACATAAAACACTGATGTAATTATCTACTCGCATACTGGGTTCTAAGCTAATTAGTAATGTCGCTATCAGAGTGCTGACATGATGCTCCAATGGCAACGGACATGCCTTGAACCTCACTACGTACGGTGAACGGCATTTCGGCAATCTATATAAACAAAAACCGCTGATATTTGAATCTCCAAAAGTAGACGCACCAGATTTGCTTTATTACCGGTGTAATAACTCTGGGAACGTTAATAAGCGAGTAAACTGTTTGCGTTGAATTTTCATCGCATTTACACGCTCGTGAAACTTAACCAAGCAGTCCATTATTCGCAGTTTTGCACAGTGTTAGAGAAAACTTTCTTATCATCTAAAAACGCTTAATTGCACTGCGCTAGCTTTTTTAACTATTCTTCGGGACAGTCACAAGAATGATATTATGTGTTAAAGTATCTACTAAGAAAGCCTCTGTTCGAAAACTTCATCCATATTCATTCCCCGCCTACGAAAATGGTACTATGAATCTACTTTCGGCGTTTGCGGCCAGCTCTCTCTATAAATTATATCACCACTCTACCGATCTTCTATTCGGTGAAGTTAGTTTCGACTTTTAGTCGCAGTTAGTAGAAGTCCGTGAGTAATATTGTGTGGTACTTAGGAATGTCGGCAACCGACAAATATTACTAACTCGCAAAGAAAATGCTATTAAAAAATACGAAAGCATATAACATATATAATAGTAATAAAACTGTTGTCCCGTTTTTTGGTATATCATGTGTCAAAACTTAAGTAGAAGTTCTCGAGGCCCAAAAAAAGGTTAAGAATTTCTTTCTGCTTTATGGGATGCAGGGTTCGGATTAGCAGTCACGAATTGTGAAATTTTTTAACAATTTTTTAAAAGTAACAGAGGAGCACTAGAGTCAACTATTAATTTACTTGTAGATGAATTGTTGTGTAGCTATCTGGTAGATGTTCTGCTATTGGCCTGATATCTTAACAAAAATAGCGCAACCGGAAACGGCGCAGTTTCATTATCTTCGGAACAATTAGAGCTTTATTATCGACCGCATAATAGAAAATCGGCCTAATAAACATCGTGCATTTAAGCGAACGAGTACTAACAGCTCATTACCAGTTGAGAATACAAGAGGCGTTAAAAAAGAAATCCATGTTTCCTACAGTAATATGCAACTTATGAAATAGAAATGGAACACACTTCGGTTGCGAATAATGACTGCAGAAACTGATGAAAACTAAAAATAAATAAAGAATATCATAAAACAGTATTATATGAATAAATGCATATCAATATTGAACTCGGGATTAATATCAAATGGCCCGTTTTGTGCTTTTCTTGCTTTTCTTGAAATGACTAAGAGAGAAATTTAGTTATAATTACAGGTCCACAATAAGACCTATACTGCTATGGCACAGGTTTAGTTCAAGAAGTGGGGGAATAACAATATTGTGATAGAATTACTAAAATTATTAACACGAACCGATTATCTTTAATAATAATTTTCAGTTCATTAAAATTATATTTAATTAATATGAAGTGCATGTAATTATATACTATCATTTAAGGTTATCTCGTTGTTACTGCAGGATGTCAAACCTTTCCCGAAAATTCTTAACTTTCATATAACACATCAGAAAATTGTTGCAAAACATGTTTATTCAGTAAGTTAAATTCATCCCTGAACAGAGAAAGGCGCCAACTGTAATTAGACTAAAGTGGTGTCTAGAAAAAAATTTCTTGACCTAATCTCAATTAAGTATTGTGAATGAAACCACTCTTCTTAATTTGTTTCGCGCTCTCCTGAGATCGTTTCTTGCATTTCTAATTGTCGGGATGATCCCTTGTTCGGGTCTCTATACACGCACTGTGTGAATCTTCGCTCCAGCTACCAATTTTCTACTAATGAAGGCCGAATTATAAACCGGCAATTAGAAAACAATAAATAATTGCGGTTTCGGTTCACTTGGATCCGATATCAATCTCCGATTTCGTCGGAAGGGATTTCAAGGAAGTCTTGACACCGGAAGTCAAACATTGTTGATGATAACTTCCGATTTCTGAATAGTGTTTGGTACGGTAATAATTTAACGGTAAGGAATCGGGTAGAACAACTACGAAGACCGACATTCCATGCTTGCCAGAAAGACATTACAACGATCACAGCTTAGATATTCTCAATGGTACGGCCTGTTAACGAAAATATATTTTTTTATAGGCTACCATGAATTATATAATCTGATCTATATGTCTGAAAAATACCAGAGATTCTTTAGAAAACGTTCTTGCTGGTACTTAATGTAAACTACGCGGCGTTTGTTTCTCCGGCTTGTCGAATCCCCATACGGCACTCATGCCTGTCGTAAGAGACAACTGGAATGGGACTTAGAACCAGAGAATAAAGCCTGGGTACCTTTAATTCCAGACGGGATAGAAATAATCGAGGATCCAGTTCCCAGGTTAGCACTTGAATAATTAAGGAACATGGAGATTTTACCTTCGCATGACAACGAATACGAAATTGAGGCTGTTAATAGTTTAACAATGTTTCAATTAGTTTATATATAAATATATTAGTTAATAAAAGCAATTTTTTTAGTCTTGAATCCGGCATTGAAATGCCACGGAAATCGGATGGAGGAAGAGTGTACACTAGAAGTATTCCTAAATAAATTATAAATTGGGTGCCCTCTCCTAACACTAAATCCTCTTTATTCCGGAGAAACCCAATTTCGACATTAGCCTAATCCAAGAAAAGGAAAAAAAGGGGGGGGAGAAAGTAATTCTTTTGGGGGGAGAAGTGAAGCTTGAACGGCGGCATCAGATATTCCTCGGTTTATTCTGAGACGGTGACCAAATGCACTTTCACATTTCGCTTGACCGTGTTTTTATATACAGAAAGGCCAAATACTGGCCGTTCAGTCTCTCCAGTGCCAGTAAGTTGGCCGTCTCCAAAATATCGCGTACGAGAATTCCAGTGCCATACGACAGATAATTTTCCGATTACAGTTGTAGATTGCTGGGACAGTTACTTACATTGAATTAAATTAAATATTAATAGTTTTGTTTTTTACTTTATTGAAATACTAGACAGTCCGACATATAAGATGCAGGTTATAAACTCTTTTACCCGGTTCAAGTTGATATTCTACCTCGTTTAGTAAAGTTTTATACAATGCTATATACATGATTACATACTATCGCTATTTCGCAAGTAAGTACCGTTTCACTGTTGCGATTGTCTTTTCGTTTATTTGATAAAGTTAGAAAGTATGTTTCGTGACTTTCTGAATTTATGTGCTATGAGGATATCTAGTATAGTTTCTCAATTCTTGAATGAGATTATTTTCAGATAGTTTATTAACAGATGAATCCTGTCAGTTTTGTCATCGCGAATTTACTTATCACAGTTATGGTTTACTTCCTACCCCAATGTAACCTCAGAGAACTCAGATGAAATTTTTAAATGATAGCGAAAAGCTGAAACAGGGTCCATTTTCAACCCTCCAAAGTAATGTATATAGTATATGATAATAAAAATTGTTTACAGTGTCTTTTTATTTTTCTACGGTCAATCTACAATCGTGTTAAAATTGGTCCGGAAAACAAATACCACTGTTATGCCATTATCATTTTATACAGAGCATATGTTATTATTATTTTAACATGTTAATGTGTTTAACATGTGTTTAATGTTAATTAGCGAACATATAATTAACTAAATATTTTATAAGCCGCGTTAGGTAGGGCAACCTGCTCTGTGAGTTCATGTTGTTTGGAACGACCACTTCTCTAAGAGCACAGACTGGTTTTAGTTTTGCACCATCATCAGACAATTATCTGAACAAACCGAAGCATCATTGAGTTGCGACAGAATAAGCCTAATTCTTCCCCGTTTCACTTTCTTCTGAAAGAAAGACTACGCTGAGCCATAACGGGTATAATAGTGGTTAGTGACGGAAATATACAAATAAATATAAAATATTTATTTATTGTCAAATGAATTGAATGCCGTTGACAGACTGTCCTTTGATAATACGACCAACCCTCGCAGACTACCAATAAAAATAATAAAAATTAAGACTAGCCAAAAAACTAAAATTGTCGTTTATATTGAGGCAATGGAAGAACAACGGTGGCGCAAGGCAACTTATCTGTCGTGGAAGAGACAACTATTTAGACTTGAAAAAAGTCGACTATTATAACTTTTTTCATCATATAAAGTAGAGGTATTCGGAGAACTACCCGTGTGGAAAAGAAAGACTTTCTATTTCGAGGAAGGTCGCCAGGGGTCAGATGTAAACGGACGAATGTGAACAACGGAATATTTAATTCCACTATCCTGCCTGGAACTTTCATTATCCCGCATAATTTTTCGGGAATTTAAATATTTCGATAACTCGAATTAATAAAAGCGTAATATCGCAACACGGCGAAGCCATGAACTGGCAGACATTTTATGTAAATACTTTCTGGTTCACATTTATTGAACAAGCAGAGTTGCTAATGTAACTTGTAACTGAAGAGTGCTAGATAGAATACCACAAACTTTCATAAAAGATCAAACTAATTTTGGAACAATAAAGGTAAAACGTACCAAAATAAGGAAAAATGTGAAATTCCAGAAACCAAGGGAACACAGTTTTTAGAAATATTCGGGATGTTCACTGACATTTCATTAAATATCACCCGACATGTTTTCAGCTTTGCTCAGTTTTTGCGGAAGACGATACAATCTATATTTTTTAATATAAAAAAGAAGTAATATTTCGAAAGTCTAGTAACCGAAAAAATGTTTCAGGAAACGGACAATTTTTCCGGAGTGTCCGGTTTCGGACACCGTTAAAGCGCCGTTGCGTAAAACGCCAAGAATTCGACAAATTGAGGATGCCATGGGTTTTTTTTTCGCCACAGTCATATTGTACTAATTAAAAGACGAAGGTGGAGATGAAGAAGAAAAGCGGTAAAGGGGGTGGGGGAGGGAAGAAGAGGGCGCTGCTTGCACTTTCTAAAAGGGACCGCTCTTCTGATGCAATCCGATTTTGTAACGGCCGCCGCAGTTCGGACACAATTCTAGACGGAGACAGAAAGACAGGGAGAGGGAGAAATATAGAAGGGGTGAGGCAGATAGACAGATAGAGAAAGAGATGTCTTGAAGTGTTACAATAGGGAAGCGAGCTGTCGCCCATCGGGACCGCTACTATTGGTCAATGTGACCGGAATGTCCTTCCATTCAGAACAGGGAGTATAACGTGTTATTTGGAGTATAACGTTTTTTAATGATATAATAAAGTATCAGTTAAAATTTCCTTTAAATCTAATCCTTTAAATTTCATGATGTTTATTTGCTCTAAGTCATTAGCCCGTTTTTATTCTAACTGAAAATAGGAGAAAACGCATGAGAACAATATATAAGTATGGTAGTAATAGCACTACTCTATAAAATGCCCCGCTGGCCGACCCGAAACCGGTCAATCCAATTTGGCGGCAAGCGGGATATCGAGATATTCCCAAACCAGGCCGACCTGAAAACATATACCTGAAAGCATAATTGCAAATTGCCTTGAGGTACTTCAGCACTTAAGTACCTTGAGGGGATCGACTACACCGTCCCAGTTATGCAACCTGGATTTGATGCTGTGAATCGAACTCAGGTCACCAGTTTTAATCTCCGGGGAGGCGCTAAATAGGCAGCCAGTGAATGGAAATGCAACTTCAACTGCTTGAATGGAGGAATTTAGAAAATTAACATGTTCTAGACGTTTCTTTCTGAAAATACTATTAAATTCATACCAAAACAAAATGCGAGGGAATAATTTGATTGGAATATTTTTTCAGTGCTTTTTATATAATGCAGACGAATGTAACGGAAACATTATGATCTTTTCATTGAACAATGATATAAAACCGGATGGTTGAAGATAATTTTTTATTATTATTCAGTCCATTATGTTTGCCTTGTATGGCCACTCAGTAATACTGATAACTCATCGTCTCAAGACCGTACATTTGTAATATGTGCCGTATGTATTGCGGGTTCTGGTTCTGTGGGGTCCTACGGTTCCCCTAATACATATATTCCTTTAATCGTACTTTTTTTGATATATTGCAGCTAATCTTGTTTTGTATAAAGCTCATTTCTTCGATACTTTAATGAATAATTAATTTCGTTTCACTATGCCTATCTCGTGTTTTATTGATAAGAGGAAATTAACACCAAGGGCGACCGGAATGAAGAGAAAAACTGGCACCGAACGGTATCGAAGAAAAATGTTGAATTACATTAACCCTTCGGCCTCCATTCTTTTTTTGCACACTGCGAGGATAAACCCGGTCAAGGATTTGAAGTCATTGCTAGATTTGTTACTCCTATTAGCTTTTAAAAACAGAAATAATCGATGCATCTCGGCTTGCCACAGATTATACCACTTGGAACTTAAGCATAATTTCAATACTAGAAGGTAAACCTCCTTTCAATTGAAGAAGACGCACAACGGGTGAACATGTATACATTCTCTTGCCTTGACATGATACGTACAAATAGGGCCCAATTAGGTGTTTTTGTTGTAAGTTATGTTTCGTTTAAGTATCATTTAATGTTCCCCCCTGTGCACCGCTACGTCACAAAACATTCGCGGCTGAATAAAACCCGGTATAATGCAGGCTTCGTTGTAATTTGAAAAGAAATTAGAGGGTGAAAGCAGCGAAATGATGATGGGCGGTGGCGAATGGACGAAAAGACGCTGGCTGCATTTAGCAATCAGCCGTGAATTATGCCACGGAACTGTACGTTCCTTCGCGCGAATCCGGTTCAAACGGGAGGCCAAATTTGGGTCGTATCCTGAATAGAAGAACGGATGGGCCTAGATTCAGTTTAGATATGCCGTTGATAATGTAGTATGTAATCGGTGTCTAAAGGATTATATCTTGACACTCGCAGCTGACGCTCCGTGTTGTCATTAAATTAAGCACGGTTACTCAGCAACGAAGGGTCCTTACTGCAGGACATTGCTGATTCAGAAATATAGGATGTGCTACATAGCTCATTGTAAGGAGTAAATATAATAGCAGTTGAATATAAAATAATAACAGCATTTTAGAGGATAAGTTTAGTTACTAGATCATGCATAATATTGACACTCTTTATTTTTAATATTAACACTATTTGAAATTCTGCTCTTTTTGTTACTACAAGTATATAGTGGTGAACAAATGTAAATATCTATTAACTAAATTATATTAGAACTACTTAAGGATATTCTAGTGCAGTTGTTTATAACTATGCGCGGTACCAATGTATAATTTCCTATCGTACACATGATTAATTTAATTGCTATATCAGAAGTAAAGCAAGAGAGAATTTTTCCAAGAATTGTTTTATTTCTTTATACTGTAGGACGACTGCAGTAATAATTTTATTTAATCCTAAAATTGTTAATCATATCCTATTCCTTAAAATATTTAAAAATACAATTATGTTTGTTAAGTTTGAATATGGATATGTGCTGATATTAGCAGCTGGGCTTAATCTGAAAATGTTGTCGGTTGCGGACAACATGTAGCGGACAGTAGGTCGTCGAGTGTTCTGGTTTTGTTGGAGAGCCCTTGGAGATGTTCAACAAATACTCACAAGATCCAATGTGAAATTGAACTCTGCTTTGGATTGGTGGTAAAATTTACTGCAGAAGCCGGCAGGTCAGCTCGTTAGATGGGAAGGTTAGAGGCAGATCATGATGAAGTAGCAGGAGGAGACTGGAGAGGCCTTGAACCGAATTAATATGTTGAAAGTCCGATATAGGCGAACCAGTGAGAGATTGAGCGAGAGAGAGGAGTATACCGGGCTGATGACCGATAGAGATACTTCTTTTTCTCCTTTCCACCTTCTTCAAATTCTCCTTCCTTTGTTGACCCGTTTCTCCAATAATTTGTAAATATCCCTCGTAAAACTAAATTTGTAATGCCATCGACACTTTTCAACTTAACGTCTAATAAGTTTAATAAGTTTTAATATTATCATTTTGTATTTGATGACAACTACCGAAATGAACTACTTTCATCTTACAAAGGTATATTTCACTTGATAATACCACTACAGTTCAAATTTAAAAAATGTGAAACATCCTTTCTCTTATTTAGAGCGTCCAATTCTTGTTGGCCAATAATGTAATCCAAATTACGTCACACTGGGGTGATTATTTATTTGGGGCGCGTTTATAGCCGTGTACCTACCTTTTTTTTGAAAGATAGCTAATGAATAGGATATGTTTTCAGTAGTATTTTCCTTTTTTTTTGTTTTACCTTTCGAATCGGTTACCTAACGAAATTATTTCCGGTGCCAGCCGCTCTGTGAGAGCGGACAGAGAGGCAATTGGGACGCACAACCAAACTATTATGTTAAATTATACAAACTATTTGCTTGAAAACATTTAGGGGACAATTAAGGAACGCTCGGTTGATTCAGTCCGCGTTCGTGTATAAACTCATCAGTTCTTCGCCCAGAAAAAAACATGTTTGACGTTCCGGTAATTTATGACGAACAAGTGACGGCTCCTTTTTAATTATGGACTCTGTGCACGTACCACATTTGATATTGCGAATATATGGACGTCGGTTAGGACAGTATTATGTAAAACCTTTTTGTTTCGACTCGCTGATTTGATCCTATCCTAGGCTTGAGCTTCTCGTCACCTTCGGTAGCATCCGGTCAGTGAATGTTCTATGGAAAATCCTGTCTAAACTGTTCGCCCGACTCTTGTGTAGGAGGAAGTTAGCCGGAAGGAAATAAAACGGGCTTTATAATCGCCGGGAGGATGATTACCTCCTTATGATTTAATAGACCCTGTTTTCAGGATTAAAAACTACCAGTAACTACCAGGAATGAAATTTCTATGTTCCCCTTGTACAACAGTCTTCTTCATCATAACGGGTATTGAAAATTAATAAATATCATTCTATCGTTCATATAATAAACTTAGCATAGAGAGAGGATCGGGGGCTTTGGCTGCTGGAGGGGTGAGGAAGGAAGAGAGCCGACGACGGGAGGTGGCTCGGTCCGGGACGGTATAAAAAGGGTCCCTTTTTACTTTCACCTTGTCCGTGTCTTCGCCGACTGCCAGAAACTTGTGTGCGGGTCATGCCATTCGAAAGTTGCCCCCTCTGGACGGGGCACGAGTCTCTTCCTTCCGCCGTCGGCCGGGGGCCCGCTCGCTGGTTACGTGCTCCTGGCCCCTAGGCCCACTCCCACGGTAAACGCCCAATTGCCAAACCCCCACTCGTCCAGCACTAATTACCAGGACAAGAAAAAATCTTATTGCCGGTCATAATTTAAAACCGAAATTATCGTCGTCCAAAAATATGTCCGAACTCCCTAACCCAGGTTTTCTGAACCTTTTTCTTGAACTGAGACCTCCCTGTATTGAAGGTGTAGTATATTGTTCTAATCTGTCAGTAGGTCACTTTTAAAACCTGTGCGTAGATAAAACACAGATAAAAGTTGGTAGTAGTTAGACCAAGATTCGGGTGGTTATTCCATTGAGGTCATTTTCCTATAACATACTAAATTTTACATAGAAAAGAACTGCAATATACCTTTGTACCGTGTGCTTTCTTAGCAATAGGTTGCGAAAACGGGCGATGATTTCATTGACGAATGTAAATTCCGCTGCAATCCTATACGGGGTCTATAATGTCAATTATGATCTCAATGCAAATGCAATCAATTGTAACGGAAATTCAGCTCCAATCTATATTTAACGTCATCGGGATACCAAAAACATTACGCATATCGTACGTATAATAATAATATAGCGCAATTAATGATGTCAATAATATCAGTTTGAAGTTTTACATTTCAGTTCAACGAACTGACATCGTTTGTGATATTAATGTTGGTAACTCCATTAAATGAGCAGGATTTGATGAAAAATGCTTTGTCAACTGTTAATACGAAACTGAACTACTAGTATGGAGAAACGTCGCACGATTTAACTTACCTACGACATGTAAAACTCGTATGACACGAACTAATAATTATATTAAAATTTTTTGCTCTAAATGAAAATTTAATTTAATATATGTACATACAGTTTTAATATAAGAAAACATAGGAGAAATAATATCTTCGGTAATCATCAAATTGTGCGAAGATGTTGTTATGCCACCTGCAGTTGGCATAAAATACAATACAACAGCAAACTGTCCATGACGAATGCGCTACCAACCATGACAGAAAAATATCCCATTCAACTATCAACAACGATATGATAAGTCATTATTTCATGTTGTCGGTACCGTACATTATAATGCAATTCGTAGTTGAGTAATGGTGGAGACAATCGAGCAGTTATTTTGAAAGTGATTATATAAAATTAAAATTGGATTGCTTATAAGGATTGTTAGATCCAATTTGTTATATGATCATATTCAAACATGGATACGATTATTGAATACGATATCGATACGATATTGAAGGAACCAATTGCAATTTACATATATGTCCGCTTTTACTAGCTTTAGGTCTAGTATATATTTTAATAAATATATTACTTTTCCTATTCAGTTCTATATCCTTCTAACTCAAAGTTGTAAAATTATAATGTAACACTATTATCGTTCCAAGTTGAATTACGGAGATAGGGCTTTTCGTGTGGCGGTTGGCGACGCAGGAAAAGCGCACGCCGCTATTCCATGTAATCGCCCGTCAGATCGTTTTACAGTGATGAGTTTCAGGAATTTATCTTTTGTTATTTTGTCGCGTTTTATTTATATAAGCAATCGCCGTTCCATTTTCAACATTACGGTTCGGAAGCACTGAATAACTCCTGAATATGCGCCTTTTTAAACGAACTACATAAATAATTAATTCCATTTTCAAATCCCCGCCTATATATTTTCCTGCATTTGCGTTAATCAATTTGTTGTTACTAATGAATTTCCGTTTGAATATCGGTACATTCAATCAATTCTATTTCGCTAACTTTCTCCTAGCGGTGGGAAGAAATCCGGACTGTGGATAATCAATAATTGGCCTGTATTGGATGATTGCGCCATTATCCTATTTGAGAGTTTACCCTGGCCCTGGGTTCCATACGGGGTTGAAATGGTAATAATCTTGGAATGGTGGTAATTGCAAAGGCATCCGGGCAATCTCTTCTCTCAAATACCCCTGTTTCCAGGAATCATTTACCGTCAGGAATCAATTGGTCTACCGTTCTGAAGTGAATTCAGCTTCAAACACCTTTCTCGGGTCCCTTACAGTAAGATAAGTTCTCAATGTCTATTTTCTTAAGGTTTCAGATTAAACTCCGTGCAGTCGTATTATTGCGTGTGCTGGACACTAAACTACTAATTCTTCGATATAAACAAAGTAAACACGCTGAAACTAAGGGTTAAATCCTTAAAACCGAGATAGTTCCGTTTCAATTAGCGTCAACAATGGCCTTCGGTCATTTCATTTAATATATGCCCCCAGGAATTTTCCCTATCTCTTGGTCGCCCTAATGGGAAAGCGTTCTAACTGTATTAGAACCTCATTTTCTAACAATTGGTTCTGTACTGCTCTCTCCCTATCCATGTTTCCGTTTCCACCGGAGTTAAAGTCTATTGCAAACACTTTTCTCTTCTGCTCTTTTCACTTCCTTCACCGCCCGAACCGTGTACGGATCCACTCGCTCTTCACTTTGGTTAGCGACACAGTTTAAATTCAATTATGGCACCGCAGGCCATCGCACTGTTTTCACTCTTACCGACAACACAGCGCGTCAACACGACACGCTATAAATATCTGTAAATATAAAGATGAAGAAATAATTTATTTAATTCGACTCCAAGAAATAGTCGCCAGGCAGTATTGAGCAAAGCATTCACACATACCAGACGAGAGAATGAATATAAAACATATTCCTACATAGTTTATAATGGTTTTTTCTTATTTGAAGGTATTTTTCAGTTGTAAATTTTCCAAGGAAGAAGAGTTGCTCCGTATCTTCTCGTGTTCATTTTGGGACGTAGTTGCGGGTTACCTCCGTTCGTCACGTAATTCCCGAATCGGGGCGTTCGTCGGAGGCGGTGGAAAATAATTGTCGGGGACATTACATTATGCTATGTGACGCAAGTGGGATCCTGTGAATGGGGGGAAGCGGGTCACAACGCCGTCGCCAACCTCGCCTCTTCCATCAACCTTATACTATTTCTCTCCCGCCTGAATACTCTTTCTACGTTTCCCTTTCGCGTCGGGTAAAACTTGGAAATAACTCTAGTATGGCATTTAAGAAAAACGGAATCTTTTGAATCACTGAAACACTATTGAATTCAAGAAACCGTTCTCTTGAATTCAGCAGTCAGCAGTTCAAATATTTTATCAGATCTCTTCAACCCCTGGGGCCGGCTCGCGAGTTAATTTCGTATTAGAAGACGCGAACGTTGTGGCCTTAAACTCGGATGGAAAATAATTCCATCCAGAAGTCCACGAGGAAATCGCTAGAGCAATGGGGAGGGGCTCGCTGCACGTTCTTACGGGAAGCCGTCTGCCCGACTAGAAAGTCGCAGATGGTGGATTTAGAATGGAACAGATGTGTTCGGAAACTCTTAATGTTCAAGTGGATCTGTACAAATACAGGATTGCGAAACGAGAAACGTCATCCATAGACTGGGTGTCTCACGGGGGTGGAGCAAGAGAGTGTATTACAGTAACAAATTTCGTAGATTTCGTGTGTTTCTGTCTCCTCTCGCTGGTTTGGTCTTTTGCTAGACCGGTTTCGGCTGCTCGCCACCTTCAGTAGCAGTGTTAGTCACTTTGGATATTTTTTGTGCATCCTCACAGCGCTGTCACTGCCACTTGTACTGGGATTTTATTAATCGGCTAAATTCTTTGTCGGACTATCGGTCAAATATATATTTGATCACACAACTGGTCACAACTATTAGATTCCGACTTCCAAATATATGACAGGAAACCTATCTGGTATTGTGTATTTACGACCATAAAATTTTTCCTGTCGATCTAAAATTTATTGAAAAAAGTTCATTTTTAGTAATCTAGTTAGTCGGTGCAAGTGCAGCCAACGAACTTTAGTTAAGTACATTTCCGCGCTAGCGTTGCGCACAAGTGCTCAATGAACTTTAGTTAAGTACATTTCCGCACCACACTCAAGGGGGCGCTAGTTAATCGAACATCGGTTCTGCATTCAGTTGCGCTCTCGGGTTAGCTCAAATAACTCCTGCTAAAGTGGAGATATTACAAGTGGTTTGACCAAATATGGACCGGTATAGGGAGCAATCGACCGAAGCGTTGGACGACGCCGGTGGTCCTGGTCCAGTAGGTTGGAGCAGGACCGTGGTGAGGGGCTCATCAGGATTCGAACTCCCGAGGTGGTCCGAATCTTCATTCAATTTCTAGTTTCAATTGATAGTGGAGTCCGGTTAACTCCAGAGCACTCTATTATCACACGTCTAAAATAAATGGTTACAGTAGCCGCATTACAATCAATAACGCTTTAACGAAATTAACTGATTGAAACAGTAATTAATTACCAAATTTACTATTGTACTAATTACTTACTCACTAATCTACCGTCACATTGATCAATAATAGCATATATTTAAATGAAAAAATACCGAAAGCATATTTAAATATTATCCCTTCACAAAAATTCACAATGTGTACAAATATAACTGACCGTAAAATAAATGTTCGCAATTTTATATAAAATTGCCACGAAAAGTAGTACTTGGAACGCATTATGTAATACATACTAAACATATTCATGATGCATATCGTAGCATGTAATAAATATTTATAGTAGTGATTTATTGTTTTTTGGATAGACGGTTATTGACCTTAGTTTAAAACACGCTTTCATTTCTAGCGCTGCCAAATCACGTCCACTTTTCGCTGTAGACTATGAATCACATACTTGTCTTTCCGCATCGATGCGTATTCAGTTTTTAATTTTACAACATTAATCCGAGTAAGTATATTATAAAAGATTTTCATAAAAATCTTCAATTCACAATATGTTCTCAAATTTCACTCCCTCGACAATCTACTGGTCATTCATTCTTAGTACGGTGGATGACATGATATCGTCGAAAACCTTATCGGTTATACGAAAGCTTTATGGGCATTAGCCAAATAATGATATAAACGAAAAAATAGTCCAAACTGTAGTTAATCCATACTTCTGTTAATTTATGTGACTGGAACAAAATTAATAATAATTAACGCTTTGTAATTAATCGTTTAAATAACTTAAGCAACGCGTAGAAGGGTACCGTAGAGAAAAATGTGTAACTGTCGGGAGAAGTTTACACCAGATCTCAATTTTCTGTTCACCAGAGTGTGAAAAACCGATCCGCCACAGCTCTTGTGCTCTCCTTGCTACAGTAGGTCAAGTTTATCATCTTATGCCCTTCGTTTATCTTAGAAGCCTTCCGCAATATGAAACATTCCTGAGGTAATCAGGCGGTTTGTTTTCCATTGTCCCTCGCGAAAGAGTAAGTAATAATATGAGTAGTAATACTATCTTTAAAGGATCTTTAGGATTAAATGTCCGCACACACTTTGGGTGGCAAAGAAACAAGATTGAATATACAACTCTTTGGTTGTTCTTGCAATCTGTGAACAAGCAACGCCACTTGAGACGGCACCACTAAAAACTCAGATACCGCGACCCCAACTTAAGAAACGCTTTAAATATAATGGACACATTACGCGAGAGAAATCCAAATACGTTTTCCTACTGATTATTTATATACAGTTGAGCGATTTGTGTCTTACGCGTTCTGGAATAACAATAAAACCTATTCATTTTAAATTCACATTAAGGTGGGAGAACAAATCGACATTGGCCTAAACGAAGGCAAAAATGAAAAATGTTTGTAGGCAAGACAATTCCTTATAGGTTGTTAAAATAAAAGTTGAAATATCATGATTTAATACCAAATAAAGTTTTTGTAAAGTGATTATTTCCTAATACTATCATGATTACATTAATATTTTTTTTAAGGCTAATACAATCTTACACAAATGATAACGACACTTTATTGTGAACGTCAGAAATGCAATGTGCTGGTCTATACTTTTCCACTATATTTAAAACTTAAATTTTGAAGAATGTTTTATACTGTTGAATAAGATATAAAACTACTGTTGGGATACGGATTGACTCGAATCCTCTTTATGGGATACCCGATCTTGGAAGTGGAATAAACGGCCCATAAATTCTGAAGGACCGTAGAAATAAAATGAAAATAAAACGGTTTAAGAAAAAAAGACAATCGAATTCACGGCAGGAAATTAGCCGTCGGCTCCAGGCCTCTCTGACAAAACTGGTTTTTATTGTCCCGTCCTCTACAGGACCCAAGGGTATCGAATTCCGCTCGGGGCTCCAACGTCTAGACGCTAATAGTAGAGTCTCAAGCTATACTAAACACTAGCTTAGACCCGGTATTAACCTACCAACTCCCACAGTAACATTATTTTTTCGGTTTCTTCTCGTGGAAACTTTTTATTTCAAAACCCTCTGTAAACGCAGCCGATTTTATCAGTTTTGTTTGTCAAACCGGGAATAATTATTTCATCGTAAATCGTTACTAATCGTTAGTTTGTTCAATTATTCGATTCATTCAATATCAGGAAACGGCACACCGAGAAATTTAATTCCGCCCGGCCGTGAGATAAAAAATTTTCTTTTATCAAATTTTCTAGTTGAATTATCGGCCCAGCTTGGCACGTGAATCCCGAGTTAGCGCAATAACCGGTTTTCACCCACCTTCCTGCAATTGCTCTTTACTCTGATTATGTAAGGGGAACTTCCTGTAATTTTTAAGGAGAGACGGCGGCCACGGAAGTAAATATCGAAGTCAATGCCAGTACCTGAACTGGAGTCGATATTCGAACCCGGCTAGGTACAATAATGTCATCTTGCAGTAACTCTGTAACTAGATTCAGGAAGCGGTCAAATATTATGCCAGAATTAAAATAAAAAGGTGCCGTTTCCATTATTCCATCCAACAACATTTAGAAATATGGACAGTCATTTTAAACGCCTCCATCTTAGAAAGCAAATAAGCCTCTCCTGCAGTGAAAGTTTTCAAGCATCTCAAACTTAAACCAGGAGACTGAGGCTAAGGTTTCCCATTGTCGGTTTTTAGTAAACCTTTCCCACAGATGCTTTCCCCGAAACTGCATTTGATTACGATTTCAGAATTGTTCTACACGGATCGCTGTCAAGGTTACATTCAAAAATAGTTATAGCTCATGTGAATAGTTTATAACAACCACTGAACAAAGTTTTCTCTCTCCTCAATGAATTAAGCATGAGGTGTATCCGACTCATCATTAGAATTGTACACGAATGTTATAGTTAAAATTATTTCTTTACATCTACACAAATTTCTGAGAAAATACGACGTCATATAACATAAATTTTTATGTTTATTGATAATTTGTGCACTCGTAAAATTACACTCATTTACGAAAAGAGCGTATTCATGAAAATACAATGTGGAAAATAAATGTGAAGATAAATTAGTATTTTAAACAACTTTCTGCGCCCGCAGAACCCATTTTTTAACTGTGAACTTGAATGAAAATAACGGCTAACAGGATGACATCCGAAAAACCTGACTTTATTGTTAACAGAATGATACTGCAGAATGTGAGCAACCGAAGTCTGACCATCATGAGACGAAATAAGCGAATGGAGATATATCTACTCCAAGTTTTATATTTGGTCTAGCTACTTCGTTACTGAACTTTTACGAGTCGAAGAAGAAAAGAACTAGCGAGATTACATTCATTGTTGGTTCATTTACAATTCAAAATATGACCCTAATGGAATCCTCCAGTATTCGATAGAAACTCGGTCAGAGGATGTTTCGATGGGGCCAAGATTCTGGTCAAACACTTCAGTTTTCGTGGAAAATTTGCTAGAAATTTTAGCGGTTTCACCAATCATTTTCTCTACCCGGCGTGTGCTTCACGACTTGATGTGAGAACGGGAGAAAGAAGAACTTGGGAGGGAGAAAGGTCTCTCTCTCCCTCCCTCTCTCTCTCGCTCCCTCTCTCTCTCTCGCTCTCGGGGCTGTTGGCTGTACCGCGCATGTGTCTTAACCCGGTACCAACACTCGTGCAGCTATCCGTGTATTTACTGGGTCACACCTGCTCATCGGTCTGTTATATATATCTAATGAACGGAAGGAGTCCTTCAGCGTCCTAGTCCACGCTCGTTTCTCCGCCGGGCAACTCTACTTTCCTTCTATAAACTTCAGCCAATAACAGAACTACGTTGTCCCTATCTGTCTGTACACATCTATCAACATTTTCACTAGATATCATTACCACTCATGTGATTTTCTTTGACATTCGTGTGGCCCTAACTCGACGCTATACGTTAACATGCGTTGCTACAGTGAAGTACGGATGCATATATGAGTTCATAGCGATACTAGAACCGGTTGCATAATAAAATAAATAATAGTTTGCAAATGCACAGCTGGAATATACATTATATATATATATATATATATATATATATATATATATATATATATATAATAGTTCCAGTTAACGAACGATAGGTTATGCAATCAAGTTATACGTACACTTGCTCATCAACCCGGTTTATAGATAGGTCGTCAAATTTGTCACTGCTTCCAAGGTAATATATTGACTGTGATTAAATCAGAATTTCAATTAGTTTCCGTTCTAGGTCTTGAAAAATAAAAATACCCTGCCGTGAAATTATGCAGTGAAAAATTCACTGAATAATTTCAGTAAATAGCCTACCTTGGACATTGTTTTGTCTCATTTGGTTGACCTTGAACTTAGAGACACAAATTATATGCCATATATATGTTGGCAGGGAAAACATTAGCCCAATTAGTAAACAATCATAAACACTGTAATCCTTAAGATGGCTCCCCTGAAGATGCCGATATTGCTATTACCGGTTTGTAAAAATATCTATCTTTAGGAATTCCCTGTTGGAATAATTACTGGAAGAAGAAAAAAAAGAATTTACTAAAACTCAAATTGACATTATTTCGTGGTTGCATTTAGAACTTCACTGTGACCCAAATTCATGGTCGCTCCTATAACTGGCTGAGGTGTATCTTCAATAGAAAGTCCGAAGTAAATCTATTATAAATGGACCAACAGACTTTCCCTACGTGTCACAGCCAATAATAGTTAATTACTAGTATCGTTTAATCACTCTACTTTTGCATAAATATTCTATTTCCAGGGTGTTTAAACGCGTGTACTCTTCATAGTATTAGCCCATAGTTATTATTATTATGTTACCCGGTTTACTTAAAAATAAACGAAAAATGCGGATCAAGCCCGGACGAGTAAATGAGATTCGAAGCCAATTAATTACATTCTAATTCGTATAATGAATTATGCATTAAATTAACTGTTAATTGTATTCACAAAATTGAATAGGCGTTCAGAATTAAAATGAATCCATCACGTAAACACCTATAACCTGACGTTAATTAGGGGGGTCATACCAAGATGACGCCTTTTACAGGTTTTTTCTTAAAAATTCATTATATCCAGGTGCATATTTTTTCACAATATCGCTACTGGAATATATTCCCGTGCAATGGAAAGTTGCGTGGATTTTTCGGATTGTTTCACATAGTTTTTATTTTCAACCAGCATTATGATAGCGACCCCGCTCTAAGCAATGAATAACTACATTCATTGCACTATCAATCAATGGACTTGTTCAAATTGAGAACCCTTAAAAAACATTCTATGAACAATATGGAATTTGAGACATCTATACATAAATATATATACATCTCACAAATTCTTGTTATTATTATATTTTTTTTATCCTCATTTATATTTATTACGATTCTTTTGTCGTTATTTACTTCTCAGATTATCTGAGAATAGAAAAAAATAACATATTTTTTCTATATTCGCAGGAATTATTTTTCCGAATTTGCATTTCTCTGTTGCAAATCATAGAGATAAAGAAAAACACTAATACTTTAACATCTAGAGCCTTCAATGAGTCACTCAACAGAAGCTGGCTAAAGTATGATCGTCGAGTACATTGAGCATTCCGAACTCGTAGAGAAATTATTTGCTTTCTACCTGTCCTCACGAGGAACGCATTTTCTTGGACGATGATCGTTCGTTGGACACTCTATGTTTGCTTGCAATTTAAATGGAAATAAATAAACGTTTTGGACGCACGCTCGGAATTTCTTTCTTTCTCGGTTCTGTTGGAATTATTAATATTCTCGGCCGGTACCAGCGAATGTAGTAACTACCGTGTTGGAACCGCTTATTCCGTTCTTTTGATAGACGCTGCAATGATATAATACCTACACCTGCAGATTTATGCGTAAAACAGTCGGTTACAACAGACAGATTAATTTATGAATAATCAGCTAACTTTAATTCTCCACGAAAGATATAAAGAACGATAAAAAGGCACAATATTACTAATATACGAATTTATATTTACGTTATAAATAGATTTTATAGTGAGACAAGATTGTGCTATGCTCTACTCAAAAATAAAATATTAGATGGGCCATACATTGGTCCGAGTGATACTATTACTGTGGTAGCGCATATATTAAAATAATGTATTTTCTATTACTTACAGTAAATGAGATTACACGAAATTTATACGATTTTTGGGTGATTTCAAAAATATTACAGCAATTAAACATAGGAAATATCTTTACCCGAATGTCCAATTATTTCGAAGATTCTGCGAAGCACTGGCACATACTGGAGAAATTGAAAATGAATTGTCAGTGTGCGTCTTATACTACAAAAGGAAAATGTCCTTAATATAAAATTCTAAGTTTGCGTAGTTTAAATTGGTTAAAATAAAAAAAATGAAATAAATGCGTTTTGTTCGGTTAAGAAATATGTTAAACCTAGCATTCGGTCGAGCATAATGAAATTATTATGCGTATGTCCGTAGGAATCTTAGGAATATTTTTACGAACGCTATTATTTTACTAAAGAGTATAGAACCAATCGGTTAGTTGGGCAAGTTTTGAAGTTATCATTGCTATCAGTGTGTGTGTGCCAACAAGTTGAGCGACAATTAGGAAAATCAGGCGGTGATTTCTTGAGGGATGTGAGGAATGGGGCCGGGGCCAGAGGGATGTGTGTGGAAGACATCGGCCTTTCTCTCTCTCTCCGTGTTCCACCTCCCTCCAGGAGTGGAGCGGATGACCCCTGTGGGTCAGATGACCCGCGCCGCCTGCACAACCCGGGTCGTACGGGCCTTTCACTTTTACAACTATTCAGAGACCCGCCAGACGCACGCTTCCCTGCCTTCTTCCCCCCGAGACATTGTTGTGCTAAGCCTCCCGAGCCCGACCATCCAACAGAACCAGGAACCGATCGTAGGTTCTATAGGAAGGTTTCTACTCGTTCCCAGCCCATCTAGAAAGTCGCCATCTTAATTTCCAAAAAATTGCTCAACTCCGACTCCTCGAGGCATTAATATCCATTCCGACAGATATATTAATTATCAGGCGAATTCCTATCCTCACTCACCTTTTTTTTTTAAATTAAAACCGGTTTCGAAAGGTGACATACCGAAGCGGGTTTACATCAAGACCAAATTGGCGACTGGGATAATCATTTTCATATATGGCTGGATGTCATCAACCTCTTTCTTCAGTAGGCAACCTGGGCGTGATAATAATTTGAGGATAAATATATTTTTTGAACAAACCAGACAATTTCCCTGATGCCTAGGAAGAATGGGTAAAGCGTTTAGAATTTCCTCCCTAAAGTGGAATATCCTTTAAACCTGTTTTGCACGTACAGATTTCTGCAAGCCCAATCGAATTCAATGGCGTATATTTTTTTGTTTCAAGGATGATTTTTCGACGACAACTGGGGATTGGATTGTCGATAGGTAAGTTATTTTTCCTGTATTTATATAGCAAGAAATTTAAACATTTTACCTGTAAATTGAGAACAGTAGAAGCTATCATAGAGGTCGATGTGGTAGATGTTCTGTACTGCTGTTACTGGTTGTTCCACTCGATTTCAAAGCTGTTTCAGCTGATTTCAGATCAATTTAATCTGTCTATTGTGTGTTGGCCCGGTTCGTTTGGCCGATGGCTCTCTCCCTCGCGGGACGAGGCGCCCTTGCATAGAAAGTACTGTTAGAACGGTCGCACTCAATGAAATGCAAATCATTCCGATATTGTCGCATGTCCATTGAGTGCATACAAATTTTCTTGTACGGAACTTCTACTCTAACTTACAAATTACAATGATTCAAACTAATTACTTATGCTGGGGATCTCTTTTCAAAAATTGTACTTAATTACAGCGATATTATACTAAATACTCAGCTATTTTCAAGTTGCCTCTCATATAAAAACCTGAGTTAACTTTTATAAAATGAAATAAATTTTATATTCAATATGATTTGCACGAAAATTTCTTTTTACTAAGTTATGATAAAAATGTAAAACGAAAAAGATCCGGTATAATTATGAATATTCTATTTTGTTACATATTATAATATTGGTTTTTTTTTATAAATTTTTGTTTTTCGCATATGACTCAACGGAACTTAATATTTATATCCTCCATGTAATATTTGTTTGTAAAATAACCATTAAAAAGTAGGATCCGGTTGGAAAGTGTCAGGTATAGGAAACGGGGTCGAGGAAATCCAGTGTTACTAGTTAATTCCGTACAGGGTAGATTTCAATGAACAGTTTTCCCATTTTTTTCCCAAAATTATTTGTCCAGGTATAATTTGTCCAGTTATGGTCCGGCATCACTTAGTCACTTTTTTATTACCAGAAAAATAACGCAACTCTAATATGATTGAATTCCCTAATTTGTATAGAAAAAAACCTGTGATTCGTTCGCGCTTGAGTCCGCTGGTCAGACCCGTTTAGTAAGGAATGTGGTTTTGTCACAAGAAGCTGAGCGTTAAAAGCACACCTCGAGTCTTCCCTTGAGCCACCCTCGTCCCTGCAATTTGAAGTAACATTTCAGACCTTTATTTTTCTAGGTATCTACGACAAATAAACTCGGTCCT
This sequence comes from Lethocerus indicus, assembly GCA_019843655.1. Taxonomy (NCBI): domain Eukaryota; kingdom Metazoa; phylum Arthropoda; class Insecta; order Hemiptera; family Belostomatidae; genus Lethocerus; species Lethocerus indicus. Next base: position 4,969,738 of record JACDQD010000007.1, on the reverse strand, counting down.
CAGTTCCCTGTTGTCCTTTCGATGTCACAGTCGGGCGGCGGATGAAAAGTCCAGTTTGAAAACGGTGACGAAATTGCGGACAGTGAAGAAATTGCAAAAGTGAGCGGATGCGTGAGGGGGAGCCCGGCCATAAACATCTATAAGCTAAAAGGATGAAGACCGAGTGGTGGGAGAGCCCTCTAATAGGTTGTAGCGTGATGAAACGAGACCCCAGAGTGGAGAAAGTGAAGAAGTGACGCGACCTCATGACTCCCCCTGGTCACTCTTCGACCGGTCTATAGACTATGCAATGTAGACCGGTTATAATACGATACCGGCGCCTATTATCATCATTATGACGTGACAATCATTACAGAAAACTTTCTTTTTGCTACAACCAATAATTTCTTTCATGTAAACATCTGTATTGCATAGCATAAAATTTCTTGCTGTTTTTAGTTTTACCCTCCAGCTGCCTAATTTCGTTTACTTTAATGGTGTATCTCATTACTTTAATCATTATATTATTTTAGTACATTATATTATTATAGAGTTATAGAATGCTTTCTGTTCATAACCAAACGCTTATTCAGCCTCTGGGGATTGAGGACAGACGAGAGCTTAAGACTTCTGATGGTCAATATTGTTCATCTGGGGACAATGGTTAGACGTTTTACTGGGTATTTTATTTTGCACCTACTCTGAGTGGCCACTACTATTGAACAGAGGCCCACATCGGAGTTTCGACCTTCAAGCGACCTTGATGAGTTCCACCAATTCGTATGTTATTATCGGTTAATCTGTTGATAAATTCGAACATTAGCATTGACCTGATTATCTCCTATTTTCTACCGTAATTTTCATTAATTTTAATACATTATTTCAATCATCACCTTTAACTTTATTCTGTGCGATTTTTCTTTTAGTTTACCCTTCATTTTTAAGCAACAGTAGTTATAAAAAAGGTTTCGTGTGAAATGTTATATTATTATTATTATTACATTATTCCTACTTTATACCTACTCAACATTTCAGGGTTGTTTTTTTTTGTTATAAAGTATGATTTTCTTCATTCGTTGTAACGGAATTTAGTAATAAGGTATGTTGAAAATTAATCTTTCTGAAAGCTATGATTTAGTGTCCGAGATTAGAACCGAACCTGTAGGGCACTCTGAAGTTTTAAAAATTCAAATGAGTCGATCTTTATCACGAGGCTGCCGCCAGCTCTGAATTGCTTTCTCCAGAATTCGGGTATTGTTTACGTGGAACTTCCTATCTCAGTTGTAGATTTCTGGCCTGGAAATTTCTCTGCCCAATATTCCTGTTCGATTTGGATCTATGGCGATTTAAATCATCTCCCCATTTTCACTTTCACGTAGTACATGTCTATTTTCGTGGTATGGAACGACATAATTCAGAGCTCGAGTGAGCCCATACCTGAAATTTATTTGAGCATTTTCCCATGCGAATATATTCATTTAATCCTCTACAACTGTAGTATGCAAGAAAATGATGTCATAATACCCTGAGATAATTGTTATGGGCTACAATCGTTGGAGAAAATTATACGAAATTATATTTGACATATTCACCGGCACACACGAAGGTTTATAGAAGGTCATGTAAGAAACAATTTTGACATTTGCTATCGTTATGATTTTACTTCGATTTACTTATAAATACATTTTAAGGCTTGCAAGATGTAATGTAAGCTGTAAACGTTTACAGATATGAAACTATCCATCCTTACAGATAGTGTGGTTGTGTTACAAGATCGCGTAATTAAATTTACACTAATTCGAATTACACACAGATACCGTTTCGTATTTTTACAAGATCTTTACTCTTCTTTTTCTATTGCCTAGGTTCCCGAAAGTTTGAGATAAAAGAGTAAATTTAAAATTTTATTTAACTTTAATGAGGTTTCCTGCCCTTTTATCGCCTAGAGACAGAAGGGATACCAGGAATATCAAATGAAATTTGAACTCTGCTTAATATGATCTGTGACTAGACAGAGACATCTATTCTGGCATACCGCGTACTCACGGCCCATTTAAATTTGTTTTCGATAAATTTCTTAATTTAGCGACATGCCCGTCGACTGCTAAGTGACGCAAAAAGCAACGCGGGGTCACAAATTCCGCGAGATTCGCGGTGAAAGTGATACTGGAGGGGAAAGTGGGCAAGCCGCGATGAAGCCACCCGAGGCTGCCACACTCGGAAGACAGATTATAGACAAAGACCAATTTAACATGTAAATCACACAACTCAAACCACTTAAGACCTTCACTAAGAGACACAAATAAGTTGGTCACATCTAGTTTTTCCGCTTTGCGCTATACTTTTCGTACGGCCAAGAATCGTATTTTAAATCTGAATATGGATAGACTAAGCGTCATCCGCCGTCATCAATCACATCCTACGAACGCCTCAGTAAACGGATGCCAAATGGAAGGGCCACACCGGAATAGATAGGAATATCGCCTTACTAGATAATAGGGTAGTTAAAGTGTATTAAACAATGTTCAGTCATGTGATAAACGATCCAGTTTCTCAACATAAACTGCGAAGTGCAATCGAAAACAGCAACACGTGAAATAGACACGTCCTATCCCATTATGATTCTATCCAAATTGGCGAAGAGCCGAAATCAAGTTGCAACTTCGCTGTCAAGAAATTAGATGCACTTCTTACATAATGCTGGCATACGCTAGAAGGAACGTCATCCACGGGATGACACAGCTTGACTGGAAAGTGGTAATAATAAAGAATAAGAAATAACATTACGAGAAATCGTAAAATAAAGGCCCTTCACAAAATTGCGACTGGTCAAAAAAGAACGCTTAAATCCCCCCCGCAACAATCAAAATAAAAATCCTGCCGCGCTCAAGTTACCGCCGCATTCGACTACTCCGGCATTAATTCAAAATTTGTATTCATTTAGAGCTCATCTTAAGTTTAAAAAACTTCACCTTTACAATTCTCTTAATTGTCCGAATTAATAGAACTATAATAGAGTATTATGGATTATTGACGACGGTGAGAAGTATAGGTCCAATTTCCAAATTGCAATTCTAGTTTACAGCGCATGTTGCAAACGCTTAAAATTTAAACAGATACGACGGTGAATTCATTCACTGCTACTCGGGAAGAATTCTGGCACGAATGCTGGAAGGGTCCGCTTTTCCTTTTCCGTGTTCTTCTTTTTTGTTTTACGAGATGTGAAAACGTCAGCGGCCAATAAAAAAATGTTGGCTCGCAACGCTAAACAATTTCGCAAGGGGCCCCCATTTAATATTGGAATGGGATCTGCTCCCCCGTGGACAGTCTTAGCTGGGGCGGTAGCGGAGGGTCGACTGGGCACACGTCGAGTATATATTTACATAGAGTTCACGTATCGGTGTTGGGCGAGTCGTTCACTTTCGAGTGAATAAGTGCGCGGTGGGCTACCGGCGGCGTTTTGACTTACTTTCTTATTTTCACTCACTACCGCTCAAACGGGCACCGCCTGTCGCAATTCTATTCCTCGAACCGAGAGTACTATGCGCAATACTATGATTTGGGTCGAAACTCTTTCCACAATGACGGCCGATGCATATTGAACGTCTTCAACACTGTGTTACATTTACGTTTCTTTCGTTCCGACCCCATCGTTACAACAAAGTATAAACCACGATGAGATGAGGAGGATAGAAACCATTGTTCGCATTTCCAGACGATGTCCGACTTCATCTGAATTGAATGATCGCGTTTGTAAATCAAATTTAGGATTATGAAATGGCGTCGTACATATGCGAAAAGAAAATACAAATTTTGGATTGAAGCTCACGTTGTCCATGTTATGGAGGAATACAAGATGTATGAACAGACGGTTACGGTCTTCTATCGTCGGGAGAACGGCCGAAGCGGATTCGGTTCCGCGATCGGAACTTTCAGCCCATTGTCATGTGGGATGATGAACGCACCAGGATCCCATACGGGTTTCGCATTCCTAATTGATTGAAGTTGTGATACACGGCCGGCTCCAACAATACAATTGGCCCGAGCTAAGGAAACCGATCCCTGTTTAGAGTGAATAGAGAATATGGCCCACTTGTTTAACCGAGGGCGGAAGCCCATCCGAATCGTGTTACGCCTGTTGAATATCTTCCTGTACCGTAGGAACTCTGCCTATTATTTCAGTGTGATCATTGTATTAGACGTTGTAATTAATGTTTATTGAAATAAAATGGCTAGTAATACAAACTTAATAATAAAACAACATAATGGGCTTAGACTTAGCCCCATCAGCTGTGTGAATGGTAGTTCATTATACAAATCATGGTTCTCTATCTGATGTTAATGTCTTCTGAGCGGTCGTAAACAGTGCAGCCCATCTTTATTAAAATCCTATGTACATTTCCTAGCCTGTTTTAGTCACGAAAAAGACGAACCAGATTTTTTAGAGAATTGGTTGAGTAATTATTGTTTTATATTATGATTTTGGCAGAAAAAACACTTAATACCAAATGTATACTCGGATTTTGTTAATCGGCTCAAGTCTTTATTGGACTATCGGTCAAATATATATTTGATCACACAACTGGTCACAACTATTAAGCTCTGACTTCCAAATATATGACAGGAAACGTATCTGGTATGGTGTATTTACGATCATAATTTTTCTCTGTTAATCCAAAATTTTTTGAAAAAAGTTTAATTTTAGTAATCTAGTTAATCGGTGCAAGTGCACCCAACGAACTTTAGTTAAGTATATTTCCGCACCACCCTCAGGGGGCGCTAGTTTATCGGTTCAAGTGCACCCAACGAACTTTAGTTAATGACATTTCCGCACCACACTCAGGGGGGCGCTAGTTTATTGGTGCAAGTGCACAGAACGAAGTTTAGTTAAGTATATTTCCGCACCACCCTCAGGGGGCACTAGTTATTCGGTTCAAGTGCACCGAAAGAACTTTAGTAAAGTAGATGTTCGCAGCACACTCAGGGGGGCGCCAGTTGTATGATCAAATATATATTTGACCGATAGTCCGACAAATAGTTGAGCCGATTAACAAAATCCCAGTACAAGTGGCAGGGACAGTGCAGTGAGGATGCCTAAAAAAATGCAAAGTGCCAAAGTGACTGCTACTGAAGATGGGAGGAGCTGAAACCGTTCTAGCAAAAGACTAAACCAGCGACAGGAAACAGAAACACACGAAATCTACGGTATATAAATATATGTTGCTGATTCAAATTTCGTTTGAGAATAAGATTGAGACAGTAGTTGGAAGCATATAGAGTAAATATTTTGGGCCCGTGACTGAAAATTGCTATTCAAATTTACACGGTGTATTAGAAACAGTTCTAAAGAAATTATTAGGAAGTTATCCCCAGGTTGTAACGAAGGCTGTCCGTTTCATTATGATAGTCCTGATAATTATAAGTGCAATCGAGAGAAATCGGGAAGCATACAGAAATTAATTATTTCATCTTTTTTTTCAAATAAATACCAACTTCGTCCCGTATTGCATTGGATTCAATAATAACCGAGAGAGGTTAATTGCATTGACTATTGACTCGAGTGAGAGGACGACAGATCTTTCCTGGCCTATCTATATACCTTATAAAGTAACATTCCCGTAAATTCACAAAGGCAATACTTGAATTTCCTATAGCAGTTGTCCTTCAAACGGAACGGTTTTATGTGCACATATTTGTAACCGGAACATGCCGTGTTCCACCAATTACCATTACATATATATATATATATAATATACACAAGATTATATATATATATATATATATATATATAATATTTGTATTAGGATGGAGCGAAACTGAAAACCTACCTAAAAATAACCCTAACTTAAAAGTATGTGACCATGATTTTCTGTACAGAAATAATTCTTCCACAACAACCGATTAATTAAAATTATTATTATTAATTTAAATATATATCTCTATTAATATTGTTAATATTGATCTATTGACATAAACGTTTCAGTTAATAATATTTTGTAATTTGTATTTTGTTTACAAATGTGTCAACAACTAGTGCGTGAGTATACTCAAGCACTAACTAACTAAGCAATGCAACAGAATTTTCCAGTAACTGCGTATAACCGCGAACTGTAAACAAGTAGGTAATCATCACCGTCCGTATCGACAAATCCGTATGTTTGTCTCTTGTAAACTACATCTACTTCTCCCTCTTGCTCCTATGAAAGTGGAAGTTATACCCGTCCAGGCCGGTCTTTCTCGTTTGTGGTCTGCATCCCCCATCTCCTCCACTAAATTTGTTCCTCTGTTCTGATGCACTTTATGTAAGATATTTGTCGTTTACCATTCGTCGTTTACTATCAATCGAACAATGGTGGAATTCATTCTTCAACCGCTTTGTTTTCTGAAAAACTATAAACTTCAATCTGCTTAGAAGATAACCTCATTGACAAAACAATAGTACTGTGTTATTATTAATTGGAATACGTCCTATTGGAACTGTAACTAAGATGTCATTATCTTCAGTGATATATATATAATACTGACCGAGAATAAGTGACGATGAAGCCGAGGACAATGGCTTAGCCCAGGACGAATAAAGTCGGAAGTCCGACACTGGCTTAATAATAGGCTTAAAAACTCGAAAGAAAAGTTTTGGAACTGTTCTTCAATCGGTCTCCATGCGTTGTGACTGCGAGGCGAAAGCCCGTCTTCGGGAAAAGTACGGGAAAGGCAGATTGCAGAAGAAAGAAAAGATATTTTCTGAGGCGGAGACAGTACCGGTCCCGGACGCCATTGTGACTGTAATAAAGCATTTGTTTGAGGGACCATCTTCATTGAGCACGTACCGCGGGCGATATTGAGTCACGAGTCGGTCCCATTGGAAACGATTCGCGCCAGGCAACGCACGCAAAATTTAGCCTTAGAGCAGCCGGGATTAAGGTTCGAGATCCCTTTCCTCTTCGTCCACCCACGGCTTTCTCCTCTCATCAGTCTTCCAGACGACCGGAAACGGCCAATTGTTCTTCTGACTATTGAAGAGCCGAAGGAGTTCCGAAATATCCTTTCGTCAGTCTCTTATTACCTACAGGTAATTTTCCTTGACCCGGAGTCCTTCGGTAATAATATAATGACGGATGATAGCAGACGACTAAATACAGTAAAAGGTGAACAGAACAGATTAACGAACCGACCTCGCTAAATCCTGTAATCGTCCTTTCTTCATAATGAAACCTTGCTTAAATCAAGGATTCCCTGTTGGGGCGTCAAAGTTTGCACCGATATGTCCCTCTTGGTAATTGATAACATTTAGCTCTAGTCAGCCTACCAATTAACTTATGCGAGTGCAAACAGACAATTATCACACATATAATACGTAGTAGATATATTCCGAACCATAGCAAATTTTTCCAAGTCGAATGTCGGAAACTGACTGTTTAGATGCATTCTAATTCTTCTATCGGAAGAATTCTAATCAACTCAAAGACAGAGATGGACGCAACCATAGAATATTTTAACTGGTAGTTATCCTGACTGGAAGAGTTGTGTTTTATTCGTGTCAGTTAACTTATTTTCATCCGAAGTAATTAGATTTTAGACTATCTCTAATAGGAATGATATTTCATAATACCAATGGCTAAGAGCCAAATCCCGTACGATAGGTGTGACCGGTTAGAAGACATCAAACGGATGGATAAAACGTTCGATTTTATTTTATTATTGACGACGCGTTTCACTGGGGCTTTCCTAATCGCCACTTCAGCGCCCCGACGCTTCTTAAATCCCGGACGAGGAAGCTCAGTTTATTGCTAGAAACTTCACCTGTTGCGCATCCCAGTCAGCTTTTACATATTCATGATGGGCACACTACTCCCCTATATGAAGTGGGATTCGAATATAAGAAAATATTCCGTAGACCTTCGGGAAAAAGAAGATTTCTAAAGCCCAGGACCGGGCCGGCCATTAGTTAGATAACAAAGCAGATAAAGGTCGGCCGGTGCCAGTGGGCTCACCCATCCCACGGGCATTAATTTAGTATTCAAGCGACAATGCCCATCTTATCTTGGCCAAAATATCTTCCTTTCGTCGTCATCGACTTTTCTTCATTTGAACCGCCCCGTTGCACAACTGTAACGCGATCGCATTGTAATCCTCGAACCTCCCACAATCGCAAACCAAATCGTGATTTACATCGTGAACCCATCTAAAAATATTTCCAGTCAAGTAGGTATGTAGACGCGCTGTCTAACAAATATTCCCTGAATCATAAGGAATTACTGTATTTAGGTCGTTTAAGACGTCGGTATTTTTGGATAGCTCTAAAATTCGCTGGTTAGGCATCGATTAAGGTGCAAAGAATGAAGTGCGGAAAAGTTAGTTTTCTTCCTACCTTCTGCTTAATTTATCATGTCCTCAAATGTGAAATATTTCGCCACCAATATCACCGCGTTCACAGTTTTATCGAATAGGTGAATGTGGACGAAAATACATAATTTGATAATTTCAACCGGTTCGATATAGACGATGCATTTGATGATATCTTTTATCACCGAATTGCACAGGAAACGGAAGTCATAAAAAAGTCCGATGATAACTAATATGTTGTATAGGCGCTATTGGTGGGTACATAAGGAAGAGAGAAACAGAAATTGCTTAACAGTAAATTACTCTCTCCGCGCGAGAAGATGATGACCAGGCGTATATAACCTTTTTCATCAGTGGACCAAGACACTACACGAATATTGTGACGAAAGGATGAAAATGTTAATCTGAATGAAAGTTATGTTGGAGAGTATAGCCCCCTTTATATAATACGACACAAAACAGGATATTATAGAGGTCAATGGTCATAAATTGTAGGCTCATTTGGTATTTAAAATAAGCTTTTGTTTTTATATTTACACTTTGATGGTTAGTATAATACTTCCCTCGATCTGATAGAACGATAGCACCATAAAGTACAAATGTAGACACGTAAAGACTCGAGTTTTATGTTGAATACTTATTATCAGTCCGACGGGGAATAGAAAGTAATAGATAATAAATGTAATGGATTGGCATGCTCTAGTAATTTACGCTTAATTGTACTTTACACTCAAAAGTTTACTAATTCAAGGATGGCCGTAACTTCGAAACTAAATCTGACGTCAGTTTATAATTATTTTCGGGAGATTGTAATTCTCATAAAAACTGTAACATTATCGTCTTGGCTCTCGTCATCTTCTGTCTAGGGTCACTGGTTTGGTCTTTTATTAAATCGGTTTCGGCTGATCGCCATACTCAATAGTTTGCCTTATGTGTGTGTCCCATACGCACATTCGTTCCACTTTTCACTGTGCTCATGAGACACAAGCTCACAAGAACCATGGTATTCGAAACAAAACGAATTTTTAACATTTTGACCATTCTCGCGTTACATTGTTTCATCCACAGAATAGAACAAAAGCGTCTATAAGGCTTTCGGAATCACACTGATTCCCTTCTCATGAAAACCTTCCGAATGTGTGAAATACTTCACTGGAACATTATTGCACGGCAGTTTTATTACACAATGTTTTCACACAATGTATGACCGTGTTACAAAATAAAGACCAAAGTATTTACTCAGACCAACTCAAAGTCAAAAATCTGTATAAATTATATTAACCGATCCTTTTTTACCTTCATCGTAAAATGTGTGTTCGCTGTAAAATTAAGTTCTAATGGAACTATTCTGACCGACAAACGCTTATATTTATGCACCTTATTAAAATTGTCGTTACTAATCGTTTAACCAAAATATAGATGGTATAAGATTTAAAAATAATATTCACGTTACAGCTGATGACGAACAAAATACCTTGAGTAGTAACTTGTTAAACGAGCTTTAAATGGCTTGTCTTCGTTAGAGAGAAGGGAAGCCCATTGTTTCGCAGTGAAATCGTTCCTCAGTCACTTCCTCCCTGTTTGAAGTGGTCATCCAGTTTTTCCACTGTAAGTTCTACAAAAAATATACTCGGCAAATATTTTCACTGGAAATTATTGTAGAGAACGCATGCAGGCAAATGCGGGAAAAAAGTCTCGTTTTTACCCTTTAGCAGAATACTTTCTAGATTAGTTCAAGGTTATTAGTTTCCACAGAACTCTACTTCATGCTTAAAACTTAATTACTGTCGTTCATTTCACTACTGCCGTGATTGCAGTCAGATTTGACGACGAGTGCTTTATCACCGAGTGCGTGAATCGTCCCGCACACGTCGCCGGTTGGTAATAACAATACAGAACGCCTATTACATAACCGTAATCCCGGGCTTGATCAGTGTAATTTGGTGCTAGGAGCGTATAATACAGAACCGGGCCTAGAAACTATAGAGTTAGACTGATTGCTTAATGGTCGGTTTGGTGAAGATCCCTCCCCTGCAACGTTATCATTTTCAATCTCCCGAACTGAAGATGAATGCCAAGACGGCTCGGGGGAATTTTCTGGATACAACGGGGGCTATTGGACTCCATCGACGATTCTATTCTGGCCTTAAATTACCAATCGGCATTTACCTTTATATGTAAAACTGACTGCTGGAATTTGTAAAAATATGTCAAAAATTCAACGTTTACATGAAATAACTTTTAGTCGTAGTTTGAAAGAAAGTTTATGCATACAAGGCCTTTACGAACTATTTGCCACTTAATGGTAATAAATAGTAAATGTCCACACTTGCCACCGACTCTGAAGCCGAGGTGAGCAATATCTAAATGCTATTAGGCCCAGGGAAAGTACAGCTCGTCCGGCAAACCGCCGGATGGCGTAGGCGAAATGAAAAATTAGTTTAAAATTGCGTCGAAAAAGAAATTTTCGTCCGGCGTGAAATCGTGACTGCGAAGGGAGTTAGCGAGGCATTCACTCCCCGCCCTCCCCATTTCTCCCTTCCAATGTGATGTTTTCGTGACTTATCTCGAAGATGGGTGAAGTTATTTTTGATAGGTAAACTAAATAAATAGTTGGTTTCCAGTTTATTGCTGGTGAAATTACTTTAACTACGCCTTTTTAAATTAGTCTGAAAACAAAATCTAAATCCCAGGACGAGGTGTCAAATAGATTCGACCAGTGTTGCTGTAATTTATAACCGTTGAAAGACCATTCATCATCAGAGATGACGGCGGCATTCCGAGCGACCGAACGTATAATTACTTAACGATCTTTTTATAACAGCTCATCCGATTGATTTAATTTCAACGTCCATATGTGACTTCGAGACATACTTTCATGAGCCGCTGTTATAGATTAACTTTAAAAGTATGCATGTGTTTGATTTCATGTTTCATACAGCATACATTCTTATTAGGGGGGTAGGAGAGAGCTGATAAATTCTCTGTCCAAAAAGCGTTGTTGATATATGTACCTTGTTAAAAATTAAAGCGGATTGAATGCGAACTAAATGCATACAAGTATATACAAAAATTGCCTCAGCCATGAAATAATACCCCGAGATATTCAAAAACCATATTTACCACCCCCAAAAGGGAAGACAATCGCATAATAATTAAAAAACCAATTAACACACTGCATTAAAGTACTGACAGGATTCTTCATCCATAGCCGACATGGGTCCGGGACCTGTCTAGTAAAGGATAACAGAACATAGACTGATTTATAATTAAACACTTTCTTTAATGCGATTGAACCGCAGAGTATCAGTTTAACCCATTATCTTAAACAGACATAAGTGTATCTCCTGCGAAGCTAGTGGGCGGTCAATTTCCCTCGGCGAAGTCATGAACCCTATTAAATTGCCGTTAAGAAAGAGACTGGGCTGCGTGACCCGGTACTCGGTCGCGAGAGTAGTTGTGAGGACCGCCGCCTCTGACCGCCTAATTGGTTCACGTTTTCCCTCTCCTTAGAAAGGGGTAAAGAAGAGAAAGAAGACGCAATGAAAACTGCAGGAGGAGAGAGAGAGAGAGAGAGAGAGAGAGAGAGGGAGAGAGAGAGCGAGACGACGTCATGACCTTTGCTCGAGAGTCAGACAGCCGGGTTACCTTTCTCCTTCTAGACACACGGAGAATGCTTGCTCGCTGTTAACGCACCACTACTAACGACTTGAACTATTAAGGTGAACATCCCACTACATTATGGGAGACCACTGTTTGCAATTGCCGAGACTTCAGTTTATCGATAACAGCTACTTTGTAACAACTTGACCCGGCAGTAAACAGGACAATGTAACTCTTGTCTTCAGGTATTTATATTCGGATTTCCGATTGTTCCCTCGAATAAATGCCCCCCTAGAAGGACAACAATGATGTTTATTAAAAATAAAAATTCATCATTTCTGCGACCTTCTCTATCCAGTCCAGGGGATGGTCGCGGATTATTTTTTTATACAGTGTTTATATTGTTTTTTTTTTAATAAACGGCTTATGCTTCCGTTGGTTTTCGATTGCGTCAAAAGTAGTACAGAATTTCGATTAACTGACAACTGTCTGGGACGTACGATTGTCGGAATGATTGATTGAGCGAACAAGTGTACCACACGCAAACAGAATAATTGATTGTTTACACGCCCGGATCAATCTCCATCATTAATCATCAATACGCCGGGGAGATGAATAGCAGGAAAAGATGACAATCATCAGGTACAGCCCATTGTGTCACGGTATTGAGTTTTAGCGCCCCATTACATATTCATTAGTAGGCAGGCCGCACACCAGCCGTGATAAGTCAACAAACCGAATGGACCAATTTTATGGTTTTATTCCATTATTATAATTCTTTTCGAGTTAATTAGATTTAAATGGACGCTCCACTATCACAATAATGCCCCCGCTATTTATTACCGGCTCAACTCTATTGCTTTAATTCCAACTTGGGCCGAATCAAACTGAATTGGAACTAGGAAAATATTCTACGCTATCTCAGAATAAAGGGATTGTGAGTTGTGAGAAACATTTCATCGCTTAACTATATATGTCTTCTTTTGAACTAATCGTGAAGCTTTTCTTCTAACAGTAAAGACAAACCTACTAAAGGCTAGTTCTCATAAAGGGTTCCGAAAAACAAAATTGTACTAAGAGTAAGTTTCTTTTGTACTTTGTAACGGCAACACTGAAGTTACACAGCCGTTGTAATGTACGTGGGATGAATCACCGTTCACTTAGAGTTCAGTCTCGAGGTAAGGATTTGTCGGTTATGTAACAGGTCGGTTGGCGCCAGAAGCTGGTTAGAAAAAGAGAGTTCCTTTCGTGTGATATCCAGGGGTTGGCGGCCGCCACACGAAATAAACCATTGCCAGCCGAGATCCCCACCAGCAGATAATCCATTTGTTATACAACGCGAGTCTGCCGTTAAACGCCAGCGCATACGACTTTGCAGTACTGTCAGAGTCAATAGACTGGAAACTTGGACAGTTTGAAAATTATCCCTCGAATGAAACTTCCGTGCTATTTTCGAATATCTGTCATGTGGCCTGCGAAAGTTTGGAATACCGCAGTTTTATCGATCTTCCGCTTCCTCTCGCCTGGTCGGTCTATTCCTAGACCGTTTTCGGCTGCTTGCCATCTTTAGTAGCCGTTTCAATCTGTAGGGCGGTGAGTCACTCTGGCACAGTAGTTCGAGAAGAATATGTTATTCCGTGTTATTGTAGGGGACTAAACCAAAGACAGAACATTTTTTTTTAACTTTCTTATATAATATACTAGGCTTTAATTTATTTTTGAAATCTTCGTTCAACTGAAATAAGTAGCAATTGCGAATCATTTATATTGGAGAAATACTATTCTTGTAAGAATAGTTTATATTTGAAACAAGCTTAATATGTGCCTTAGAAGATACTTACGGAGGAGCTTGCTATTAGGAGTTCCGAATAGATGGAGTAAGAACTTAAACCAAAACTGGCCATTTACTAGTACGAATGGATACGACGTCGTTCAGGACAAACTTGGGTCTGATATTTATTCTTCGGATGATCTACCCGGGACACGTAATGCACAGTGGGTGAAACTCACAGCCGAAAGAAAGTCCTTCTCCGAGGCCCATTGATAGGAGTCAAAGGAATGCAATAAATTGCAAGGTGGGCTCCAGCAAGAGGGGCAAGCGACCCAGGTTTCACTTGTCGTCACTGTCTTACCCCACGACTGTCAGCTCTCCGAATCATTTTCCATAGAAAGTTCATCCGTTATCGTTCCTATTATGGATTCGATGGCGGTTTTTATCGATAGGTGATCTGTGTTACGCAACCGACTTTATGTCACGTAGGCCATTATTTGAAGAATATTGGAACTATTTTCTACATTATTGCACATAGAACTGAAATAGGAAAAACTATATTAAATTATTGACTAAATACCGGAGCTATTTAAATCGTCAATAATAAATCATTTTCTGGAAAGCGTGGTATTAAAAATGATTAGTTTTTAGTTCGGATGATACACCTGACTGAATTCGGGTCATTGCCTCTTGGTGAGTGAGTGTTGCGTACTCGGTGATTAGATTTAGTCATCATAACGCCTATTTATGAAAATTGCATCATTTGTATGTAATGGTGCATAAAAATGAGATTCACGCGTTAGGAGAGGACACGCACGAGGGAAAATTGGCCACAGGCGCCCCGTAGATAAAATAAACAACTTATTACATTTAAGTGGCCTTAAATGCAATAATAATGCCACCTTTCGTGCTAGTTGCGGCAATCATCGATTTATGGAAAATTTTACATTGCCTATTTTCAACTGCTACATAACACTAGCGATTTAAATGCTTTCTAATATTTCTACATTAGATTAATTCGAATAAACATTAATTATATCCTAAAATATAACTATAACTAGGTGTGGCGTGGAGGAAAGGGGTCTAGAGAAATTAAATAAAGTTAAAAATTAATAGTGTATACTGATAAGACCACTATTTAATTTTACTAATAGACGAAAACAAAATCTTACGTAATTCGTTACCGAACATTTTATAAAAATGTACTGATTATATGAATCCGCCCTTAGAATCGTCCATCAACATTGCAGCCATTTATTATGCTTCGAATAGATACAGGCTATCAAATGTTGAATTATGCACCTGTATTAGGATACAGAATGGGCCAATGTATTATAATTTGTCACCGAGTTAGGTTCAATGTTAACTAACGTCCAATTCAACGGGTATGAAGCGGTGTAACATGTTTAGATACGCACGAATGGCCAGTTCTTTTCGCGTCCGGCATTCGATTCAAACCAGTTACGTTACACATATTATTAAATTACAGTAAATTACGCGTATCATTATATTTTTAATATCCTACGAGGTAAATAATAGGAAGAAAGGTGGATGAATTTCGTATACACAAGGGTACGGATAAACTTAATTAAAAAAAAAACTAAGTTTACAAACTTGCTTTCTCTTCTTCCCGGATGGGCCGGTTCTGAAATATTTGTCGATTCGTTTCTAAATTTATTAACGTGTATTGCTATTCAGAATGTGCCGGCAGCACGGAGAACCGCAGTCGAGAGAAGCGAAATCCATTCGACAGGAGATATAAAGTTATTACACCTGTGGGATGCAGTCTCAGTAGAATCATCAGATCGATTAGTATTATATTCGTGTGGAAAATCGTTTTAGGAAGATTTACCGTCCTTTTTCATCTTCTCAGTCGTGTGTGCGACTGAAAAGAGAAGATTTCATCATTCGAAGAGCATCTGTGGTCTGTCGTTCGCCCGTTTACCCCTTTACTGTAAGAGAGGAAAGACCAATTCTTTTGTATATTAAGACTGGGAAGAATTAACGGTTAACTCTCCTGGTTTTAGACGCAAATTTTCCAGACTACAAAAGGGGGCTGAGAACAAAAAAAAACATTATTTTGAGCGGGTTAATTGACGCCTTTTACTTTCTCTAGGCGGGCATTTCAATTTAAACAGTCAATTATCAAAGGAAGGATAATGGATTGGCGCGAGAACTGTTCCTGCGCCCAATTACCTCGACCTCATCCCCCTTCAGGGTCCTCGTTAAATATGCTTCATCCCGATTTTTTCCAACCATTACGCTATCACTAGCAATGATTCCTATTCTGCTGAAAACAGAAATTTTCTTCTTCGCTGGGAGTGAACAGTCCGGCGTGTTTCTATACCCGCAGTGTAAATATTACACCATAACAAATTGTTATAACCTTTGTGTTGTTATCCCTGGCGAATCAGATATCTACTAAATCAGGTATATAGTGGAAACGATAGGTTATCTTGAGGATATAAGGAAGGACTAGCTGATAGGATTGGCTGCATTTAAAAACTACATACAGGAGAGGTACATACTTACGTGCTCGTTTACAAAATAAAATGCTGACCGTGGTAAGAAACCGAAACGGTCTGGCGTAAGATATTGAAGACACGGAATCGTACGACAATTTCTCGTCGGCTTTCACAAACGTAAATACACTAACCAATTCAAGAGGAACCTATTATTTCTATTGGCCTCGTTAATCTGAAAACATTGGCACAGTGCTATTGAGCAGCAGAGAGCGAATTTTCGGGTTCTAAAAAACGGGAATGGGGGTCAGGATATTTTTAAAACTGTTTCTCTCGCGTACAAAATTTAAATTTAAATAAAAAATATCTAAAAAGTGAGAAGTAATTTGGCAGTTCGTATGGGGTGAGTGAAGGCTGCGGGGTCAGATGGGACGGCTGGTTGTCGGGTGACCTTTCGACCCGTCTTCTCTCCCTTTCCTCTCTTCACGGCACTTCGTCGATTCTCTTCTCTCTTTCCCCCTGTCTCTCCCCCACACGGAATATTTCACTTTCCAACTTTCTCAACCTGCGTACCGTCCGACCCCGTTCGGGTGCCACTTAATAACGCCGACGCTGTAAAGTATCCGTTGCTAGGAGACGGAATGTCAGGTGTATATAGATGGCAAGATAGAATCCGGCTACCATTGGTATTTCGAATGCAGTACTGCTAGTACTTCACATTTGAAGGATTTCAGAACATTAATTAGTTTAGAACACCTGTTTTGTGATCTGCGAGGAGTTTGGAATACCATAGATTACGTGTGTTGTCATTTTCTGTTTCCTTTCGCTGGTTTGGTCTTTCGCTAGACCGGTATATGACAGGAATCTGGTATTGTGTATTTACGATCAAAAAAGTTTTCCTGTTGATCCAAAATTTATTGAAAAAAGACAAAAATAGTTAAACTTAAAGTTAAAAAAAAGTTTATACAGGCGCTCTACACTTAGAGGAGCATCTGGAGGTCTCCAAATACACCCAACGAACATTTAGTTAGGTATATTTCCGCACCACACTTAGGGAGGCGCTAGTTTATCGATGCAAGTGCACCCAACGAACTTTAATTAAGTACATTTCCGCACTAGACACATGGGGGCGCTAGTCTCGCGGTGCAGGTGCACTCAACGAACTTTAGTTAAGTACATTGCCGCACCATCCTCAGGGGGCGCTAGCGTTGCGGTGCAAGTGCACTCAATGAACATTTAGTTAGGTATATTTCCGCGCCACACTCAGGGGGTGCTAGTTTATCGATGCATGTGCACCCAACGAACTTTAGTTGAGTGCATTTCTACACCACACTCAGAGGGGCGCTAGTTAAGCTATATCTAATAATTTTATTCAAAGAGAAAGCAAAACTTTTTGTAGTTAGATATGGTCATATTATTTAGAGTCACGCATCTAACCTAATATTAATGCACCTACGAGTGGACAAATCTTTTAATTCAGAATTTAAGTGTTGTAGGAAACTTTCAGATTTCTACAGCAGACAAGATCTGAATGATGATGTTATAAACCCAATGACTCTCTCGTGTCTTAACCGTATGTAGTTCCAGGGAACGAGTGCAGGTTTGGACACCGTATACATATTAACTTCGGTACGGAGGGCTCGCTAGCCTTTATAGACGTGAGAATCACACTGTTGGCCCCATTAGCATATTTCACAAGCTCGGACAGGAAAACCGGCCGCAGGGGACCCGTCGCTTGCGAAATTCCACGATCTCCTCCTTCTCCTCCTCCTTCCCCTCCTCTCGGTCTTCACAAAGGTTCACACGAGCACGCACTCACCCTCACACCGCTTCGCGCTCACATACCGAAGTGAGCCACAATTATAAAAACAGAGGGAAAAGGGATAATACGAGATTGGTGAGGCCGCGCTGTGTGTGTCGCAACGCCCGCCTCGGATAATTAGGGTTATAGTGTTGTAACTATTGCCGGCCAGGCTCCCTCCTTCTTGGAGCTCCGAACATCACATATAATGATCCCCGAAACAAATCGATGTTTCTTTTTCAAGTCCAATTCCGACATTCAGTCTCTTACTCCCCAAGTAGCCGGCCAATTTCAAAATTAGATCCGAATTAGATTTGGCGACTGAATTAGTCGAACTTCGATGATTTCTTAAAAATTTTCTTGTTAGACCGAATGCCGATTTTCGTCCTGTTCTAAGTATTATTCAGTATACCTAAGTATTGTTCTAGTATACCTCATTCGTACGCTATACATATCCCACCACGTGGAACCGCAAGCGTTGTCTACTAACGCTGGGGCAAACCTCGCCTCTAGTGATGTCACGAAATCCCAAGAGCATACAGTGCCACATCCTTCCTCTTCCCTGAAGGCACTCTACGACTGGTCCAACAGAAAGATGAAAATTTTTAACGTTTCAGATTATCTTTAAACTTTCTACAATGTTTGTTGGTAGCAAGTAAACTCGAGATTAAATTTTCAATCAAGTTTCACTATGTTATGCCGGTGTACCAAAAAGGTTTTCGCATGGTGATCTCCATTAAATGTTGTGTTCACTGCATATTCTAAGCTCAATCTGAGATTAAACCTTTTCAGACTTGTTTTTACTATCAGTACAGGTTTCTTGGTTTTCTAGTTTAATTTTTTTAGCGAGGAAGATAAATATCTTCAGTAAATTATGTGAGTATCCACGAAAGACGCGAAACGCTTTCCTTTAAGTCATACTTATTCAACCGCATAACTCACCGAACTGAACTATAGACAGGCAGAAAATCGGTCCGACCAAAAGTGATAGGTTATTACTGAAAATCACTGTGGCCATTTAAATTCCCTTCAGTCCAGCCGAGTAATTACGACAAATATAGACTTTCTTTTAAAATAGTTTTGGAGGAAAAACCGCAATATTGTCACCCGTGTGATACACTATATATGTCTCTATTTTTCGGTCTCGGAGATTACTGATTTCCGCTTTTGACCACCGTAAAGTAATGGTTGTTGTAATGGCAACCAGTTGCTCGTGTACAAGACAAAAAACATTGAATTAATAATACATTCATGTGTACTGCGTGCCAATCGTTACTCCTTTGACAACTTTTATACATTCAGTAGCGTCAGCAAATGGAAAGCGTTCACAAGACCTTATTGCTTGAATGGGATTTAAAGGTTTAGATAATTATAATGTCTCGTTTCGCAAATTTGAGCTCACGGTTCAGAGATGCTACCGCGTAAGCGTAGAAAATCAAATCGTCTTTGTGAGGCGGTTAATCGTGGAGCGGGTCCATTAACCTCGTTTCGCAGCGCCCGCATTGAAATAGCGACGCCTTCATGAAATATGACATAGGTTTTTGGTGCCGACCCGGTTTCTATCATAGGGATCCCCCTCGTATACTTCAAATTTCAGCTATGAATGTCGTCCATCTTCAGTTTCTGCAGAGTGGGAATGTAAATTTCGTCAAAACCAATGTGGCCGGGTACTTCATGGAGTGACGGGAAATTCGTGTCAGTTGCGTAAAGATAGTAATATATAAATATTTGATCCATATATAAATAAGAAAAATAACTGTATGCGGAGTAAATTAATAAGACGGTTTTACTGGGTAGTGTCACATTGTAGGATGGATAAAGTTAAAAAAAAATTTAATTCACTCGCACAAGGCATAATGTTTATGTTTATGATTTTATTTTATGCTCTATCTGATATACATATATATAAATATATAATAAAATTATCATTATTATAGTGAGTTCTTTTATAACTTCAAGTTGGAAATTGTTTTACAATGTCCGCCTGTTTTGCGTTTAAATTTGGAGTGGTTGCACATTCACCGGTTCAACACTTGAGGAGAACCCCATTTCCTTATATTATTGCTCAACCGCGCGCAAATCGTGGGGCGCGTGCGGTCGGGGTCGGGCTCATTGCCACATCTCTCCGCAACTCCGCCGGACTTTAATAACAGGGGCCAGTTGATGACGATTATTGAAGAGTGGTGAATGATTCAGTAGAGAGACGCGGTCCTAGGAGAATTTCTGGGGAAAAAGAGAATTGAAAGAAATAAAGCTATATTGGTCAGTGGCCACCTGACGTACCGACACTTCTATCTCTATTTTTATTTAAATATTAAGTAACTCAATCAAATATCCGTTCCGCCGTAACACGTATGTGCTGTTTCCTCATCTGTATAATTTATAAACTTCCAATT
Source organism: Lethocerus indicus (assembly GCA_019843655.1). Lineage (NCBI taxonomy): Eukaryota > Metazoa > Arthropoda > Insecta > Hemiptera > Belostomatidae > Lethocerus > Lethocerus indicus. Next base: position 4,949,383 of record JACDQD010000007.1, on the reverse strand, counting down.
ATCTAAATTATAGGTAAATTTATTTTGTTTAAACTTTAATAAACAACATAAAGTAGACAATTTTTTGTCGACATCAAAGATAAATATTTGAACTATTGCCATTTATGGATATTGCGTCTTGAAATGTTTACAACTGTTAAGAATTTATTCATCTTATTCGCGTTAAAGGAAGGTTAAAATTGTAATTATCTTTTAATTAATTAATTTAGTTTTATGTAGATTTTAATTGTGTTGTTTTCATCGCTGTTTTTATTTTCAATATCTTAAGTTCTGAAGCTGTCAGTACTCCATTCACTGCAATACCTAAATCAAAATAATAAATCGGCCTTCGTAATTATTGAAATTGCAAAATTGGGTACCGAGTACATGAACTGATTCCTGAATCGTCGTTTTCCGAATCGGGGCCGAGTTTAAACATTTCCTCGGATCCTTTGTATGCAAAACAAGGTGGGGAAAATTAGTCCCGGGATAGGGCCTATTCTCGGGCCGGGTTCTGACCCACCATTAAAGTCTCCGGTCGGTTGCTACTTCCCTCGCTCCCACCGTGACTTTTCACTTCCGCCCTGTAGAGAAGACTACGATGCTTTCCGCTTTTCTCTGTTAATGGACCCCGCCGGGTAGTTTCACTCAGCGCCGGAATTTCATTAGCCGGTCACTGCCGAATATTTCTGTTTACAATCTCGACATAACGTTCAGATAAAATCCGGTTATCTATTATACGCTTAGTTTTTGGCACAATGTACTTAATTTGAATAGAGATCGTATAAAACGAAATACAATGTATTAAAAATAAACAAATACGGATATAAACATTATTTACCATAAAAAAAGACTAATGTCTTCTACGTCAAGTCTTGTTTCGCAGTAAACTTTATATAGATGTTGAAAAATAGGATAAAAAAAGATTGTTTTCCTACGATTTTGTTCCTGTATTAACAGAAACAATTAGTGACAGCGATGATGGGAAACTCAGCGTCACTTCCTAGAACTCTATCCCATAAATGATAACGGTTTCACAAAACGTAAAAAAACCTCCAAAATTGGAATAGTTCCTCTGTAGAAACGTGACCGGAGGTCTGTATAACTCCTTTTTCAGTCTTGGATTTCTTTACCCGTTCTTATCGTTCGCAACTCAAAAGTGAAAGGCGGTGCTGTACAGCACAGAAAGATCACTAATAGATTCCCCCTCAATCAAACTTTATCGTCATTGTAAAGATCTGGAAGTTGTATTTTTAAGATCTAAAATGCAGAAATTAGGCGACGAAGTTTTGCGGGAAGAATGTAAGCAGCTCGTGGACGATGATAATAATCCTGAAAGTAGGAAACCGGATGTCCAGTACAGAAAAACAGAAACGTAAAAATCTGCATATTGAAAAATATGACTTCAGCAAGAACAAACCGTCACCGATTGACAAAGCTCAGCAAACAGGAAATGTAAAAATATTTCACAGACGGAAAGCTAATGAATTCGAAACCAGTCTAGCTTAGGGCCAAGTAAGCGGGCGGAAAATCAGAAGAATCGATATATGTGGTCCATATTCACGAATTCAATAAACCCGAGTGCTTATCTAAATATCTTTCAGAAATGATCTATTATCCGTGCTCCATTATACGAGCGGTTCGGCCGTTCACCGTTCTTTGAAATACGGCTCTAAGCGTATGAGTTGTGGACGTATCGATGCGCGACGGGTCGTGAGAATAAGTCACCAATTAACCTGAAAAACAGTTGACTCCGCCGGTCCCTTCTCTTCCGGTGATTGTGGAAAAGCCTAGATTCCAGACAATAAAATTTCATCCGCTCCTTATTTCGAACCCGGAAGGATCCTCCACGAATCGAAATTTATAATGGATAATGGTATTCGAGACAAATTAAAACTAAAATCATTTAATTAAAAGATGTTCACTAATTGAGAAACAACATAAAGGGCTGATCAACCGGTAAATTAAAAAAAAGGTGCTTTTTTTTCTATAGATGAATTGCACTATTCAAATTTAACATATCGAGTTTTTATATTCTCTTCTCCATTCTCGAATTCCCCAACAGTAGTCAGTGAATTGTAGTTATTTCGTGCTTTCTTATCCACGAAATGTGTAGATACCTAATTCCTCGTTTGGTATAAGGACAGAAATTTCAAAACAGCCAGTGGTTATAATGGTGCAGCGGAACAATAAGATGGAGATTAAAAACTCAAAACCCCACTTTGAAATTAGATTAAATATTAGATTTAATTAATACAGGGGATCATGAAATAGAGATGATGGACGGCAATTGAAAAATAAATTAATACCCTTTTAAAAATTAACGCAATTTTTTCTACGTATATACCAAACGATTCTGCAATATCTTCTGGTGAACTTTTTCGCTCCAGAAGAAAAGACTCGATTATATAACAGGAATATAACAGTCGATTTTCCCTGCAGACGCGGTCTAGCCAATGCGTCAATCTATTTGACTTTTGAAAGTGCAAGATTTAACCCGATTAGGAATGCATTCATAGATATTATTGCTGTTGCTCTTGTTTTCTTGAAAGTCTCCAATACTTTCTCCTCATTAAATGTTTAGTTAATATATTTCATTGAAAAATTTTTGGGTTCCAAGGTTTTTTCTGTTTGTTTTTGGATAGATTTCAAGAAATTGTGTTTCCTGTGTTACGGTGGCTGGAAATCATATTACGCCATAATTATTCAGGAGATGATGAATATTACAACCCGATTTTTTCTAGATTATCACAACGTAACAATAATTGAACATTGAGAGAATATAATCTGTATCTGAAAAAAAGACGATTAAAAGTTGAATATCCTTCTTGGAATTACTTCTATTAGAGTGCAATGCGATCGGCGGATGTTAAAAGCATCCTTTCGGACGATGAAGAAAGATAGACGCTTTTGAATGCGATATTAACATAATTATCATCTTCAGGTATATTCAAATCGCCCATCGAACAAAAAAATTCCACAAACAGAAAATTGTACCACATTGTTTTGTGAATATGATGTTTTAGTTTTGCGAAGCGAAAAGAACAAGCCACACACAACTGTTGTGAGTCACTACTTGTTTTATAATCCGACTTTCATATTTCCCAGAGGCTTGTAAGCGGGCATGGGGGCTCGGTTTTCGTGAGAAGAGTTGTCCCGATATTTGCAGCGAGTTCAAACAGTGAAAGGTCCCTTTCGTCCGATCGTGGGATCAGCCCACTTCCTTCAACCTTTGCCAGTTCAATTTTACGTTTGGATTAATGGCCCCAACAGAGTCGGACAGTAACGAACCCGGAGAGCGTTACCTGCCAGAGTCATCTCAATGCTGCGACGAGTTTTTAATTTTCGCTCGGGTTTCCTGTCACATCTTTGTTCCCTCAGATGTCCCCAAGAGAAAGTTAGTTTTTCTCCTGTGAGAAACATCATTTTCATTAGTAATTCAAACTTTTCTCGCTTCAGTTTTGGCCGTTCAAACTAAAATAGGTTGGCATTTAGATACTCTCATACTTAGAATTAGATTCATTGTTGCTAAAACTCCTGCGGCTTCTGGGTGAGGGCTTTCATAAAGCCTCCGAAATAATATCAAAGGTATAGAAGAGCTAAAGGGACAGATCCAGACTGCAGTCTAGTAGTATAGGATTCCATCCGATATATTGTCCTGGATTGAGTTCGCAGCGTGGGGACGGGAACTGTAGAGAAGAAGAATGTGTTTGCAGTAGGTTGTTAATTTTTAATGCTCGATCTAAGTCTCAAGCTAAGTCTAAGTTGTGATACTCGTTTAAGCCGATAAATAGTGGGTCTTTGCTGCACAGTAAGAATGTTTTAAGAAATTCAATTTTTCCAATCCCGAAACCGCCCAGGCAATTAAATTTCCGAGAGATACCCCAGTACGCGAAGCTCTGAGCGAATTCCCATCAAATAGATCGTTCTTTGTGCCCATAAATAATTATTGATCATAAATGCGCTCCCTTGATTGTGTTCTTCTTTGTCAAGTGAAGAAAAGACATCACAAACGGAGATGACTCGGCCAATATTAGTGAATAGGTCGGTGAAAGGAACCTCAGTCGCTGCCAATTAATTATTTATTTAATACTCTTTCATCTCCGACATTTTCCCCACCAGTCAAAATATGACGGATGAGTTGAATCGCGTAAATATACTACTCAAAATAACTTTTTTCTCTGTATTTATTTATAGTGCAATTTGTTATATAGTTGTGCGATGCTCAAAATAATTGTACTGAGGTTTAAGCAATCAGAGGCAGCATGTGTTTAATTTTAAAAAATCATAAAAGTAAACGTATTCTGTATTTTGTGTGAGTAAAACGATAAATTTACGTTCAATTACGATTATTACGATTAATTTAGTAAACAGTTACCAAAAAAGATACCAAAATCTGTACTACATAAAATTGCTACAATTAAAACACCAAATTGGTGCGATTTGACCTTTTCCAGAAATTTAGTCTGATTTTAATTGTGTTTATATACTTATAAAAGTTGTCCTTCATTTAGATTTTCATCCGTAATAATTGGGAAACAATGAGGTAAGTGAATAAGGAGTAAATCTGCCTTTACCATTTGTGTCTAACGGGTTTGATAACCCAAAGGTTACAGTCCTAGCATTTCTCTCCAAACGTATTAGGACGGCACCAATTTACTTCTGTTACCTATTTTTAGTACAACTGTTTTCATAATAATGTGAAAAAAACAGTGGGGGCGAGGTGGCAGAAGGAGTCGGTGCTGCGTGCGAGGGTCACGGTCGTGGAATGTGGACTTGTTCTGAGTGAATGTGGTTCAAGTTCAGTATAAGGCACTTACTCAGGCGCAACGCATCAGACCGGTTCGACCTTCTCCCCCCAACAGAGCCCAGTTTTTGTCCTTGTATCGAAGTCAAAGCAGAGCTCTCTGTTAGCCAGATTTAGTGGCTTTTTTTCAGTAAATTCTCCCTTCCGGTTTGGCACGTGTGAGAGTTTCCCAATCAATACTACCTGGTACTTTAACGTGATTTAGATTCCTCTTTATCCCGGCCTCTATACACGCCGTTGGTTTTCTCGCCGCGAATCTCCGTTAGGGAGACTCTGCCTCGTTTCCGATACAAGCGGCCTATCTAATAACGGAAACCTTAATCCCCTAGTCCGGGGGTAGTGGATCGTTTGTAGAAAAGTACCTCCTGGGAAGGGTAGGCCTACTGTTGTCATGAGTCTTAGGAGCGGGCAGTCACGCAGCACGTGATGCTTATATTCTTCCTCATTCCCCCTAGCGCACTCCGACAGATCTCGCATGAGTAGATGACCATTGCGTGATCCTTGTACTGTTACCAGAAAAAAATCTGATGCCCCGCTCGGATATTGGACCGCTGCGAAGGAAGTTCACCTAGGCACGAACTGAACTCCTTTTCAGAACACTTTCGAATTTAAGCTCAAGTCTATCCAATCACTACTGTGTTAAATAGTTTTCGATTGGATCAATCCCATTGTTTTACGGGTTCGATTCTTTTTAATTCAGAAAGAAACACTTTTAGTAAACAATGTTCAATTTATGTTAACGCGCGTTCTGTTCTGTATTTTATCAAACATCAATGTAGGAATTTCGCGAGACAGAAAGCCGTAAATAATAACGAAATGAAGACTAATAAAACCATTAAAATTTAAATACGCACTGTTTTATAACTTCTTCCTTCGCTCCGCATGCAGTCGAATGCAATAATGACTAACCGGTCCGCTTTGTTCTCTGGCTATTATACAAGAGTACGACTGCTCGTCTGGCATAACAATGTTCATTACTTTGTTACGGTCAATCCTTAGCGAGCATTGTCCTTATGCCTCTCACACAAGTCGGTGCGTCGGACCTCGTTGCTCGTCGTCCAACAACCAGTTCTCACTGTTACGAGCTCCATTACAATGTAATTGGGTTGTAGTGGTTAGAAAAAAAGAAGAAGAAAAATTATTTCACCCGTTGCGCAAGACAGGGTTATATCAAGAAAACAAAACCAACGAATTAGGACTGTGAGCTCTTAATGTCTATACCCTCCTTATTCTATTTATAAAATATATACCATATATAAATATCTGTACATTTATTCTAATAATTTCACTCATAACATATACAAAATATTGCATATATTATAATTATATTCGCTTATTCTGTTCATGTATCTATGCATTATGTTTATACAATTCCAGGTTTTAGAATACCTGTATTGTGGTCAGCGAGGGGTTGGAATACCTGGCTGCTCTCCATCTTCAATAGCGGCTTTAGTCACTTTGGCACTTTGGTTTTTTGGGCATCCTCACTGCACTGTCACTGTCACTTGTACTGGGATTTTGTTAATCGGCTCAAGTCTTTGTCAAACTATCGGTCAAATATATATTTGATCACACAACTGGTCACAGCTATTCGCCACTTCTAACTTCTAAATATTATATATGACAGGAACCTATCTGGCATTGTGTATTTACGATTATGAAAGTTTTCTGTTGATCCAAAATTTATTGAAAAAAGTTTATACAGGCCCTCTACACTTAGAGGAGCATCTGGAGGTCTCCAAGTACACCCAACGAACATTTAGTTAAGTCAAGACGTCATTTAGAAGAAGTCATTTAGTTTAGTCATTTGCGTTAAGTAAATTTCCGCACCACTCTCAGGGGGGCGCTAGTTTATCGGCGCAAATGCACCCAAAGAACTTTAATTAGGTACATTGCCGCACCACTCTCAGGGGGGCGCTAGTTTATCGGCGCAAATGCACCCAAAGAACTTTAATTAGGTACATTGCCGCACCAGACTCATGTGGGCGCTAGCCTCGCGGTGCAGGTGCACTCAACGCACTTTAGTTAAGTACATTGCCACACCATCCTCAGGGGGCGCTAGCGTTGCGGTACAAGTGCACTCAATGAACTTTAGTTAAGTACATTGCCGCACCATCCTCAGTGGGCGCTAGCGTTGTGGTACAAGTGCACTCAATGAACTTTAGTTAAGTACATTGCCGCACCATCCTCAGGGGGCGCTAGCGTTGCGGTACAAGTGCACTCAATGAACTTTAGTTAAGTACATTGCCGCACCATCCTCAGGGGGCGCTAGCGATGCGGTACAAGTGCACTCAATGAACTTTAGTTAAGTACATTTCCGCACCATCCTCAGTGGGCGCTAGCGTTGCGGTACAAGTGCACTCAATGAACTTTAGTTCAGTACATTGCCGCACCATCCTCAGGGGGCGCTAGCGTTGCGGTACAAGTGCACTCAATGAACTTTAGTTAAGTACATTGCCGCACCATCCTCAGGGGGCGCTAGCGTTGCGGTACAAGTGCACTCAATGAACTTTAGTTAAGTACATTTCCGCACCATCCTCAGGGGGCGCTAGCGTTGCGGTACAAGTGCACTCAATGAACTTTAGTTAAGTACATTTCCGCACCACACCTCAGGGGGCGCTAGCGTCGCGGTGCAAGTGGACCCAACGAACTTTAGTTAAGTACATTTCCGCACCACACTCAGGGGGGCGCTAGCGTCGCGGTGCAAGTGGACCCAACGAACTTTAGTTAAGTACATTTCCGCACCACACTCAGGGGGGCGCTAATTAAGGTATATCTAATAATTTTTATTTAAGGAGAAAGCAAAACTTTTATAAATAAAAACAAATAAAAACTTAATATTGTAAGACAAAAATAAAAAGGTAAGTTATAAAAAAATGTGCTTAACTGTGAAATGTAATAAACTAACGTTCTGTGGGTGCACTTGGAGACTCCCAGGTACTCCTATAAGTGTAGAGCGCCTGTATAAACTATTTTCAATAAATATGGAATCAACAGGAAACCTTTTATGATCGTAAATACACAATAATAGAAAGTTTCCTGTCATATATTTGGAAGGCCGAACCTACTTCCAGGTTCCAAATCCAGGAACAAAACACTGAATGTAAACTAAACTGCACAGGTGGTGGTTAATAGCGGGGAAGCTGCTTAAGGAGGTTTTGTTTTAGACCCATAGTACAAGATGGCCTACATTTGATGCAGTTGACGAGTTTTATTTTGTTTTATCCATGGTTTTAAGAAAATCCTGAGTTACACAGCCCTAGAGTTACAACTTACATAGCACTGGAGGATCAGTACACATTGAGACTCGTCAACGTTATTCCAGTTTACGATCAGGAGAGCAGTAATAAGAAGAAGGCAATCTTAGTCGACACTTGAAGCCTGTTATACTTTTGCTACTTTATCTGTTTTTCTATAACTCTATTTGTATCACCCATATGTATCTGATATATATATATATATATATATATATATATATATATCTTTCGTGTTTTTTTTAATGTCTATCTCTTTAACCCGTTCCTCGAGAACATTTTCATTTCTGCCTCCGGCCTCGAGTTGTATCATTGGGCGGCGTGAAGCAAGCGGGTTTGACACCTTTGAGTTATGCCATTGTTAGGAATAGACAGGGCAATTAACTTTCAACGACTGTGAGGAGTAGGTTATCCATTTGGTCGTGGGGAAGAAGTACCGGAGTGTACCGGTAAAGAAAGGAATAGGAAGGGTGGCCACCGACGCCTCCGTTGTAGATATTTGACAAGCTCGTCCGGTGTCTGGTTTCGGTCGGTAAGCGGCCGGAGGTTTTTCGACCCTGACAATGAACTATAGTCGATCAATAAACTTGACTGTGCCGGCCTCCTCTGACCTTGGCACGTGCTCCGACCGCTTACACGTCAGCCTCCCTCCACCACCGTCAGCCTCGCTATCCTATCCCGCCCTACACAGCCCTTACACCGCCAACTCGACACACACACGCCTCATTTCGTAAATTATTTTAGAAATTATCACAGTACAACACTATACTTAACTCAATTTGGACTTACGGGCTTGAACTGTCGGGTTCAGCAAAACCAACAAAATCTGTAAAGGTTTGACTTTACAGTCGAATATATTATTAAATATTAAGGGAAATAACCTAATGCACCCCTCTACGTCTCTGACCTCACCCTACATTTGTCCGCGACCCTGCTATACAAAAATATAACAAATTTCACTCCGAATTACCCGTCATCCTAATCCAATTCTCCAAACCCCCACATCCCATAAGTTCCTTACAGATGCCTGAGAAGGAAGTGGCCACGAAAAATAGATAAATAAATATATCAATTTTAGAAAAAGGGAGATTTTCCTCCGTTGTTGTCTACTCCGTATTTTGTGCTACTCAAACATCGATGTCGCTTATTGTATTTTACAGGTGTGACAATGTTATGTCCACGCCATTATTTGTCACAGTGACGAAATACCATTATTAGAAATAAGAATGAGCACGAGTTGAGTGGCACTTGTCGGTTGACAGTATCATATAAAACGTGGGAAGTCGTGACGTTACAGTCAATAGAACCGTAGCATTAAATAACATTTTCTCAAGAAACTGTTTCTCGTTGTGATCATTCTTTTCGTCTTAGTCTTCAGTCTTAGTTCTGGACGATGCGAGTTAAAATATCGTGAAAAATTTCTTCTATATCTTTTATAGAACAGATTTGCGGATATTTCTTAATTATATCTGTTTTATATCCGCATTTAGAGAATTGCACCGTTAATTAGTGATTAGTGAAGTAAATGCTTCCAAATCGTGAATTCCAATTCGGCGATATAATTTCACTGCACGGCTGGCCGTCGGTAATTTAGGCGGTGGGAGCCTCAAGTTGGACGCTCCGATTCCCGCCTTATGTGGTGGTGGCACAACCCGTGGAAATTTCCCGACGAAATTTATTTTACGCAATCTAAGGTATCCACTTTATGATTCTACCGTCGTCAGCAGTAACTGAGGAAGAGTGTAGCAACAGTGCAGATAGGATGCTTCTGGGTCATGCGACACCGTTATACCGAAATAAACGAATGTCTGAAACGAATAGAATTAAACGAGAGAGTGGAGAGTTCATTGGAGTAATTCAGTTAAGAAAAACATCCGATAATCTCAATGGCCTCAGTGATAGGGGGGGTAATAGTGATTGGGGGAAACTATAGAGGACAGGAGAAAGAGTTGCTGCCGTCTCGGACTTTATTATGCAAGACAGTCTGGAGTGAACTTAGTTTTTTTCTCGGTTCTCGAATCGAGATTGGGTCATAGGGTAACATTTACGGGACACGCTCTAAGCAGCATCGATAATGTTCATCCTACCGCAGCTCGTGAGTTCAATCACCACAACCGGCGCAGACATGATTTGTTCAGTTGCGTAAAAAAATATTATGAATAAATCTTGAAAGCGAAGTAAGAGATGTGGGAAACATCGTCGGCCCCTAGCACTTTTTGATAGCCTTATAAATACGCAGTTGAGAAAGTTTTTTGCGCACTAGTTCTTTGCGCAAGTATATTTTCAAGCCTCAAAATTTGGAAACGTGTAATTATAACCAAAATTTTCGAAACTTATAATTTTAATATGGCAGATGAAATTATGTTTGAATTATTGACCGATTACAGTCTTCAATTATTAAACCTATATCGTCTGGGAAATCACATATCGAACATTCGTTGTCACAGAATGTATGTCTCGTGGTGCAATCATGTGTCACAGTCGTGGGTACTTCCTTTTCATAAATGCGGTACCAAGGTATGAGTTAAATATCACATAATTGAGACAATAGCTCATGAGAGTGTTAAGCAATATAGAAACATATATATATATATATATATATATATATATATATATATATATATATACATACAATATCGACATTTGCAAGATATCGGTCCTTCACAGTAGTATATACATTGAAAAAATACATTTTTATCTACCTGATTAGGCGAATGTCCTAGGAATATTTAAAACCAGAAAAATACGGAACATTATTCTACTTCGTTTTTATTACAGAAATATCACAGCTATTATCAACAAAATTTAGCTAATATAATTTACCAATCGTCTAAACGTCAGTTTCCTGAGAACATAGGACGATGGAAAAATATAAAAGTGTGTAGTTAAAAGCTTGTAAATTCAAATATTTTAACAAAGAAAAGTAGGATGATAAAAATGAAAGCGCTATAATAAATGTGGCAAATTGTATACTTCAAACAACAAAATGCGAGTTCAGGTTATATTAATGGCGGAAAGTTGAAATTAATTCCCCTTTTGTGTTTTCCTTTGATTGTAATCCAACTTGGTCTGGTGCTGGCGTACTCGACTTTAAACGCTAATCAACATCGATCAAATTTCGACTCACCTTACATTCTGACGCTTTCTCAATTTGGAGAAAGTGGAAATGGAGAATTTAGAATCGTGATGTCATCGAATGACAACTGGGCCGTCATCGTTCGAATTTATTTGTCCAATGCACTGTACCGTTGTATCCGAGGGCGGCGGGGGCGTTGAAAAGCATTCACGCCTTTGCATACAATTCAAATAAATTTCAGCCGTCGGATTTTGAACGGTGGGCTCCTGTGTTTCGCCTACGAATGGTCCCAAATTATGTTGATTGGCTCAGTGTTAAGACTAAGATTCAATTCCATTTAGAGACGAAAAACTGGTTCGGTATCTTTCCTCTCGGCCTGTGATCTTAATTGAAGGCAGAAATATTTCTGGAATTGTCGTTCCGACGGAACTAAAACAAATTTCGATTGGGGAAGACCTAGAAGTTCAGCCCCAGTGCCATGAAGTTGTCCTATTATTACGTCCTTCGACGTAATCTTCTCCATTATCGCCGATTTTCAGTGAATAAACTGGTAAGCGTTGAATTAAACTTTAACGTAAACGTGGCTGTGATAATTGACGTCTTCACATAAAACACCATCGGAAAATACCGTCTGACCAATTCTTTTCTGAATAGATTTCGATGCTTAGTTCATAATTCATGTATGGTGCAGAGTCAAGAATTAATATCAGTTAAAGAACATATATTTGCATTAAAACTTGGTGCATCTGAGGTGGTACTTGACATTTATTTCGAGTGACTTAGTTTTTATAGTATTCCTGTGCAGACGACGTTAGTAGTACTGCCACTGTATTATAACTAACTGAAAATCGAAAGAGTAATGTTATTCAAAACCCTCGGGGGTTGAAAACAAATACTTCAAATTAGTTTCGTAGTACACATGTGTAATAGAAATTTCCGAATGGTCTATGAGAAAAATTTATGTATCGTACATTTTGTCTGTACGCTATCTAAATTCAGACCGTGCACTTGCAACGTTTTTACCCAATTCTTTGTCTTATTTTACGAACACTACGCACATATTCCGCACGCCCTTCCTAAGCATTCCAGTTGACCAGTTGCTGTTGATATGTGCGGGTGTGAGAGAAAGTTGGAGGTGAACGCCGAATTGGCCCACTACCAAAACATTATCTGCCCTAGCCTATCTTAGTTCTGGGACGACCACTACGCGGCGAAATTTACGACTAGAGAATTCGTACCAGGCTTTTCGTCAGGCCACCTGTATGTATAATCAGTTAACGGATTTCATTTTCAATCCAAATAAAATATCTAACAGTTCTTCAGTAAGTAAATTATAATAGCACTTCATTAACACGAGTTACATTTTATTCCGTCTGTTTTACATTTCGTGAACTCAATATATTGGTAGCAGTGATGGAAGAATGCACTAACGGAAAACAATTTTACTGTGTTTAGATACCAGTTTTTAATTTGGCCAACCGAACTCGGTGAATCTTTGCAGAGATACTTTGGACCTATAATGAAAATGCAGTCACCAGACAATTAGCTGCAGAACTGGAGTAACAAGTTCGGACGCGGTAAATAAGTTTCACAGGTTTGTAACGTCTTAAAAATGCTTGGAATAATCTTCAATCAATACTGAAATAATAAAACAGTGAAAGTCTGACGGATGAATTCAATACGAATTTGAAAGGACTATTAAATAGACTGGCGAATAGCAACGTAACTAAAGTCTAAGGGAGGGCGTGACCGAATCGTATCTGACGGTGAGGCCATCAAGTGCAGACTCATTGCTTTGCCAGTGAACCAAGAGGCGGACTCAAAAATAAACATAATTATATTTATGATTTGACATTTCAACGCTTTCGACCTAACCGACACACCTTTTGCACCCAGCGTACCACTTCTAGTAAATCGGTTCCGTACTCTCGCTGCCCGGTTACGGTAGTAGTGACACTGCTATTGTCCGATTCCTATTGATGATCACGAGAAACCGAATCCAGCGGCACAAGGCTAAATTAGGCGTGCGAAGACTAATTAATATCAGAATACGATAGGAACAACACACGGTCGGATTGTGTGCTAATTATAAAACGTTAGTCTTAAAACATATTTATCCGCCAACCTTAGGAATAAATAAAGGGAACGAAGGTAGAAAATCGCGAGAGGTGATATACCTATTTCTTTTAAAAGAAATTTCTTATTTTTCTGTCCTTTTGATCCTTCTGTTCACTCTTATAAATTGTGTGCAGCCCTATCATAAACAGATCCATTGATTAATATCGCGACTTTTGCGAGAAACAAGAACAATATAGATTATTTATTTAGCCATAAAGGTGACAGTTCGCCTCTTCGAAATGCAGTCAAACGACTGTTTAATTCCTCTCTTCGTAGCTATGAAACTTGACTCCGCGTAATAATTTTTTGAAGCGGCCTAAGAAGACGAAGTTTTGATGTGCAAGTTGCGGATTATAACGGGGACGTGGCAGAATTTTCCGGCCCTTATTATCATCCTGAAGAGAAAGCACACCTTGAACGTGTCCAACTCTTTATTTAGAAAAGTCTCTTATCTATAATAGATACTTCGAGGGACCCTCCGACCAAAGGAGATGCATATATTCAACAGGGCATTATTTGTAGGGTAACAAGGAAATGGTTAGAGTTCAACCCGAGGTAAGAGGTCAAGCCCGGTTATTTACTTCGACCAGTGACCAGATAATGAACTGACCTCAAAATGAGACAATTTGTCGTGTAAAATGCGTATCGTGATAATAATGACACTTTGAACAAAATCTAGGAGAACTCAATCCGTTATGTTGAAAACACGTCTCAAATCTCGTTCGTTAATTTTATGCAAGTGTTTTCATTGCATGTCATAAAATAGCATTTATTTTTCAACCTACTACTACATTACACAATGCAGACTAGTTGGACTAGTGTAGACACAGGTATAGAGAGAGACTTCTCTCACAGGTATAAACTAAACTAGCCAATTTATAATGGTGAGTTTGGAAAGAGGCTGTGAGCCGTCTGTGTGTGATGGTCTGGTGTGATGGTCTGGTGTGATGGTCTGGTGTGATGGTCTGGTGTGATGGTCATGGTGATGGTCGGGGTCTGGTGTGATGGTCCTCTGTGATGGTCTGACTCCGCATCTAACTCTGCCGCTGTGATGGTCTGGTGTGATGGTCACTGCCACTGCCACCTGGTGTGAGGTCTGGTGTGAATGCTGCTGGTGTGATGGTCAGGTCTGGTGTGATGGTCCGATGGTCCTGGTGTGATGGTATATGGTCTGGTGTGAAAGGTCTGGTGTGAAGCCTGTGGTTAATGGTCTGGTGTGATGATGGTCAATGAGCGTGCAACATGTACATTCGGCTTCGTCACACAAATAACTTTCGTTTTAGTGAAATTGCGAAACTCTGGCTCTAGACATCGCCGCCGCACCTTCGTTACCTTCTCGTTTCTTCCGAGGAGATACGCACGATTCAATTGGTATACTTTCTCTGACAGATTTTCGAAGAAAATACGTGGTTCTTACCCATTTCAAATAGTAATTAGTGTATTTAATAGTTCCATAAAACTTACTCTTTATTTCGAACAAGCTTACTCCATTGGGATAACGCCATCATATCAAATACATTATATCTAACTTGCAATATTTTTTCTCGATATTTCTGTTTACTCCTGAGCAGACTGATCCTGATTAGCGACTTAGTACCTTAGGACGCCGATTGATATATGCGCAGAGGTATTGTGTTTCCCGATTTATGTTTCCGGTTGTCGTATTTCCAGGTTCACTACAACCCCGATAACACTCAAAAGAAAATCTATGACCTCTAATTATCTCTGTTATACCCGTGCAATGTCAATCCGTTGCAATTTCGAAAGGATCCGTACTTCCCAGGTAGTATTTCCATTGCTACTACATTGATAGGGCGCGAATATAACTCCAAGAAATGACCTCTGAATGACCTCCGAATGACCTCTGAATGACCTCTCGTGCTTCTCAGCGCTGAAAAGTGTTACCGTTGCGTCTCGAGCTCAAAGAGTTTTCTGACACCTACTGTTATCACGAGGTCCCCTCTACTCTGGTTTCAGTGTGATGGGGCAATCCCCCAGCACGTGATGCCATCCTTCCAATGAAAATTGTCATTATTTGTCAAGAAACATATTCTTATCTGACTGTATCAATATATTTCACTTGTTATTACATATATTGTCCCAAATATATTGTTCATGATAGAGTTTTAGAAGTGGAGTTGATAATTATTTGCCTGATGATATTCGTATAAGAGAGGAGATACACTTCTTTTAAGTTCCTGGATGTCATTAGTGTTGGTTTTGTATATTTGCAAATAAATACCTACTCTATTTATCATAGGTAGTTGTCTGTTAAGATGAGAACTCAACTTCTATTGGTGTAAAGTACAAGTGGCTGTAAGCTCATTTATTTATATCCTTAAGGAAAAGGAAATAACGAAAGGAAGAATCTCATAGTAAATTTAATAACTCCAACTGATACATCATTGGGAGAAAAATTTTAATTAGGTACCACGCATTTTAATATAACTCATATAAACAAAAGAACAATGGCAATATATTTAAATATTCTTTTTACAGATTATAATTCAAACAAAATATTAAAAATATATCAAATACACAATTGTCTTAACAGACACATTTTTTTTCTTTAATAAAAAACTTTCTGCATGACATGAGAAATGATTAGAGTACCCATGCACATGTTTTGTTTTCAAACTCATTAATGTGAAAAAAATCCAATAAATAGTTATTTTGTACACTTATTTCACTGAAATTAAAAAACAGACCGCACTAAACTAAACCATCAGCCATAATGTGCAAAATACATCAACAAAAAATAACAAAAATATGGTTTAATTGATATGTATCATATGTAATTAAAACTGTAACACAATTGTTAATATAATAAATTAAATCTTATAAAATAAGAAGCGTAAAAGGACTGAGTGGAGATTCTCAATATTCTATGAAAGCCTCATTCATCAACACGCAATAATTATTTTACATATGAGCGAGTTTGTTCACAATTCTGCAGTTTTATGTATTTCATTCATGATAAATATATAACAACTCTGTACAATGACTCTCTTGGTTACAATTAAAAATTGAAAAATAAATACGTCAGTTGTACTGGTACCATTAAAAAAAGTAAAAATAATACGTCTAATGACATATGGGAGTTACTTATTAAAATAACAGTGAATAACTAGATTAAACTTATTTCGAAGTTTTCAAAGTGTATTATACAATATAGAAAATATATGTTAGGCACTGATCCAATTCAAACTTTTACAAAGTCCTCTTCAAATGTTTCACTGTTAACAAATTCTGAATTGTATTTACATAACTATAACCAGAATCTAAAGTCAAACTGACCACCCACTTATACACCCAGCTTTGTTTCTCAATATTTTGTTTTAAAAGACTATAAGGGATACTAAAATGCTACCAGCTTCATTATTAATAATAGTAGTAACTGCTTCTCTCAACTAAGGAGGCTTTATATTCATATACTACTACCACAGTTTAGCTCAGAGCAAAGTAAGGCATTAGCCAAGAGCTCTAGAGTCTGAGACATTTTCCTTAAGCTCTCAGTCACAGCTGCTCCCAGCTCTATACGAATAATTACTTATTATTAAACTGTCCTTTGTAGATTATTTATTCCTGATAATTTGTTAGTCATTTTTCATGAAATTTATGACTAAAAAACACTCATAGACACTATGTTAACAGAATTGGTTGCTTGATATTTCAATTAAAATCTTTAGTTTTTATATGTTATATGTTCCATTGTATTCAACTGTTTCCTACATTCTATACGCTGACAGATAACAATTGTATTTTAAATCAGTACTGTTTTTTTCTGAACTACTAATTCTGCATCTGTAATTAATTTTTTAGGATACTACAATAATGTCTACCATTTTACCAATACATGGGGTCTGGAGTTGACCTGAGATCAAGTTATTTAGATCTGTCACTCATGCACAAGTGAGCCAGGAGCAAGGATCAAACCCTGGACCGGGCATCCCTAAATAACAACTTCAATGTCACCATCAATACACTTTTCCTCCAATTTCATATGCAAATATTATTATGATTTTGTAAACATATGTAAAATTAAACTTTGGAGAACCATGCGCTGACTGTACTATAGTGGTTAATATTTATCTACAATCTGGTAACCATCTTGAACCTCTATTAAAGGATGGAGAAGATACAAATATGCAAACATGAGGTCATTTATCTTGAAACAATTAAAACCACAGAAATACAATAGAAGTTATGTATTTAATTGGGGTCAAGAAATGATGAGTTTCTTTAAGGGAGAATAAGTTATTACATGTTGTCATAACAGCAAATGAAATATTACTGGTTCAGAATGGCATTATCTGTCAGAAACCACTCCAATATACATGGCAAATAAAACAATAGTTCAAAGTGTGTGATTCCAAAAAGAATTTTTTACTCCAAAGGCAAAATGACATTATGAAGAATCAACAGATTTCGGCGATATATTGTTACCAATTGTTGTCTTACTACTGTTGCTGCGTACCTCAAATATTTTTTGGATGGCTTCTCTAAAGCACAGGAAATTGTAATCTATGACACCTGAAACACATAATATGAATAATTAGGAATTAATACTTTAAGATTAAAAGACAAATAATTTATTAAAATATTTGCCTTTTGTAATTATATAGTTCAAATATATCAGAACTAAATTATTTTCTCATAACTCCTTGACTGTGATTCCCTATCTCTTCTCACTTTTTTGGAAAGTAATAGAATAATATGAAATTCTTACTTGGTTTTGACACAACCAAAACACCATTTGCTTATTTCTGTTTCTCAATCCTGAATTCCCAGTAATGGTCAATCAAGATTTTTTACCAATTCCAATCTGCTCAGGGATCAAACCATTAGGCCAAAAGACAGTACCCTACTGGGTCCACACCATAATAGTATTGTGATGATGCAAACAGGATCCATCACTAACACCACTAAACCATTAGCATCAAAGCTCCAATAGAGAGAAAGATTGAGAATGTAGGTGCTGTCAAAAACGAGGAAGGATTTCAAATTATTTTCAATCAACACCTGTAGGTATCCAAATGTAATAAAAATGGCATTCTTCTCAACATAATTAAAAGCCAAAACTTGTCCGGCACAGAAGAAATCAAGTGAGGAATCAGAGAATAACAGGAGAAATAAACATTTTAAGCCCTTACAAACCTCCCCTTAAAGAATTTGGAACAATTGAGTTTCAAATATCCTAAAACAGAACTACCAAATGAAATCAGTTTAGCCCAAGAGAAAACAACCAGAAGGAAGAAATAAAAATGGCTCATGAAATAAAAATTGCCCCCCCTCATAAAGTTGTCTTAGGCAAGGAAAATAATAGTTTTACCACTATGTTTTGAATGTCCAACAGCCCACAGTCCCAACTCACATGATCTCTATAAACCGCATGCAGAACAATTACACACCAACATACACAACAACTCACCTAACCAGTACTAAGACATTAACAGTAGGCACCTTTGGGCTACCATCCCTAATAACAGTCTTGACCAGAAGGGGGCAGCTGTACTGAAAATTTGTCTTGCTTACCTGAGGTCTTGAGATGTTATGATTAATGAGCAACAACTGGCGAAAACCAAGGACATAACAAACAAAATGGAATAAACAAAAAACAGAATCACCAGATAACTATTCCATTGTTTGTACTATTCATAGTACAAAATATTATTGCACAAAATAACAGATTACTTTAAAATTATGTTAATAAAGTATTATTAAACATTTCTTTATTATGAATTATACTGTATTATTAGATAATTCAAAAATCCTAAAAAGCGATGAAAAAGTTCTTCAAACAAAACCTGGTTTTAAACAAGTTGTTTTATTACAACATATTTGAGAGTCAAATAGATAAAGCTATATACATTTGGACGTTTTAAACTACTTAATTGAAATACATTTCAATTTCCATAATTCCAATACTCCAGCTACCAATTCTCATATTGTTCCATATGTTATTGTTCTCACAAAGCCATGTATAATTAATTAAAAGTAATAATATACATTTAAAAAGGATATATACTTTCTTTTATATTAAAAATATAATTATTAAATACAAATAATATAAGAACACAATAATATTTTTTATTAAAAATTATTACACGTTTCATTGTACAATGGTGATAATAAAAACCAAATTTACCCTGTCGATCAAAATTGTCCTCCCTAAGTATACAGACTAAAGCCAAAAATCTATTGACTTCCCTCAAATACAGTATTGTTCCATTGTTCAGCTTTATTAAACTTGAACTGTGGTCATCAAAAGCTGTGTTGTCTGCATCCTCTTGCGTTCTGAATAAAGAAAACACATAGTATTAGTGCATGAATTTTCTACAGTATATAAAATGATTACTCCCAAGTTAAATCCTATTCTCAATTTCAGAGAACACCATTTTTAAAAAATCATTTAATCTAAACAGCTTATAGTAAAAAAATAAACATGTTTATTAAAATTTGTTTAAACATTAATTACACAATGAAATAATTTTTGTAATTTAATAATTTTGTGTTAAAAGTGTTTTCTTTAATTTTATATAAATCCATTTGTAATATAGGAGGAGACTATTTTAAAATCAATCTTTCGTTAGTTAACAGAAGTATCATATTTAACTAACGACAAAGAAATTAAAGCATAATTGGATGAACACTCAGATATAAAATCAAACCAGAAACAAAAACCAAAATGAAACAATTTTCCATTTTAGTTTTCATATTAAAATTAAATATTAGGATAATAAATTAGGAAATTATGCAAGGAATATATAAAAAAAATATTCCTGATGATCAATTTCAGAGAAAAAAGAAGTTTACAGAACTATGGCAACATTTATTGCACCAAAAATGTTTAAAATACCTCATAGCTTCATTGCATGCTAATATGTCATTGGGCTATTCTTATCTTCAGAGTTTTAGATAATGTTTTGTGAAACACATGCTGAGTTATATAACCAGATGTAATGAATGCAGTACTGCAAATTATATTATACAAACCCAAAAATTCCAGATATATCTATAACAACGTCGATCATGTCACAACACAGTTCATAACTTTGCATATCCACTGGAGATGAATCAGTTGCAATATAAATCTTAGATACTACATCAAACAGGAAAGCTTTCTCGATCCCTGAATTCTGAATAACAAACAATAAAGTAAAGCATATTTTTTGGTTCATAATCATAATTAATGAAGTTGACTGAAAAATGTATGTATGAAAAATGCACCATCCAGATTTAGAATTCAGACTGACTAATATTTTTCACTCACTATAATCATTCTTTACTTTTACTTTTTAAATTAAAGTTCAGTAAAACTGGTAAAAGCTGTATAATTATCCTTTATTTTTAAATCATAATTTATCCATAAATTGTAACACAAATCAATAAAAACATGTGCACATTAAAACTCTACACTACACTACATAAAAATTCACTCTTAAATTATCTAACAGTTATGTAACAGTTTTTAACAAATAGTGTTTCATAAACATCTGCACTATCTTTTGGGTGTAGTGCCTGCTATTTTTGTTACAAGAAATTAGGGAACAACAACTTAGGGAACATAATTCAAAAAATCACCAGACATCCAAGTATAGCTTATGACAGGAATTATATGTAGTTTAAAAACAAATCAGTTCATAGCCCTATGATAGAATTAGCACTATCAGTACCACTAAATATAGGAGGGAGATTATACTAAATGAATTTAGGTTTCTTTACACCAAAAATTAGTCCCAGAACTTCATTAATGCACCGCATACATTATTTTGGAAAACAAATATTGGGAATGATAGACAAACAGTAATAGATATGGCATACTAAGAAATGTTATTTCACTTACCGATATTAAAATGTTGAGCAAATTTTCTAAAGCTGGAATCTGAGGTATGAGTTTCTGTACAACTTTACTGAATGCCTCAAATATACTGTGATCATAGATTGATGTCAAATGAAAACTCAAGTGGATCTGATCAAAACCTGACATGTACAGAACAAAATGAAATTTATGAGGATTATAAGAGAAAATTAGTGAGGGAAAATAAATGCAATCTCAAACTAAAGTTTTTCTAATACGAACCAGAATCCTGCAGGTCATCATTAGCTCTCTGGTGAATGTCTCTCTGAGTTTCCATTTTATTATCCTCATTGAGACCATCAACTTTGTGTATAAAAGTTTCAAATCTAATGTTGGGATTTACTTTGTATGCTTTGGTTACGGTCATATTCAGTTTATTAAGAGCATCCATATAATCATCCTGGAAAAAATAAGAATTATATTAAACCTTGATTAGACAGCAATTTTTAGATACAGGGATGAAAATTTTTTTGTATATTTTTGATAGGCAATTATATTTTACAAATAACAATTTTTGATACAATGGTATAAATCACCATAGTAAAAAATGTTAGCTTTGCTCTTAAGGCCATGGTGGTTTATTCAATACCCTTCCCTAATAATTAAATCATTTCTGCTAGAAAATTGATTTTTAACATATGTAAATATAAACACTATATTTTATATTCAATTTTTAAAAAATATGACAAACAAAAATTAAATCATGAACTATTTAAACCACCATTTTAATAAATTTACATAAAACAAAATATGTAATTAAATTATATATATTTAAATTAATCTAGGCATAATACACTCAAATTAAAAAAGTATAAAAAGAAATGTTTACATTTTAGAAAGCTGTGAAGTTATGAAATATTATTAATAAAAAAAATCCTGTAATAAAACAATATTCCTACAATAAATTATTTAAGCAAGTTATTAGAGTTACTTAAGCTAAGTTATTAAGTTATTTAAGCATTATAAACAGTCAATGGGAAGGATTTACTTATTAAATTTTTCATTACCCTTTTTTTAACTTCTATTGACTTGAAGTCAATAGGTGATGATCACCTTCTTAAAGTTTTTGTATTCCTCCAAACAACTCTTTTTTCATTAATTGTCTAAGGATAAGAGCATACCAACCAAGAATTCCTTATCATTTAAATAAATTTGAACCTACCTGCGCATCAATAACAAAAACTAGAGCCCCACATCCTCCAAAAATCAAATCTAAATCTAGACTAGAATCATTTAAATTTAACTGGCCAGGCATATCCCATATTTGAAAATCGACAAACGATGAATTTGATATGTCCTCTTTGACAATTTTATTAGTGCTCTCCAGAAACAAAGTTTCATTGGGTGACATCTTCTGGAAAACAACTTTTCCAATTGAAGATTTACCACTCCTGAAAAAAATAATACCAACTTAATTATAATTTATTTTTATATTATTGAATATAATCATTTATACATATATGAATAAATAAATGAGAGTCCATATATTACACAGAGTCCATATGTAATTACTATTAAAATTTATATTGGAATATTACAGTAACCATACCAGCCTTAATAATACATAAAAAGATACTTTTTTCGAAAAAGATAATGCAGAATAAATATTTCTATTCACACATAAACAAATATTAAATAGATTGTATACTCTTTTGGTATCTTTTATTTATTGTTGTAAAATACAGGAGGGTAAAATGTATTCCACAATTGGAGTTGTTTGTCAAAGAAGATTGACAAGACAGTTAGAGTACAGATAAATTCCAAAATTAAACCTTTTGAGCCCCATCAAAATAATCCTAGGCTTTTGTTCGTTGAGCATGCTATTGGAACCATCACCATCATGGTCGTAACCACCAAATGTAAATTCCTTTGCAAACGGTCTATCATCATAGCTTTGACCATACTGGTCATCCTCATCCTGATCAAAAGACTGCAACAACAAGAATTGTTAAATGTAGAACAGTTCCACTAATATTTGATAATCAAATAACTTATTCAGTATAATTTAAATAGCCAAGATAAGTAAATGGAGGCTTACATAAATAACAAAGTAAAATAGAACTTAGCATTATAATGACTCATGCGAATATTTTTTGGCTTTATGCCAGCAGCTGTCAGAAGTATTGTGTTAATAATACAGTTTGCAGTTGCTTATGGAGCACCTAACCAGTATAATGTCACTGTGGTAATTTCTCATTTTCTGACTCATGTGTAAAATTTTAAATAACAGTGCAATAACAAGCCTAATCTGAACAAAATGGCTATAAGCAAATGTGTCTGTCAACAAACTATCAAAATTTAAAATGAAATACTACAAAATATTAAATGAATTATATTTTTTTATATAAAGAATAAGAGTAAATATATATATATATATATATATATATATATATATATATATAAAATGTAAAATAATATAAACTTAAGTTGCAAGTGATTGTGAGCGAAATATGTCAATCATAAGAGATTTGCAAAATCATGACTTCCTGGTGATTAGTGTGATAAATATAAGCATTTATCTATATATAATACTTCTCCAATATATATAAAAAAATAGTATATGCATGCACGATCGTAGAATAATTAACTGCAAATAATATATTCTCCCACATTCATTAAAAACAAATAGAACCAATTGAACCAACAAATAAAAACTGAAACTGATAACAAAAGTGTAGATATATCATTTCCTCCATTGTGATATCTCATAAACCATTCTTTTTTATAGTGATAACAGCATTACACACAACTCACCTCAGTAATAAACAAATATTAAAACAATTTTGTAGTGTATATTTTACATAAATAAGAAAAAATTAACAACAGAATAAGTAATAATAAAAGAAAATATATTTGATAGTTTAATTCAAATTGTCTATTAGATAATTAATGCAACAGTCTAATCTGAAGTGTAATAAATAAAATATATATATATATATATATATATATATATATATATATATATGCAATTGTTTAGATAGTTATTCATTACTAGCTTCATCTCTCTTGTACAATATGTGAACTTAATCTATTTATACAAAAAACACAAGTATAAATGACATATTACCATGATGACTAAACTGTCTTCTTATTACAGATGCAGTTCTGACACAACCCAAAGTCCGACTCGGATCAGCCGATAATTCTCTCCAAAAATAATAACTCTAATAAGTGTCGATTGGACGAAGATGATTCAACCGAGGCAACACAAAAAAAATAAATCGAGAATAAAGGGACACTGATAACTATCACATACAAGTGTTAACTGACACACACAATCATTTTTCACAATCCCACATCCACTAGGTCCTTAGAAAGATCTCTATTGAAGATGAAGGGACAACAATTAATGTATCCCGAAGATGGCCCTTCAAGGAAGAAGATTCGAAATAAAACGTAGTCTAAGCATTCCTGGCACACTTGAATTCGGGTTCAAAACTCCAACCTGCAATCTCTTCGGGGGGAGGGGACACTCGACCAGTGCTGCCACAATTCGACGTTTATTTGGTACCAAGAATTAATTATTTAATAAGTAGTTTTATAAGTGAGTTTTGTACAAATATCTGTAAAATATGTTTCACTCAAAAGTAATCCAAGGCATTAGGACTTATATAGTTGATAATAATAAAATAGCAGTTTAATACAGGAAAAAAAAGCTAAATTAAAATATAAATACGTTTCGGACTAACGAAATAAATTATACATTAGTTTAGATTAGAATTATACGTTAGTTAGATTAGTTTAGTTCTGATTTGTTCGTTCTCAGACTAAGAAACAAATTGATTTCGAACATTGGCTACAATATATTTTACAATCAAATGCATTATTAAAATGAAAATAAGCATACGAGGGAAAAAGACATCAAACATCCCTTGTGTGAACATTTATTATCATTTTTATTTTCTAGTTCGATTGTACTATAACCAATTAGAATATATATTTGTGCTTTATTTTTAAAAATACACAACAATAAAGTATTCCTCAAAAAATCAATTGTAGAGCCAAAGCTCAACAAGCCTCCTGTAGTAGCGAAGAATATTTATATTAATTGGCGATGTTCAATTTAACTATTCTGTAACTAATTTTTCAACCGGACACTGAGATCGATTTAAGAAATATTTTCTAGTATAAAATATTCCATTCTCGCTAATTTATGAAATAATTTAGAAAGAAAATACTTGTTTTAATTGTAAAGGGATATGACCAAAACTAACGCAAAGAATCGCAAAATGTTGCAAATACTTCTTATTAACCAAGATTATATATTTTAAAATCAACTACTGTCATTTGGTTTTGTTACAACCGTCTCACCGGTCAAATAGGCAGGACTGGAGAATAGGACCTCAGGCATCTGGCGCATTGGTTAAAATTTACTGTAGGGGCTACGGAGGTTATCGGGTGTATTCGATATATCGATCTATACGGGTGAATCGATGTCGTCAACTTGTTCAGCCATTGTTGTTTTCACATAGCCTACCTTAATTAAGGCGTCCGACGGGTTGCGCTTTTTATTTTGACCAAATTAGACAGGTTATTTTGTTCTTTACATCGCGTACCTTTATTAAGGCGTCCGACTTATATATAACTCTTTTATATATAATTACTTTCTTTCCCTTTACTAAAAAAAAAAAACAACCCGTCGGACGCCTTAATAAAGGTACGCTATGTGAAAACAACAATGGCTGAACAAGTTGGCGACATCGATTCACCCGTATAGATCGATATATCGAATACACCCGATAACCTCCGTAGCCCCTACAGTAAATTTTAACTATCTGCATGCCTTAGAGAAAGACCGCCGAATACAATTTGAGGAAACCAGTATGTTTGTGAAGACAAAAAGGTTCCATGTAAAATAATCCGAGAGGCCATTGAAAAAATGTAGAATGGAATAAATTTCAATAGGGGTTATGAATTAGGTAATAGTTGTCGATGATCGGACGTTTGTTTCACCAATGAAGTGGTAGGTAGATTTGGGTTTCTGACTGTTAAACTGGGGACTGAGCATAAAACTGTATAAAATGAACTATGTGTTATAATATTATGTTACATTACAATATGTTTTGTCAAATTGGGGTTATATTCACAAACATAAACGTATTTATAGATCGACGTTAGTCACACTTAAGCAAATAAACTACATTTTTGAAAGATCTACCTCTTTAATTGATCTAGTTGAAACCGGCCCTCCCCCAACGGCCCGAATAAAACTCCAAGTCCTTTAATAAGGCTACGACACTGCAATATGGAGGGGCCCCAGCTCCATCAAACGAACTGCCATTCAGAATTCAAAAAGTAAACAAAAACTCGAGAGGACACCAGTTCCTGAGTTGACAGTGTCGGGTAGTAGGAAAACCGTTACTCCGGAAGACGGATCGATCGAAAAATCGATCTTCCCTTGGGGGTTCTTGACTCTTGCGAGTGGCCTAGGTAGGGCGAGAGTGAGTAATTACACTTAAGTGGGGAGCGCAACCGGTGGGTGTTTCTAGCCACTTTTTTTATTGCCCCTTCTCGGCGAATTTAAATCGCCCAAGTGACATGGACCATTACTAGTTTGGCCGTTTTAAAAAATAAACACTTTAAGCCGTTACAGGTCCGAAATGAAGGCGTTCGCAACTGTTCTTCTGTTTGCATGTGAGTTAGTTTTTGCTGTGCTTTTTAACCTCTGCAATATCAACAGGTTGCATTCACGGTTCACTAATATACTAGTAAAATCAATAAGTGTATTCATTACTCTAGTAAATTGTTTGGTTTATACAGTACTTCTGTTATTTAGTAAATATTTTAAATACCACAATCTAAATAAACACCAAATGTTCAAAGGGATTGTTTTAAATATTTGGCTTGTGGACTGAATCATTCAGAAATAATGATAAAGTTCAGATAGTTAAATTCATTAATGTGGTTAGTATCATTATAATGGAAAAAATCAGGATATTTTTACTTTATTATTGTATTCAATGCATGCAACCAAAATTATCTGTTTATGAAATATGAGATAAAAAAAGTAATAATATAATATATTAGTATATAATAATTTATAATATAATTTATATTTATAAAATTGTGACACTTGGGATTCAAATAACAAATATATTATTATACATACATTAGTAGGATTTTGATTTGGTTCCACTGTTCTGTACACTATCTAGACTTACCCCATTTTTTAAAAATATTACAATAAAATGAATTCACTGTGTTGGCAGTAGTATCACAAATAATTACATGGACAAATATTTTAACTTAATTTTACAAGTATTAATTTAAAAAATGCATAAATTAAAAACACGAATAATAATAGCTATGCTATTATTCACATTGTGTGTATTTAATCAATCACAGAAAATAATACTTTATTTATTTATTTTATTAGCTTCATTATTTGTTAAAAATACTATCTAAAGGCTGATAAGCATAAATTAAAAGCATTGTAAAATTTTATATTTATCTTAGTGTTATATGTTGAACATATAGTGAAATGTAAAAATGGTAATTATTGTATTCATATATTTGGAATAATAATAGAAACAAAAAAAATTACTAATAACATAAATAAAAAAGATTAAAAATTAAAGAAAATATTATTTAGCTTTATTTTATATTTCAAGTGATTAATATACATTTTTGCACTGATCACAAGTTATCTCCTTGCACTGTAAAAGACAAGAGAGAATGTTGATTTTGTTTACAAGAGTGAGATCAGTGTTTAATGTTGAATACAATAAACCGACAGTGATACTATATAGATAGTTGTCATGCGCGCGTGTGTGTGGTGTGTAGGCATTATTGGTTTGCTGGAAGCGAGGGGCCTTGGAAGAGGTGGGAGTTCCAGTAGCGCCAGCAGCAGAGGTGGACGTTCTTCAAAAGCACAAAGGCTATTTGTCAATTCTGTAGGGGTTCAGTCATCAGCCTTAACAGGTAAGCTGTTTCAACTGATTTTGAAAGGCATTGTATATATGATGACCGGAGTATGTAGTATAGAAGTAAAAACTTGTTGTTTCATAACAGTGATCGCTATTTAATTTTTTTTAATAGTAGTGTGTATTTTACAGTTGTCAAAAATGTATAGTATTATTGTGAGACCGCATTAGTTAATTATATAAATAAAATAATAAAAAATAATAATTTAATATAAATTATATTTTTTGAAGTTAGTACAAAAACAAAATTTGTCTGGAAATTTCATATAGTCTTAATGTTTTTCACTCACAAATAAACAATAACGTAATAATCACAATTTTAATATAAATCTTGAATTATTATCAAAATAATTAATTAATTTCATCATAGTATAACTTCCTGTGTTTCCTATTTTTATTATGATGAAACTTTATTTTATACTGTGCTTTTGAAACCGTGTTGTACTTTTTTACACCGTGTTTCCATCCAGGGAAAAATGTAAAATCAGCAGGCGGTAGCGGCCTTTCCGCTTGGGGAATCATCTCATTAATCGTAGTCATTGTCTTCGGAGCTGTATTCGCTTACTATGTTTCTGTATTTTATCCTATCATTTGTGCCGAAAGAGGTAAATATGATGTAATGGATATGACTGCAGTATGACACGCTTAATAAATAAATGCTTTTCATTGAATGAGGTAGTGTTTGCATATAAATTATTGTTTCATGCTGTAAGTGTACAGAGCAGAGGGACATACCTTTTGTTTGCTTAATCTCATTGAAGTATTATTTAACAAATTCTTTATGTCAATTATAATTTTTATTAAATACTTGTAAAAAGCTGGGTTGTATTTTTATAATCTGAAAATTCTAATATTGAAATAACTCGAGGTAATTTAATAATAAATCAATAATTATCATAACACTAAATCAAATCAACACATTTGATGATTGAATTTGGTAGGAATTATAAAATTCATTAGTCTTTTAAATGTAATTCTTATTTAAATTATTAATTTACAGAGGAATGAACATAAAATTAATGTACCATAATGAAGAATAAAAATAATGGAATTAACCAAATACATTTATATAAAGTGAAAAAATGAAATCCTTAACTTTGTTGTGTGGCAGGATTTTGTTTCAAATGTTGACCCACTCAGGAATCACGCCTGAGATATTAAGCTCAAAAGAAAGTACCACTCGACTGCCAGCTACTATTTATATGAAATAAGGAACACGTCTGAATTTGTGTTCTTAAATTTGTGCCAGCAGTGGAATGGCTGATATTCTTAGTTTACTAATAATATTAAAATAAAACTATTAATAAATACAACCATATTTTGTATATATCTGTGTATTTAAATGCCTGTTACAATAGAGATTGAATTTATTTTTTAGAAATTTTCAATGACAGAAATTGTATAAATTTGTTAAGAATTCATTATAATTATAGTACAATGACGTATAAAAAATGTGATAAAATGTTTTTGATATATTATTCTACATTTGGTATGAATGAGTTGCTCATGTATAAATAAGGTAAACCAAGTATTATTGTTCTTGCTCGCATTTAAAACTAGACTGCCATGGATAGATGAATAATTATATTGTACTTTTATTATTTTAATGCCATTCATATAGAGACTTTATGACTGTTAAATTGTTCATTACGATAAATTTTATGTTGTGATGAAATAGTTTTATAAGAATATGGCTTAATGCTAATTCCTTTGTTTTGCAATATTGAGTTAATACTTTTTTTACTAATAAATCTATATATAAAAATAAAACCCTTCTCCTGTTCAACCCTAATTCCTCTTCCAGAGAGGAAATTAACCTACCAGGAATAAAATTTGCTGTTATTTTATTTACAAAATAACCAAAAAACTGAACAGACAGATTTTTAAAGTTCACTAATTGAATTTTTTTTCATATGGGTTTAGCTCCCAAAAAAATATTTTTTATGGTTCTTAGTACAATACAGGAACTACATAGGGTGATGAATAAAACAAAGTGTGAATACCTAACTTCGTAAAGGGGAAATTTACTACCAACCTTTAATGTTCATTGAAGATCTGGTAATGTTGTTTTGATACCTAAGTTCGTCATCATTCTATGATATATAGATTGGTGGAACTGTATAATATAGAGCTATAAATCTACAGAATTGTATATAGCTATCATTGTTATTGGCCTAAGCAATACTATTTCTAAATATTCCATTTGTATAGGACAAATACATATTACCAATCTATTTATCCTTAATTTAAACAATAACAATTTTAAGGACACAAAGGCTTTTTTGCACTGAGGCTGGAAGATAACAGAATATAAACCATTTCTTCTTTTCTTTATTCAGTTGTACACAAATATATATTATATAAGAGGATTATTTTACAACCATTTGAATTCCACATTTTTTTAAACATTCATATTTATTAATGTGTGACATTGGAAATTGACAGAGAAGACATCTACAGTTTTTTTTACTACCACTTGAAGCCAAAATCCAATATATTTTCTATTGAACTGATTATAATTTGAAGAAAATGCATGAAATTACGATATATGTATATATTGATTTGTATAAAAACAATGTTTATACAAATAAAATAATGAAATTAACTTAAAATAAATTATTAAAGTAAGGGGCAATTATGAACGGGGGTGGGGGTTTACTTATGAAATATATATTGGCTTCATATTTTGACATCAAGGGTATCCTTTTTCTAAACAAACAACTTACCTACTAAATTATCACATTTATTGTAAAACAACAGTTACATATAAAAAGTTAGCTACATATATATAGTATGCAAATTAGTTAGTCCATACTTACATGCAGTAATTGCTAGTTTATGAAAATAACTGTCCACAAAAAAGTTCAAATAAGACGATGAGAAAAGCACATCGAAGACATTTTCCATTCCATAGAAAAATATGGAAGAATAATTTGACTGAGGGTGGATAGTACTACAAAGTGATACAAAATATTCTAAGATGGAATCTAAGATTTACAGTCAGTCTTTACACAATTATACACAAATACAGGCATCCGGAAAAAGTTAACAATTAAGAATGGGGGAGACAGATTTACATTTCGTGCCACTTATTCTCACAATTATTATCTAATAACGACTATTTATTTATTGTAGGAATTCTTAACACACTTGGGGAGTTCCATCAAGGTTAACTATTATAAAAACTTTTTGTCGTTAACCCTCTTACACATAATTTTTTGCTAAGTGATGTTTCATTATACTTTTTCTTGTATGATCAATCTGTACAGTGTGACAGTTTTTACAATTCATCTTTCATATCTCCAAGATCAACATCTGATAGGTCTATGTCTTCTTCTTGAGGCAGTTCAACGTCTTTACCATCCCAAGGTTCAAAGTCACTGACATTGGGTAAAGCTGCACCTCTCACAGGTGCTGTAGTGCCTCGGCCATAAGACAAGTCTCTGAAAGAAGCAAAAATATTGTTGGTAAAATAGGATGGAATTCACCTGCACATTAGCAAAATTATTATTAAACAAAAATTATAACAGTATAGAAAAAACAGAGTACATTAAATATACAATTAAGGTTAAATTAAAACCTAGGTAATTATTTTTATGGCAATTATATAATTAGGTAAAATAAAATTGATTTATATTAAAATAGAACAATATTTAGATTAAAAAGAATGAAACTGAACAGAATATGAAAAATAATCAGTGTTGGACAAAATAATATATTTTTGTCGTAAAATAAATAACTTAAATATCTCTAAAATAATTTTAAGGATAAAGTTATCTTATAAAGACAAATACACCCACAAAGGCAGAGGAATTAATAGCAGACCCTCATTAACCCAAAAAAGAACATTTGCCATTTAAGAAAATTTATGCGTTTTAAAAACATTTAAGCATATATTGCAATGTATGTTTTGCATATATTTCAACATATCTTTTACATATATTGCAACACATGTTTCGCACATATGCAAATATTTATACAGATTAGTGAAATTCTAATATTAATTTTTTAATATATACTTATTATATATGTACAAGCCAAAATTACAAATGAGTATAGAATAATAAATAATAATAAATGGTTACTAATCAATGAGATATGTTATCTGCCTACATTTTTTTAAATACAAATTTACTTATAAGGGAGTTAAACAAAATATGTAGATAAGTGCTTGCATACTTTTAAGTTATTTTGTGTGTTATCAACAGGAGATAAGTTTAAATCAGAAAGCTAAATTTTTATTTTGTGAAATTCAAAATTCATGGGACTATCATAAGCAATAACACTAAATTTTTATTACACTAAATAAACTACAATTAATTCTAATTAATTTATGATTCCTTATCATTTTTTATCCATTATAATGGAATAAATTGGAAAAATTTTAAACAAGAAATTCGAAATAGAATAATTTCCATATCAACCATATCATAGAATAATTGAACATAATTCAAACCTATTCCACAAATAAGACACGTAAGGTAATCTTACCTGAGGAATTCATTAATTCCATCCTTGGAAAATGAACCACGTAAAATTGAATATTTCATTTTCTTTGCGTTGAGAACAGCCATTGCAGGATAGCCAAATCCTCCTATCTCAAGAGCATTTTCCAATTCAGGGTGTGAACCAGCTTCAGACCATACCCATCTGAATAATTAAAATTAGAATTAAGTAATAATCAAGTGAACTAATAACAATAAGTAATGCTGACTACATTTGATGTGTTTTCACCTTCTTCTTGATGAGTTAAACTATGTATAAATGGAGAGTGACCGTAAAGCATAAAATGGTAACACATTATACTAATAATTAGTTAATACCTATTATTATTTTATAACTAGGAGTTCTCATCTTTTTTATCAAGGGAGCTATATTAAAATATTTGTAATTAACTCTATCGTGATTGATTTTTTGAACTCACTCCACAGTTGAATTATTAAATGTTTTTAAGGTGCTTTGAAATATTACAGAATATTCATTTTCTTAATTTCTTTTTATTTCATTCACTCACATAATTTTGTTTCAAATTACAAAGATTGATTTCTGATTGAGTTGATTTCATTATCATGATACAATTTTGAATTTTGCTTCAAAATATTCACCAGAAACATTTCTTAACAGACAGGATAGTCCCTTCATGGGTGCTATTGTTCGAGGATCCTCAATGTAAACTATAAATGAAGAATTTAAATTAAATAATGAATAAATTCCTCATTTTGGAAGTTGCTAGTACGGACCCAGAATATGTGAGATGGCATGTAAATGAAATAATAAATTATCTAACACTATATTAAATGCTAATATAATAAACATACCCCCACATCTTCTTCCTGAATTTGTCACCCATCTCATTGAGTATATTCAAATAGCTGTTACGGCAGCCTGACTGGCAATCAAGGATGTGAGGTAGAACTGATATGACGCACAGTGGTTTTTCTTCACAAGCCTCCTTCAAAACATTGTTGTTCACCACCTGAGGATTCGGTTTGAAAGAATCAAAATGATTTAAACTTGGATGGTACCTCTTCATATAATAATATGGATTTAATATAACCATTGACCACCTACACTTTGTTGTGAGGAAGTTTTTTGAGTATAACATTTTAGGATAATAATATTTTGGAAAATGTTCTAAATCCCAAATGTAAGGTTTATTCAGCAATAACTAGAATACGAGCTCTTTATATCTTCCCAAAAATGGAAAAAAATTTCCTGGAACTAATGGAATAATTTAAAGATTTGTTATAAGTAAACTTATAACTTTCACTTGTATTTTTTCATTCAATTAATACCGCTGTTTTTTTTTGTAACATATCAAGACATTTATGCGTTATAAAAATTGTAATATTTAAATATCTGTTTATCTCAATTCACCCTATTAAAAATTTGACAAGCATTTCTAAATGAATAATGCTGTGGAATTTTATGTTTCCATTGATTGATTCACCTGTTTGATTTCTGGAGGTGGTACTTGATCCGCAAGCTTATCCAGTGCCCAGTTGACAATGTCGCTGGCTGTCCTACCGCCATTGTAGTCCTCAGCAGAGCGCCTGTCCTTCTTTCCAGCTGGGAAGAACTTGATGGTCGGATAGCCTTTAACATCATACTCACTTGCCTTACCCTGATGCACTGTTGCGTCAACAGCACCCAATTTGACCTGATCACAACCAAGCAGAATTTTAGCTCACAATAAAAGTGATCACCCACTACTACCATATGACCTACATTGATCCCAACATAACAATATTAATTAATATAAGTGACCTTGTATTGTCAAACAATAAAATCATTAATCAGTTATAATTTAAAAAGCCGCTGACAGTACAATGACCAGAAATGATTGTTTTGTATATTTTCTACATATATTCCTAAAAGATAGATAACTTTATTAGAAAATAATAATAAATCCTAAACTTAGATCGCTTCTAGTTTACTAAACAGAATGATAAATATATAGTACAGTTTCTGTACTAAACTGTGGCATATTAACTGCTTGCATAAATGAGCAACATAGAATCATCTAATGCCACAGTATGGTAATTACATCAAAATTATGCATACAAAATAGCACACCACAATATGAATCATTTTAAAGGATGCCTGTAAATGAATTTTCATATCAGGTAAAAGTATTATGTCTGTTTTTTTAAACCTCATTTTTATAGTACAATGAGCTGTTTTTGCTGTGTATGTGCTGAAACATACCATTTTAATCTGCTGTTAATTTCAATATTTTTTTTAAAGTGTTTGAATACTCAAATGTCACCTTCTGTAAGCAAACAGAAATATTTCATAGTTCAAATGAATTTCATAGTTTAAATGAATTAAATAAAATTTGCTTATAACTTTATATTCATTCATTAACTTCTTCACATTTTTTACGTGGATAACTGAAAGAAATTCTAATACAGCCAGTGTTTCACTGTTATTTTTTTCATTTTTCATAATGTGTACTCATTCTACCAAATTAACTATGACCTTTCTTTTATTTTATTTCCATAAAATCTGTTGTTACTGTACTATTTTAATTTTGTCCCATACTTTTTAAGATATTTTCCAAGATAGAAGGGCACAAACTACAGAAAATAATTTTGGAAACAACAACCAAAGAAACTAATTTATTATTTCTAAACAAAAATGTGTAACTATTGGTCACAGCATACCTTGCCTTTGAGGTCAGTAGCAGCTTGAG
Organism: Lethocerus indicus; assembly: GCA_019843655.1. Classification (NCBI taxonomy): domain Eukaryota; kingdom Metazoa; phylum Arthropoda; class Insecta; order Hemiptera; family Belostomatidae; genus Lethocerus; species Lethocerus indicus. The sequence continues at coordinate 4,914,170 of JACDQD010000007.1, read as the reverse complement.
CCCAATGTGGTTCAAGATTTTTGCAGTGTCCGCACCAAGGAGCAAAGAATTCAACCAGCCACATGTCTTCCGAATCCAAAACCATTTTATCAAAATTGGACTCAGTTAGTTCAATGACATCACCTGGATTTGCCTATAATTGAAAAGAGGAAATAATATTCCTTACTTGCAATTTGGTGAAAACTTGGGGTCAAACTCAGGACCAGCTCCAAAAGGTGGGCTAGATTAAACATCAATTAATTAAAGTTATATGATTCAATAAGATTCAATAAAACATTCTTGATTATGAAGTAAAGAATAATACCATTTGCATAGCACCTTCCAAAGATACAAAGAATATTGATAAAGAATCATCAAATGCAGTTATTTCAAATAATTTAAATTTGGCACAATAAAATAATAAACTGTTTTAAATAAAATATTACTATAAGCTTTATAGTAATATTACTATTACCTTTTTACCAGACTGTTTCATTCCAAGGTTAGCATAGGCTTTAGCCTTGAGAGCAGCCAAAGCAGAGTCAACAACAGACTGGGCACTCCTCTGACCATTGTAATCTTCGGGTTTATTTTTGTTTGTTCCAAATATCTTCACGGTTGGAAATCCACGAACACCAAATCTACCACCTAGTGACTTATGCTCATCAGCATTCACTCCTCCCACTTTAACTATACCCTGAATAAAAAAATAAACATCTCTTGAGTATTTAGGTTTTTTAATAGGTACAAGGATGAGGCACTCAACACAGCACACACCATTTGTGCAAAATTGTGAAGCATCAATACTGCACTTCAAATATTGTCATTTGTACACAGTCTATTATTAATATACACAGTTGAACCAATACATTTTGGCTAAATTGAACTGAAAACTTTCTCAGCCTATGAATTCAAATTAACATACTAAAGAGTGTAATTTTTAGTTTAAGATTTGAGCTGAAGAGGTTTGTGCGGGTACAGATTATAATTGTTTATCCAACAACTCTATATATATTTTTACATTGCAATAAACCATAAGCATTATTATATACTTGAATAACAACATTGCATTCAATAAAATAAGCACAACAAAAATATTGTATCGATAGTATAAGAAATATTATGAAAAACATAGTCTCACCTTTAAAGCCTTTGCTGCTTTCGAATATTCAGAAGCAAACTGTTGACAATGGCCACACCATGGTGCGTAGAACTCAACCACCCAGATGTCATCGCTTTGGGTGACCAATTTATCAAAATTTGATTCTGTAAGGTCAATGACCTCACTGTTGGAAGAATATAATGCACTGCATATGCTCACACATATGGCCAGAAACCCTATCAACAAAGATTAATTTTATTAACTAAATTTAAACGCACACAAAATAATACAAACCATCCACAGATTAAACATTATGCCAAAGGTATACCATCATGATTCTACAACAAATATACGATATATATATATATATATATATATATATATATATTATTTTATGTTGAATTGTGTTGTTTAGAATTTAGAAGCTAGGCTAAACTTTAAAAGCTAAATTTAAGTTTGGTTTAGAATAGTTTAAAACCACTGAATTATCAAACTGTTGTATACAATCTATTTGAGGAATAAACCATGAAACAAGTATAGCCAGAAACAATAAATATAATTCAAATGTACAATGCAAATGTGTGCACAGGTAGGGAGAGTTGAACCAAGGGTCTCCCCTTCCTTGCAGCTCTAACCATCTGAGCAACATTGAACACATTTGACACAGCTGGGTTTTTCATTGATTCAGCTGAACAACCAAATTGAAAATCCACAATGGTTACAGAACTTTATTCTGATTTTAGCAACAATACCTCAGTTAAATCCAGAAGATAAATTAAACTTGAGGTACAGTACTAATTCTAAATGAAAAAACAGTACAGCCCTGATTTTATGTTAGCTCAAAATGGTAATTCATAAAACTTCAAAGGTAAAATACAATTAGTTATCACTTTCAGGTGTTGATTCTGGGTTCTCCACAGTTTTAAATTGGATACAATAAGCAGATTTCTTAAACTTTACTTTTGATTCATAGCTGTACATACTGAAGAAAAAATGTTATACTCATCTAGGCATGTGGGAGGTCCAAGGTCATGAAATGCCCAGTACCACACAGGAATAGTGTACTCAAAATTTGGAAATGTAACCTCCTGTTTCTAATCGTAAAATTCTAAATATATATTTGAGCATATGTATACAAAAAGAACTAATTTAGGTTTAAACAAGGGGCCAGGGTGAACCAGGTGATAAAGGCTATAGCCCCCAATCATAAAGTGATGACCAAATACATCTGTACACAAAAGATCACTGTACTTAAAAGGTTGACCAGGTTACACCCCTGAGTTCATATAAGTGTAGAAGATGGCTCGAAATAACAGAAATATTAAACCTGAATTGATGAATAACTAAAGAAGATTTTTCATTTCCAACTTCATTACCAACATTTAAAGGATACCAGAGTTCAGTAATCGCAACTAATTCATACACCTGCCTTATTATATCAATCTATCCTTTAATTATTGAATTCATTTTTTTAACTTCACACGCTGGATGGTTAAATGGTTACTGACATTCTTTTACTCTAATACTCTTTTTGTCAAAAACCAATGTATATTATTGATAAAAATATTTCGCAGAAAATGAACACAGAAAAAGTTTCGCCTCAGAAATAGGGAATAATATACAGTATTCAAATAAACGTCTTATGTCATTATACATTACTTTTGAGAAAGAACCGAAGCCAAACCACAACTGTCACAACTTACCCACACTCTTGAGGAAAATCATCTCCGGGGACGATTTATTTACGGTTGAAAGCAAAATAGCTATTTAAAGGTTCAGATTAATTAGACAGCAATTATATATACTAAAACTTCCAGCAGACCTCCTACTGAAATCCTCCTGTAGATAAATAAGCGGCACCAATACGAATTTCGTGGTGAGTTTCTATTGGTTAGTAAACCCAAAGGAGGGGAGTACCGGTATATTATTGCAAACGCGTGAAAGAAGTTTATATCATTTTCATTTCCATGTTTCACCTTAATTTATACCAACATTTATTAATTTCATATTCCATCGTTTTAACCATTATTATCAAAAGTGCTTACCATATTTATACACTACAAATGTATTGGTAAGACACCGGTTGGACATTATCGATATAACAGGCCATGGTGGCGCTAGCTCAAACTAAAAAAATGGAGGATTTTGTTTGACCAGTAAATGTATTAATTCCAGTTTTAAATAAGTAGTGAGAAACAGTTATTTCAATTTAAGTTTTGATCAGTAGTTTTGACGACTCTCTCAACCGAGCTTAAACAATGAAACTTTACCTCCGCAAAATTGTAAGGGACAATTTGTGTCTACAGCTTCCTAACTGAATATTTTGTTTATGAGCTCATTTTTTGTTCAGGGTATTTAAGTATTTAATTGGCCACACTGTAAACATGACAGCCTTACTGTAATCCTCTCCCAGATAATAATAAGGCCATTAATAATTATCAATCCTTCTGCTTCCTATCTTTATAGTTTCAAATCCCTGTCTATATCAGCCAAGTTACAAACCCATCAGGTTAAATTATATTCATACTGTTGCCTTTTTAGTACATAAGTACTTTTTTCAGCTACTTATACCTGGAGAACAAGATGTATCCTGCATTGCCAGGTCCAACACAGAAGGCTTCGTAGGTGTTCCAGAAGAAAAATCCAAAATGACACTTTTTAATCTTACAGAAGGTATGCTTCAATTGTAACACTCAAAAGGTGATAGTAATCAGGTTTATCGTATTTAATGAATAGTTCAAAATTACTGAAAATCTGATTCTTATTAATCACTTCTTTAGTTTTCACTCAATACAATATTGATTAAATTAATCATTTACTATTTTTTTAATTTTTTCTTGGTTCAATGCAATACATATAGGTTAAATGCCAAAAATAACAGGCATTTAATGTTATAGCTTGGCAGTTTTACCACCCAAATAAGGCTGGACATGATTTTACCGAGGACATAAGAAATCAAGTATGTGCGGGAGGATTAGTTGCAGACAGGCCATATTGTGTGTACGATAATGACTATATTTATAGGGTACACATAGACTTTTTTCCATAAAATCGCAGTGTTCTGATGTGACTGAAAACCGAGTGGTGAAAACATATTTGGAGGGACTTGCAGTTTCCAGGAATTCATTACTCTAAATGCATAGGATGAAAAGCACTGAACATGTTCAAATTTAAATGTATTTGGATGGAGTACACTTTCCCAATATACTGAAGAAGTAGAGTAAAACAGATGACATTTTATAGTTATATATTTTACAAAGAAAAACAATATGTATTATATCTATAGACACAGTATCAATTATTTACAATATTAATAAGAAACCATAAGTATTAAATACAAATTAAAAACTCAGAATTATTATATGACCATAGTGCTATGAATAAATAAAGTGTGATATTGATATGTTAAAGGCTTGTCACAAAAAAATTCAGCCAGATAACAAACCAGTGATGCTAAAACCAGAGACCAACCCCCACCCTTAAATTATTCCCTAGTGGTTCACATATATGTTTATATATGTAACAGTTATTGATGAATTACAACTAATATTATAGTTTTGCTCCCATTTCATAAATATGCATTTTTAAAGGGCCAAACAAAAGCAGGAATAAATGTCCTACAAAATTTTTCAATATAAAACTTAGATGTAGAGAGAAATAAAATTATGATTATTTTTAATACCTGATTTCATATTAGAAATGAGTTTAAAATTCCATCATCACATTTTAAAAAACATTGAAATAAAGAGAAAAACAAACATTTTGAGATTTAAATGTATTAATTAATAACAAAAAAATGTTTTCTATATATATGTATTAACACTTTATTTAACAGTATACAATTAGGAAGCTACATCTGAAGGTTTCACTCTCAAAATAACTGGTACACTCGTACAAGGCAAAATGGCCACTTCAGTTACAACTGCAGTCACTAAATCAGGAGGAGTTACGTCATACAAAATGCTCAATGGTGAAAGATAAGCTAAATTTTTATGATTTGCCAGAGCACTATTTGCGGGAGCTATATCATCAATACTTCCTAAAAAAATATAAGAGTAAGAATTAGTATTTATTTTTAAATATACATCGTATTTAAATCTCCATAAGCTATTCCATATGATTTATTTTAAAATAAATAATTAATAAATATTAATACGAAAGTAAAAACAAAGTGAACTGAAATTGACAGTGTGAGAATACAAACAACTGCACTCTATTTATAAAATGCAAAGAATGAACAATATTTCTTCTACAAATCATCTAATATAGAGCTAATATTATGATTGGAAGGTCTTCAAAATCCCTTTAACTTCACTTTAACATTAGAGAACCAACAAGGTAAAGAACTAGATTAATGAATATGGGAGATGTAATATCTACTTGCTGCTCCGATAACATTTTAATAGTGATTTCCAGTTGGTATGAAAATTTATTGCTAAAGTGAGGACTTACAGAACAAAGGACAGGCCAAACTTGCATGACTTGTAACGGAAATTTCTCAATAACTGCTGCTTGCAAGTGCATAACTAGTTTTAACATAAGTGTAAGCATTTTATTTCCAACAACTTTATTGCCACGGTAGTCACTGATAAGCTAATTTTCACCAGGTAAGTCAGATAAAGGTTTATTGTAAAGAACAATAAATACCATACTACCAACAAAACAGATTCTAATCGAGGTGAATCATTATTGATGACTCACCTAATTCATTGAAGACAAACGCATCAGTTTGCACTCTTTCACAAAACTTATATGTTTCACAGCAGACCAAGACAGGTACATTGTTCCAATGGGCAACAAGAGCAACTAGAGCACAGCCAGCCCTTGACATAACATATCCATTTGCCAACAAAGCGTGGGCTCCAAGTAGAACTTTTGTTGCCTATACATTATTGATTAGTTCATACAATTTTTATAATACAAGATAAAAAGTGCATCATACAAAGCGAATCCAACAAAACTGATTCTGGAAGAAAAGTACATATTGATGCATATTTGTTTTAAATTTGCTGAAACAAAGTCAACAGAGCATTATGAGAAATATGCATACTTTTTTACAAAAACTGATCTTGCTTTTATTTATAATAAATAGTAATGATTCAAACTCATTATAACATATACTAGGAGTATTCAATACAAATATTATTCATTTATTAATATTACTTTAAAAGCAGGTTGCTCTATTTATTATTATGATGAAAGTATTTTTATAGAAAAATTTATAATATTATATTAAAATATCTACATGAACACTAATCCTGGACCTATTCAGGTCACAGCATTTTCTGCTAACTTGAACTGGGCACCACATGCCTTGTTTCAACAAGTATTTTACATACTGTTCACAAAATGCTAATATGAGTCCAAATCAATCCAGCACAAGTTTGAGGAGGCATACATAAAAAAATATATTCCTTATTATCATGAAAGCTAATAATGATTGCCGTTATTTACCTGTCGCATTATGAAACTGATAGCACTGATTAAAACATAAGTACATTTGAGACCCTGTGATACAAGCCTCCTGAGCATCTCCCTGCCCTCAAACCACGGAGCTGAATCCACTATGACTACACTGAATTTTGTCCCTGCTTTGTGACTTTCAACAAGTATCTCATATAAAAGGGAAGAACTGAAATTCAAATAAACATATTTAATTTTAGAACCATTTCTTAAATAATTACCTACAATTATTGTGACAGAAGTATTTAATGTTATGGAGATTTTTATTTTAAAAAATTACTTTATATTGAAGAAAGCATTTTATAAACTAATAATAAGATACATTATTGCATAATTAATACATTAAAAAGGAGTAGTTAAGTTTTAAATACTAATACAAATCTTACCATGCATATATAAGAATTACATCACCATTGGCTATTTTTTCTTTCACACATTTACAAATAGCTAGTTGTGCCACATCAATTTGCTCCTTGATATATGTGTCTATAACATCACACAGTTTAGATCTTGCCTGCATGCAAATAATGCAACAGTTATAGATTTTGTATTAAATATTTGGAACATTTATATCTTCTCCACAAAATTCGAACAAAAAACAACCATAATATAATTTTTCTCAAGGCACTTACCTATTAATTCAGTTTTTTAATAAATACACTGTCCATTGATCATTTCAGAATTTTCTTATTTTATGTAATAAGGATACAAATTTTAAACAATGAATGTATAAAAAACAGAAAGAGAGCAAAACTGGCAATAAAATATTCAAGATTCGATACAACTAAAAAATCAAGAAAGTTTCAATATCAGAAAAAGAAGTGACACATTAAAAAAATTCTAACTTGTGAAAATGATAACTTCGTAATTATATTAACCACGTGAAACAGGTAACCCCTGAATATTCTGCAAGTTTATTGTTATAAAAAAATATATGAGACAAACAATAAACAATGAAACAAACTATAAGACTATAGGACAAACTATAAGGGTTCTTCACTAGTCCGGTACAAAGAATCATTTTCAATTATGCAGAAAAAATGCAGTAAGGATCAGTAGTTTTTCTCCACTATTGTTTCTCTTTTCAACTGTATGCTTTTTTTAAAAAAACTATTGAAATGACTGTGACTTACTTCATCATCTTGGATATTGTTAGGAAGTTGATTTAGGTGAGATTTCAAATGCCTTAATGCATTAATCATAGAAACTGAAAGCGGTCTGCATCTGTTCAGATAACCAGTGACCGGAGCCAACTGCTCTTCTAGACCTCGTGAAAATTCCTTGTCTCCAGGAGTTGTATAATCATTTATCACCTAGATCATGTAAAACTATCATTACACATCCTAGTATATAACAAAAATGATGAATCATTTTAGTGGTAATAATCAGTTTAAAAAAGTGTAGTAGTAATAAAATGTCAAAGTATGAGATCAAGTCACCATTTTAAGAGCCTGAAGGAAAGCGACACACCTTGCATTGGAACCAGAGATAACCTTTGATGAGTACTTTACTCCAAGTTTGACAATAGCTGGGTGTACATTTCTGAATATTAAAAAATAAATAAATATTAAGGATCACATTTTACAGGTTTACATTAAGCACATAGCACTAATTAGAATTTTAAAATACTCACAATGTAACCAGTGTAGTTGGTGGCTTGGTATCATAATGAAGATGACTGAATAACCTTAGACTGTTCATTGTTGGTTCTGTTTTCTTTTCTTTCTGTTAAATCATAATAATAAAAGAAATGTAGATAAACAATTTCTGAAACCTTGAACAAAAGTCGAAAAAAGTATTAAAAAAAACAGTAGTGCAAGTTAACCAACATTCAGCCCTTTTTTCTTGATTGCAGGTACTCTCCTCTCAACATCATGAGGTTTTTTCTTCTCTTTTACTTTATTGTCAGTGTGTATTGTAGTCACAGCTGCTGCTTTCTGTTGTTTCTCAGCTATCTTCGCTGCTCTTTGTGCCTCCTGCAATCAAAGCCCATATTTACATTCATACAAGACCAATACAAGCATCCATAGATCGTATGGTATAGCGTTTCATCTAATGAGTACTCTTAATTTAATCAAGATTTACTAATTCCTATTTTAAAAGCTAACATAATTTGCATGGTAGTCAAAAATGATACAAAGTTTGATTATCATTGCCAACATGCTTTTTCTCCAGTTTCAAATTTGAATTATGAAGCTCAATAAAATCCTCAATCAACTCATGTCCCGTCAACAGACAGAATCATTTATTTTGTTAATGGCAATTTGTGTGACCATGTGATATTAATATACAAAACTCGTGAACTTTTTCATCTTGAGCTTATGTTTAAGTTCATACAAAACATTTTCAGAAAAAATCCGGAAAATTTGTGCAAACAACCCTGCCTGAGAGGTGAGTGTAAAACAAGAAAATTAGCCTCACCTGTTTAGCTCTCCTTTCTGCCCGGAGTTCAGCCTTTGATTTTTCATTTGAGGCTTTAACCTCTGCACTTTTCTGTTCTCCTTTCATCTTCCCTTCACCTAATTCTTCTTCCATACTTCTCACAAGCTCCAATTTCCCCTTTGTCTTTATATCTGCCATCCTGTTAATCATGTGGGCTTCATCTGTTTTACTTTTTGCAACAATGCCTTTTTTTACCTCTGAAGATTCTGTGGCCATTTTGATGTTTCTATCACTCATTTTAGGAGATGAACTAAGAGAGGCTGTGTTATCGCTTTTCTCAGACACATTTGCCTGAATCGTTCTTCTACCCGAGGAATTTTTTTCTGTATTTATATCATCCTTTTTTACCATGGTACTGGATATTATTCTTGTAATAGTGCCATCTGGAACATCATAAGAGTTGGATTCCTTGGCCAGAGGAGTTTCATCTTTTTTTTCAGACATTTTCTTATTTTTAGCAACTAATTTAGCCTGTTTTCTTGCCTCCCTTTCTGCCAATATCTCATGCCTGCTCTTTTCACTCTCCATTACACCAGCAATTTTCTGTTCTCCTTTCATCTTCCGTTCACCTAATTTTTCTTCTATGCTTTTCTCCGGCTTCAATTTTTCAATTGTCTCCATATCTGCTTTACTGTTAATAGTGTGGGCTTCTAGTTTACTCTTTACAACGAGGTCTTTTTTTACCTCTGAAGATTCAGAAGTCTTTTTGGTGCTTTTAACACTCATTTTGGGAGATGAAGCTATGTTATCACTTTTCTCAGACACATTAGCCTGAATCTTATTCTTTTTATCTGAGGGATGTTTTCCTGTATTTATATCGTCCTTTTTTACCATGGTACTGGATATTATTCTTGTAATAGTGCCATCTGGAACATCATAAGAGTTGGATTTATTGGCCAGAGGCGTTTCATCTTTTTTTTCAGACATTTTCTTATTTTTAACAGCTAATTTAGCCTGTTTTCTTGCCTTCCTTTCTGTCAATATCTCATGCTTGCACTTTTCACCCTCCATGACTCCTCCTCCTTCTGAATTTCTTCCAATCTTGTTCAAAAATATATTATTTTCACTATTTACCTCTTCTATGGAAGTGCTATATTTTGATTTTTCTTTATCCAACCTATTTGATTTTGTGTTATCCAAAGGTTGAGATGGGTAATTACCATCACTGGGAACACCTATCGTCTCTTCTTTTTCAGAATCACTTCGCTTACTCTCAATGCAGACTCTTTTTTCTGAAACACTATTAATACTTTCTTCATTTAAACCTAGTTTATCTATTGACAAACTGTTCTGAACGGCAAAATTAGGTTCAAGTTCTAGATTGATGCTGCAATTTCTATTCTCTTGAAGGCTCTGGGTATTACACAAATGTCGTTTCCTCAATCTTCTTTTTTTGGATTTACTCAGTTCTGGTCTCGTAATATTATCACTATTTGTATTACCATTTTCACTTTTGTCAGAAATATTGATCATTGGGTATTTGACTCTTTCATCGTTTGATTTTGATGTTCCCAAATGACATCTTTTATTTATTTCTTCTTTGTTTTGAGTGGCTGAAACAACCTATAATAAAAAAATTACTTATAAAAAACATGATTTAATATGTGGTTGACAAAGTTAATCAGGTCATATTCGATACAATTCATGCTATATGACAGAATACAAATGTTTCTCGCAACAATTGTATTATTAATAGTTATCAATACTAAATTATTAAATTATTTGCTGTCCCTAACAATTAAATAAAGGAATACTTTTAAAACTGAATGAATTTTGTTAATAATTAAATTGCATCAAGGGTTATAATTAACAATCACAGGCTGCAAAATGACACCGTTTAGGATCCTGACATCTTGCCTATCATTTGTATGCTGTGCATTTTGAAGTGCATTAAAATATACAAAGCAGTATAAATCTTGATGTTATAGGTAAATTTTATGTTTCTATTTGCTCGTCATGTTAAAATTAAAACTAATGGTGTATTTTGAAAACTGTACTAATAACATACTGTATTGCTCACTTGAATTTCTGTCAATATATTGTAACTAATATAAAATTATTACAAAGCTTTAATGAAAAACAAATTAGAAAATTAAATTTAAATGAATTAAATAATAAAAAGTAATAATCAATGTACAAAACATTGCTGAAAATTATTTTGGAAAGTAATAATACAAGCTATGAATTTCTGTGGTCAACCTAATTAATAAACTGTTGTATAGGAGGTAAACAATCTTTGACAAGAAATACTATTTACCGTGAAGTGCTGACAATGATTAATTGATTAATGCTACTAATCATAATGTAACCCTAACATGAAATGATACTTTGCAATGTAGGAAAAAATACAGTAAACAGATGGTCATACTCAAAAGCATAGGTGTACTGAAGCAATATAAGCTTCTTGTTAAAGTGAATGATACAAACATGAAACATTTGTTTTTTGACAAAACATTATTACCTTATGGCCTTCCATCTGCATTTGCCAGCATGGAAACAAATAACAATTAGTAAGACATAAATCAACCATAAAAATAAATTCTTTAACTTGGTCCACAAGTTCAAGGCTTGGGGGGTTTTAGTAAAAAATATGTAACAGTAATTTACATTACAGTAACGTTAAAAATAAACAAAAGAGTAGTCAGATAACAAAATATATTTAATTCAAACCATATTAGTGATAAAATAAAACAACTAACCTTCCATTCAAGTGGAAACTAAATCTCTTAAACCAAAATAATATTGAACACAGCGGTCATTCTCCTAAGGTATTGCATCAGCTGTTAACCTATTTGTAATTTGTTATGCGAGCACACTTCGTGGGTTCTCTAAATCATGCTCTCTACGCTATCCAAAGAAATGTGCTTATTCATTAAAAGAATTAATTAATATGTCTATTAATCGATTTAAACAGTCAATACAAAACGTGGGATGATTGGAGTCTAAATAAAACGTATTATTTAGTGAATATTATAAGCAATGCAACTGAGATTTGAACATTTCGGTATTCACATTAAATTCACTTTGTTATGAAAATAAGTCATCTTAGTTATAGTTTCATAAATATAAATTTACTTTTTTATAAAAATGGTCATAAAATAAAAATGTTACAAAGGTATCCACTTCAAAGTTAGCGATATACGGCGGGAAATTAAATGAACAATATATCGGGGGTATGGCTGGAAGATATTAAGCAAGATCAATATTATTCTATGCTAAATAATGTTATATATATATCTGAAGCTATAATGTAAGACATTACGAGGGGAAGGCGTTTTGACTGTCAATATTTTCAACATTAGTATTCAAGATTTCGGCTCCTGTTAGAGTCATACATAATTATGTATTTTAAACATAAGGAATTTCAATGTGTACAAATTAAATACAAATGTGTTCAAACCCGTGGCTTAGTAATATCTACTTTGACAATTTCATTTTCAGTTTGTCTATACCTCAATTGCATAATATACAATAATATTTTTGTAATTTATAATAAATTAAACTTCTCATAATAAATTCCCATTTTATTCCCAATTACATTTCATCTAAGAAATAAAAAATTAATGCAATATATAATTCTTGGTTATTTTAATATCGTCGGCCTATAAACTTCCGTTGGACAAACGCCATACTGTTTCCTTCTGGTTGTGAAGTCTCTCTCAGGCATGAGGTACATAACACGTTGTCTCTATTTGTATTTTTAAATGTCGTTATATTTTTTGGTAGTTTAGCTATTACATAGTTCTTTATTTGTTAGATAAGAATATCGGCAATTATTTATTGGCGTCATTTAAGTTAACAATAAAGATAGCATTAATTTCTGAAGTTAGAAATAGATAGCGAACGGCTGCATATAACTTCCATCAATTTCTATTAGCCGAACTAGTTCTTTCCATTTGAAACTTAACAGACATAATTCGTATTTGTTAAAAAGAAGAAATTTGTGCGAACATTTGTTCAGTGTTCTAATTTCAACTCAACGTGTTTCAGTTCCCTCAAGTTACAAAAGAGGCTTGCAGCCTCTGTTATGCGATGCGGCAAGAAGAAAGTATGGTTGGATCCAAATGAAATCCACGAGATTGCCAATACAAATTCTCGTAAGTTCTTTACGATTTTACTGCTCTGTTTTCTCACATGTATTTCATATTGGTTGACAAATAATGGACTTCTTACATTTGTTAGGTCAAAATATTCGAAAGCTAATTAAAGATGGTCTCATCATCAAGAAACCAGTTGCCGTTCACTCGAGGGCCCGCGTTCGCAAAAACACTGAAGCCAGGCGGAAGGGAAGACATTGTGGTTTTGGCAAAAGGAAAGGTACAGCCAATGCCAGAATGCCGCAGAAGGTTAGTTAAACAGATAACTTTATAGAAAAGATTTTATCATTTTAAACAGGTAAAATTGGTTTCATGTGGTCTATCCTTGTATCATATTTGTTTTGATTGTTTGGGTGAGATTCAGTACTCTTATAAATCTTGTTGCATTGACCACCACTTTAAAAATAATTTGTAAGATTAAAATGATATCATATATTTAATTTAAATGTAAAATAACACATTTTCTACTATATAGGCTTGTGCTTTATTAAGGAAGAAACTTATGACTTGAATTAATTATTCTATGAAGACAATATAAGTTTAAAGTCCTAAATAATATATTTCCTTGTTTTAGGTCCTATGGGTTAACCGAATGAGGGTTTTGAGGCGATTGTTGAAAAAATACAGGGAAGCTAAGAAAATTGACCGTCAAATGTACCATGACTTGTACATGAAGGCAAAAGGTAATACTGCTTCCCAGTAGTACTATTTTATTTAAGTTTACATATAGATTAACAACTGGTTTACATGTTGAGGTTTTTTTGTTGATATTTTAATGTTGTTGTTTAGGTAACGTTTTCAAAAATAAGAGAGTTCTAATGGAATTCATCCACAAGAAGAAGGCTGAAAAGGCTAGAACCAAGATGTTGAAGTAAGTAAAACAAAATTAGTAATTATCAATAGTGTAGACAAAATTGTTCGTAACATTGAAAAGCCTGAATTAAGGGTAAATGGAACCAAAGTAAAAAATGATTAAAAGTAATAATGTAGCCTCAGTAGCTCAGGGATTAGAACTTGCATCTTGTTGGGGCCCATTTGCGTTGGACATTAGTTGGAGTAAGTAAGGGCATTGGATTGCAACATTCCCCGGAAGCTTAACCACCAAAATAAAAAGTGCATAATGTCATGGTAGCCTCATTGTGCCTTATAGGAAATGTTAATCTTATATAGCAAGATTAATTGTAAGATTTGGTCCAGAAGGTATAATTATGCCGGTGGTCTCCTCTTGCTGGTTTGGTCTTTTGCTAGACTGATTTTGGCTGTTCGCCATCTTCAGTAGCAGTGTTAGTCACTGTTGGCACTTTGGATGTTTTTCGAGCATCCTCACTGTAGTGTTTATCAGTTTGGCATAATTATGGTCTGACTTGAAAAATCAGTTTTGAAAAAACTCGAATATCCAAATTTAAAAAAAGTCTGATGTCACTAAATATACAGTCAAACTTTTAGAAGCACAGAGTTAAAAATTAACTGTTGCAGAAGACCACTACAGCCAATAGGTTCATGATTTAGCAATAAATAATTATTTTATTCTCATTAGAATGTTTTATTTCTTTTAGTATTTAATAATGTTCTTTAGTATTGATTTAATCCATTGAATTCCCTCCCTTTCAATTCATCATTGATAGTAATATTTATGTAAGTAATGAATAATGAAAAAAGTTCTAATTTCTGGAATAAATATTGCTATAATTGTATGGTTGCATTGTACACATAATTTATTAATATTACAAATAGAGTAAAGAGATAATTCATATATATATATATATATATATATATATATATATATATATATATATGAGTACCAAAAATTGTAACTGAGCACATTACTCTGGAATATTGCCAGATGGATTGCTGGTTCGATTCCAGTTTGTGGCAGATGAGTTAAATATACAAAATTATTTACAGTTAATTTAATGATTGGGAATATAGACATGTAATCCTCCACAGTTGAAATGAGAGCACTGTCATTAAAATTACTCATTTATGAATTGATTTTGAACATTTTTTTATTTACACAGGGATCAAGCCGAAGCAAGAAGGTTGAAGGTTAAAGAGGCAAAGAAGCGAAGGGAGGACAGAATAAATCAGAAGCGTCAGGAACAGCTTGAGTCCTATCAGAAGGAAGATAGTGCAGCTGCTGATGCGGCAGGAGGCACCCCGCAGACTGCTACAACGGCTCCCTCCAAGAAATAGAGAGCTTCTTTTGTTTTTGTAATTTTCATCCTTTGTGTATAGGAAATATAAAATAATTTTTAAAATCTTACTAATTTTGTTTTCCTCCATCACATTTTATGTTTCTTCCCTTATATTCATAGTGCCTTGATGTATGAATTTTTTTCTTCTTTTCTTTGCTTGGTCCACAGATAGACTGGTTTATTCAGGTCCTTGCAAGTGAATCTAAAAATGTATTTTTAAAAAAATGTGGACAGGCACAGGTTTTTAATTTATCTATGTATTAAGGTTTTATGCTAGGACCCTTTGAGGTAATAAAAGTAAAAGAAACCTAAATAAATTGTTTTTAAATTGAAAGGAACAACTTAAACTACCTGGAATAGTTAACAACATTCAATTAGCTAAGAAAGAGGAGGAAAAATAAGTTTTCACAGAACCTAATCTCTGAAAAATAAATTGAGTATTATGACTCTAATATCTTTAGAATTGTTAATTTAGATTTAAATACAGACTGCAGTAGGGAGTGTTGAACTGTTAGATCCATTGTTAGGCTGACTCTCTGTAGTTTGACCCTAGGTTCAGTTTTCACTTTCATGTATGTTTTGTCAACTCATAAAAACCTACAGCAGAAAAACAATTAAGATTTGTATGTATGCACTCTTTTGAGACCTGTTAAGTTTACTCAATATCTTATAGAGGTAATAACTTTATATTGCTGTTAATTGTTTAATGAAATTTTGATGGGTGATGGGAACTATATATTTTTTTTTATACAGTATCTATAAAATGCAATCAGATTTATGAATACTAGTTGGAAGTATAACAGTGGAATTGTTTTAAATAAAGAGACTAATGTACATGTTTATTAGCATAATAAGCATGGGATTAAGAACAATTTACACAATAAAACATTTTAAGATAAATTTAAAGTGAAAAATGAAAACAATTATTTAGGAGATTTAGTATGATGTTTTAGGATTTAACAAACATTGATTATCAATACAATACACAAATTTTGAAATATTAAAACAGAATAACCATAATTCTGACTTTTTGTTATGAGCATACTCATTCCATATCACATATGTCGGCAACAAGGGCACATACCAACTCCTTCCTCATATGAAAGTCACCATCTAAACTTCTCACCAAATGTTTTGCCTGGGTTGCAGAACCAACAAATATGATAGCGTAAGGACTGAAAATTAAAAATTGTATTTTGTACAGAAGACAGTATAATTGGTTTAATTGTTCTTATTTTAAATTCCTATGTAAGTCTTGTTAGTGTTATATGTGAAATCAATCGATCATTCTATTAAACACTTATGAAACTGATAGAATGCAGACTGTTTAATATATTTTCTTATTACTGCAGTATAAAATCTGGATGAGATTCATTGAGAATAATGAATTTTTACTTACAGGTGTGCAGGGTCATGGGAGTAAAACATATCGACATGACATACTTTGACATATCTGCTGCACAAATCATACACATCACCCATCATATACCATATCGGAAAATTCATAAGAACCACATCATACAAATATCTAGTTCCTTGTCTTCCTGTACAGTTGCAATAAAAAAATAAAATGGGAGAAATAAATTTAATTATTTCTAATAATAATCATGCAAAATCAGTTATACTGACTTATCATTTCGGCGTCTTCGTAGTCCACAGTATTAATAAGGATTGGTCCTTTTAAACCTAATAAAAAAAAGAGTACAAACATGAATAGTTCAAATACTTCTGAATCTTACAACATGAAAACAAATTTGTCAAACCAAAATTCTATTTCCCTCATTAAAAAAAACAGTTATTATTACTTAGTTATTCTTTAATTGAGATAGGGGCTTCACTGACCTTCAACATTGAAAATACCATTTGGACAGTTGCTGGATATATATGTATATTCACACACAGGTACAACATATGTATTTTCAATGAAATCAGCCAATAATTAAGACCCTTCTATAATGGTTTCCCAATCCATATTGAGAAATGCATTTTACTCAAAATAGTATTCATAATGAGCTTACAATACATTTTTGAACATGAAATTTTCAGTATAAGATTATTACATTATTTTGGGCTCATCAAACATAGGATAGTCACACTGTGTGGACATCCAGTTAAGAGATATTATATATAGACCTATTAGCCAATCACCAGTTTAATTCAGTACCTCAATAATATAAACAATTGAAAATTGTAGGACTAGCTCCTGAAAAGTATAGGTTATGTGTATTTTACTCAGTGCATATTGTATGTACTGTGAAAAGAGTAGGTAATAAGTTCATTGATATAAAAAAAAAGTTGACCCAAAATTCAAGTATTATTACAAATGTTTTCCAAGTCCATGGATTTAAACAAAAAAAAGTGCTGACGTGTATGGAAATAGTCCTCACCAAGAAGACAGTTGACCATCGACATTTTGAATCGACTTTGCGGTTTCTCAGGATTATTGAATGGGCAAGTGCTATACTTAAACTGATGGTGGTAATTGCGATTCTGCTGTTCATGATGATGGTGAGAGTGTCTGTACAACCTATTACCGTGTTGCCTACTCCTATGCATCTGTTGATTAAGTTCATGTTTGGGTTTAATCTTGGTCAAATTGAATCTAACATCTTTTGTAAATCTTTCGACAGGAAGCCTTTCACCACCACTTGATGACCCCGGAGAGCCTCCTTCCCATTCTCGTTCTCCTTCTTCTTCCACATTTCCTCCACCAGTCCTCACTTCTTTAATTTTTCGATCAGCAGCTTTCTCATACTTGTTACCATCCTTATTATTGGATGTTTTATTCCTTGGAGATTCTTTTTTTTCATAATTCTTGATAGTGTTTGAACTCGAATCACTGCTGTCATCATTATCAGTTGGACTTTGCTTTTTGATCAGTTCCTTCTTATAGTTTTCCAGCCTGTTCATTGACTTGCACCTGTGGACAAAATTGTCAATAAAAAGGTGCAGAAATACGTATAAAAAATATTCCTAAACAATGTGGGGACATTCTTTATTTGTGAAAAGTATCCAATCTTTTTAAAATTTATTTTAGAACAAAATATGACCCACACTTACCTGAATATATGTAAAATTGTTTTTATTATTATGATACATGTCTCCTTTTCTCTTTTATGTCCTATCACATTTAAACATACAACATACAAACAAAAGCATTATGCATGCACACCCATACTTTATCTTGAATCATAAACACCCTTATATCAATCCCAATTCAGAGGTAAATAAAATTTTCTCACTACATGTATATTGCTGCCAAATAATAGTGTGACCATGATTACAAATGTATATAAGGCAGAATGTTATAAAATTTACATATTGTTACATGTAAGATACATTAATTTGTGGCCCAACTTGACTTAAGGTTACAAGCTACAAAATCAAATCTTTTTCTCTTTTGGTTATCATTTATTGTCCGTAATCACATTATGTGTGTAAAATCAAATTTGGTCTTGCAGAATATGATTTGTACTTTTGTGGCTTTATCCTTAAAAAAAAAATCATTTATCCTATAATCTTTATTAATTAGTACTTTGGTAATTTAGTTTACATTAGTTGCATATTGATTGTTTTATTACACAGATATGTGTAATAACCTGGATAAACCCTTTTTCATACAGATAATATTATCTATTTATCCATCTAAACAGTGAAAAAGTTCAATATTTCAACTTACCTATAATATTTGTCTCCACTAGACTTATCAGTTTCAGAACGGCCAACTGACCTAGACCTTCTGTGAACTTTATTGTCCTGTTGTTCCTTTTTAATTGGTCTGGACTCTCGGGGGCGAGCAGGTTTGGCAATGTAGTCTGGATGGTCTTGCAACATGTCCAGGCATGCTCTTGCTTGCTCGTATTCTTTGTACTGGGCAAAAACTAAGTTCCGACCCCCTTTCTGAAGCTCTAAAACTTTTCCGTATTTGCTGAATTCTTTCAGTAACTGCAAACCACAGAATTAAATTTAAACTGAAAAACTTTGTTTACGGCTATTTGAGATTAACTCTACTAAAAGAACAAAGATATTAAATAAAAACACAAATGTACCTTATCTGATTTTTTTCTCAGGTATTAACAAGCAATGTATACTATGTGCATTAACCTTAATCTAAACGTATGTAAATATGAACTGGTTTATGGTGAAAATCAAACTAACTAAACTTTCAAAACTATGCATCTAGCCACTATTCTATCGTATGATATATAAAGAACAATATTTCAAATAATATCTAACCACTAACTGCTACCTATAGCAGTATACCATACTTGCTCATCAGTGTAGTTCTTAGTATTGTGGACCATAACTCCATAGCACCCATTCTCACCCAGGTGAAGTGCCATTGCTGGAAAATAAAAATATTTTAATTTCCTCCAGTGTAACTTAGCTTCAAGAGTAAGGAAAACTATTACTAGATATGTTGCTCATAAAAACAATGTAGCTATGCCTACACACAAGAAAGGTCCACCATAGGAATAATATCAAATAATTTCTTTGATAAGAAAATACATAACCTTATATATATATATATATATATATATATATATATATAAACATTTATATTACATAACATAAAACTCTAACGATAATTAAATAATCTTCTTTACCGGTTGACTGTTAAGGCTTCAAATAAAATAGTTATTTATTGCAATCTGCTGTACGCATCATGTCTGCCATCATGGTGTCTCCCCTCCGACAAATATTAGCCTTTCCTCGAATACAGCGATAACTCACATTGGGTAAATCATGACATCAAAATGACGCCTGTATTTATATTAAAATAGAACTATTAATACTAACCTAGAAGTGTTCAATATCCAAATGAACAAGAACAAAAGGAAAGATCCTTATTCCAAGCAACAGGCTTAAGACACTAATCGTCTTATACCCTGAGGCCCCCTCCACCGCTCACAAGTTGAGCAACCGTACAGTCCTACACTCGGTATAAAACGTTTCATAGAGCACCGTTTAAATTTCAAATTACATTTAACGTTCCACAGAAAAATAATAAAACCGAAGACTAACTCCCCATTAAAAAATAACCCGGTATCTAAATCCCATGCAATATTACTTAGCTGAGAGTTCGAAGTTCATTTAACCAGCTGGCTAACCTTCTTTTTTGTTAGGTTTGTAGCTTATGCGTATTGTCTTAATGCGCTAAATTCGATTCAATTTTGTTGAGAAACTGCTTCAAAAAAATATTTTTTTTCAATAAATACGTCATTATCGACAATTCGCTAAAATACACTTAACATTAGAACTGAACCAAAGCTCGTATTTAATGTATGTAAAATATGCATAAAATGGTGGCTTTTAATTTTACACAACCATTGCTTCACACAGCCCTCTTATTTAGACCATTTGAATCCAGATAACTACTGCAATTATTACAACTGGGTCAAATAACTTAAACACATTCTGGTACAAATTGGCAGACTAATTTCTTTTACAGAAATGACTCATTACTTGAAAATAAAGGAAAATAAATTATAAGCTTTGTAGATCAATAGATTTGTACTTTCTAATCAAGGTTTAATTACATTTGAACATGGCAACTGTTTAACTTTTAATTCTAACATTCAGGACATTTCTAACTCAGGATTCTAAACATTCTAACTGTTTCTAACATCTAAGACAGTATTCAGGAATACTTTTGTTTATTTTTTAACCCGCTATTAATTATTATATTGGGAGCTATTGTGTAATATCTCCTGGCATATTTTCTTCATTTTGCTGTCTTTATATGATCGTTTTTATTTGTATTAGTACTAAATTTTCTGTTCCCTCTCGTCTAGGCACAGTGAAATGCAGCGGTAACGTATATTTTGATTAAAATCTTCTAGGTTATCTTATTAATTCAGTATTAATATGATATGTCCTTATTTTGTATTATATTTGTTTTTTAAAATGTATCATTCATCGTAACAAATATATATCCGAAAAATGTTAAAAACTGCAGTCATAGTATGATTGCGTCATATTAATACTAATTCTGACAGTTTTAAGTTAATTGGGGTAATAATGTTTGAAGTATAAACAAACAGCTTCTAGGGATAGAGAGCAAAGTTTTGAGGTTGATGGGGTAATTATTTTTCAATTCTAAACAAACACTGGAGGACTGGCGGATGTTAGTGTTAGTTGTTTTTTAGTTAGGTCCTTTAATGTTTGTATAAACACAACCCTACTAGTTAATGCGTCAGCACACTTTATCTCCCCGCCACCATTTTCTCGTTATCATACCATGAATTGGTAGCAACTAAACACTAAATCGTATATCGCCACCCAATGATGAGCGAACCCACTATGATAAGGACTAAATTAGTTCAGAAGGTAACGTAAAGACCCAGTTACAGTATTGAAAGCGAAACTTTCAGAAAGAGTATACGTACCAATACAAACTGTCCACGTTCCATGTTTTTCATCGCATTCAAGACCTTGTGCGGTAGATCTCTGTTGAGTGCCCCGATTTCTTAACATTATTGATTGTTATTTTTCATAGTACCATACTCACGGCACCGCCGCTAAGCTAGTGACTAGTCTCACTCCTTATTTCAGCTCGGACCAGCTGAATTTTACAGTTCATTTTCCACAAAATTTCATTTTTGTTTTCTTTATGGATTATAGTGCTAGTTGGTTTGACATCCACAAACTCAACTTTGGAGAATTGACAAGAGAAAAACTGAAAAAATCTATGAAAACCAACACAGAACCCGATGCGGGCATAAGGTCGTAAGGTAAAATTAGGCGTGTTGTGAAATAAAACGGTAATAACATAAGAAAATTCTTCTTTTCATTATACATGTTATTGCAATACTATTTGCCTACTAATAACATTTTTGGATAGTGAAGGATTTAATTAATACGGATTTTATCCCTAATAAAGCTGAGGTATGGATATATACGTGCAGAGAGAAAGGGCCTATTGGGTTTCCGCATGTCGCAATCATTTCCATGGATGACTACTCCAAATAAATATTTCTTCTCGGATTTCGGATCGGTGTATATCAATGGGCTGCCCGAGTCTCCCTGTAAATAATTAAGTAGCAGTTATACAGAGGTTCCATAAACATGCCCCTCAAACCCTGACTTCAATATATCAAAGTGTAGATAATTGTAACGCAACGGGTATCGAATCATTGAAAACATCCGAGGACAACAGACATAAACGATTAAAAGTTCTGAACTGGGTTACAATCTAATGCAATGAAATAACCTCTGCGCGAGTAGTCCAAACTATGACCTCGCCTGATACTAGCCAAATTTCCTTAGTCAAGTGAGCCTTAAGAGGGCTGAACAGACGGTAGTTTAGTTGACGAAATTCCAGTGGAATGAGGTGGCGGATGCTAAGCATAGCTTGAGACCGACAGACACTACGCTTCATCTCTCTCGGATTAAAGATTGTCGCGAGCTGTTTAATTTGTGTCTATATTTCTATTAACCTTTAATTTATTTCCTATGGTCGACTCGGATCTGTTGTTTACAAGTGGTTTTACTACTGTACACTTCGGAGAATATTTCTTTTTATTTTTATCTGCCGTTCAGTCTGATAGTTAAAATGTCGGATAATTACATCGAAATAAATTACAAAGATGAAAAAAAAGCCTTACGGGACAAGGTTCGACTCCTTGAGCGCAGTAGTAGTATTGAGACGGATTAATATAATTCCATAACATCGGAGGCCAGAAAGAAGAACACCTATCCATAGACCGCATTTCGATACTGTACTCAATAATATTGGTTGTCTGTTGTTGATTGGCCGCTAGGGAAAAAAAGAAAAAGGTCATATTGTAGAACGAATAAAAGTAAAACGTTAAATTCTGCGGTGTTTCTTCAATGTTAACGATCTTATTGTTATTTCACAAATCATCTGTTAGTGATTGTATATACAATCATCAGTCTCCACTCGCTTTTTGGATATCATACTAGGCAGGTTTCAGCATTTCGAAGCCGTCGGCAGCTTTCCGATTGGGTATTTCTGAGAAAATAATGACTTTATTACAATTGAATCCACCTACGCAAGACTTCATATAAGGTTGTAGAATTGCAACAATGCGAACGCCTCCCAAAGGCAATGCAGGGGAGGGTGCTTTGTTTGTAAACCAGGCAAAATATCACTAACGAATACTGCAATTATCTAACTTGAGATAAGATTGCGTCATTACTGTGTGGAGAACATCGCCCCCCCTCCGTCTCAGATCCCTTCTGTTTTTGGGGAACACTCGGGTAAGTTTCTTTACAAATCTTTATTACACGGACAGAATGGCATCAATAAATACCTATGACGGAATAGGCGAGTGGAGACGGAAACTGGTACGACTCAGTTATATTTTGTCAAAAATCAAAGATACGAAATATTTTTACTTGCTTACATATAAAACTCCACCGGGACATCGAGTTTGGTCTCTCATCATAGACATATACCGATGGAAGACAAATCGGGCGCACATAGTCTGAAAGCGAAAGAAGAATGAAGAATACGATGTGAAAGAGTTTGGGAAACAAATTTTTCGCGTGTAATGATACACCAAGATATGTATAGCGTGAGTATAGAAAACGAATAGAAAACAGACTAATCGACATGGGCAATACATTCAAATTGGAAACAAAGTCGAGTCTTTATAAAAAATCGTTTAAAAACTAAGTAAACTAATGTAAAATCCTGGTTGAGCTAAGGTGATCGTGAATAGGACAGGAAGGACTAATCAGTTTTACCCGAAGAGTAGCCAGGACTATGTGGACCTCACACAGCAGTTTTCCAAGAACAATCTTCCCCTCCACACTTTCGCTTTTAAGCCTAAATGGTGTGTAAACTGTTTGAAGATTGACTGTGTTTGGACTTGAGTTTTACTATTGCAATAGTCCCGATTTAATTTATTATTTTATTAAATTATTATTTAACTTATTTCCGATTCCGGGATTCGGGCATATTGGAAAGAAACATCGTGTGTCCGACATTTTTGGCTCGATAGAATTGTTGAAAAAACAACCATTTCAACGGATTTGTCCCTAACTTCTCCAACAGTGGTTCTCAGGTTGCAGATTCACTACAAATGAAAGTTGAAAAACCTAAAATGTTTGCAATTTCAATCTTTCTAATTTATCCCAAACTCCGTCAACAGTGTGAGACACATTTGCCCTGCAAGGACAGTTGAAAATACGCGCATATTCGCCACTGTAGTGCTAATTGGCAGCCGTAGTTGTCCTACGCAAGCTAAAAAGAGAAATATAAAATATATTATGACCCTCGAGCAGGTGCAATTGTTATTCATTATATATTTAAAAAATTACATGTATTGAAATAAGGATTTCAAATTTTAAATCGGATAAATTTATGAATGTTGTAAAAAATACTCACAGGAGAACATTACTTCGGTCTTCAGCTTTAGTAGGACGATTTCTTCCGGTTGAGTCCTTGGTAAATTATCTGGATATATTACATTTTCAATTTCGACAAGCGGGTGAACCTCGTGGTTTCTTATATAGAAGAACCTTATTGCTTTCCTATAATGCGTGATAGAATTTGAAACACAGTATCTACCCAAACTACAACAGTAGGCGAAGTTACTTGTGTTGAAAGGGGGTAAAATATATTTTGCAATCCTTACACAAATGCCAAGTTACACTTTCTTAATGTTCATGTATTATATGTAAGTTAAGAAATGTCTCGAAGAAGTGTTTAATCACTGAATAATAACACAGAGATATATTTTGGAGCACAACCATGGACTAATACCGTCTTTGATGGCCCGCCGACTTGTCGCCGATATTGGCATAAAAGGTGAATTTCAATTAACGTATACTATACGTATACACCACCTGTTTAGGGTTCCTTTTCTCCTTTATCGGTACCGTTGATAACTTATATTTTACGGTAGATATTTGACACGGATATATTCATAATTCTCTCCACATGAACTTTATATCCGTTATTATACTATGTCCATGTTAGGTTCGTTGAGTCGACAGTCGTGCTCCGAAGCTTCTGTGTTATTGTTCAGTGTTTAAACCCTTCTTTGAGACCCTTCTTAAATTATAGATAAGGTAGAAGAGGCTGGAAGAGGAATGAATGTTAGAGACAGGAATTTTATAACATTGTCGACTGTCGGCAGTCAACGTCGGTTTCAATATGGCTTTGTAAATTGTGAGTTTCTTAGTAATGGCCGTAGTGGTTCGGATTATACGTCGGGATAATTTTTCTCAAATTGTGCTAGTGGTACTTACGCGATGTAGTCTCGCACGCAGTGGGTAGCGGTGACAACAAACCGGCTTGTGATTAGGGTACCGACGCAATTCTGGATGGGATTACCGGTATTCCACTCCAAAACAATGACACCAACAATCCACGGGGTACCATCTGTCAGATTGGCAAACAGAACAAGCTGTATCAAATAGTATATACCGAGTCGGCGAACAGAGCCGCAGCCGATTGAGCGTTAATAAAAACAAATAACTCGGGCATGGTAAAAATTCTAATTGTACAAATAGTTGGGTCTAAGTACCTCCCGAAAAAACAACTCCTCCCGAAAAACATAAAGTGTGCACGAATACGATTACAATAATATAATAATGTACAAAAAGACTGACTGGATAACTATGTAAATAAGCCGAAAATCTTGAAAATAAAACGAAAATGCGATTTTTGTTTTTTATTTTTTTTATTTTATTTCTTTGCGAAATTTTCGCACACAATTGATTTCTAGCCGTATTTCGATAACTTCTTTCTCACTGAGCACGGAAGGTCTTCAGACAATCCTATATTGGAACGGACTAAATTTTTTAATTAGGTTTTAATGTTTCTCGCTTTATAAGAAAAAAGAGGGGACTCTAATTACTGACTATATCCTTCCAGAATTCCGCATTCTATTACTGCTTCTTTCCACATGCTCGTAGGCATGATGTACGAGCCATATCTGTAACAACAATAATACACATATAAATACGAGTATGTATATTTACGTATGTATGTATATAAATTGACTAAATTAGCCTTAAATTGACAATCCAAGTAGTCAGGCGTAAGACGCATGGAATTTAGCTCTTTCCAATAACTGCCACCTCTTAAGTTGTAGAGCTTTTCTGTAGCAATTCTTTAACCGTGTCAGTATTTTATTGAAACAAGAAATAGATTAGTAGATATTTAGATATTCTCAGGTGGGTTGAGCGTAGTGGAAAAATAAGCCTACATGTCGGACGACCCGTGGCAACATTTAAATAACAAAACCCAAACTCTTTTTGGTAACTTACATTTCAGGCATAGACTTGCCGAGGGAGGTCATTTGGCATTCGGATAGGACGCAGCAGAAGGCGAGTCCAAGAAGGATCCGTAGCGCAATTCCAGGAAGCATTATTCTGTGGATGAGTAAATCAAAATTAGTTTAGCTCGTGTGTGATCGGTTTATAGACGTATGTTTCACTCATAAGTCTTTCTGTTCTATGGGTCCCATCTCATTGATTTAACCACACCCCGCAAACTCCCTCACCAGACTCTGGTATTAACTTCAGGCATCCCAAAGTGCCTCGATAATAGATCTTATAAATTCGTGATGACAGGATTTGATCAGCGACCATAAGTGGTAAAGAAGGGCTTATCATAACTACGTGACTACGAGACTCAAAATTTAACTTCTTAAGCTTTATAATTACACGGTCAAAAACATCCCATACTGTTTATAGAAATGGAACCGTACCCTGAATTCATACATATATACCAGAAATAGAGAAAGGGAGAGAGGTTGAGGGAGAGAGGGTGAGGGAGGGAGAGGGAGTGCGGGTGAGGGGGATGTAGGGGGAGGGCGGATAATGTATCAGTATACACGACAGACTCATTTTTAAGTTGGTAAATATTGTGGTGAACTACCAGAAGTATAGACAATACTGGTTTGTCTTCGACCATATATGTAAATATATATATATATCTAATAAATTATGTGTGAGAGATTCACATTATATTCCTTTTCTATGACTAGTGAACATTTCGCGCTTTAATGTTAGGAATACCCTCTCCGTTTTAAAAGTGGTGTATTACATTTGGAAGTATGTAACAGGGGAAAGTACGTAACCACAAAAAAATTCGGAATTAAGTAAAAGAATTTTAACAAAAATAACTTTATGAAAAGCAGCCATCAGTTGAAAACAGTTCAGCTTTTTGTTTGCACAGATTGGGCTGTAATGTTAGTGAAAAAAAATATATTACTTAAATACTCAGACTAAACGGTTTAAGCCGAAGTGAGGAAACAGAAAATGAAACGAGTCAAATAATACTCGCAAAACACATTATTTTACACTGTTGCCTAAATGAAACAAAATATTTATTCTGAATCTTGCAATAATGAAGCATTGGTATTGGAACACTCAACAAGTATAGATACATACCTGACCACGGGCCTCTGAAGACAAACTCACAGGCCGAGTTCTGGTTTCTTTTTATATAGAGAGGCCACATTAATTATTTATATCATAATACGCTTCATTTTTCCTGCATCTCTAACTGCGCTGATAAAATTAAAGGACATTTTACAGGATGTTTAGGTACGGATGTTGAAACATACGAGGGTATATTTTTTGACAGTATTATCTAGCATTATAATCAGAGCAGTGTCAGTTCACCCAATGAACTTTAGTTAAGTACATTGCCGCACCACACACATGGGGGCGCTAGCGTCGCGGTGCAAGTGCACCCGATCAACTTTAGTTAAGTACATGTCCGCACCACCTTCAGGGGGTACTAGTTTATCGGAGTAAGTGCAGCCAATGAACTTTAGTCAAGTACATTTCCGCACCACACTCAGGGGGCGCTAGTTAAGCTATATGTAATAATTTGTATTTAAAGACAAATAAAAATTTAATTTTGTAAGATAAAAATAAAAAGTTGTTATAAAAAAATGTGCTTAATTGTGAAATGTACTTAAGTAATGTACTTATGTTCATTGGGTGCTCTTGCACCTGGAAACTTCCAGGTGCTTCTCTAAGTGTAGAGCGCCCGTATAAACGTTTTTCAATACATTGACAACTGGATCAACAGGAAAACTTTTATGATAGTAAATGCACAATACCAGATAGGTTTCCTGTCATATATTTTTCATGACCTAATAGCTGTGACTAGTTGTGTGATCATACATACATTTGACCGAAAGTTCGACAATGACTTGAGCCGATTAACAAAATCCCAGTACAAGTGACAGTGACAGTGCAGTGAGGATGCTCGAAAAACATCCAAAGTGCCAACAGTGACTAACACCGCTACTGAAGATGGCGAACAGCCAAAACCGGTCTAACAAAAGATCAAACCAGCGAGACACGAACTCTACGGTACGCTTGATATTGTTAAAATTTAGAATATTGTGATATTTGTGTGCCTAGCAATAATAGGGACTAAGGAATTGATCCGAATCGTGAAAACAGGCCGAAGGAACTTAACAATCAGTTAATTCCTCATAGAACATTTAACAAACATTTAAGAATATATTATCAATGGAAATAATTATTAAAATTAAAAGGTACTGTAAACAAGCAATAAATTCGAATTGGAGATAGCTCTGATTGTAAAACAGCCCAGGCTGATCAACGCAAATTAATATAGATGGTAGGAAAAGTTGAACACGACAATGATTCACAGTGTGAACTGCTAAACATATATTTTCGAACTGGAAAACCTGGAAAGAAGTAATTTCTGTATTCTCCTTATTCTCACTTGAAATTAAACAAACTAGATAGAACAATTTTATGTGATGATATTTTCTGGTTAGTGTTTTCTTTACAGTATATTAAATATTAAGTCAACCGAATTTATTCCATTCTGTTTGCTACAAGAATAAGTTTAATTACTTTGAGAAATTTGTTCCAGTAAAGAAAATTGTATTTCGATTTGTCCTGGTCTGCCATAATATTTAGCTAACGACGAAGAACACAAATTAATGCGGGAGTGTTTAAACAAACAGACATTTGTAAGTACAGTTTATTATTTTGATAATGAAATAAATACAAATAAAATAAGGGAACAGATTATGTTCCGCATTTACGAATCTGCATTTTAAATATACCCTGATTCCTGCAATGAAAGAGAGCGCATATGCTGCACGACACTTGCCCCAAAATCCGATAGTGGACAGTGGCAGGACGAAACCAGCATAATAACAATTCTCCTCGTAGTTAGAAACAATTTATAATTATATAGATGAATATGTATTAGTATTGTACATTCCCCGCCTACCAAACGGAACACTTTTTGTGGGGGTTCATCGGCGAGCCGACGGGACACTGGAAAACGTCCGAGAAGTCGACACTGTTCGACAACGTTCCGATCACTCTGAAACAGGCAAACAACCCGCCATTATCTTCCAGTTATATCCAGTTGTACATTTCGTGTCCTTCTGTCTCCTTTCCGCGGTTTGGTCTTTTGTTAGACCTGTTTCGGCTGCTTCAGAGGCACGAATCAGTTCAGAATGAAAGGTTAATTAACCAGTCACCAGGCAGTATTGAGAGCACAACTTTAACATATGCCAACCAGAAAAGAGAATCAAATAAAAAATATATATGTATATTTATATAACTCGGTGACAACCGTCCCTGTTTGTGATGTTTCTTGTCCGTGTTAATGTAACGGAAGGAATTTTCATTTCGGCTAACTTCGTTCTAAAAGTCGCTATTTTTCGTCTTCGAACTTTAGGGAATACAACAAAATTCTCTTTATTGCTTAAAAGAACGAGGGACAACTACGAAAAATTAGGCGCTTACTAAGGTCCTCCTAGAGGAGGAGAAAGTTATCTCTTTGTTCTTTTGGTCGGTTCCATTAATTATTCGTTTGCCATTCTATCCGGACCTTAAAATTTACTGTAGGGGCTACGGAGGTTATCGGGTGTATTCGGGTGTATTTTGACCATTCCTTTTGTAATTAGGCGGGTTATTTTTTTTTTTTAGTTACTATGGAAGTGTTAAATTTAATTTCTTTGTGTTGTTTAAAGCGTGAGAGACCGCAAAGAGTGATTGAACAAGTTGACGACATCGATTCACCAGTATAGATAGATATATCGAATACACCCGATAACCTCCGTAGCCCCTACAGTAAATTTTAACCCGGAAGGTCATATCAATTTTAAGTTTTGAGAATTATGTTAGTTGTCCTGTTTTGTAAACTCTGAGATTCCATGGTATATTTAGATTTTTCCTCCTTGTGACCTCTATATTATTTATCTCCTTCCAACGTTATTTTTCCTTCTTCTTCTTCTTCTGGGAACAATTACTGTTTCCTTTTGCTTATGACAATTGAATCATAAAACATGTGCTATCGTCGAATGACAAATATGAAGAAACTGATGTTGGCCGAGCTTCTTCCTACAGTATTACGGGATCCCACAGGAGGTTAGTGATAATTCTAGTCAAGTTCTAGTCGTGGTCATTACTATAAATTGTGTAAATTCTAATTATTATCCGATATTATCTGGCTTTGAGTTACCTGAACCGGCCCGGGGAATGTACGGCCGTCTTCAGCTTGCTCCGGGAAGCCGCAGGCCTCGTATCCCCGCACCAAACTTGGGCGAAATTCAGAAAGAACAATTGAGCTCCCGTAGCGTTGACACCGGGTAAAGTTTCGTCAGAATTCGGATGACAGGATAACCACTTTTTGTACGCCTGCACAATATTATACATTTACAACTTTATCATACCGTTCCGATAAATATACGGACATAATATATAGCTTAAATGGGGGATTAATGAATATATCCGTGTCGATAACTACCGTAATATTCAACTTTTAATGCCAAAACATTATCTTAAAGCGATATTTTTTACAACCATATTTGGCCCTACAATGATCAGTTCCGTTGATTTTTTAATTACAATTAACTTATTTTAACTATAAATACTGCTTCAATATTAATAAGTTTTCAATCGCGTTTAATATCACCCTGTACCCTGAATGCCTGTTTGATTCCACCGTTGTCGGCGATATTTTCACCTTGAGTGTTAATGCCGTCAACCTGCATACCGATTTCTTCAACAACGTATTTGCTGTATTGTTCTGCGAAACAAAATTAAAAATAACGAATATTAATATCGTATATTAATGTAATATAATTAAAATGGTTACAACTATCTCCCAAAGATATCTATTCTCTCCCTTGTCATCAGTTGGAGTGGTTTCAGTTTTTTTGCCACAGTCGCTACATCGTTACAACCTCCTTTCAGACAATTTTTGTTTCTGTGTTGGTTTAGCGAAGTGTTAAAAGAAGTTTAGGACCTATCTGTTGCCTACCTATGATGCATTGGGCTCTCTCGTGGAAGTTGTTGATGGCTAGGTCTTTCCACCACCTATGCAGGTTGCCGTCCTTGTCGAAGAGCCGTCCCTTGTCG
The DNA here is from genome assembly GCA_019843655.1 of Lethocerus indicus. Taxonomy (NCBI): domain Eukaryota; kingdom Metazoa; phylum Arthropoda; class Insecta; order Hemiptera; family Belostomatidae; genus Lethocerus; species Lethocerus indicus. The sequence goes on along the minus strand of JACDQD010000007.1, from coordinate 4,882,542 downwards.
TCGAACCCGTGAGTGATCTCGTGCCCTATCACCACTCCTATACCGCCGTAGTTCAGGCACTTGGGGAAGTACCTGTGGTAGAACGGAGGCTGGAGTATCCCCGCAGGAAACACTGACCCCAAATAAAACGTGAAAGAAAAACGAGTTACAAAACAGACAAAGTGAGCGGGAACATGCACGAGCACGTCGGTTCAACTTCCTTAGGTTCTTATTTTGCGTTAAAAGTAAATTAGTTCGTTCATTTAAAGTAATCGCTCGGAGGCTCCACTGACGTTTGCAATATCACTATTCGTTTGTCCTTACACTGACTGTGTTGACGGAATGCTTCGTCGGACAATAAGATTTTCATCACTCTACTATCTCATTTAGTTTCAAGCTATATCGATTTCGCTTATAAAATAAATAATTTTATTTTGTTATAATTTCACCACTAACATACCAAATGTCGGATGTCCGTGTTTTGTTTTACTGACGGCTGGCTTTATAGGAGGAATGATTTTTTCATTCTGTTGGGCTTTCTCCTATGGCCGCTCCTGATTTCTCAGCGTCGTAAAATAACGTCAAATGTGCGACGTTTTGTTAAATAATTTCGGTCATTAACGCAGCCAAGAATAACATTTTTAATATTGGACCGGCTAAGTGAAATATCATTAGATTATTATTGACAGTGATAAAACATAGCCTCGACTGCCCTCACCGATCGGTAGGTGGACATTTTTTTTATGATTAATATTATTTTTAACTGTGAAAATGGAAAAACGAAAATGGAGGTACTCACTTATTTGATTCTTATTTCTGCTGTAGTAGGCGTTGACAACTGCCGGTGCTGTGTTCCATACAGTTTTGTTGACGGCACAACCCAGATGGCTCTGTTCGACTCGCGTCAAGTGTTGGAGGATATTCAGAGTGTTTTCAAAATATTTTTCCGCATGTATAACGACCTATTTGAACGCGGATAGAATATTAAGCGACCTTACAATCTGAATATGACCTATTAAAACAATGGAGGACAAACATCTTAATATAAACCGAAAACGGGATTAATTATGGGATCGATCTATTTACAGAGTGTTACCGAGTATTATTTATTCAAAGTACCTCTCCGATAAGTAATCACTCTACTCACATCTTTGTATCTTTCATCGAGCTGGTCCTTGATTAGAATAAAATCGGGATAGCCGATCCTCAACATCATGGCGCTGATTTTTTCGGAAGCTAACCTTTTTGTGTCTTCGTCGATCCAACTCGTGAAGCTCAAAATCTCTTGGAACGCTTGCTGTATTCCTTTTGTCATAATTAGGGTCTAAAAAACGATAACATGCCCTCTGAATCCGAACACAGTGTACTATTATGATAAAAATACCGGATCATTTATTTTGTATGGTATTAAACTTGGCTTAGGAAACAATACGTTAGTGATTTTTTTATATAAGGTCTAGTTTCATAATAGGGGGCTTTTTAAATCGTCATATTCGATTTCATCATAAACTCAAAGTGAACATTGTAAATGTACCATCGACACAAAACATGAATTCATACAATAAGGGTTTTTTTTGTAATTTTGTTCTAATTATAATTATGAATATTCATAAGTGTTATAGCACTTTATGAAAGTATTACGCTGAATTCTACAGTTATTGTATTTACAATGCAATATTGTAATTGGCGCTGCCTCAGCCACGAAGTCTACGATTCTTGATTAATTCAACTTACTGTATATTATTATATTGTAGTATTGATGGTTTGAATTGTAAATAATAAGGAAATGTGCGTTAATAAAAAATGGGCTTCCCTTTTAACACCACTCAAAGGCCGGGCCCCCCTCGAGGTTTTGAACCGAGCTGCGAACACTGAATAAATAAATAGTCAAGCGATAGGGCCAGCACGGTACCATAACAGCTAGCCCCGTTACCGTTCCATTAGGTTAAAAATTTAAAAAACAACGCTTCGTTAAAAATATTTCTGTTTCTGTGTTCATTTAAAAATAATAACGCCCATACGGATGACAAGGAAGTGGTAACACTCCATTAAACAGCATTCAATGGAGAAACTGTTGGAAATGTATCGAACTCGGGTTTAATTCAGTAAAGTATAAAGTATAAAGTCGGGTGAATTCAATTAATTCTATTTACATGTATAATAGGCACGAGAAAAGTGTGAACTATTTTCTGTCAGAATTAGCGAAGTCTCATTTTTGCCACCCGAGTAATGCGGAATGTAATAAGACATTGGAGCTTTTGTCAATTAAATTGCGGGTAAGATAGGCCTTTGGGGTCAGGACTATACTACAAAAAATATCGCAAATAACATAATGCGAAAATTTTTCCTACACGTTTATTCGTTCTTTCAACGAGAAAAGACAGTAGAGTACTGCCGCTGAGCATGAAGAATGATATATACTCTAATCTAGACCAAGATTAAAAAAGTGAGATGAAACGTCAAGATGTTCCGAACCTCCGCGTCATTCTTCTAGCGTCACCTTAAAACCAGCCAATAGAAATACCGTTCTATTCCTTTTAAATTGAATTTGAATGAAATATAAGTAAGAATGGACTAAATACAACTTTCGGGTACTGACATCGTTCTTACTGTATTCGTCGAAATACTTGGTTACGAACATGGCCCCGACGGCCATTCCCATGTTGGTGTTAACTTGAGCGACACAGTTCTTCCACCTGGGTGGTGACTCTTCCCGCCCGAAAAGTATGTAATAGAAACGTTGTTTGGGCCCTTGGAACCTGTCGTCCAAATTGTTCACACGATGCCGGACAAATCTCCACATCAGGTAGTTGGAAATCGTCCTTAAAAAATCGAAGTAAACGATAATTAAAAATCGTTCACGCTGTTAGCGTTGGCATTTAAAACCGTTAATCTATGACTCGAACTTTGAGATTTAATCTTTTTTACCCAGAATTTCTCCTCCACTTTTATTGAAGGCGGCTGTACATTTAACTACTTCTTCTATTGCAAATTTAAACTGTTCAAAATATACTAGCTCAGTAAGAAACAGATATTAGTGTAATATAATCGATAATCTGTAACAGCGGTATCGAGAATATAATTTGTCAGATACAAACTTTTTATATAGTAGAATTCTAAGTTTATATTTTGCTTTTTGCCCAAGAGCTGAAGATAGTAATGCAGACACAAATCAAAATTTGGATAAAGCTTATAATTCGTGAATTTCCTGCCTCAACTGGCTTATTTGGTTTTCAGTTTCAAAGGTTTCGGTTTCTGGTTGCCGTCAGTGGCTGTCTCAACACCATAAACTGAACTCATATTTGCTCCACCAATACATCCTTAAGAAACGAAGCCACCCACGGCACCGGATAGCGCGATATAATATAAGCCCCGTCACCAAATACTGACCGACCGAAAAAATGTAATTGACAAAACAAAAATTAATTTATACTTTTATTTTGTACGGTGACTTGTTAGGAGTCATATTACCTGGGCTCAGTTTTGTCCAATAGGGTGACCAGATCTTCGACGTAGCGCAGTGCAAATATAACCACGTTTTCGGTCAAATTGCATTTTCTTCTGAGGACAATCGAGAGATAGCGCTGCCAATCTACCTGGGGTATGTAGGAACAGAGCTCCCCCACCGTCATCCTCTGATAAAGTTCGCTTACGTTTCTACGCTCATCCGGAGCCGACATTATCTAAACATTCATCGATTATAAACATAATTGTTGTTCTTTGTATTCTACATAGGAGAGCGCAGATATTGTGCGCCCAAGTATTAACTTCGCTTTGTTACGGCCTTACAGAAACAAACGTATTCTAATAAAAATGTTCTATAAGTTGACTTTTTATGATTACCCTAACGAGGCAACGGCGTCGTTAACGTGGGGTAGGAAACGAATTCGACGCGTTCACACAATGATCTAAACTGAATTTCTTTAATTCTTTCGAAAAACGGCAATACGTTCCCCATTTTCTGAATATTATGTTTAAACTTTCAACTAAAAATGCCAGACCTAGATAATCTGTTTCAAACGTACATTTGCCAAAGCGGTTTCAAACTGCAGTATGTCTTCGGCCTGCTGTGCGGCTCGGGCTTTGGGCGCTCCAAGCAGTACTGCCACCTTGATTAAATAGTGTTTGTAGGCCTGCAAGTACTGCTCGTTTATGGGTAGCAGGTAGTAGTCCCTCGTTGGCAGACCCAAGCTCGTCTGATCAAACTAGAAAACATATACTTATGGTATATATGTTTTAAATGAAATCATCCCTTTAACTAATTGTTGTCACTATTCCTAGATCGAAAATGCAAAGACGTATGGGGAAACAACACGTTTGAAGAATATTATTATTCTTTCCTTTCTCTTTTTAAGCGCAATCTCATTTACGACGAAGCTCTTTTAACGACGATCAATATTGTTCCATATACCAAAAAAAATTAGGCACAACGGCGAAATTCTTCACCTGGATGACATATTCGTCCGAGTTTTTGATATCGGGTCCGACCCACTCGGATATGAGTATGTCGTTGTTGTACAGTCTGAGTTGTGCCATAAGCCAGAGCCAATCAAAATTGGTCTCATTCCAATACTCCTTCAGTATTGGCCAACCACCGAGAGAGTCCAGCAGATCCAACAGAGGTTGCGTGCCGCGTTTTTTTAATACGTCTGCAATAATATTTGAATTAGAGTTAATTTGTCGAAAGAATACAATATTCTAACGTTTCTATTATTTGAGCCAAAAATTAGATAGAACGTATAACAAATGTAAGAAATAGAAGAAACACAAAATGGTAAGATCGACTAGTGGAGACAACTTCTAATTAATTTTGTAGTTGTGACTTGAAAATAAAAGAAAACATAGAATAACGAATGTCTTTATTCAAAGTCAAGGACAGCTAAATATTTTAATTTTTACTTGGGTTGACCACAGTCACGGATGAGGATATTTATTATTACTTTCTCTAGTTGTCTGTCTCGCATCGTTCAGTTATTACACCACTTATAAACCGATCCTGTGCGTTTACGTACATTCAAATTACTGCGAACAGTTCTGCTGATTATCACAGCCAGTTATTTTCAAAATTACTGTTCACACTCATTAGCGATAAAGTAACACGAACTGACCAATCTTATTGGAGAAAAACAAATTATACCATTATAACTAAAACATGTTGATTGACAATTCATAAAGTCGTACTGCATAGGCCTTTAATACGATCGCAATTAACCAATACACCTGTGGGAAATTGGGAATCTCGAAATAATACAGGACAAGTAAGGTTTTGGGTTTCCTCATGGTCGAACAAGGCGATGAAGGAGATTTTCCAATATCATAACTCCATAAATTAAAGCTATTCGTTTTCTAATGCATAAAACACTTGTGTTTTAGTATTTTCTAGTATCAGAATTTTATAAAGAATTCTTATACTAGAAAAGTACATACTTAAACAAAATAATATGTCTTCTACTTCTTTATTTAATTTCCACAGTTCTAGTTTGATATATATTTTTTCTCCCTATTTCATTCAGGAGCAATTAAGCATTGCCGTTATGCGCCTTGATACCTCTAGTATACCAACCTATCAGAAACAATAATTTGAACTCGTGTATAAGAGAGAACGGCCCCTGGAATGGTTTGGTAAGCCATTGAGTAACTGTGACAAACGGGTAACCAGCAAATTGAAATTTACTTTGCTTTGGTATTTGTTTCTTAAAGGTAATTATAACTTCTTATCAGCTTTTTACTACATTTCTGTAAAATGAAATTCGGTCATAAATAATTTAAATCTACTTACCTATCTATACCTATAGTGCTAACAAACTTAAATATATATCTAGTTTAAGTAGTAAATACCAATTGTATCCGCCAACTCACTATAATTGATACAGGATTTGTACAGATTTTTCGTTTTAATATAGGCCTCACTGTCGGTGCTTCTGATATTTTCTTCGAGAAGTTCTCTGAGTATGTTGTCCAGAGATTCCCTGAGCATCTCGAAAGTGTCGAATGCCGCTTTGTCCTTTGGTATTGGATTATATTTGCCCCAGTTTCCACAGGCGTACTGATAAAAATCTTCACACGGATCGCAGGTTGTATCCATGTATTTTCGCATTAACCTACCTGAAATTATAGTTCCATTTTATAACCCGATCCGAATTTTAATATGTTGATTAAATTATATATTATAAATCTTGTACAGAGCTACCCAAATTGCGCATTTAGTGCACAATTTTATTTCAAATCAATGGATGCATATTTTAGAGGAACTTATTATGTAATATAATGTATGTAATTAATTGATTATATAATTAAGGATAGTATATACAATACTTATATCTACAACTAAAATTTAGAATAAGGAACATTTAGATAGTAATAGAAACTGAAACTGTATGGTACTCAACTCTTTATGCTATGAGACAGGTTAAGTTCTCTGGCTAATGGCAACAACTAATGATAACATAATTTCGTATTAACTTTACTTGTATAGCACGATCTTGCATTGCCGTACAACATTAATTATTATTGCAAATAGAATATTTTCTAGGTTAAATTTTAACCTAGAAAATATAATATTGTTTTAATTTTATCCTGTGTATTTATTTAAAACCAGGATCTTCACCTGGGTGCTACGTTAAACCTACAATAGTAAACCTTGTCTTAGGTTATTTCACATTTGTGTCCTGAATGATCATTGCCATTTAATGAGTGACTGATTTTTCTAAACATGGAAACAGATCAATTTACAAGAAGTGCCAGCAATCAGAGATCAATATATTACTTGTATACCAACAAATATATCTGCATATATGATTTTTAGAATGGGTGAATTTATAAGGATGATTTATAAGGATTCATATTTTTAATATTTTAATTATATTACTCTGATTTTAACATTTGTTTTATTACAGTGATTGTGCTTGCCACATAGCAGACAATAAAACTACATGGACCAACTACTACTGTTGGTTACATTACCAACTATGTACAACACTATGGAAGTAAGTACAAGTGGTTGCATGCTTAATATTACCTCATATGCAGCATATCACTAAAGCATACATTAAAATAATTGTTATACTTCCAATTTCATAAAAATCCCTTGTGTTTTAGCCTAATGAATTACCTTGGTCTCTCCTTATCGTGTCTGCATCCCCTTCACCTTTCCAGAAAGCATGTTGTACAGTATCATCACAGTCTTCCTTTACAATATGTTTATCATTGTATTCTACCGCATCTTCTCTTTTTTCCCAAGACAATTTTTCTCCCTCTATATCTTTAACTCTTAAAAAATTATATGTCGGCTTCATTGATTCAGTGTTTCTGCAGTAAAAATTATGATTTTATGAGGTCATTGAAATTATTTAAAAGCATTGGACACATAAGAAATTAAACTGTTTATTTTATTAATCACTGTTCATTCTAACCCAACACCAAAATGCTTATATAAATAACGGTAATGGTTGTACAAGTCCATCATGTCTTAAGCACTATTAGATATTTCAATAATTGGGATATATTTTGGACAACAAATCTCCCATATAACAAATTTCCTCGTATGCTCTATTAAAGCTCAAATGTCCAAATACGGAATAAGAATTCTTAGTAAATTATGTGTGGACTAATTGGAGGGAGTGGTCATCATCTGCCAGTCTCAATAAAGTAATAAATTTATTTGTGTATTTCCAGCATTGTATTTCAACAAATTAACTAATGTTATTAATTTTTTAATTCATTTCAATACTGCTGTTAAAAAATTTTACTACTTATTTTTTGTCAAAAAGCCTAATAATATTAAAATTATACAAAGAATAAAATATATTTAATATTTTTAATTTAATAGAGAGTAATTATAATAATATTTCATATAACAAATTTTCCTCATAAGAGAGCCTTACTGAGGCCCCAATAACAATTTTCCCAGACTATTGATAATGATATTCTGGGCAATAAAACAATAAGGACACACCTTGAAAAGTGATATTTTTTATGAGAAAGTATTCAGTAACTCATTCAGGCATTTCTTATTCCCATTTTCTATTTTCTTAAAATATGATAAAAATACTTTTACTTTTCAAACACTTACTTGATTTCTTTGTCCTTGTCATCCTCATATAAATAATCTGGCTCAGTATTTTCATCACCTTCAGACTCCATTTTCTAAAATTTAATTTGTTGTGACATTATAACCAGCAAAAACAGGCTGAAGCCCATTACATGGGCTCAATACTATAAAAGGAATCTAGACAATTTGTTTCTTGAACAATTTCGTAACTAAGTAAATCAAACCAAAAAATAGCAATTGTGACCTAACAAGTATACTAGAGTTCACAAACTTTTCTTCATAACCTAAACTCATAATATATGAACATCCTGCCATTTTGAATGGCAAGATAGATGAGAAAGGAGCTCACAAACTCCAGTTTACTCATTAGGATTTAGTTCAGTTATTCATTCCATGACAACCTTTTCCAATCTAAAACATAGCCATAGCTTTAACATACAAAAATTACTATACATATTTGAGTATATTCTAGAATGTACAAATTTAACAAAATAAATACGTTTGTAAATTATGAAAAAAATCTGTGCCAGTCTAAAATTTTCAGTCGATTATGATATTAATTTAGATGTGGACTTTATTACAAATTGAACAAATTTGCACCTTTATATCTCGATCTGCTGTTCCCTCAGGTATTACATCTTGAAGGAATATAAATGTTTCATTATCAGCAATTTCAGACATGATATTTGCAGCATTGTATGATTCTTTTTCCAAATCATTTGATTTAGGCTCTTCACTTAGACCCCATATGATGTAATCTTTTGTGATATTGCCCTGTGTTTAACCAATAATGGTAAGTTTATAAGCAAGCTATGTTCATAATTGTTTGGTTTAAAATGTGTTCATATTTTCTTTTTTGTTGTTGATATGAAAATTATACTTGCAGATAAGAAATGTATGGATTATTCAGGAGAGAAATACATGTAGTTACATCTCATGTTGTCAGAATATTAAACTATTTGATACTAAATTGTATCTCGATTGTCTACAAAATAACATCAAATTTATATCTCACAACATTACTTACATCATAGACACCAAAATTTTCAGGAATTATTATCTTGTGGAGACCCCTCCGGTTACGTGGTGAAAAAAACTGAGGTCTTGGTGGAAAACAATTGGTCTTGAAGTCTTGCAGCAGATGGCTTTCACCCCTTTCAAACGTATCAGGATCAATGTGGTGTACTGGACATTGCAGAAGATTTTTCATTTAAATCTAGATTTATAAATACATAAAAATGTAATCTTATGCCTGTTTCATTTATACATACGTGATGAAAATTGATCAAGACTATATTTCTTTTCAGGGGCTTCGTAGAGGTGATTTGAAAGAGCGAAAGTTGTAAATCCGATAAGGAGGAGTACCAAACTAGTCATGAGTGTCACCCAGGTCCACTTCTTATTCTTTATTGTTTCTTTTTCATTAAAGCTGTTTGAAATTGGAGAAAACAGAAACCGTTTAAAATATTGGCCAAACACAGATGAATTTTAAATTCAAAACAATAGAACCATTAATTTGAATAATTAAACGAATGAAGAGTTTAAATTGAAATCAAACACATTGCAAACACGTTTTATGAAGCATTTGGTTTTCAAGATATGACATGTTCATATATATATATATATATATATATATATATATATATATATATATATATATATATATATATATATATATATTTCATTATCATTCCTTTAACTGTATAAATGAAAAAAACACTCAGGAAAAGCAGAGTATAAATTCTGCAGCAGAATTACCATAAGGTAAATTAACAATATATTAGGTTGTTTCAAATATACCTTAATTCATGAGGTAGAGCTGTAATCTGCCATTTGGGATACACATTCTCAATTGGATTCAATTGGGATTCACAATCTCTTCCCTTATCCTACAATTAATTATGAATATAACTGAATTATACAGTCTTCACTCTATACAGTATTCACTTTAATAGGAAATAAAAATAAATTTAACTAAACCTTCCAAATACTACACCTCATATCATCCTAATTCAACAAGTTGCTAAATGTTTTTCAATACAATGAAAAATTGTGTAACATACCATAATTGGTAGAAGAGTTAAACTAATTTGTCACGCCATTTTTCTTTCTTTCTTTGTTTTTAATTATTTTTTGCAAAATGTACAATCACCACTGACAAATGCACACTGTACTAGAGCAGGCTGCACTTACCATCAAGCAGCACACACTGACCCACTAATTTAGCTTTGAATAAATTTAACCTTGACAATAGCTCTTGACTTCAGCCACTAATGGAGTACTGGACAAGAAAATATATGTATTTGACTTTATTAGGACATTTCAGAATCAATTTTTTTTTTACTCACCTATATTATAATTGCATCAACATTACATATAACCATCTTCCCACTGCAGAATAAAAAATAAACAAATCCAAATGTTCAATATAAAAAAATCATTTAAAGATTTCAGCTGCAAGATGATTTTATTATTGATACTATCTATGTTGCTAGGGAGAATATGTTATGTTAAAAACTGAAAAGCTACAATTATTGTAATAATAAAAAGTTTACCTTTTTAATACTTTTGAACTATTTCTTCATGATATGGACTTTGAGACCTTCATGGTATTTTGCGTTTTTCATAAATAGTTTTTTCATTCATGTATTCTTTACATATTATGGTAGAATTTTCTTAGTTGAATGTAGTCCTACAAATTCCACAAATCAGATGGTTATACATTCTCCAATCAGTAAAATTCATAACTCACTTTATTAGTAGTTCAAACTTGGTTTGGTTGATATACACTACTTTAAATAAATATACTAATGCAGTTCTATCTATCACTCCAATGTTTTCCCCAGGGGTTGTTGAGTGCTATGGCATTCTCATTAGGTTTGTCAAATAAATCACACTCGACATCCAAATGCTAAGGGTTAACATACATTAGGCCAGTTACCCACAGATAGGCAGTATTAAAACATATTTCAAGGAATGATCTGTATGAAACTATATGTTTAATTGAAAGCCCATGGAACTAAAAGTAAACATTGTAAAAAGTATCACATGATTTTATTGGAACATTAAAAATTAAATATTTATTGTTGAATATCAACAATTTCTGTTTTTGAACATTATAACTAGACTATTGACAAAATTCACAGCCTATTTACCAATGGATTCATTCCAATGAACCGCATTAAAAATGAAATCACATATTTCTCCATGTTTGACAATAATAAATAATCTAGTGGCAGTTGATTATTCACAGTGAGAATTAAACATTAAATACATACATCATGTATTTACATTACAACAAATGATATTCATATGCATATAATATTTAACAATATGAATATATTTCTCCATGGAAAAATTCAACAAAACAATACATTCATGCTAAAAATATTAGCAAATAATATTGTTACAAAATCATAAAAACAACACCCCACCCTCACTTAAATGTTGCAACAAGTAATGATCCAATGGTGTATAAAAAATGAAATACCTCATAAAATGAAGGAATCACAGTAATAAATAAAGAAATATATTTAAAAAAATACATTTTATTTAAGAGAACCAATTTTTGAATATGAAAAATATTCACAAGAAAGATTTAAGTATAAAATTTATCAATTAAATAAATCAATCCTCTAGCTATTTTCAATTATTATCTGGAAGGCATAGTTACTGTTGAGTAACAAAAAGCTTAGTTGAGTTTTTACTTTTATAGGCTGAGTACAATTTGTCATTTCAACAATAAGAAACTTTCTTTCCTCACTTCTATTTATTGTTGCTAAATTAATTTTGAACCAGAAGCAAGAGCTTGATCAACCAGGGTTATCCTATTGGTCAAAGTTTTTACATCTGTCAACTGGTCATCTCCTTTTTTCATATTTCTTAAAACAAAATGATGCAAAAACAGTCTCAATGCCTCCCGGAACATTTCCAATTTTTTGGCCCGAGCTACTCTTGTAAAAACTGCCAGCATTTCCTCTTCACCTTCTTTACACATCAAAATGGACAACAATATCTGTCGCAACAGGCGAACACTCTTCTTCTCCATATCCGCAAACTGCATTACCTATAAGATGCATATTACTGTCAGTATGTATGTATGCTGACTACAATTCAAGAAAGTTTGTGGTTTCTAACAAGTGTAAATGCATAAATCTGTCTTCAGAAAGCTTGAAATTATTATAACCATTTAAAAGAAGATATTAAACTACACCAATGTCAATTACAGTACTATTTAAAAAAAATAGTTCGTGAATTTGTCTTCAGAAATATTAAAAGTATAGTAACAATGTAAAGTGTGAATAAATTATAATATTGGCACATAATGACCTATCTCAAATACATAAAATTTATTAGGCTAGTAAATTATATCAATCAAAAAATATAGACAAAATTAATATTCAAAACATTTCATTGCCATTCCTTCACAAAAACAAACTATTATGGAGTGCATAACAGTTGAACCTCATTGCAAGTTCAGAAAGTATAATTGCGTAAGAATTAATAACAAAACATTACTTTTAGGATGGAAATTGGAAGAGACTTGTTGATGAAGAGATGGGCCAAGAACTTTGCCAAATTAGTGATTTGATGATCAGTCATGTGATTGATCTCCTTGATTTTATCCCAAACACAATACTGGATTGACATCTGCAATGGTCAAAAAACTGAGATTAACTAGAGTGATATAAACTTTAAAATATAATATTCTATGTATTAATAATGCTGTTTCATCATGTTCACATCTGCAATTACTTCAATATAATATGTTTTATTATTGAACCAGTGAGAATAACTGAAATTATTAATTAAAATAATTGATTAAATTAACAATCAAATCTCCAGCATATTTAATAGAAGAAATTAAAAGGAAGGAGTAATTATTTATAGAAAGTATTTCTTCTACAAAATTAGCGACCTAGAATTAAAATAAAAAATAGAACCAGTTTACATTTGGATCAATATGGCATTTTTGTAATTTGCATTTCTCTAAATACCTGGTGACGTCTATTGGAAATACATAATTGGCCAGCAATCAAAGCGTAATAAGGATTGAAATCAGATTCCTGGAGGAGGCAGTCGATCAGGACATAGATTATTTCCTGTTCAGGCTGGCCTTTCAGTCCTAGCTTTAGCAATTTCTCAAAAGCATCCAAATAATCCTGCAAACTAAGTATATTTTAAAACAGAAGGAAACATATCAGACTAGAATTATTTCTGAATAATTAATGTTAACTGTATTAAATAATACTGTATAAATAATTAAATAGTCATAGAAGTAATTTGATAAAAAAGTTTAAATAAATAAAAAGGTAAAGGTTGAGATAAAAATTATTACCTCAGCTGTCATCAATATGCAGAATATATTCTTCCTGTTGGCTGTGTTCATGCGTTGTTTCTTTGCCAATTCTAATATCTCTTGGGTCACTTCACATCCCAAAGATGCAATTTGTGAAGTTTCAGACTGTTTCTGTGTAATTTCACCACCAGTCCAAGCTGATCCTACTATCCACCATCTGCCTCTTTCATCGGCTAAAAATAAAAAATGTTTACAAAACCTAAACCTAACCTAATACAAGTTCAATCAAAATGTTGAAGTCTGACTTCATTATTATTCATGTGTATAAACTTATAAAACTTATGCAGATATAATATAATAATGCAAAATAAAAACTCTAACCTTTCAACAAGTCTTCAAGGGAAATCTTCAATTCTGTAATGTAATTTCCACTTCTGATCATGGTTTTTATTATTTTCTTCAGATGTTCACTGTGGGTTGGATCATACTGAGGCAGCTTGGACATATTATTGTTTTTAATTGTCAATAAAACTTCCAGCATGAACTTTACACGAGAACTAAATCAAATAAATGCAAAACACTATGAAACATTAATAACTGGATGTCACCTATCAAGATAAGATATACAAATGCCTTGTTGGAATTTTTTCATATTAATACAAAAAAACTGCCTCATCATCTCATTAGCCTTTGACACCAGAAATTATGTAAATGAAGAACTCTAATATTCAAAATCTGTTATTAATGCAAGTTTTATACATTAAGAAGTCTATTACAAACCTATCTTTCAAGGATGTTGCTTCATTAGCCAGTTTCTGTGCGCGTAGTATAAGTTCTTTGAGTGCAATGGGACTATCTTTTCGTAAAATAAATCCAACACTACGCAGTATGAGAATTATGAGTTCAATCTCTTTTTCTCCAAATTTGTGACACAATCTACTCAACATATCATAGACTAGGGAACAGCTAAATACCTACATGAATAAAATTAAAGATTATGTCAATTCAATATTTAAGAAAACGTATCTGCAAAAAAGAATATTAGGAGACAGGTAGAAGGCCATTACCTTAAATGTGTACAAATGAACAATCATAAGTATAATATTATCGAGTTGCTTGTTCTCAATTGGCTGATCGGTTGCTGCCAATTCATCAAATTTCTTTACAAAATTCTGAAGTATGTGGGCTCCTGTAATGTTTTCCAAAATTAAATGTATAGAACTATAGAATGACACAAAATGTATAGAAAAAATACACAAAAGTGTATTTAAAAATTAACAAAATTAATTATATTTTTATCATAAATAATTAATGATATTATCATCAAAGAGTACAATATATCATGTGACTAATTATTATATATTTCACCTTGGCTATTCTTGTATGTATGATATCAGTTACGACCCCTAATGGAAGACACTATACTAAAACTATGTAAAATAGTTATTACATGAACTAAAATATTACCGCCTGGGTGATTTCAGGTTTTGTCTCATTGGTCTTGTATATAACATTCAGTCAATATAATCACATTACACTTACAAATTTTGATTGTATGAACCCATTGGGCACCGGTGGCCTATTGGTAGTGGAATAAGGAAATTACATTTGTTGAATTTAAAATTTATGCATTCAAATGGCTTACCAACTTCAGTTCCAACATTGGCATGCAATATTGCGATAAGCATAGCATGTTCGATGACTAGCCTTTCTGGAGTGGCTACGTTCGAAATGATTGATTCAAAGTAGAGTTGTGTCAGTGTTTCGTTCATGTCATTACGGCTGTTTTTCATGTACAATTCCTCAATCTAGAAACATAAAATAAAACAAAATTACTCAACTTCAATAAAAGTGAATTCACTTACTGCTGGGATTGCTAGCTATACAGAAATGTACACTGCAAAGAAAAAATATATATTTTTCTTTAAATAAAATAAACATATAACTCTTCATATTTATTTTAGATTAATTTAGATTAATTAATAGCATTATTCAAATTGCAGCTGTGTATTATTAATAAGTAATTATAATACTCTTTTCTATTTTTAATTAATTCCCAATATAAATTGGTATCTAATTATTCTTTTCTTGTTTTTACTTAAAGCATTAAGAGGTGGCTTGGTGGATCTGTTGTTAAAGGCAGGGTTTGCGAATTCCATTCTTAATTCTGGCCTAGAAATCAGTACCCAGGTTGTTTAGGCCAAGAATTAAGTTAATTTTTTTTAGATCCCCTTTATGTTACACTCGCTCCTTAATGCGTAACAAGTAAAAAAAATTCTGAACATATACTACTACATAATGCTACAAAATGAAGTTTGCACAATATACAAGACTTACCTGGTTGGCTATACTATGCATATTGTTTTCAGCTAGCCTATTAGTGAGACCTTTCATCTGTTTCTTAAGCCTCGAAAGTTCTTCTTTCTTTTTATCACTCATAGCTCCTGACTTTTCCCTCAAAATAGGTGGAACATATTTCTGAACGTTTTCCTATGTGATAAACAAACATAAGACATTATAATAGGGAAATAAAAATATGTAATTTACCTTATAAGACTTAAGAACTTAAACATAAAATACAATGAACTAATCTGGAACATAAGCTCTGATATTGAAGAGAAAATTAAGTCAGTAAGTTAATAATTAAAAAAATTATAATTATTCAGAAATATGAGAGAAAGTATATTACTGGTACTAGAGGAACATACATATTCTTGTATGGATCATTTATGCTTATTTTTAAAAATGAATTAATGCAATCATTACCTTAATAACATTGCCATGCTTGTCCCTCTTTCTCCCATAGATGTCTTCCCAAATTCCATCTTTGTTTTGTATTTTCTTTTTATCGGAAGTAATATTCTTAGATGAGGTTTCCTCATCCATATTCTCACTTTCATTGTCGGAAAAATCATCATCAAATTCATCATCCATATCAAAGTTTGCCATTGAAATTTCCTTGAAGGTAACCTTTTTCTTGGTTTTGTTCGGCTCCTTTTTGGTAGAGTTGAATTCATTATTATGGTCATCCATACTGTTGTCATCAATATCAATATTGTCATGATCATCGTCATCATCATCACCATCTTCATCATAAATATTGTCATTACCATCAATATCATCATCATCGTCATCATCACCATCTTCATTATAAATATTGTGATCACCATCAATATTGTCATCATCACCACCATCTGTATTATTGTCATCATCCATTTTTATATGGGACATGTCATCTTCGTATTCATCCTCCTCCATGAATTCTGCATCGGAATCACTTTCATCATCACCTTCCAATGCTCCAAATATTTCAGAATCACTATTCATATTGTCTTCATCATTTTGAACCATTTTTTTGACAACCTTTTTATTTTTTGTTGGTAATTTGGTATTATCTTTCTTTCCTGTGGCGATTGCAAGATCGTCTTCAAATTCAGATCCTGAATCATACAGATTCTTTTCGGCGTTAGCTGCTGTCTGAAGTTTGTCTCTGTCGCAGATGTCCAATATGTCTAAGAAAGGTTAAATGGAAAATACAATTTCCTTAACAAAGAACTATACATGCAGACATTTCCTCAACTCTAACTTAGGAACTGCTAACTAAAAGGTATATACTAAACAGTATATAATTTTGTTTCTCTTTTGCCTGGTATTAAAATACTACAGGGATAATAAGCACCTAACACAAGAAACCTGAGTAAATTTGAATTGACCACTTAACAAATATATTAAATTTTATTAACATAAATCAATCTCAGGTCAAATTATAACTTCTAACATACTCTCTTGGAAGTATAAGCAGCCTATTATTGGATGTCCTGTAAGTTTGTCAGCTTAACCTAATTAAATATTTATTATAACAATATAATATTAAATTATCAATGATAAAATAGATAAATGAGTTACTCATTCAATTAAGTGTCAATAGTTCTATATCTAAAATGAAAACAGTAATTTAACAAACCAATATCACTGAGTAGTAGCATTAAGGATACAATCTAATCCCGAAGCCACAAATGATTTTGGCATGGATTTAGACTTTCTTTTATTCAAATTGAGTTGTTTTTCCAACCGTTTGATATTTTTATCTTCTTCCTTGTTGGCCTCCAAGAGCTGTCTCTTTCTCTGTACCCTCATATCCTTCTTCAGTTTCAAATCCATCTTCTTTTCCAGTTCGATCTCTTTGGACAACCTCCGGGCCAGATCATCGTTCGGTTTCTTAGGCGAGTTCCCTTCGGGCCTAATCGATTTGCTGTTCGACAAATTCTTCCCTCGGTCGATCGTTGAATTTTTGCCGCTTTTGAGACGGCTACGAAGCTGTTTACGATTGTTCAAGTATTCGGCCTTTTTTGCTTTCTTCGAGCGCCTCTGCTCTTTCCTGGCTTCCTTTCGAGACAACTGCGGTTTTTGGGAGCCGGAACCCCTCTTATTTTTCCTGAACTTATTTAATCCCATAATTAAACACTAAATTAACGAACTCAAAAAAATCATTTGGAGGTTTCACCGTAAGGGTACAAAACACGAGGCACAAGGGGGAGGTTCTACATATCTAGGTTATAGGAACCGTCAGTCCATTTTCATAATCTTAGTATGACAATCCGAAAAACACATTTTTATGTTTTACAAGACTACAAGCCAGAAGATTTAAAAGAAACGAAATAAAGTCATTACATTTATAATTGTCTGTCACAAACAATAATATCATCAGTAATGTAATTAAGCAGATACTATTAGTAATTTTTTAGAAATCCTAGACCTTAAGTTCATTTAGAATTTTTGGAATTACCATTTAATTTTTCAGTTAATCATTATAATCTCTCTATAAAATGCTGGCTCAATCAGGATCCCTGTCTTGCAAGACTGGAGTTGTGGTGAACAATCTTTACAACCTTATATACAGAATTCATTATTTCTGCACATTATTTGTGATATTTAGCATATATCACAAACATGCTAATAATCAATAAATATTTGCGTAAAAAATAGTTTTCATATAATTACTTATTACATTAACTTGGCAGCTTGTTTTCATTATTCCCAATTTTTTAAAAATGATTTACATTAGTATTATTTGAACTGTAACCCAAAATTTGTTAACTGAAGAACAAAAAATGGTTTCTTTAAAAATAATTATGCGCAGAAATGCTAATTATTAATTATGCAATTACTGTAATGTAAAGTGTATAAAACACTGAATGTAGAATATGTAAACATTAATATTTTGAAAGATATTTATAATTTCAATCTTTTCTATTCTGAATTATTTAAAGAGAATATATTTTGAAAGTGATGCTGCTCTATGTTATTTTAGAGAACGAATGCATGCGTTTGTAATGTTAAATATATTTTTATATATTAACATAAACTCAGAATCAGTTACAAATTCTAATTGAAGGACAATTCAGACCACCACTTGGATTTGATTAAATGAGAGGAGTTCCTAAATTCAAATCCAGTAGAACATCAATGTGAGTCATGTGGGGGGAAAAGGCTTCTAACATACTTAATTAATTCTCTGTAAACATCCATCAAAAATTGTTTATTACACAAACTGATGATTTATTACACAATTAGTGTAAAAAGAAATTATATACTAATTTTTCAATAATAATTTGTTTCTAACTTTCTCATATCAGCATTGGAATCTAATCATTTTAGGACTACAGTTTTCTACAATAATGCCACTGAATAAATAATAATAATAATAATAATAATAGTCTAACATTAACTTTTTTATATAAAACAAGAAAAATACTACTATAAAAATTCCCAATCAGGCCTGAGGAACTGAATTAAAATGGAATTAAAAGGATGAATATCGAGGAAAAATCCAGTCACAGTGCATAAAGATATATTTTAAGTCTTCATGTACAAGCATATAGTTACATAGTTTTTCGAAAGTGGATTGCCAATTATAGTGTAGTGTATCTTACACAATTCACCATCTGGGCAATGCACTGGGCACAAAAATTCTTCTAACCTGACTAATAATCAGGGACACACATGGCCCCTCCATTACCCTGGCTAACCTAATCGCAGCCATTCACTACTATGGTATTGAATTATAATATTAGAGTTTAATCAATCATCATTTCCATAACAAGCTAGCCATAGTATTAATATACATATTGCAATATTCCGCTTCGTTTGCTGAATCATAGAAAACGCAAGACCTTAAGATCCCAATACTAAAAAAAAAAAATATAACACAGAAGCATTTAAACACTGAACTACCGGAGAAAAAATGGGAAATATAATCAAATATCAATATTCTTTTCGAATTCATAATCTATATGTATAAATATATATATATATATATATATATATATATATATATATATTTATAATGTAGTCACATACTATACGTGGCAGCTCTTAAATAATTAATATATATGTGACTTTTCTTCAAGTCTTAATCGAGTACATATTTACACAAAAAATTGGCTTAAAAATTAACAAATGATATTTCACGTATCAGGTAGGCGAGGGGAATTTGGGGGTCAACAGACAGATACATAGATAGATAGATAGATAGATAGATAGGAGAGCGAGGGTAAGGGAACAGAATGAACATGAGTAATAAACAAAAACATTAAAAATCAAAACAAAATCCCAATTAATAGAACAAGCTGTGTTGTGTGTGAGACGTCTCAACTACAATGAACAGCAGACAGCCAAACCAGGTCACACGTCAAGACCAGGCCTTTTGTTATGTGTACCAGTCATCAGCTGACTAACTGCATCATTTATGTATGTGTGTGTGTGTATAAACTGTGTGAGCATGTGTATTTATATTTTATATATATATATATATATGTATATGTATATATACATATACATACATATATATCTCTGTGGTGCTGCCCTCTCTCGTAGCATCCCTCGGTGATGAAGTGTCAGATTAATGACCACTCCACTTTGTGGCCCAGCCCTGTACAAGACATCAACAGACATTAACACAACACATTACCCGCAGGAATATAATATACAAATGTTTGCAATAATACATCGAAATAATTACATCGCAATTGTATATTAAAAAAAAATAACTGGTAGAACACAATTATTTAATTTATACACATTTTTTGTTACAGTATAATTAATAGTTGAATAACATCAAAGGTAATGTCTCTGCTTACATAGAACCGCCCTGAGGTTTTTCGAATGTTCGAAAATAGAACGGGGTGACAAATAACTACATGATAAAATTGTCGGGGAAATGATAGAAACATACATGCTGTTTGTCCTGAATGGTGGGGTGGTCTTGTATGGGATGCCGGGGTGGTGGCTGTTCCCAAGGAGGGGGTTGGTCTTGGAGGTCATGGGGAGGTGCACTGTAGTGCTGTGTCGGCTGAAGCACAGGTAACGAGTGCATCAAACCTCCTCCACCTCCGCCACCACCACCACCACCCACACTCTCCAGACTACCCTGTAACAAATTTGTCCCAGTTAATAGGTTTCCACAATTAATTAAATAAAATTACTACAAAACTGAAAATATCGTATTCTACTCGATTCTATATTAATAGATTAATTTGTTCATAACTCCTAGGACACTTTGAAATTTACTTAAGAACTAATCAAATCCCAAAACAAAATACTAAACCCGAATCATAATTAACTTCAGGTGGGAAAGCATAACACTGTACAAGTATTTACCTGATATGGAGAGTCCATGATGTGAGGCATGTCATTAGGCATAGGAATTCTGGAGAAAGACACGGGATTGGGCGTCTGCCTGAACATATGATGCCTGTCCAGATGTTGGGGAGGTGGCGGAGGGGCCATTGCTGTACCCGTTGGCCAAGGGATCTTGGGCTCCATCATCCAGGAGGGATTGATGTCAACTTCTTGAGCCGCATTGCCCAGGTTGTTGTAGTTCTTCCAGGCGGTCCTCTCGGTGCCAATGGGCCTGGGGGGGACCTTGCGATCTTCTTGAGATACCTGTGGGGCCTGGGGGGAGGACGGCGACACATTTGGTGATGCCCCATTTTCTAGGGTGCACGACAGGAGGTCTTCCTGCTGTGATAGGGATGCCAGTGTTGCCAGGTGTGCCGCGCTCATCACTGACGAGGGGTCTGCCGGCTGGCTGTAGGCGTGAGCCGCCGCAGCGGCTGCCAGTGTGAACGGCCACCTCGTCTGTCCGTTAGGCCTCATACCCGGGTTTTTACTCAGTTGGAAAGAGATAATGTTATTATTGGGTATGATAGGTGTCTGGGCCTGTATGAAGGGTGGTGGTCCTTGTCCGTAGAGCTGAGGAGGCTTCATGCTGGTAGAAAAGTCCGGCGCCCTGGGATTGAGCCTGGACATGCTTACGGCCGTCTGTTGTTGCTGCTGCTGCTGCTGCTGTGCCTGAGGGTGGTACGCCAGCATTCCGTGTTCGACGTCTCCCGGATAGACAGTTCTGAATGTCGGTGGGGGATGACCCGTCGCCTGAGGATCTACTGGTCCTGTGGGGTTGGGACCCGTGCCTGGTCCTCCGGGGAAAAATGAGGACGGAGGTGACACTGTCGTCGGAACGGAACTGTTGCCCGACACACAACCAGATGACTGTTGTCCACTTCCCGGTGCGCTGCTCGAATTCTGACTGCTTCCAGAAGTGCCGCTGCTACCCACTTTAGAAACTGGTGAGCCTACTGCATTGCCTCTGTAGCCGGGAGCCTTAGAAGCGTCCACCTGAACACGAATAAAATAAATTATCGGATTGTACGAAGTGAGCAATATAAATTATAGTATCGAAATGTTTACATTATTTACCTGAGGCGGGGAGGGATCAAGAAACTTGTTCGATGTAGGGGTGAGAACGGTGGAAACAACATTGGGTGTCGAGCCAGTGGCGGCAGCCACAGTTGCAAAATTCATTCCCTTTTGACTACTGTCATTCTCTCGCCCCCACATTGATTGTTGAGCGACCTAAGGATATAATAATTCTTATTAACCCTAATAAGATAATTAGCAATTGATAACTTTAGTTTTGAAAGTCTCGATTAAAAGAAAAACAATGTATTAAACAACACTATTTGGAAATGTTCAAAATCGTACCTTGGTGAAGGTGTCATTGAAGAGTGAATATTCCAATGGGGTGGTGCCTACTGACACGGGTGTGGGTGTAGGTGGAGGAGGTGTCGGAGTGGCCCTGTGTACAGGTGGAGGGGCTACAAGCGAAGGTTCAACCTGTTGGTGATGATGCTGTTGGTGTTGTTGCTGTTGCTGTATCTGCTGGTGGTGCTGTTGCGGGTGCTGTTGTTGTTGGTGATGTGAAGACTGCTGCTGCTGGTGTTGTTGCTGCTGATGGTGGGTAGGTTGTTGTTGTTGCTGCTGTTGTTGTTGCTGATGGTGGTGGTGATGGGATGTCTGTTTGGTAGTGGCCTGTGTGGCAGAGGTGGTGGACTGCTGTTGTTGCTGTGCTCCTCCCGCCACAGATGAGCCTGACCCGGACGAACTTGCCTCTGTAAGTTTGGCAGCAAATGTCTGAGCTGGAGGACCGACCACGGAACCTGAAGAAACTCCGATCTTACTGGAGTTTGTTGATGTAGCAGTTGAAGTTGTGGTGCCACTACTGCCACTGCCACCACTTCCACCGCTTCTTGCTGTTGAAGGTGTCATGATAACACTAGTGTAAGAGATTGTTGATTTTACACTAGTTGTAGCTGCCATTTGAGCCCTCTTGACTGCTGTAGACAGAAAACATAAAGTTTTAAATAACGTGGCTATTTGTTTCCCCTAATCTTTGATAGTGCATGAGAGATATATTATGTCATATACTGACTTGGCTAATTCATTTTTCTATTTTTCTACTGACAATATTATATAAATTTCCTATAGCCACAACATTTTTCTTAAATAAATACCAAAAACAAATTTATAAAAATGTCTTACAGTTCATCAACCTATACTTACAGCATTAAAAGATGGAATTGTTGTAGATAATAAATTTGACTTGAGGGGTTAATAATGAATTTAAATTTCATTCAAATTTTTAAAAGATTATTTTGTTATAATAAAACTATTATTTCAATGATTAACACTGAGTATCATCAGTGAGAACTGAAGGAGTGCACCCCCTCCACATAGATGTACTCATATAATTTAATAGTCATTCTAATTTGACTTTCATCTTTTAACAACCAAGGTCCTGGAAATCATCTGGTAAAGCTTTCAGCGATAAACATTTCACAATGAATTTCACATAAAAATGATGATGGGTATGAGCCAGGTATGAAAACAGAATTGAAAACAATTATAAGATTAAAATGTATACATTTTTCCCATGAAAAATTAACTTTAATAATTGGAGACAAGCTAATTAAAAATATTCGATCTCACGTCCCAAAAATTAAACTGGCAATAATAATTTTGATTATAACATTTGTTGGCAAAATTATGTAAACCATAAATTTAATATCAATTTTTAAAAAGATAAAGACATCCTAAATCAAAATAATACTTAGAATCCACTATGTATCATTCAATCATTGTTGCCCTAAATAGTACACAAGTTCTGGCTTCTCCTACTAAGGTGATACACTTAAACATATCGTATTAATGTTCCAACTGTTATTACAAACATTAACTTGTTTTACACATTTAGTTAGAAAAAGTATTACTGTTCATACGGATGTCCTGTATTCAGTGGAGAAGCAGAACCATTTATGACAAATTGAAATGTAAAACACTCTATAAATTATTTTGTCCATGGGGTTTGTGGGGAGTTTAATGTAAAATAAGTGTGTAAATGGACTTGATAGGTGAGCTGCAACATACCTGCAGCAACAAGTCGAGGTGCGGTTACCCTTGAAGTTGGAACTGAGGTGTAGTTTGTGGTTGAGCGTGCAGACATTAGTGGTGCTACACACGTGTTTACACCTTAAATCACCAGTTTAGTTTATTATTTATTATCTTTTTAAAATGAGACTACCGATTATATAGAATGTCCAATTATTTTGGATGTAGGATTTTTGGTTAGTTTCAGGCACTTAAGTTCAAAACGAAACGCCAATATTGTTCTCACCTTGTGCACCGCTTGTGCTTTTGCTGGAAGATGCTGAAGTCGACGACAACGAGGAGCTTGGAGCACTGGATGATTTGCCACCGGGTCTTGATTTGGCAGTGTTCTATTGTAACATAAAAGTTCTAGATTACTGACATAAACATTATGGATATGAATAACATTCATAGACTTGAAACAATAACATTAATATTGTTATTTCCAATTTCAAAATTGTGTACCATTTCGATCAATATCAATTGAAACTAATGATTAATTTTTGAATCAACACTGATTTCACTGTTCATGATAAATCTACAAATTTTACACACAGGTCCATACTACCAAGGGCATATGAGGCATATGGCCATACTAGATATTGGACCACAATTCACTTTGGGTTCTATTATTTTGAACATAAACTAAGATGGGAACTGTGGACTCCATGAAATATTTTCACAACTTGCTTTAATCTCTGTATATTTGGGAAAAATTCTCTAATTTTGTTGTCTTCAGTACTTATATAGTACTTATATTGGCTTTTCATCGTATGTGCTTAAATTCTAAAATTAATGAACATAATCCATTTTTAAATTAATGTCAAATAACCAATTTAACTTAACAGCAATTCCAAAATTGTCCATATACAGATTTATAAAAAATTACAGGTACTTATAAATACTTACAACAGACTTTTCCCATACTGCTGCAGCCGATTTTGCAGACTTTGGTAGAAGTTGTAATATATCAACATCAGGGTCTTGAATAAGAGCAGCTATTAGTGAATGAGCTTGCTTTGTTGCTTCCGCCGAGCCCCTTAAAAATAATAAACAAGTTTCAAGATAAGGTTCCAATGATTTAGTGATTTTATACCACAAAAGAAAAATAAATAAATTCCAATATTTATAAAGAAAAAATCATCGATTAATTAAAGATTAAAACTGCTTACTTAAGCGTGATTATTCTTTCTCCTTGACCTTTGCTTTGTTTCTCAACCTCAATGTGAGCACCCGTAGCAGTTCGTATTGCATTAATATTGCTACCTCCTCGGCCGATGACTCGACTGATGGCGTTTAAAGGAACTGAAACTTTTTTGGACCTGAACGGAGAATTTAGGTACCTAAAAGTACAAATATTTCTTTTTTTAGAGGTAAAACTAGAATTGTCACGAGTATGACGGGGATTAAATGTATTGTCCGAATATAAAACAAAGAGACTTACTTCCTGACGACTTCTTTCCAACCTTCATCGCGTTTATTGCTGCCACCGCCTCCTCCTCCAGTGCCACCGCCGCTACCTCCACCTCCACTGGCGCCTCCCCCACCGCCTCCACTGCTCCCGCCTCCGCTACCTCCGCTCGCTTGTTTCGGGCTGGTCGAGTTGGTCTTACTGCTCACAATATCATCACAATATGTCCTAGCAAATGAAATTATTACAAAATGATACAAGTCACGATGGCATAATTTAACCCTTTGCACTCGGCGGGCACTGCTATGGAACATTATGAACTAGATTTTTTACCTTTAGTTCTGGTTTTTACAACTCACCTGAATAAATTTTGGAAGTCTTAGCCATATACTTATGTTATATTACTGACATTTCAGCAGGATACATTCATTTAACCTACTTACTTTCCCTGCAATATCACAGTATACGTGATTGCAATGCAACTACCTCATTCGTTTTATAGCTACTGTGTAACAAGTTTTTTGCAATATAAATCATTATGTATAACATAACACAAATTGAAGATTTTTATTCAACTATTTTCAACAGCATTAACAGTTGAAAAATGTTTTAACCCAAAAATAGAATAGAATAGAGAACTGTATAAACTGTCAGATCATAAACCTTTTCTTCATTGTTTATCGAGTGCAAAGAATTAAAATTGTCACTATCAAAATACAACTTTCATTTCTTAATATAAATTAATTAAACATCAAATTCTATTACATTCTTAAAACCAGTCTTAATTAAGAATAAATTTATTAAGAGTTTGAAAATGTTTTATTCCTGCATTTATTTTTTACACAATTGTCCTGATCACCAGTGAGAATCAAACTTCCACCCCTGTTGATCACAACAGCTCAAGATGAACACCTCTGAGCCCCTTTAGAACAGCATAAATACTTTGAATATTCTGCATTTTATTAAAATAGAAAGAAAGAATTTCCTTGATTAGAAATTCATTACTTCCAGTTGCTTATCACCACATATAATTTATTATGGGGCATAATGTAGTTTGGTGAGAACTCCTCACACATCCAGTGGCCACTGGATTTATCTGTTTTTTTAAACCTACAAATTATAATGAATAAAGAGATATCTCTATTCGCAATGTGAAATGTAAATAAAAATTGATAACATACAAGTAACTGTTTTTCTTTCCTTTCGCAGGTATGTAATTTTCACTGCCTGTGGCTTCAAAATCTTCTCGATCGGCAGGATGCCTCGATGACTCAAAGACAAGCGGCATTACACCACCTTTCCCTTTGCCCTGGCCTTGCCTGCATCCCTTCCCACTGTTGCAGCCCTCTTGGTGCCCGACTTTCTCCAAAGCCTTCCTTTCCTCCATTCCATTTCCTCCCTTGTGGTTTGAACTGCTTTTGTTACTCGTCGAGCAGTTTCCTTGAAGCATATTGCAGTTGTTGCCCTTCTTATCCTATAAATTGAACGTATCATTTTTATTTTATTATTATATTTTTCTATCACATACCTTTAATACATTAATTTATTTTTTTAACAACCTGGAAATAAAGGGAACAAAAAAATCAAAATTTGTTTCTAACGGATTTTACTAAAAGAATTTATACTCATGATGACTAAAAGCCGAAAGCAGTCTAGCAGAGGATCAAATAAGTTGGAGGAGACAGGTAACAAGAGAAGGAAGTAATAATTATTAGGATAATCGCTTATTGATCTGTCATACCATGTCATATAAAAAAACTCATATCCTTAATAAAAATACTATGGAATTTACTCACTTCAGACAATGCTTTACTGCTGGAAGGTGTATTTGATGGTGTATGAATAACTTGATTGGACTGGTTCTGTCCAGGTTTCTTTTTCTTTTTCTCCTTGCGCTTGACAGTAGCTCCAGCTTTTACATCGTTGCTTGAACAACTGCCTTGGCTGTTTGCATCAATACCACTGTCACCCTCTTCACCCTCTCCACTCCTTGCAGGTGACTCCCCTGAACCTCCACTTACTCCTCCTCCATTGCTTCCACTGCTTACTTCACCACGTCTCACTGTGTTATAAAATACCACAATTACCATACAAAGCCTATTTTGCACTGGTTTCAATCGCTGCTACATTTGGAAGAGGACTTGTGAATGACAGGAAAATTAATATAACTGGTCTTGATACAATGACAAAAACTGCTAACAGTAACCTCACCCTGAGTTATTGTTACAACAAAATACATGAAATTTTGAAATATTGTCCCACAGTTTAGTCAATTACAGTATGCATATAAATCAGTTAAAAATATATGGTGGGTCAAATAATGTATTGTTAAAAACTGTATCACTCACCATTGTGCCTTTTGTTTTTTAAATATTTAAAATGGGATATATTAAAACAATTCAATATTGATGTTTTAAAAAGATCGTACCACTTTTTACTGACTCATCAAAAATGGTATGGATTACTTGAAGAAGTTTTTCATTGCTACGTTTTAGCATAATCAAAGACTCTACAACAGTGCAGTGCCAATGATATTTATTAATGTGGTTCTTTAATGTAGGGGTAACATGTTCCGAAAATTCTGCTTGTTAATATAGTTGTTTGTTTAATGGATAATTATTATTTTAACAATGAATGCTTTTGGTGTGACCTGCCTTTTGTACAGGAAAGAAATATTTTGATACAAACTACTTAGATAATGACAACCAATATAATTATTCGACAAATTAAATATATTTATATATAATATATTAAAAAAAATAACCTTTCAAATCTTGCTTCTCTTCTTCATCATCTTGCTCTTCCTCTTCTTCCTCATCTTGAACATTTGAGTTCATCATTTCATTCTTTTGATTTTCCTCCTGTAATTTACGTTTTTCTTCTTTCTTTTCCAATTTCTTCTTTTTCTTTCTTTCCCTTCGCCTAGCGGCTGCTGCCCTTTTGCTCTCTTCTCTTGTCTTCTCCAAGAATAATTCTTCCAATAATATAGTCGCATTCTTGTTTGCTTTGGCTGCCTGTTGATCTTTAGCTACCCGGATAATTTTTATACATTCCTGACATTTTTCAAGAAGCTCCTATAGGAACAAAATTAAAATTATTTTCATCCTAAAATTAATACTAGGTATGGTACATCAGCACATTAAAATTATATTCAAAAATTATTTTTCAAGAACAGCTCCACTACAAACCTTGTCGCTAACCGTAGTAATATATCTTGTCATCTCTTGATCACTAGGGAATTGCATAACATGGTTGACCATCCACTTTACTACCTTAACATGGCCCTTTCGAAAAGCCGCCATTAAACAGGACACCTGAGAATAATTAATTTAACATTATTCTCAACAAAAAATCCACATAACAGACACAGACAGATACCAAGAGGAGAATAAACTTAGTTCTTACTGATGTGATATTAATATATCACACAAAATATTAACCATTCTATTGCAATTTAAAAAATGAAAATCATAAATTTATATAAATTTTATAATACATACAGTACTGTTAAAAAAAGAAGTAATTAAAATTGGTATAATACACACAATAAGTACTGATTTGACTAGTTTTAATAGAAAAAAGTTAACAATAAAGATCCCTACTTTTCTGTTGTCTTGGGAATCTATGTCAGCACCAACATTGTAGAGAAGCTCGACTACAGCAAGGTGACCACCGTTTGCTGCCAGCCACAATGGAGAGTTCCCCTTCTTATTTTTCACTTCCACTTGTGCCGATCTGAGTATAATATAAAAACAAATGATGAGCTGTCACTAATCAAAAACAGACAAAATGAACTATCCTTTAACCTCTTATTATTGTCATCATACGTATTATTATTACTTTCCACATGCCCCATTCAACCAATCCAAATTAAGGCATTAAAAGTTCTGGCAAATCAAGTTAGGTCACGCCTTGATAGACTAAAAAAATATTTCAAGTTATTAATAATTTATATAGAATGACGTTACTCATTTTTTTTCACCTTTTATTTTTGTACAGTCAACTACAATATAGTTATGGGTACAAATGTTGAATGTATATTTCTCGCGTGAATGTTTCGATAAAAGAGACCACCCAATTTGACACATGAACAATTTACGGATTCGAACTGAGGAGATCTCTAGCCTAGTGGTGTTTAAGCCAACGCGGGGGGAAGTGTTATTCCTAAATAAACATTATTAGTTAAGTTATTTATTGAACAGTGACCTGTTGAGAAGTAGCTCAACAAAACGGCAGTGGCCTTTGTCAGCAGCTATAGTGAGAGCTGTGTCCCGCGACGAAGGCACGGGTGGAGCATTGACATCAGCACCTTTGTCTAAGAGAACTCGGCCCACCTCAACATAACCTCCACTTGCTGCCTCCATTAATGGTGTCAGTCCGGTCTGTAAAATTAAATATATTATTATTACATATTTATTAATATAAGTTTTATTTATTATGATATATAATAAGGGCTTTGGGATTAGTTACAAAGTTCTATATATTTTTAAACTCTTTCATTTAATTAAATCTATTTATAAATGTTAATTGCTCAAGTGTTATATGACATTTTTAATGTGTTCTTTTTTTGTCATCTAGGTCTGTACTGATGTGAGTAATTTCCCTGTCTTAGAAAAAAAGGAAAAAATATAAAATATTATTTTCCTACACATCATGTTTTGCCCCGTTAAAAGTTTTATTGCAGAATTGTGATTAATCTATTTTCTTTACACAAGTAACTAAAGATTTCTTTCAGATCCCTAAACACAATCCCTACAAAAGTAGTAAGAAATAGTGTTATAAATAAGATCTTATTATAACTAGGAGCAACATAGTTTAGGGTGTAGGTGTGATATGAACAATAGTTACAAACAGTACCTTTGCTCTGTGTTCAACATTGGCCCTTCTGTCAAGAAGGAGGCTCACCACTTCGTGTCTTCCCTGGAAACAGGCCAGAGTTAAAGCTGTGTTCCTGTTCGTTTCTATCTGGGCATTGATATCTGAACCCATATCCAACAATAGTTTAACTGCCGCTGAAAGATCATTACAGTATTTTAAAACCAAATAAATATTATTATTACATATATTGAGTTTATCCTTTATTCATAATAAGGCCACTCATTTATTTCATAATGATCATTTCAAAAACCAAACATTTTCTTCTTACATGTATGTCCATTCATGGCTGCTAACATAAGGGGTGATATTCCCAGTTTGCTGCCGGTACGTGAATTGATTTCAGCTCCATGTGAAAGCAGAAGTTTAATGATATTCACGTAGCCACCTGAAGCAGCCAAACTCAACGGCGTATAGTCCGAAACATTTCGGTGTTCTTTGTTGGCTCCACGAGACAACAATAACTCTACGACCTATGAAATGATTTTTACAAATTAATAGAATATTGCATATTTCTGAGTATACAGATTATTTTAACATGTGATATAAATTTGGACTGCTGAAAACTACTTATTTCTATCATTATTCTCTATATATTTAAGAAACTAAATTAAACTGTTGTTGAAAATTAAAACAGGTTTATCACTTATTACATGTTAAGTCCTTGTTTATTTTAAAAGGCTTACAAAGATTACAGACAGTGGAACTAAACATGTTCATGAAAGCAATTTAACTAGAATAAATATCTTAATCTTTTCAGTATTAGTTGGCAATGTTATAGGAATTATTTTTCATCAGTTTAATTGTTTCATGAAAAACTAATCTATTTACAAATTAGTAAGAAAAATGTATTGTCAATTACACCATTTACATTTAATATATAAATTTAAACATGTTTATAATTCTTCTTTTCACTTAGTTGACTTGACACCCCAAGATAATTATTTTTTTTATCACTTTAATTAAATGCCTCTGCTTTGTCATAATTTTCCTGTTTGTTTTATATACTTGGTAAGGAAATTAAAAAAAAAATTCATGTAACCTACTTCATATCTTCCGCCCGAACATGCAAGTGAAAGTGGGGTGTCTTTGGTTCGCTCTGACTGGGCTTCCATGTCAGCAGTATGGTTGAGCAATATTTCAACAACCTTTTCATGTCCGGCCGTTGCTGCCAAAATTAATGGTGTAAATCCTTTCTTGTCACGGTGTTCTGAAAAAATATTAACATTTAACAATGAAGAAATGAAAACCATAAATCAATATTATTTTGCACTAAAAAATGGTAAATTCATAAAAGAGTTAAGGTTTCCATTCACAGAACTGACTATATTGCTATCTAATTTTCGGTCAGAATGGGTTAAAATATTATTTAGACAATGAAATGTAATTACTTGTAAACCTACAAATCATATTACTATATTATCCATATCATCATATTACTATATTATAAAAATAATTCGCTCAGTCGCACCATTAGATTTGATATGTGTCACTGTTTGGCCAGCCTTGCTACAAAATGAATGACATGATTCATTAAAAACAATGGTCGCAAATCTTACCAATATTGGCTCCCCTCGATAGAAGTAGTTCAACAAGTTCCTCATGACCGCCAGCACAGGCGAGTGTGAGAGCTGTGTCGTTGTTGCTATCAGTGGCTGAGTCCACATCCATGCATGAGAATGCAGTGGCCGCAGCTGCTGCCGCTCCTCCAGCTCCTGCTCCTTCACTAACTCCGCCCATAACTTGGCTCCCGTCCGCACCACCACCTGCCTTATAACCTACTGTCCAAAAAGGTTGAAATTAAATTTGTTCTTTACAGGGAAATATACATTAAAAAGTGTAGAAGTTAAGTAAACAAATTTGCGCTAAACTGTTCATCTACCGATATATTACAATCCTCTTTATCAGGACTAAATATCGATTTCAGAAATCTTAAAAATATAAGTAAGGAAAGAGAAAAATAACAGAATTCTTTTTAATGTGTGGTTCAATCCTCTCTATACATGTAAGATGTAATTTTGAATACTGCATTTACAAATTCTAATGCTTCCTTAGAATATTACTCAATTAACTGAAAATAAAATCGGCAGAAATGTTATTAATTTAATGTGATGGTAGATCTGTGAGGGTTCATCTCATAATCTTCTCTCCTATTTGGTCTTAAGCTAGAAATACTTTGAGTTCTTGATATTAACAGGAGCAATGATCATGCAGTAACATTAAACAAGGCAAAATTGACACCAAAAAATCACAAGAAAGCGTAAGCACTCGCCGCTAACTCAACGCTACATACTTTGGTTTTCAAGGTGTATCGGGGGAGCCTGAGTTGACTTCTGTTGGGGCTGTTGGTACCTGCCCTTCTTTCCTTTGGTGGTGACTGTCAAAGGAGGTGCAATGGGTTTCTTCGAAGTCTGTTGGTGCTGCTGGTGTTGATGCTGATGCTGGTGTTGGTGCTGATGTTGATGCTGGTGTTGGTGTTGATGCTGGTGTTGGTGTTGATGTTGTTCAACGACAGTGGTCGGGGCAGTGACAGGTGGGGCTACTGTAGGGACGGGGCGGGGTGGGGGCGGGTGCGGGGCGGTTGCAGGGATGGGGGTGTTGGCGTGGTGGTCACCGGCTGGACCATGCCACCACCACTGCCCACCGTCGTTGCCGCCGGACAAGTCTGCGTCCCGGCTTGTACCTGTTCCCTAACCCCCCCTCCTCCTCCAGCCACTTCACCACCTTTTACCCCCCCTTTTTTTCCAAACGGAGAAATGCCACAAGAAAAAACACAAACCATTCGTGTTAGTTAAACTCAAAGCGAGACAATTAAAGTATTTGTTTGATAGCCAAAAATACTTGGCGGTTGATCATTGCAATTGCCATTTTCTGTCCTAAAAATCTGCAACTTTTGATCTAAAAGGCTGGGATTTTTAAAAATGTCAACCGACCCACTGGGACTCTAGACTTGAGGCTTGGAATTCAGTAAAAAAACATTGAGTGCCACAAATATATAACGGGAATATCAAATTAGTTTCCCAGTCAATTTTGCCTTCAGTTCGACTGCTTATCTCTCAGCGATATCTGTACAGTTAACTGTTGAGAAGCAGCGGACCTGCACAAGTACCTCACACCGTATTACTGACTGAATAGCACTGACAATGAGAAGAAGATGAAACGAGTCTAACATAATAAGACCAAAGAAGCAAGTGGAAACAGAAAATAACAAGAGCAATGATAAGATTAGTTGATATATAAATACATAACTAAATTAATTTATTTGTGAAATAAGCACACATAAAAACCTTAGGATCTCCTACCTTAAGATAAATTGGGTAATTTTGATTGCTTGGATCTATGGAACTATTTTTATTTAAATATAATATACCCTATTATTATGTTTTAAAAAGGGTAAAAAAAAATTGCCAAGAAGAATATTCTCGAAATTATTAACATATTTTTATCTAATCAACCACACGATACTTTCATTATATTCAATATAATGATTATCATAAAAAAAAAAAGATAAGAATTAGTTGGTAATTTAAACTTACCAACCAGAACAAAGATGCTCTTACCAGAATTAAACATTAAATATGTTCAATACTGATGCTATATTTTTTAATCAAATATTCCGTTCACTTTCAATTTTATTATACGTTCATCACTGAATAAGTAAAGGATTTATTTTAACACTACTTTGGAGAGCTATTTTTAAAGAAAGGTGTAACAACAAATTACTGAATTCAAAATTTTAACTAAAAATAAAAATTCAAATTTGAATGCCAAAATATATTTAACAATTTGTGGTTCTCCCTTTTAAAAACCACAAAATATGTACAGAAATTGTCACAACCCTCAATCTGAAAATATTTACTCAACTATATAAAGATTTAAACTATGAAATTTTATGATTTCAGAATGCCTTGAATCAATTAAATACTGGAAATAATTCAAAAGTTTGACATTTATGGACCAGAGATATAGAAAATTAAACAAGAGATATATTAATACTAGCAAGTTGAACTAATACTCGAACAATTTCAAACTGGAGAAAGGGGAGAATTAGATAGTAGCTAAATATTAATTACAGACCAAACATCAAATGAACAGAACTACAACTAAAAAAGTTATAAAAACAAATATACACAACTATTAGTTACCATACTAAATCATAAGGCAGTAAAATTATTATACTCTCATGGAGGAATAAAGTTAGGGTGTACTTACAAGGTGGAGGTGCTTTGAGCAAGAGATGATGTTGAAAAGGTGGCGGAGTGGCAGTGGGAGCAGTGGATGAAGGGGGCGGCGGAGGTGCTGTAGTCGCAGAGCCGACGCACACTTCCAGCCGACTACGACCCTGTTGAGCTTTCTCCGTCAACAACTCAGGCCTCACCTGGCATTGTAATTGGAAGCTACCACTACCCTGTTAACAATCACAATCAAGAAACATATCAAATCTCAAGTCTGAATTAATTACTAGTCTGTTTTAGTTTTTTACTTACAACTACAATAAAAAAGTATAACTCATTCAAAACTCATCATTAAAAATAATTACTATCATAAAAACTACTTTATATTAACCTAATGTTAAGTTATTGTTATACCAGTTGATAAATTATTTACTACAGATTTCAGTTGTTTCAATAATCGACTATGAAGGTTTAATTATGTGTTGTTTTGTTCTTGTGTTTTGTTGTTGTGATTAATTTAATCTTATTTTCATTAATCTGTTAATTATTTACTTTGTCCCAGCCAAACCAAATCTAGGCTGCTCGCAGTCTCAATAATTCAAGATTCAAAACTTCAGCCACTGAGCAACTGTGCAATTATTAATTTAGTGCTATGTTTATACAATTGATTTAATTATTATAGCACTTATTTTTCTATAGGTAATCAAAAGCTAAGTATAATGTATGAGTGAAGTTTGCTCTAAGCTTAATATCAATTGGGCTATACTTAACCCAAATAACCATGGTACACAATTTTTTTTTGTCAGCACCAAGTATTTATTTTTTTGCACTAATTAATTTATAAATCTCTTCATACACATTTATGTGTTTGTTTTATGATTACATACCAAGGAGTATTTCTTTCATAATATCATTTATGTACACCAACTTACAATGTATACAGACATTTAATCTACTTGATAAAAATAATAATAATAATAGCAATGTTTAAAATGTGAGTTTGTGTATATGTGCATAATGCAACCAAACCAAATTTACCTGTGTAGGAGTGGAAGTAGGAACAGAACTGTACAAGTACTGTAATGCATTTTGATCTGTTGGAACAACTTGTAAAGCGCCATGATCAGTTGAGATTACTTGGAATGGTGCTTGAGCAGCAGGACCCATCAGTGCCTTGGAAGCCACTTCTACACCGGCCATGAACGCACTTGCATTTAGCCTCAGCCTCTCTCGCTCGGCTGAGGCAACTTAAAAAAATGATATATTATCATAAATATGATATATCTCTGGTGTTGTTACTATTAGTTGTACATAAAATTTTATTTTTATTACAACCAATCCATCAAACCAAAAGGTGGAACTATTTTTACTACCAACAGACAATACATTTTTATCATTCAATAATAGATAATAAAACTAAACATGCATGTAAATATTAATATATTTTATCATGTTTACATAATGTACAATAAGATTAGAGGAATTTATTTAAAATACAATATTTGCGGAACAAATACAACAAACATTGTTGGTACTACAATAATTACCATTGGCGACATCATCCAAACTAAAACCTTCCAAGGTTTCATCCAGGGTTGGATCTAGTTTTGTTGCTTTGGCAGCAAGGTCGATGAATGCCTCTTCATCAGCTTGGGCCAACAAGGGACATCTCCTTTGAAGAAGCTCACACTGACCACTAACTCCACTTAACTGTGCACAAAAATGTTGTGTTTAATAACCTATAATACTAAGATAACTAATTTGAACCAATTATTAAATCACTTAGGTGACTTCCAATGATACACTTCAAAAACTGCACAATACAACTATTTTCCCTCCTTATTAAATTGGTTGATAATGGAATAATTCTTTTGTAGCTGGAAAACCTTATAATAAATTATTTCCACTTAAACATACATAATTCTATTTTTAGTATAATATATTTTATTTATTTTATTGTTATATTTTTAGTTATAATATATTTGAATGTTGATATAGATAGGTTAATACATTTTTATAACCTTGAATAATTCAAAATATATTTTATACTGCTCTTGCAAAGATGTAAAATTGGAGTTCAACATTATGTACACCCTTAGTAATAACATTTTATATCAACTGACACCAAATTAGATTAAACTCAAAAATAAATCTCTTTTCCCGTGACAAATAGTATTGAATATCAGTAAGAAACTAAACATTATTTTTTTCCATTAAATATAAATATAAATGCATTAAATCTCAATAAAACATGGCGGTGATCTCAAATGGGTAAGAAGATATTAAACATTGTGCATAAGTTGAGGTATTAGATTTGGGTTTGTCCTTTTTTTTACACTGAGCATTATTATTTGTCATGTCCTATTAAATTTGATCTCACTTCAGAACTGGATTAAAAATGAACAGACCTCTTGGATGTTCCTGATTTGCTGGTCATGGGTGGCATGATGTATATGTATGGGGGAGGCCATTTCCATCGGTTGAACTTGATGGTTGGACATTAGGTGAGTGGCGGTGAAGACCGGTGAACCAGCTTTCACATCACCGCCTGTTGCTCCAGGCAGCAAACCTGACAACATGTCTTCTGACTGCTGGCAACTTGAAACCTGCTGCTGCTGTTGTTGTTGCAATACCTTTATCATTATAGTTTTAGATAAAATCAACAAGTTGCAATTGATAAACTTCATTTGATAAATTTAATAATACCTCAACAAATGAAAGAATACACTACAAAATTAAAATGAAACACTTACATTAAGGTGTTGATCTGAGATTTGGGCAAGGTGTGTCAACTGGTTAAGATGGGCTGCATGTTGTTGGTACTGTAATGTGGCTTGGAATTGGGAAGCAGCTTGTTTCCTTCCATTCTTCCCCTCTTTCTTCCATGCTGGCTTTGCTTTTGGTCTATCACTTATGGCTGTTGTCTACACAAACATTGAAAATATTAAATTCATTAACAATTTTTTTATTTTAGCTCTATATATAAATTTTTTGTTATAGATTATCAGTCATTAAATGCCATGACAATAGTGTAAATATTAAACACTATAAATCACGAATAATGAAAATGAATAAATTGCACAGTAAACAAGGATAGACAGTATAAATATAATACAGAATGAAATCTGTATGAAAATTAATACAAATGTTAATCTATAATAACAATTAAATACATCATAAATTTTAATGTGATCAATAATCAACATTATTAAGAAATAGTATAAATACTATTCATAAATGACAGGGCTTCAGAGTTCAAACTTGACTTAAACTAGCTTAAAAATTAAGAGTTAACTTAAAGCTCTTAGCTATTTTTAAATTTACATATACTTCATTTTAACAAACAGATGTAAGATATATTTTCATAACTTATCCTTTATTCTTCTTATATAACTTTTCCTGAACTATTATAACTACACTGTTCAGAAAACTACATTGGATATGTCAACTGGTGATGAAACATCCTGTTAGATCTCTTACCATACAGATTAATAATGGAATGCTAAGACTGATGATAAGAAGTCAAAATAAATGAGTCCAGTACATGGGAGGTAATGTTAAGAAAAATAGAGAAATGCTATTAAGGCAACTCAATATGATTCCAAGTACAAGGACATTATTAGTTCCTCCAGCTTTCTGATCATTAATTAAATTCATTATAAAAAAAAGGTACATACCTGAACAACATCTGAAGGAGCGGTGATAGGCGGTGGGGGTTGATGAGCTGGGGTAGCAGGAGGTGGTATAGGTGCCTGCACTATCATAGGATGGCATCCTCCACCTGCCCCTCCACTTCCACTTCCACCAGCATGGAAAACACCTGTTGAACCGCACACCATTCCTTCGCAGAACAACTGAACCATGTTTCCATTCCCGCCACTCTCTCCTGAACAAATTATATATAAGACTATTTGCTTAATACATTTTTTACAGAATATTTCTTACAATAGCCAAGACTACAATACAATTTACATACACACATTCATTGAGCCAGAATGCATTTTATTTTTTTGATTAAATGTTGGACAACAAGTGCTAGGAATTATGATCACTCTTGGGATGTTTCAGCCAGAGCTAGGTAAGCACCTCTGTATATTATTCAACAAATCCCTTGTGGAACTGAAACTAATCCTGCTAAGATCCGAGCGCATAACAGCACAAGCATAATTGCATTATAAACATTAATTATATTGCATTAAAAGAAATGAAGAAAAAAAATCCTGCTAAGATCAAGTACGTGAGTGGACATGGAAGATCATAAGAGTGATAATATTATGGTGTTCTTTTATTTTAACAGTTTTCATAATTCTTGTATATTCCACTGTTAATTCTTTAACTGTTTCAACTTTCAACTTCTAGCAAATTTTTGGGTATCTGACAGAATATTTTATATATAAATAGACAACCAGATTAATTCATTGGAAAAGTAGGACATTTAAAAATTACCTCATTTCTAAATGAAGTTAAGTTAAAAGAGATGAAATGGGTATTTTTCATTACTTGGGTGATTATTTTTTAATTAGTGTAGCTTAAATCTACTTCACAGAGTGTAATATAGGAGCTTGTAAAACATACATTCCCATGATTATTTTCTTTAATTATTTAGGCATTCTAACTATAATCCAATTTACTTTTACCCAATTTCCAATACATTTCTTTTCTTTAACTCTGACTTAATATTAAGATAATTATAGAAACTGACCCTGAGAGAGAGTATGGTCCGGGGGTGGACCTGGTGGGGTGGTGGGCGTATGGAGGGTAGTAAGTGGTGAAGGTGATGATGGTGGAGGGCCACCGACACTTGATGTACCAGTTGCATCCAAAAGGACAGAACCCACGCAAGCCGCTGCACCTTTCTCTTTAAGCTCCTGTTCCACCCTCTGTGCAAAAAAATTGATTATATTTGGAGCATATCTTTGGAGTTAACTCTGTGGTAAACTTGGTAAACTTAGTCGATGCTATAACCTTTTTATTGCTGTCGAATAAAAACTTCAAAAAATGTCAAGGAATGTAGAAAGTAGGAAATTTTTTGAGACCTTTAATAAACAAAACACTGGGTGATGGATAGCAAAATATAAAAAGTAATCAACTTCATACAGAATCAAAATATGCTAACAGAAAAGTAAATGATAGGCAAAAGCTGTACTTCTGGTTTAACTTAGAAAAGTTGTCCGTTGAAATTGAAAATGAAATTTAAGTAATTAATAAAAGCAATCACTTAATAAGGTTTCATTTCTGGTTGTGAAACCAAGCAGTACTGGCCTATTACTAATATAGAAATTAACAATACATTATGTACTAATGAAGTCAAACCTATTGCAGTAGAAACTATTTAAATGTAAATTATTTTATTTTGTTGTCAATTTATTGTTATCATTAGTAATGTTTCTTTAAAACACCATTATTTCACTGATTTAATAAACAAAATTAGTCTATTTACTAATATGGACAAATAACTGTATAAGAGTATTTTAACATACAATTTTTGTGATTTGTAAACAATATTTCAGAGTCACTATTAATTTATTTTCTCAAAATTTAATTTAGGTACTAACCTGAAATTCTTCAACCATCTGCTGCCGCTGGAAAAACTGTGGGTCAAGAGAAAGGGGTGACTTTCCTGTACTTCCTTTGTCCAGGATGTTGGGATCTTCCTTTCCATCTCCTGGTTGGTTACGGACCTTAAATATTAAGAAAAAAATAAAAATAACCACTATAACTATTATCTAATAACTTTTTTAATAACAAATATAAACTAATTATATTAAATCAAAGAACTAAAATACGCTTCAATACCTGCTGTACTTCTGGTGATGTTAATGAATTGGTATCAATGACGGTAGGCAGTCTACTCTTCCTTAACAGTGACTTTGGTTGAGGTGTTGCATGTTTTGCTGTAATTAATAACCAAAGTAATTGGTTTTTTTAGAAAATTATTCTTGGAAATACTTCATAAAATAATAAAATGTTTTATAAAAACTTTTATATTTAATCAATATATTTTTAATAGCCAGTTTATTCTTGTTAACATTTCTCATCATAAGAAGGATTGTAAGATCCTGCTATCCAGTCAATAAATAGGTAAACAAAAAACCTAGAATACTTTAGTATCTCCAACTCAATGGTAGCAGAGTTTATAAGTTAAATCAGAAAATCATTATAATAAGAATATTTATCTTCCAATCAAAAAGAAAATAATTCAAAAATGCCACCTTAAATTTGAGCAAAAAGTGATCATTTGTTAAATGAACTAAATAATGACTTAATAATGATAAATATATAACAAATATCATTATTTATATAACACAATGGCAACTTTGGACTTTGGGCCTTGGTATTAGGAAGCCCTTTTTTGTATATTGTTCAGAGATCTCGGCATAACCCATCACGTACCTAAAACTGATGGTACTTTAGAACTGAACTGTACATCTTCGTGGGGGGGCAGTGCTCTGACGGCATCTGGTACTTCGTGTAGGCCGCCTGGTGTGGGGGCGGTGTTGGGAGTAGAGCTGGCGGAGGCGGGTGGAGATGAGCCCCCACCCACACCCACACCCACTCCTCCTCCTGCTACTGCTCCTGTAGCTCCACCCACGCCGCCCCCTCCACCTCCTCCTCCGCCGCCACCGCCACCTCCAACACCGCCGCCCATCATTATTGAATGGGGATAGTCCAATAAAAGCTGGACAACGTTGGTGTGACCGCCCTTGGCCGCCTCGATTAACATTGTTGAATTGTCCTGTTTAGGAAAAATGACAAAAAAACAGATTATTAATGTGTAATAACCTGATATGAATAAAAAAAAACACTCATGTTATCAATGTACCTGTCATTAATAAAGATTCAACTATTTAAATAACTTCGGAACACATTATGATTCACTGGTTTGCTCATTACTGACTATTTCTGTACAGTGCCGATATAAGACACCACTGCCGATACAAGTGATGTATCTTATATCCAATTGACCTCAGTTGTACATAGATTCAGACATTTTTATCATTGTTAAAATTCTTAGACTTAGGCCTGACTTATTACCTTAAGTTTGTGGAAAGGATCTGCCTGGTGGGCCAAAAGTAATTCGACGACGGCTATATGACCACCTGCACTGGCCAAGGAAAGTGGGGTGTGATCATTGTTGGTAGTCTGTTTGTTTACATCAGCCTTCTGAGACAGTAGGAATTTCACTGTGCACAAGTGACCAGCCCTGCATGCCTTCATTAAAGGTGTTCGTCCACCCTCACTTTCGTGTTCCTAAAATAAAGATTTAACAATTTAAAACAGATATTTATGCATAAATATGAGTGTATTATTTATTTCACATTTAATCTGAACTGCTTCCTCCCTATTTGATACACCCAATATTCTATAAAAATATATTTGGACTAGTCTAGAAAACAATTTATTGCTTCTTTACTTTGTCTTCAATTGTGTGTATTAATATTATTTGGATATTGCATTCGGGCATATTTAGGTCCCTTATTTCAAAATAGATCATAAAATGTGAGACAAATATAGATAATTATTTAATGCATAATCATTTCTCCCTGAAAAAGAGATTCTAATTATATTTTAAAATGACAATTCCTAGAACACCGGGGAATACTATAATAATTTAATGAGAGAAAGCATCTTAATTATTTTAGATACATTTATGTGGTATGTTAATTTCTCTGGGTTCAAACAAGTAAAATATCAATTTCTATCAAGAGATGTCTATAATTTGTTAATACTGATGAAATAAGTACAAACCAGGTTGGCATTATATTGAAGAAGAAGTTTTGCAACTTCGGTGTGTCCATTTTCACAGGAATATGTGAGAGCAGTGTCACCTGTCTGCGTTTGGGCATTTACATCTGCATTGTGCTCCAATAAATACCTGGCAAATAAATGAGCATATTTTAATCTCTAATTTAGTAATCTTTTTTCATTAAGTAACCTATGGGTAGAGAAACTGAACAAAACATGAAATGACTGATAAATCAATCTAATTTGCAAAAAAAATATTTTTTCAATAAGGTATAAAAAAAAGATTATTAATTATATCATATAAAATATAATGTTTATTTATAAAGTGCTTAAATTAGATAATAAATCCTTTCACTCCAAAAATTAACAATTACCTAACATAAAATATAAACCGAAACAATTTCCGAAACTCAATGAAATATTACTTGACAAGTTCTAGATGTCCTTCTTGAGCAGCTTCCATAAGAGGTGTCGAAGCTCCCAATTCCAATTCAGCTCCATTCTTGATAAGAAAATCTGCCACTTCTAAAAATCCTCCACAACAGGCAAGCGTTAACGCAGTTTCCTGTGTCTCTTCTGTTTGCGCATTTATATTTGCACCTGTACACAAATCTTTATTACTCTCAATTAGTTTGTAAATTCCTGTTAAGGAATTTTCACCCTGAAACTGTCTATGACTGAAAGGCTAACTGAAATGGAAGACGTAGTTAATAAATACAGATCCTTTTTTATACAAAAGTACTATTATAATGGTATACAACTTTTGTGGCCAATAACTACTTCATTCAGTTTGATATTCATATAGCACAGAATGGTCTTCAGAATATTCAACTTAGAAGAACATCTTGAAATTATTAAAAATGAGTAAATTATTTCCACTTTAGTTACTGATTCATTTTCCTGAATAAAACTCTAGTTTATTTCTCTGCAATACAAGAATTCAAGAGAACCTACATCGTTTTGCTCTAGATATAATTATACCTGCTTCAATTCCAATTTATGATAAATATTTCATAACAAAATTTGAGGAATACTAATAGGAAAACTGAGCTACAAAGTAAAACAATGAAGGAAGCTTTTTATATAATTAAATATTTCTAAAATGACCTTTTCTAAGGAGAACGGAGACCATGTCTTCATGACCTTCTCTTGCAGCCTCCATCAATGGTGTATAACCTTCATCATTGACTTCTTCAATATTGGCACCCCTTTCAATCAACAAAAGAGCAAGGTCAAC
This sequence comes from Lethocerus indicus, assembly GCA_019843655.1. NCBI lineage: Eukaryota > Metazoa > Arthropoda > Insecta > Hemiptera > Belostomatidae > Lethocerus > Lethocerus indicus. Next base: position 4,839,006 of record JACDQD010000007.1, on the reverse strand, counting down.
GTGACCTCCACAAGCGGCAAGAGTGAGAGGAGATTCAAAACTGTCGGTAGGCATGTTGACCTGAACAAGGAAAGAAAGATTAGAAAACAGTTTATCAACTTTTGATATAAGCCAAAAGTCTGCTTCAACAACCAGTATTGTAATAAAGCCCATGCAAGTCATGGCCAATATTCTTAACTGTTTTTCTTCTTTTATATAGTGCAAGAATGTTCTTAGTTATTTACTATTCTTGTTTTGGCATATTTAGAACTATTTGACAATGATTTATGATAATTTTAATTATAATAATTTCTAAGAAATTAAACATACTTGTGCTCCAGAATCCAGAAGTAACCTTGCAACTTCTACATGACCGTCCATTGATGCCTCCATAAGTGCGGTATGCATCTCATCAGTTTTGTGCTCCTGTAATGTATCAGTTTTAGCAAACAATAATACAATGACAGCAATATATACAATAAATTGTTATATCTGTAAATTTTACCATTTAAACTTTCTAGCCATTCACTAAAATTAAACTCTATTTGTTTTGAACCATTCTATTCTGATATTTAGTTCTGATATTCTTACATGAGCTAAATCTTAACTATGGAAATCTCAAATATTTACCTGATCTGCACCAGCCTCAAGGAGAAAGCGTACCATATCAAGATGACCTTTATAGCACGCCAAAGTAAGAGCAGACTCTTTAAACTCATTTGAGTGGGTATTGATACCGGCACCTCGCTCAAGAAGTATCTGATTAAATAAAGAAACAACTATGATACCAATACAATTTTTAAAGTAACAATTTATGAGTTATATAATTCTAACATATTAACATGCATATTCTTGTAATATTAAAAGGATGTTTTTACATGAGGAAATAACAAACAACAATCAACAATATAACCAACAAAAAAGCAATCAACTTCACATAAAGAATAATTAAGGATATTCTACACCAGACTTTATTCCACAAATAGCAGAAAAGTCAAGGGGGGAAATTAATTTGTTTGATGAGATTAATTAATTTGGTAGATTAAAAGCTGTTGTTAATACTTTTTAAATCAGAGCTGAAGAATGGCAATGAAATTCTAATTGTCATAAAGTTTGAGTACCGAAGAACTTTTTCACTCATTAGATCACAGAAGCTAACAAAAAATATTTTCTATACATTTTATAATTCAAACAATAAATGACCACAATAAATAGCACAATCAGAGGAAAAACAAGTAATAAACCATGACGGTCCCCGATTACTTTTTTATAAATTAATATAACAACAAAGAGAATACTGTTTAATAGAATAATTACAGCAGCAACATTGACATGTCCAGCGCTGGCTGCTTCCATGAGCGGTGTGTGACCATTTTCATTATGGTCCTCAACATTGGCCCCAGCATCCAACAGAACTCTTACGGCTTCTTCGTGACCACCAGCACACGCATACATAAGAGGAGTGTTACCTAAAGCGCGACATTTAATCATTATTACTTTTAATACTGAATTATCAATGGGTCACTTTTATGTGCTCCAAGCTAAGATGTAAACAACAGGCTCAGGTGTGTGAACATGAACAAATATTGAAACTAAGTGATCATTCATTTATGTTATTAAAATTTAAAAATAGTGTTGTATAGCGCATATAAAAACATATTTAAATTCATAAATGATGCAAGCTCAATTTTAAGAATCATTAATTCAAATTAAAATATAATGCCATCAGATCTTTCCATTACGTAATCAAACTGTTTATAATATATAGTAAAATAATTTGAAGAAATACATAATAAATAATTAAAATAGCCTGATCTAAATCTTCTCCATGAATATCCCAAACGTAATGCCAAACATCGCATGATATGATTATCAAAGTTTAAAAATTAATAATACAAAAATGCAATTATTCTTAATGATACAATAATTATCAGACAATTATTATTACCTGAAGAGGACTGTGCATTAACATCAGCACCATGATGTATAAGCAATCGTACAATGTCAACATAACCTGACGATGCTGCTTCCATTAAAGGTGTACAATCACCCTTTATACCTCTATCTTCAACATTTGCATGCATCGCAAGTAATACCTGAAAAATAATGTTGTTTAAATCTCAATTATCATAAAGTATCTCAATAATTCAGTACTTATTAGATTGCTAGATACAGAATTGTATATCAAATTAATAAAATAATCGTTTAATACTCTTTACTTTTTAAACAGTGCAAATGAACAAATTAAATGTTATTAGGCAATGACCATATGTCAGGGTAGACACAATTAATAGTGTTTTCAACAATGAAATATATGTCATTATGCCCTCTGTGAGCTTTAGAATATGTTCCATTATCATATTTCTATATTTAAAAAAATTTTTTTTTCTTTTTTACCATAATTTATTCAGTGTAAGTAACTTCTGCGGCTGTTTTGCACTCAAATAATACTTTCAAATGCAGATTTACATTACCATTTTACAAATTCCATATATCATACCTTGTACTGACAAATAAAAATAACCTGAATCAATCTCATTAAAAAGACGTTAGTGGATTAAAATCAAATGCTTTATTATATTACCTGAGCAAGCTCATAGTAACCTGCAGAACATGCTAATGACAAGAGGCTTTCTCCTTCTTCTGTTGTTTCATGAACACTTCGACCCTCAGTTAAAAGTTTCCTTACTGTTCCTACATCACCATCTGTACATGCTTCCACCAAAGACCTAAAGGCAATCACACATATACACACAATTAATGAAACTCAACATGTAACTAAATGTGTGGAAAATAAGAAAACTAATGCATATTATTCTAAAAAGAGTTCTAAGGAAATGAAACTGTCATATTATTCGTAGCATATTTTTTCTTTCTTTGCTATTTTCTATTGTCTATTTTTAAAAACATTTAGTACTTATTTATTTATTTAGTATTTTTAATAGAATTTATATCACAAGCTTTAATTTATATTTCACTCACGTAACACCTTATATATGAAATTACAGAGAATTTTTCATTGTTAAAAAGAGTGTATTTTCACAATCGGCTAATAATATATATTGTGAAATGCTATTCAAAATACTTGGATTAAATGAACCTGCAGCACAAGAAAATGTTAAAAGAAATACAATGCAATGACATGATTTTTATATATATATATATATATATATATATATATATATATATATATATATAGAGAGAGAGAGAGAGAGAGAGAGAGAGAGAGAGAGAGAGAGAGAGAGAGAGAGAGAGTGTGAGATTTAGTGACTCACCTCTCTGGTTGAGGCCTGGGGTTTTCGTTACGCATTCTCGTCAATGCAGCTGCAGCTTCGTCAAGAGCACACGACACACTTGAGGTCAACCTCCTCAACACCTCAGGGTCGGCCAACTGCTTACCATCCCCGGTTGCCAGTTTTCCTATACCTTAAAAGTATAGTCGTTTTTTGCATGTATTTTTTTAACTATAATCTTAACTATATAGTACAAAAACAAACAAATTATTTATTCACAGCAATTAACATTATAATGACAATAAATTAAGATCTTTATCAACTAAATCAATCACTGAAGGAGTTTTCAATTGATGGAAAAGTGTACCAGCAATGTGAACTGGTCTTAGGACCACCCCTTTTATGCAGGGTGCTCTACCATCTGAGTTTACATAATTGCCACAGATGGCACACTCTACCAACAATTGTTACTCAGGCTTATAACCAACTATTAATTAAAATTGGTCAGGCTATTTATTTTGTGCTGAAAAGAATAAAATAAGCAAAAGTTAAAATTATAAATCTAGAATGTTACATATAAAAATAATTGCAGTGAGACGAAATTATCAAAGAATTTTGGTTCACTTTTATTGAGATGCTGTACATCCAGTAAAAATGAGTCGCCAATAAATGAAGAAGCATCAGTATTTGAGATATGTAAAAAATAAATACAACTGGGATAAAATATTTGCATTCAATTTCAGTCTAATCTATTCACTTGGTGGTGTCATTCCAAAGAGAACATTACCTTTAGAAAATTTGTTAAAAACCGGAAATTATAAACCACTAAAAATAAATAAAACTCTCAATTGAATTTTCAATTCTTTAAAGTTATTTCTGTTATAATAAGGTTACAGAGGAAAAAAATTTGATTATTAAAAATATTAATGATTCTGTACAAGAATATAATATATGAAATAATTGTTGTAGATTTATATGTAAATTATTCCTATTGTTTACTTGTCTCTGTAAGGTAGTAATAACCATTTTCTAATGCATGTTAATTTATACCTTACATTATATGTCAAACTTATTGTAATTGTGTATGTTAAACTTGTATAAACTAATTAACAAGTTCATAAAATGGATACATTAAATATATATCCATATAAAACCAAATCTTTATCTCAATATTTTTGTTTAATTTTCATTAAATTTAAAAACCTTGATAATTCTTTTTCTAAAAAGTTGTAATTAAACTGGCATGCAGCCATTGTTATAGAATTTGAAAACCCTTTGTTCTTATCTTTTTTTGTTCACTCAGATTTGTACTAAAATGTTAAAGATAAAATATTTGGTGTTAACCATTACCATAAACAACAATGTTTGTTTTTTATTTTGAATGTATTACAAGAAAATGAAAAACAAAAATAACTGATGAGTTTTTTTATATCTACAACTAATATTTCACTTCAATCATTTGTTAAGTACAATAACTGGTAACCAAAGTATATTAGAAAATTCTTCAAAATAACGTATTATCAATTGAATTAAGAATTGCGACAATTGTAGGAAGCACGAGGATAGATAATATCCAGATATGGAATGCACAGTTGATTAAATTTGCCAATTGGAAAACATCAACAAATATAAATTTGTATTTAAATTTAAATAAAAATATTTTTTCAAATATAACTGCAATTGGATACCCCTAAATACAAATTATAATTTTATAATGTTAAAAATAATATATTATATTATATTATATAGCATCTACTATATAATGGTAACTTCAGGAACACAAACAAGGCCAAAAGCATTATGACCATTTGTTGATGTCAATTTTCATTCTTTGGCTATTCATACTGATATTTACAACAAAAATGTTTTTCAAATGCTTAAAAAAAAGTATTAAATCGAATCATTCCTTTTTCAGTTAAAATGAACATCAGTACTACTTGGTATGCACTATAGATGGTATAACTATAGATTACACATGTGAACTATGCAAAAAAACAATAAATTACTGTGTATACCATATATATCCTAATATTATCCTTAATAGAGAGAAAAACTATATTAGATATGCTCTTCACACTTTTAAACCTCTGTTAACCAAAGTAGCCCCTTATATGTTTTATTGTATTAAATTTGGTTTGTATTAGTTTGGTAATATTTCACAAGTACTTGTCCTATACTAATTTCAAAATTACTCAATGTACTGTTTAAAAAATGAATTAGTATTTTTTATTAATATAGAGTCACTCCGAATAAATAGAAGAATTAAACAGATTATTTGCAAATCAGGCAGCTTTGTATATGTTGCAATTGCTTTGATGTAATAAGATAATTAATTTTTGTAGCA